>CM048046.1:15147500-15865000 GCA_026259375.1 Verasper variegatus | reverse complement strand
CGGCAGCAACATGAAGATCACGGTGGAATTCGAGGAGTGTTTGAAGGACTCCCCGCGGTTCAGGTGAGTGTCCGGCTTTTGTCCCCGTTTCTTTGAGTTGTTACTCATTTATGACAGGGGGGGGGGAAGTCTGTTAGCTGCCTGACGCTAATCGGCAGTTACCAGCTAGCTGCTGGCTGTTACTTTTCTATTTTGGTCTGTAAGGAAGCCGGGGAGCAGAGGAGAGAGGCAGGGGAATCGAACCCTCACTGACCGGTGGGCTGAGCTCGTGTGTTCTGTGCCAGTGGCTGTTCATAAATTATGCAAACATATTTAAAATATGAATGCAGGAAGTTTCAGACTGTCCCACGGGCTGGTGCTAATGACACTTCTGACATGCTGAGGGACAGTTGTTTGTCAACTGACGCCCTGGGTCAGTGGCTCTGACCCCCCCGAGATTTAACCTCCTCCCCACGGTCACAAGCACAAGAACTGAACCGATCTGCCTCCCACTCGCTGGAGGGATGGGACATGGGCCAGAGAGGAAACCATTACACTTTGTTAAAGATTCACTTTGAAAGGCAGCTGCTCAGGATACATGTTATGGACCTGGCTGTACAGAAATGAGTGTATGAGTTTCATCCCTTCTTTTGATTTCTGTTATAGGAGCCAGACAGTCTACTGAGAGCCATTCTGGTTTTTATTTTAAACCCGTCACCCAATTACATGATCTCAGATAACTGGAGTTATATGTACTCTTGTAGGTGTTTCTTTAGGAAGGGCATGGACCTCACTTCTCTCCCAGCAGCCACAGGACCTGGTTCCTCCAAAAAATGTGCAAACTTTGCAGGATTTGACAACTGTAAATGTCATGTGCAATATGCAAATAATTCAACATACTCAGTTTACAATGATGTTTTGCAATGAAAAGCAGCAAATGTTATTATTGGAGCCTGGATTTAGAGAATGTTTTGCATTGTTTCCACATTAATCAATCAGTTCATTCATTTGTCTTGATTAATCAACTATCAAAAGAGTTTTGATAGAGGATTACTTTTCTGTTGATCACCTAATCAATTACTCTAATAATTTCAGATCTTCCCCCCAAACAACATGTTTCAGTATTACGGAAGACTAAGAAAACTTTGAGATGTAAAATGGAAATGTGACAAATATTCACTCACCATCTATTTTCATTATATGTCAGTGGTTATTATTATTATTATTATTAGTAGTAGTAGTAGTAGTAGTTGTTGTAGTAAGTATTTAGCAGAAGGTATGACATCTAAGTAATGGATGGATCCACACTTTAGTGAAAATGAGCTCCTCAGCAGTTGGGTCAGGTGGTGGCTGATCATGTGATGTATTCCGAGGAGCTTTGACATCATCACTCACTCTTCTCTTCCACTTTGTCAAGGAGAGGTTTTTTCAGATGGGATGTTTGCTCTCAACTTCCTCCTTCGCTTGCATTTGCGCCGTACAGAGATTTGAGAAGGCACCTCCCTCCTTCCTCCCTCCCTCCCTCAGCGCCCGCTCCCTCCGCTGCTGCTGCTGCAACATCCTCTCCCACAAAAAACGAGGAACAGATGTTAGAAAGTTGTTTGCAGAAGAATGGATCTTTTTTTAATCTGAGCATTTCCTTTGGGAGTTTGGATAAAGGAAAAGTTCCCAGTCAGCTGTGTGACTTGAAGTTGGTTGGAAAATGTTGCTGAACAATCTAATTGGTCTATTATTCACAAGCATTTCTTCAAAAGCACGGCCGCTGAGTGCTTGTAGTTGTCGCAACCAGCAGTTATTTTCATTATTGTATTAGTCAGTGGATCTAAATTGTCAAAAATGGTATAAAAACATCCAAAGTGACATCCACAAATGCCTCTTTTATGTAAAACTACACCAAAAGAACCATGAAGAAAAGTAGACAACCCGGCTCTTTGGCCATATTTTGTGTCTTGTCACAGTTTTGCTTGAAAAAAAAAACTATTGGTCAACTAAGGATCAATAAATTTCGGTCTCGTCTCCTTCAATTCCACTCACATTTGATCTATTGTGGATAACAGAAAGTGCTGAGTTACTGCAGGAAGTTCGAAGCCGTCTGTGTCAGTGATGTTACAGTAAAGTGAGGAAACTACTAAAGCTGAGCCGCAGACAGAGTCTGTGGTAAACACACATTGTCTGAAAGTAAAACCTTTAACCAACGACTCTCAGTCCATAAACAATCCCATCTCTTCCTTCCCTGATGAAAGTTGGACATTTATGTTTTAAGTATCATCCCTGACCATTAATAGATGGTGAACTACGACAGGCAGACCCAAAGACTATTGAATTCAACTATTGAATGTAGATTGGACATATGAAATCACATGTCAAATGTGCAGCTATAAATATGAAATGTACCTCTCAGAATATTTGGAGCTAAAACAACTTGGAGCTAAAACATTTGGCTAATTTAAGTAAATAGCACTACTGATTTTTTTCTACCTGTTTCACCTGTTTTCCATCGTCCACATGTATAATTACAGTTTCTCAATTAATCATTAAGAGTTGTTTTTGTTACAAGCTGTAACGTTACATGTGACAGAAGCAGTAAATCTGATCCAGACATGGGCAAATTTAAAGTAAGAATGTTATTAACACCTATTAGAAAATATTTATTAAACCTCTATTACAGGTTGTAGCAGAAAATGTGACATTTACCAATGCATTCATACTACTGGTGTATGAATACCAACATTATACAAACCTTCTGCTCTCTGGTAAATCACTTAGTCTGATGGGAAGCCACTTCCCATGATCCTCGGCTGCCGCAGCTAAACGTACGGCCTCATCTCTCCCTCTCATCTCTATCTATATTTTTATTGACCTTTGGCCTTGTTTTGGAGTCACCTGTCAAAGTTTCCTGACTTTAAAGTCGTCTGTGGGTTCATCCTGACGAGTTGGTGCTGATCTGAGGTTTTCACGGCAGTTTTCCACTTTGACCACCATCGTTTTAATGCCATTTTTCCAAACCCCCACTCGTTATGTTTAGCCAGAGAAGAGGACAGAGCAGGAGAGAAAGAGAGAACGGATGAAAACATGGAATATACACCAGTGTGAAGCAGCTCTCCCTCGCTGCAACATCTGTTTCCATTTTGGTGTTTGCTTTCAACTCTGTGCCAGCGAATATGGAGCCCCCAAATGCAGAGAGGGTTGTTTTCAAGTGGTGATTTGGCACACCCCACACTTTTTTTTTCTCCCCTCTCATCCTCATTTGAGTTAGGAAGCTGTCTTTGGTTATAAACCATGCTTTCAGCCCGAAGGAGAGATGCACTAGTGCAAAGAATTATGTATTTTTGGCAGTAAACCCTGGTAGCCTAGTTTTCCACTTGAGAGTGCCTTGAGAGCTTTCCTGACTCCTCTTCAACTATGAGAGTTTTAAATTCACTTTCAGAGGACTGTGGCTTTTCTCTCCACATTCAATATGCCTTTCTCTTCTGAAAGGTCCAAAAGTATCTGCAGTGTATTTTTCATATTATGATAGCAACATTATATTTGTATTGATAGTTTAAGGCTTGATTTTCATGGCATTGACCAATATTTGTAACATCTGTGGAGCTGAGGTGTTATGATATTTTAAACAGGGTTTTCAAGAAAGCCTCACATCAAGAAATGGAATCCTAAAACCTTACAAAAGAATGGTGGGTATGTTTTTATGCAGAGTAGACATGAACTGCCTGGACCAGATGAGCTCATTTCTGTAATTAACAGCAACATGTTTCTCATGATTCTCATCCTAATCGTCATAATGTGATTTCTCGCTCCTGATTGGTTTGGCTGATTGTGAGGTTGGCTGAGCGCAGCAACATGAAGTCACCGGTCGCACAGTTCCCTCTGAGTCACTGACAGCAGCTGCAGAAGCAGCAGAGCACCATCAGTCTCCGAGTGCTCGTTCTGTGATACACTCTGATTAGTTTCCCCTGGGAGTCCTGTTACAGGCTTGTTAGCATGCCCGGGGTTGTTGCAGGTTGATTTAATTGAGCTGCAGACCATTTCCCTTTTAATGGTTATTAATTAAGGAGATTAACAGCTAATGAAATATGGGGTATACTCTTATTTAATGCTACTGCAGGAGAAAGCACAT
Organism: Verasper variegatus; assembly: GCA_026259375.1. Lineage (NCBI taxonomy): Eukaryota > Metazoa > Chordata > Actinopteri > Pleuronectiformes > Pleuronectidae > Verasper > Verasper variegatus. Next base: position 15,860,904 of record CM048046.1, on the reverse strand, counting down.
CCAAGTAAATAAAGTATATACATGTGTACCATTATCTTATCTGAGCTGTAACACTGAAAGAAAATGGAATTCATTTTCTGTTAGAATGGAACAGACATTTTTTTTTACAGATTTGAATCAATGCTAGAAAGTCCATCCTATTCAATTAATCATTCAAGTAATTGATCAACAATCAAGTTTAAGTATTGTACATTTTTTATAGTTAGGTTTTAAATTGTTTCTCTCACACAGATGACATTAATGACCAAATTAGAAATGAGTCCCAATGTTTATTTCTAAAAACACTGTTGCTGTGACTTCCACCTTCTCCTCGGTGTGAGTTTCCTTCCTACAGCTTGTGTGTGACGTAGGACGGCCGAGGATAAACAGTGAATACAGAAATTGGCCTGAGTGTTCAATCATTACAACATCAGGCAGAATTTCCCCAAAGCCTGTGTCAGTGTTTATCTTTAAGTAATGACCTCATCTCGTTGATGTTGTTGAAGCTCGTGCGTCTAATGGTGGGCTTTACCACAGCGGGACCCCTCCTCCCCATCAGCACTGCTCTCTAACAATCACAGGATCTACGTCACAGCACCGAAGCTCACCCCATTCTTCACATTTCCATCCACAGTAACAAATTCAAAGTGTTCAATTGTTCACCACGGCCACCACTGTTATTACAGTGTAGTGGAATACACCTTTTAATTCCTAATATTCATGTTGACAACAAAAACACTGGAGGGAAGAAGAAATGACCAAACACCGCTGGACACTGTACAAAATATAATTAGGAAACATCAAAGAAAAGCTGTCAGAAAGAAATTAATTGGATTTGTCATACTAATTTTGAAGTAAGCCGGCTTTGGGCTAACTTTAGAGTGTGAAGCTGTATTATGCAGGAAAATATAAATATGGGATTGGACTCAGTGCCGGCTCAACCTTAAATGACTCAGTTTGGGAGTGGGGCAAAATATAGATCATGAAATTAGGACTGCAATGACTATTTTCATTGCTGATTAATATGTCGTCTTTTTTCTTGATGATTTGAAGAGCCATTGAGCCAAAGATATGCAGTTTACCATTAGTAGAGTCAATAAGTCCTTGGGAAATAAGTGAAAATGTAAAAAAATTTAAGTGAAAGAGTTCCTTCTTTCTAAGCCCATGTCCCATTGTTCCACCAAGCTTTGTGGAACAATGGGACACTCATTAGTTTTGGCGTAATCCTGCTGACAAACAAATACACCAACAGATATGGGTGAAAGCACAAGTTAATTGGAAATTAATTGACTAATCATTACAGCCCTACATGACATGCCCTATATAGGCAGCAGTTCAGATCGTACAATGGAAACAGATTTCCAGTCAAACAATACAATCCCCCAAAGTGCAGAACATCTGCAATAGAAAACATCTTCCACTGATTAGGAAAGTTACGTGGAGAACAGGTGGTCTTTGATGTGAGCTCATTATATCTTTGAAGTGCCAGCTTCGTTTGTGCCACAGGCTCAACTGAAGACGTGTGCTGGCTCCGTAAATTACAAACGTGCTCAATGACTTGAGTCCTGCATGCAGAGTGCACACGGCCGGCTGCCAACAGCCAGACACACAGTCAGTCAGAGAGGCTGCACTCTTTGTTTTGGAGACTGGTCAGTGAATCAGTGCAAAGGAATGAGATGTCTTAATTTTTTACTGGAGATAGTGCTCTATAGCTCTGACTAACAGGTGGGGGTTTGTCCTCTCTTTCTGTTTTTTAATGATGGGTCGTTATTGGTAGTGTAAGAATTGCAGTTACCCACTTTTAAAATAACACAATATTATGTGGATGAAAGTTTACTCAAAGTAACTACAACAACACAATTGCATAGACCTTTCCATGGCAACCTAGTAAGTGTTGGAGCCATTTCTACCTGTCAAGCCAAACAATGAAAAGTGTTTAAAGTGCTATTATGTTCTGAACTCAACCAAAAAGATGTTTCTATGTGAACTTAAAAGTAGAGGAATGGACAGAGATTGTAAAAACTGAACTGTTCTCCTGGCCCACAGAAGCTCCTGAGAGTTTGACTAACCTACAAGTCGGCTGTCAATGGCCAGGAGCCTTCTCTATATGCAGGTTAATGTCCACTGTCTTCTGTGGTTATGCATCAGCCATGTTTGTGTGGTTATGTCACTTTTTTCTGACACAGCTGACGTACAAATGTATTTTCATTTTCCAGATCAAAATACCTACAAACGAATTTCCAACGTGTTTGTTTACAACATTCGGTCATTGGTTCGGGCAGAGGGAGCCTAGTGATGGGTGGCTACGTAACTTAGATGCAACAGTTAATGTACATTGTTGTACTACATATCAAGAGCTGATTGGAAGCCACGTCAATAGGCTTCGAGGTAGAAGCATAAAAGTTAGTTTGTGATATTTAAAATGGATATAAAACTGTATTTTAGAAGACATGGTAGGAGATACTGACATATATCATTATTGTGCAAATATTAGAACATCCCTTTATTTATCAGACCAATGTAATTCAAGCAGTTGTCTTCTGTTCTAGTCGTTCAGTACTTTGGACTTATATTGTGGTGTTGCATGTCGTTAAGTTAACCTAAAGAGAACTAGGACTGAATCATTTCATCATTGATACTGAAGAAGTCTCTTTCTTGCTTCTTTTCTTCTTTTCTTCATGGGCTGTCGCCGGCTTCAAACAACCTTTCTTTATTCAGGACCAGCTTTACCCTCACCGACATGTCTTGGTTCCTTAATTTATGTGGTTTCAAATAGTGAAAAGAGGTTCTAATCCTTTGTGTCATGTTTCCTATTACTTTTCTGCTGAAATGTCCTCTGACCAGTCCTGCTGTGTCATGGAGAGAGAGTCCTCCCTTGGTTCCAAAGGTCAACAAATGAGGTGGATTAGATTTCTCTTTACAGCTGAATGAGCAAAATCAAACACTTTGTCGTCATAGCAAATCCACTTTGAGCCATTCATATGACACTTACTTTGTTAGGAGCTGGGACAGAATTTGTTAATAAAGTCAACTAATAATCAGTTTTTTAAGGAATATAATAAATAATTGGCTAGTGTTCTTACATATGAATATTTTCAAAGAGAAAATAAGCAATTTGAAGTAAGCAGATAGGCCACATGTTCTAAATAAGATTAAACCACATATGAACAGCTGAATGTGACATTGTCCTGGCTGTGGTCCTGGGAAACTCAGTTTGTAGAATGTGTCCCCTTAAGTGAAAAGGCTTAAGGGTTTTATTGTCACAAGGGAAACTAAGGTAACAGCTTTCACCAAATAAATGTTCATATCCCTGTGCTTTTGAACTCCTAGGGATTTATGATCAACCAACTTCCATTTAAGTGTTAACATTTATCAAAATATATTGCAAGACGTACTGGAAATGTAACATCAAACGGGGAGTATGCATCACACAATGAATTCTACTGTTACAGCCCTCCCAGAATCTTTAGTGTGTGTTTGAGAACCATCAATAAAACCAGCCACTCAGTTTGGTTCAGACTAGCTTTGGAAAGAGTGCTGGTTCAGCAGCAGTTTATCAATGTCAGTAGAATTTCAACATTGAGCACTGCCAGTGTTTCTCTGAAGTTCCTTCTCCTTTTCTTCTGTTTGTGATGCATTTTTCTCTTGTATGAGTACAATTATTTTTGTCCACCTCATTTTCCATTGTGTGTGTTAGAAAGTCTGATTCTGGTTCTCTCTCTTTCTTCCTCTGCTCATTATCTAGACTCAGGCAGGTTGGACATGCTCCAAGGTCAGAGCTGTGAGGCAACGGCCCAGATTTACTTTTTGCCAGAGCCCCTCCTTTTCTTATCCTCTGTCAGCACTTTCACAAGTTCACTCTGCAGACTTGAATTTCAAGATCAGGAGGACGCAGTCATGTTCATGTAGTTAAAAAACCTGAGAGTGAAGGACTGACAAAGGATTGAGTTCCCAAGCTAATCTCTTCCCAGAGAAAGACAGCTGAATGTGTCTGACCTTTTCCCAGTCACCCTTCATGCTGTTGACTCATTTAAATGCATTTACCTCTGAGAGCAGCAGCCTCAGCAGGTGTTCTACTGTTTGCCCTAGGGCAGGTAAACTGCAGCAGGTTGGGTCAGATACATTTATCAAGGACAAAGCCACAGGTGATTTTTTTTTTTTTGTGTGTGTATAAAAGATACAGCCAAGCAGTAATGTTGGCGAGCCAGTGGCTGTTGTAGTCTTTGCAATTGCACTGTAACTGCAAAATACACTGCAAAATACAAGAACAGGCCAAATCCTCTTGAATTCCGGAATTACAGGCTTTGAGAGGAAGTCGTCAAAGAAATGGACTTTGCCTGTAGCAACTGACAAAGGCAAACAGTGCTCGTAACATGCTCTTTAGCTTTTGACCGGGGTTGAGGTCTGTGACAGGGAAAGAAGCTCTTAATTGCTTTTGACCCTGTTTCTGGCCTCCTCGTCTGAAGTCCTTATTTAATTCTGCTGTGTTTGGATTGAGAGTAAAGCCTCGTGATAATGGACAGTACAGTGTTTCATCTCTGTGAAGCTGCTCCCATGTAACATATTTCAAAAATCTTTTACGGTAATGGCTGTTAAAGTTTAGGTTTGTATGAACCAAATAAGTCTCACAATACAGCCTTGAGGTGGTGTGGGTTTAGTGCGAAGGGGCTGGATCTTAACATAGTTGGCTGAATTAGGCTCATGTTAGTTTTGCAGACTCAACAGTGAGGTTTTGGTATCCACATAATCCAGCTTGCTGAAATATGGAATCTTCCCCCGTGCTTGCTTTTCTGGTTATTACACTTCCTGGTTATATAGCCAGCAACTGAATATCATAGATATCTTTTTCAACCACAGAATGAACCTGCCAGTTAGCTCTGATCTCAGATTAGCAGTGGAGGAGCAGTCCTGAGGGTTTGGTGAGTTAGTCATGGACTTAATAAAGGAGGATTCCTAGTCGCACTGAGGCTGTTATGCAGCCAAATAATTGGTTCGTCTCCAATAAGCATTCTACCTCTTGAGATTTCAGCAAAGATATTGCAGATTCTAAGGACAGACGACCTACAGTGCTTTATCTTACTCAGTCAAATCAATTACTCTCTGTTGCAGGAGTGTCTTCAAAGGCTTATAGGTTGCATTTATTCAGTGTTGTGTCTTGCTGATGAGGCACAACTGTAAAAGACAAATGCAATGAACGTGATGAATTAGACCAAACCAAGCACTTTTTTGATTCTAAAATCTTTGGCTGTAGTTGTACAGTTGTCTTTAGTCAGAACACATTGAGACAATAGATATAACTATGTTGTATAAGTCTGTTCTATACATATAGCAGGAGCTTTCTCTACATGTATATGTGAACTGCTCGTCCCCACATCCCTTATTGAAAAACACAGCTCAGTCTGACTCTTGTTTTTCCCTGACAGTGGCCAGATGTTGGCAGCTGTCAGTCTGACACCATATGGAAGAACAAGTGGCTGGGGTGGGGGTCTTCAGAGATTTACCCTGGGGGCAGGAGGATAACAGCCTAAAATCTTGATTATAATTTCTACAAGAAACAAATCCAAGTGCTCCAGCGGCACCAGTATGTCTAGGCCTTTTCAATGTTTCTATTGTGTAAAGTTTCTGCAAATTATTACCGCTAAACTCTTTTTGATGTGGAACATGCATCTGAGTTGTGTGACAATTGTGTGACACACCACTGCTTTTCTCTTGTATTTCCTTTGGTGCTTGTTGTTGCTTTTACTTTTGATCAGTGCTTACAGCATCAGCTCAGACTTTATTGGCTTATTCCTGAATCCGGTGAGAGTTTGAAAACAACCTACCTAAGTGTTGTGGTGATACGGTGCAGCTGAATTCAGTCTGTTCTGCTGCTGTATCCTTACCTCTAAACAGAATCATAAGCTCTGGTTACAATGTCTTGTTTATTACCTGTTTGCTCCCTTTTTAAGTTTACAGTGTTAAAAAGACGTTCATCAGCCACTTATCTATTGGGTACCAGACTGAAGTAGGGTCACAGTAGCACGTTGAACGGTGTAGGGATTAGTTCAGGGAGGCTGTGCTGGGATGAGGTCTTTGAGTTTCTTTTTCGCCTGTCGAGGCACCGTGAAGCTCGTAGGCTGTTGATCCTGTGGAGAGCCAAGCTGTGCTTTGTCAGGTTTTTAAGGGCACAATGCCAGACCTGACTCCAGCCCTGCGGCATTACCCAAAATGGCAGCTCTCAGTTTGGCTGCCTCTAATGGAGTGTGTGTCTGCATGTGCTTGTCTCAGTACTTCACAAGTATATACTGTCATGTATTACAGCTGTAATTGTAGAATATGTGCACGCTGGTAAAGCGGAATTGTTGCGTTTAACTTTAAGTGTGTCTTGTATTTAAAAAATGATTGACATGCAACAAGTGTTCTGTTTCCCATAGGAGTGTTACCTTAGCTAGTACTGTGTAGAGTAATATTTTGTCTGATTCATTCATTCGTATCTGATACGTTTGTATGTGGTGACAAATGATGAATTGGAAATTGATAATAATGTGGCAAAGATGGGGAACCATATTGGCACAGGGTTCTTCACACAATGATTTCCCTCCAATGTATCTTTTCTCTCTGTTTTTAATCAAGCATATAAACATGTATCCATGTCAGTGGAGTTGATACCATTGACTTGTGGTTACACTTGATTTCAATCTTTTTCTCTGTCCCAACAGAGCCACCATAGAGGAAGTAGAGGGGGATGTGTGTGAGTTGGAATCCAAGCTGGACAAAGTGAGTACCACCCATGAAAAACATTGCTTAATTGTTTTACTGTGTGAACTGGCAGCTACAGAGGCCATCCTGTGAGTGGAAAAATGTTGGCTTGTCTCTGGCCTTGTCCCCCTGTACATCCTCTGACAGATTGAGTAAGACTTTAATATAGACACTGTTGACACATTTTGATGACAACTATGTCATGTAAGTAAATAATAAAAAAAAAAAATTCATTTTTTATTAGACTCAAATGTAAAAAAAAATGGACAATATCAATTGAGATAACCACCATTAAACTGTGCGTGAACACTATTTTGTATTTTAAAGGTTCCGTAAACGTCGTTAACATGCGTTTACTCCCCACTACAGCCCTGGTGATGATCAAGTAGCTTTGTCTTTGTCTATATAGTCTATGGTTGAAACTTTAATGGTAAAACATTCTTCTTACAGTAAATTAAAGATGCTGATTTTTTGTTCTCCTTGTCACATCTCAGTGTGATTTGTTGAATATCTGCTTGACTTTTTAAGTAAAGGTAAAACAGTAATCCATGCTTTTTAATGACAATACATTTTGGTTCTATGGGGTTATTTCCTTTCAGTTGGTTTATATTGCAGTCACATTCATAATGTGCAACATCACAGTTCACTTTACCCATTCAGCTCAAATTAAAAAAAGTAAAAAACACAGCCAAACAATCTAGTGTTAAGCCTTACAAGTACCCAACTCTGTTAGGAAAAGGATTCTTTCAGTGGATCTCTACAATGCCAAGAGCATGTTCACTAGCTGGGGACGCGGCCTCCAGCTTAGAAGATCACAGCATATTGTTGTTCCTGGAGTCCCGCCCTCCTCATCGCCCCACCACTGTGACTCAGCCCCAGCATCAGTTCCTTTTTTTTCCTCCGCAGAGTGTGTGTGTGTGTGTGTGTGTGTGTGTCTGTGTGTCTGTGTGTGTGTGTGTGTGTGTGTGTGTGTCTGTGTGTCTGTGTGTAAGACTGTTAATAAACGTGTTGATGGGTGGAGTCGAGTGATCATGGACTAAAGAGACCAGAGTTTTTCATTGTACAACCTATGTTCCACACATGCACACACAGCCGTACTGATTTAAATGTAACCACATTTTAACCGTATTAATGTGTCAGTTGTTGGAATAAGTTTTCTTGAAGGAGAGACTTTTTCGGTTTTATTACTTATTTGCATGTTGATCACTTACTAATAAATTAAGGAAACTGCTTAAAGATCTCATTCTGCTCTGTATGCGCACATTGTGTCTGTGTCATCATCTCCTGTGTAGTAGTGTGTTGTTAATTTAAGTAACCTGATAATATCTCTGCTGTCAGAAGGGATAGAATTACCTGCTTTTATATTACCAACAAACTGACGAAGCATCATGTTTATGCTCCAAAGTTCCACCAACGACTACAGGGGTTGAGGAAGTGTGAAGAAGAATGAAGAAGTGTCTTCACGAACGCTTTATCATCTGTTTCTGTTTCTGTCCATTACTACATCTGTGTTTCTTTATCCTCCTTTTAAGTGTCTTATCTCTTTGTCTTTCTCTCTCTAGTTGGTGAAGTTGTGTATTGGGATGATTGATGCTGGAAAAGCCTACAACGCAGCCAACAAGCAGTTTGTTAATGGGATCCGAGAATTAGCCCAGTCGTCCACCAGAGATGAGGTTATCGAGGTAAACAATAAAAATCCCTGTCTTGATCTCAAACATAGAAATAGTATTACTTTTTTTTTGAGTGCGTGGGTGCTGTCCTCTTTTGACATCCGAGTTTGAATTAGAAGTAATACGCCTTCATCCTCGGTGACATTAACAGATGAAATCCATATTTAGATTTTAAAAAAGCCCTATTAAATTCCTGTACTGTCCTTTGGGTCTTGCCAAGCACAGATGTTTTGTTTTGTTTTCTCACATGAATTTTGAATGGCAAGGCCAGCACTTCCTCTCTGTCTTTGTGTATTGGCCTCGCTGCCTCTCCCTGGCGTTTGAACTTCAGCCACTGCGTGTATTTGGAGTTAGTATCGTAGCCAAAAGAATTCTTTACGAATTACCATTCTGTCTCCAAAAACAACCCAAAACAAAACACAGTTTACATTTAGCCATACCGATCTGACAGAGTATGTGCAGTCTAAGATTTAGCCTTTGGCAGAAATTTGCATTTCATTCCATTTGTGGTTTGTGCAGCCTACTTTTTATTGTTTGCCCTGTGCAGTTTATTTTTATTTCATTGTTGTATTCTTATCTGTCAGGGGTAAGAATACACACTGACAATCTCTCTCTCTCTTTCTCTCTCTCTGTCTCTCTCTGTCTGTCTGTCTACCTTCATGTCTGTCCTCTTCTCTCCACAGTCCAGTCTCACAAAGTTTGCTGAGAGCCTGCAGGAGATGATCAACTATCACACGGTATGCTATCACTGCCATGTGAAATTGGATGTATTATCACTACTTTTTTGCCCCGCTTGACAGCTGTGTGATGACAAAACTCAGACTGGGACAGCTATTTAACTGTCAAGAGTTTAATTTACTGCTGGGAAGAACGGAAGTAGATTACAAGAAAATCTGTTTGTGAATGTAGGGCCACTAGTTAGAGGAAGGGAAGCAGAAGTCCAATAACCGCTAAACAAATAGCAATACATTTAATGCGCAGCTGCTTTCATTGGGGCTATTTCGAACATTGAGGAACTTGAAAAATGTGAAGCAGAATGTTGCTGAAAATTTGTCTGGCTGCAGAAGCAAACACTGCCCTCCATAAAAAGTGGTTAAAAGAAAAAGCTTTGGGTCAGATGCAAGAAAACACTTTTTTTTTTCTTAAACCAAGACTTAAATGTCAACATAGCTCTGGGATTTTTTGGTCACTTAAGAAAAAAACAAACCTTCCTCCTCAGGCGTGTAAAGTCAGCAGCGAAGCGAGTCTCTGTTGTAAAATCAGTTTGCTGCCTTGCATGTTTTCCTCAAGTGTTTATCCATTGAAGTAAATCATGTGTTACTGAAGTAAACACAGCCAGGGTCAGCTTTTAACAATGTGGTTGTTATCATGGAGGCAACAGAAATAGAGAAAACACATTGTAGGCTTTATTCAGAGTAATATAGGTTTACTAGATAATAAATATATATTACACCTTATCCTTGTTTTAATTATCATTTATTTTATTTATCTTGTTTTTTTTCTATCCCCCATTAAACCCTCTGAGGAGCCCGGTGGGACAGATCTGATAAAGTGGCTTCTCTTTCCCAGAATCCCCTTGTCGGTCTCAGTTGTCAGAGTCTGGTAGACACAACTTTCCTCTGCTTGTGTTCTCATTAAGATGCCTTTTAGCAAAAGGCACACGGACAGTTCCTCTCTTGATCGCCCATACCCTGATTATTTCTATTAGAAATAGGTTACAGGAACTTTATGTTCTTTACATCAATTTATGGTCAAAAAAGACATTATAGTTAAACCTTTTGTTTTTACACTGTTTGTCTTACAAATATAGAAAAGCAATTTGATGGAAAATTGGCAAGTTGGACTTGGTTTTCTGATCCAATCAAAACAAAAGGAAAAAAAGGCAAACACAAGGTAGATTGATAGTGAACCTCATGTTTTAAAACAAATGCATTCAACATTATTGATGCTTTTAAAGCTGCAGCATTAAGCGTTGCCTTGTATTGATACCAACCTAAAATGAGGACAAAGATTATGATCTCTCTTTGTAATCCCCACCAGTGTATTTTTTCAATGAAAGGTTTTGCCCAGATTTGGTTTAGAGTTTAGTCAGGATTTGTCCAGGTGTGTTTTAATTTGGTTGCACTTTTTAAACCAGAGTCTTTCCTTGTGAATCATTTTATAAGTTTCCTCGATTCGTCCCCTTAAAGCCTCCAGGAGCCACAGTGCGTGAGACTGTGACTCAACAATGCAGACTGTGGTCACATCAGCTGACTGTCAGATAGTTCTTTTTTTTTTTTTACCCCTCAGCGATCTTTCAGCACATGATCCCCTCAAACACAGAGCTCAATCTGTTTTCAGTGGTGGCGTCTCATCACAGCCACATTAATCATTTTGTCATGTCCGGCCACAAAATCCCACTGAAGTTTTGGTCCTGCCTTTTTTCTTGTGTGGGAGCTCATTTTTAAGGAAGCATTCACGTTAATGGGGGTATAACTCACAACCGAGAGTAAACGAATAACGTCATATCTCTTGTTAATATCTTGATGAGGGGGAGTCAGCTTGTTGGTGTAAATTTAGCTGCATAATTCCACCCTGTGATGTTCACAAAACACCTCATACTTGCTGACTTACTGAAGTGAATATCAGCTATTTATTGTTTTGTTTTTTTATTTTAGTTGTAGCCTTGAGATGTTTTAATGATTGAATTATTCAAATAACAAGGGAGAACCCTTTTTTCTTTTCAAAACAGAGAGGAGCATTAACCTTTTTCTGTCTCTCTTCGCAGATACTATTTGATCAAGCCCAGAGATCAATCAAGACCCAGCTTCAAACTTTTGTCAAAGAGTGAGTATAAAGTGCTGTAATAATTGAAAATAATCAATGAAGGTGTTTGTATTAAAGCATTCAGAGCTTTTTTTAAGAATGACCTAAATAAACAGTTTTGTTTCATCTGTCAGAAAAAGGCAGAGCACATTAATACGGAGGGATTAAGTTCAGTTGTAAATCAATTCAAATGAAGAATACTTGATGAACATAACACACCTGCATTTCAAATCCATGTTATTATAGATGTGGATAGGAAAACGGCTTCTCTTAAACTTATGAATATGAAGAAGAAGCTCGAGGGACGTCTCATATCTGATGTGCAATGGATTTAGACAGAGCGTGTAATTACATTACACTAAGATAATCACAAAATTGAAAAATTCGATTTCGTATAATAAAGAAAATTGTGACTGCCCACAGTTATATTTTCAAATCTACTGTGGCCCTCATTTTGCTTCCAATGATACAGCTCTGAATACTACAGTACTAAAATAGGTGCAGGAAGCAGTGGAGGCTTCTGTTGTATTTCATTATAAGGATTAGCAGTTTTTGGTGTTTGCACAACAGCTCTAAACACCCACATAAGCCGCAGCCATACTTCCCTCACAACTAGTCACTACCTTACAGCACTCTGAAGTGTCTTAATCTCACTCATGCAAAACACAACAAACAATTAATGTGGATCACAATGCTCGAGGATTCTTATTTTATCCTCCTCAAAATTACACAATCACTTGCACATATACGCAGCAGCTTTCCAGTCACAAGAGCAGGGTCAAGAAGTTTCACCAAATAATTTTGTTTGTTTTAAACTTTTGACCAAGGTTCTTTTTTTGACCATAAACTATGTAAATTTTACATTCCACCACTTGACGTTCCTTTGCAATTACTCTAGAGTCCTTCCAACCTACTCAGGTAACAGGATTTGAAGTAGTAGTACTGATAAAAACTGTTATTAACATTATCTAGAAAACCTGTATTCCCATGTCCGATAATAATTAAGTATCTTCAAATGTGTTAATTGACCTTATTCCCCAATTTTCCTCCCACACAATTTAAACTGTTAACTAATAATACCAATACGCCTTGTTTCCTCTTTGCCAGTGACCTGCGTAAGTTTAAAGAAGCCAAGAAGCAGTTTGATAAAGTTAGCGAGGAAAAGGAGGCAGCGCTGATAAAGAATGCCCAGGCGCCCCGCAACAAGCAGCATGAGGTGGAGGAGGCCACCAACATCCTCACTGCCACACGCAAGTGCTTCCGACACATCGTGCTCGACTACGTCTTACAGGTAGGAGGGACACTGTAGCCAAAAATATAATAATAATCTGTTTTTCTCATATTTATACAACAGTTGGGTGACATGCTGTTGCTTTGTTACAGATTTCAAGTAGCAGCTGAAAGTTAAACATATACAAAAGTGGAGTTATTCCACATCTTGAATCCATTAACAATACACTGCATTCTCTAAAGTTATAATGATACAATATATATATATATATAAGGGAGTTTTTCCACTCCTGGGTCACCAAGTGCATTCTCACTGTGGGAACTTCTGGATTTCTTTAGGATTGTAAGGTCTCGACATTACTCTGTAAAGAGTCATGAGATAGTGTATGTTGTAATTTTGTTCTATACAAAGAAAAATGTATTTAAACTGAATTAAATAGATTGCTTTTAACACGGAAGCTTAAAAAAAAAAGTGGAGCTGTACACTCATAGCCAACATTTGCATGGGGAAGATAATATGCTGAGTCAGGTTAAAAATGCTGACGTGTTACAGTCAAGAGTGAACCACATCTGTGTTTGATTGTGTTGCATTCAAGTTCATCCACCTGTCATGCTCCAGTTTACCCCAGCAGAGTGGATTCAACCCCAACACATCAGCAGAACAGACAGTAGCAGCTGGTTCAGTTGGTTAGTTAGTTAGTTTGCTGTTGATTTTGGCTAGAAAAGTATCAATGATTTGATAGTACACAGTGGAATACTACATCTACTTATAAACCTGTTTAAATCTGATCTTTGGCTGTGAGAAGGGCTCATGCATCATTGAACACATCAGCTGAGGCCCTTCCTCTTTCCTCTCACTGACGAATGTGTGCTGTCTTATCTCAGAAGGAAACTGCCGGCCCTGTTATTGAATCTGACTTCAAAGAACAGACGATGCTTCATGTGGCTCCAAAATTAGACTGAACAGAAACAGAAATCAGGTTTCAAAATAGGGCTGGCAGTCTTCTCCACTAGATAATCACTGACTCATAAAACAAAGCCTGGCTGTGAGATATTGGTTGAGTTTTTATCTTGCCTGTCAGTGTGCTCATTGGAAATCTATACGTCGAACAGCTAGCACAGCTGATCTAAATTGGTCTCCTTGGGGTGTGCCATCAGCCCTTTTTTACGATGCAGCTAACTTCTCGCAGGAGGGCATTTGAGACTGATTGTAGTTTTATTCTTTTTTTGTTCTTTTTAGATTGTTTTTGCTGCATTTTTGCTTAATTATACAGTGCACAGTTTACAGTGACATGCAAGATGGCAGAGGGAGAGAAAAATATATGTGAGGGGTGGTAAGGCGGACCTCGCATTCATGACATTTTAAGAATGGAGCGTGTGTGTTCTACCCTGCGGTGCCACATAGAGCTGGATCGTTAAATACTAAACTTTACCCTTTGGGGTTTGTTTCATAAATAAAATAGAATAGAGTGGAGAGCCTTTGTATTGTACAAAAGTACAACAATATTATGAGTGCTACTCCTGGTTGGTGCATAGAAATGAAAAAAATAATACATTGCATTAATTATATCATGCAGGTAAAACAACATATTCCTGACGGCCGGGGATGTACCTTGCTTGCAGAAGCTCAACAAAGGAAAACATTTCACACCAGATAAAACAAAAGAGCACCGAACAGAAGAGCAAAGAGCCACTGCACTTGCCATCTTTAGATTTCGTTTAATAGATGGAATGAGAGATAACAGATAACCCCTGACGTATAAATCGGCTCCTAAAATTTTAATACACACAACAAAGAAAATCAGATATTACTTCAGATATGTAGGTGTCTTATTTCTTTTACATCTAACAAACCTGAAAATTCCCACTCCTAAATAAGGACCGATTTAAGCCTAAATTTCACCCAAATGTGCAAGTGTGTAATTACCACAATTTACCAGCCAATTACCAACGAAATGCTGATAAAAGTTTTGTGGCTGTTGTGTTTGTGTGCGTTTCCAGTTAAACAACTCTTGTTAGACATGCTACTTGACTGTAATCTCTGTAAAGACAAACAGGGGCCTTGTAAAAGTTATGATACATCAGCCACTGGGATTAGTAGTTGGAAAAGTAAGCTTCCTTTCCTAAGTGGGAGTTACATCTGTGTATAAACACAAGTGTGTGGTTAGTGTTGCCAGGGAAAAGGGGGCCTTACAACTTCCTGCCAACAAAAATATAGCCGGCCACAACAAGGATTTTGACTTTTAATCTTCATCGGATGGAAGTGTTTTGTTCCTGCTTTACCGAGTGCAAAAAAGGAAACCAAATGGTCTGTGCTAACCATGAAACTGAGTGATGAAGTGTAATCATAAGATGCTCTGCTTTTCATAGTGGCCATATGCACACCCAGTCATTACCTGTGGTACTGTTATTAGTTCCTCCCTGTCACATAGAATTGCAAGCATCGGTCTACATGTTCAAGCAATCAATTTATCTCTAATTTACAACATTAACCTCACAGAACAGACGGGCAGCATGTTGGTAATGAGCTCTGGAGGAGGAGAGTCTGCCATACAAACATGTACACACACACACACACACACACACACACACACACACACACACACACACACACACACACACACACACACAAAACACACTTTTGTACTAACCCTAACCCTATTCCCTAGCCCCTTACCCTAACCTTAACCATCCAAACTAAATGCCGAACCAAAACCTTATCCTAACCCTAACCCTGAAACAAAGTCTTAACCCTCCAACAGCCCAATACAAAAATGTCCTCACTATGCTTAAAAGGGTCCTCACAAAGATATAAGCAAAGGAACACACGCGCACAAATGAGCAGAGCCCTCTCTCCTTATGCATGAGACAATGAATGCATCAGGACAGTAATTTTGAGTGAGAAGGGCTACAACAGCATCCACAGGTCAAACATGAGACATAGGGCTCCCCCTGGTGCCAGTTGTAAGCACTGCTGTCCAGTACTGCCTGGGGTGATTGTGACATTATTTAACTTCAGTACAACTAATTTCACGCTTGTCTGCTTTCTTTCATTTGCCTTTTTCTTCCCCATTTGTTTCATCCTTCAGTATTTTACCTAATTTTTCCTCCTCTTTTCCACTTTGTCTTTGAAGATGTCTCTGAGATGGGATAGGGTCACAGTAGCTTCTTTAATGTGAAGCTGTTTCTCTCAGTTTTGTTGTTTGTTCATTACAGATCAATGTGTTGCAATCCAAGAGAAGATCAGAAATCCTGAAATCAGTAAGTATAATTTGTTAACACATCAACTTACTCAAACATCATTGCCTTTACCTCTTTGAGTAACAGCTGTCTTATCTACAGATGCTGTCCTTCATGTACGCCCACTTGACCTTCTTTCACCAAGGATATGACCTCTTCAGTGAACTACAACCTCTTATGAAACACCTTGGAGGACAGGTACAGCCCACAGCCGATAAACACATGCACACTCATGCCAGTAGCTTCAGTCCAAAGGGTTAGGGTTAGTGTGGGATATTTGGTTGATTCAATTCAAGGGGACTGTTGAGCCTTTGCGGTGGTATGTGCTCTACTGAGTGCCATTCTAATTATAGTAGATATTACTTCATCAGGGTTATTTCATATTTTAAGACTTGTTGTGATGTAAAAGTTGTATTTTTAATGTATTCATTTCTGTATTCTATTAAACAAATATACCTTTTAAGCACATTCCTCAAATTATGGTAAAACTGATTTTATTACATAATGTTATATAACTATTGAAAGAGATGTTGTATTACAGTTTTTCTACATCATAAAAATGTGCTGTCCCATTCAGTTAGTGGGGGGAAATGTAGTTCATTTAGCTTATGATTGAAGTGTCACTTCCTTTTTAATTTTAATACTTCCTGTAAAAATATACATGATACTGGTCCCGGACAACATTTCCAATGCTGTCAGAACAGACAGTGTAAACACTTGCAACACAAGCAAACTGGGGGCTATTTTAAGTGTGAGCTGAGTTTACATACCAGTGCACTGTCACAAGTGAACAGGTTTTATTATGTAGGCAAGGACGGTATTGTTTCCTTATTGAAACATGTTGGTTTAGGGCCTCAACTCAAGTTTAGAGGAACCGTTGCAGGTGATAACTTTTCTTCCAATCCTCTGAAATTGTACATAAGTGATCCTGAGTTTACAGTCACATCATTATGGAGCAGGTCAACTACACTTTGACCTTCAGCCTTTACCTCTAGACAACCTCTCTTGTATGTGTGTAGTACTGCTATCTTTTTGTCCACTGATGCTTCCGCTCTGTGTGTGTCTGTGTGCATCCTCTGAAAACAAACAGAGCCTTCCTTCTGAGCCAGAGGATGGGCCAAATGTGACTTTAAGATGATTATCACAGAGGAACTGCTGTTACAGTGAGAAGGGAATGAGGAAGAGAGCAGCTAGGGGGTGGAAAAGGGTTTTCCTGCAGTTAGACTCACACTGTTGAGGGTCAGCTGAGCAAACACTGCAAAGAAACCCAAGAAATATACCGAAGGTTGTGGAATAAAAACCAGTCGCTCTGAGGCTGGAGCACCAGAGGAGCTGAATGAGAAGAAGGCATTTCTCTACAATGGGTGAAAGACCTAGGAAGGAGTCCAGCCGCACGTTCAGGAGTCAAGGAGGAGGTCATTATAGCTTGTCAACATATTTCCTGATTTGTAAACCAGCAAAAGTTGACAAAAAACTGAACTAAATTGTGTTTTTTATTTGACAAAGAGTAAAACAAGACTGTTTTTGAAGCCAGATCTTGAAGACTGGGGACAGCGGTCCTCTAAAGTGGATTAGTGGTTTTTAACCCTCATCCTCTGAAGTTGGAACCATCTGACGTTTGTACTGTCAAGAAATTCACAGACAGAGAAGAGACACGGACCCACTTCAAAAGGCAGATTTTCGGAAGGAATAAGGAGCAGAATGTAATCTTCTCAAAGCACAAAGTGATTGAAGCTGAATGGAAAGGCATGGACTGTAAGCCTGTGGCTTCAACACTCAAAAGACTGGAGAAAAGAAAAGCAAGGATTGTGGCGGCGGGGGGAGACGAGAAGTGAACAAGACCCTAAAGCGGGAGGGAAAGAGGGAGAGTTAGAGGGTTGGTTACAAGCCGATGAACAACTGGAGTATAACTGTGCTGTGTAGCTTATAAGCCTGTCACACTGAATTTGGAGCAGTATCAAAACTGAAAAGGAAAAAAGAAGATCAGACGCCGAGCTGCGGGAAGCAGCGACCAGAATGATTGTGGATTATATCTATACTCTCCATCATGAAGCTGAAGAAGGTGGAGAGGCTGTGCAGGGAGGTGTGGAGGAGCTGTCAGCAGGTCGGATAATATGACTTGATGCCTGTGACCAATAAGTGATCAAGGGTGGAAATAGTCTGCAACAATAAACCAGTATATATGCTTCAGAACCAAGTTAGGAATAAAGGTGGCAATTTGTATTAAAAAAAATGAATAATGTATTACAATGAATACTCTGTTCATTGTTTTAAATTAATTTACCTAAAAGATCATGTGAAGCGATTATTTTTCCTTTTTTGCAGTTTCTTTTCCTTGACTTGGTTCTGGAGAATATAGACTTAAGTATAGTATATACTATATGAACTTAAGTGCAGCAGAAGTGAATCTATTTCCTCCTCTTTATCTTTATCTATTCTATAACTTGGGGTAGGTGAGATGAAATTATAGAAGTGAGAGGAGGCTAGATTTTTTTTGAAGTTCCATTTGAAGTTATTTGCATGACAACTTTATGACTTATGTCAAATATGGTACTTTTTCCTGCCCTGGCTTCTAAATATGAGATATTCTACCGAATGCATCTTTCCGTGACACAGATGCTCACAGCTGAACATGTGCTGAGGGAATATTTTTATATAGAGGGATTTTTGTATCTTTTCCGTGAATCATGCAGCTTGTCGTCATAGTTGCATGTCAGGACAGATCCGAGCGGGGGGGCCCGAGACAGAGCTTCAGCGTGGTGCTGGGGTCTGTAGGTGACAGAAGCAGGATGAATGAGATATATGAGGTGAATTGTCTCTGCTGGCATCATCATCGGCGGCTGCACAGTGAGATAGATAAGATGTTAAAGGTACAGTGAGTGTGGAGTGCTGCAATTACAAACACAACCAAGCCTTTTCAGATATAGATAGAAGATATAGACAGCATGGACCAGACTGGACTAGTTGTTATGGTGCAACATGGGAGAACATTTCCCCTCTGATGTTATCTGCCTGCCGCTTTGCCGTCCACCCATTTCCTCTCTCAACAAAAGACCCAGCTCCCTCAAATGCTGTCTTCTCTGAATATATCAGATAGCAGCATTTTCATTTTCATATGCATCTGCAGAAAAATAGATCCAATGACTTTAATGTTCAGAAGCAGAATATTATTTTCCTTAAAACTTTATGCACCATTACATAGGAAGTCAAATGTTGGTCTCACCTCCTCTATATAATTATCTACAGTGTGGTCTCTGTTTAGTGTGAATTGCCCCCTGGCTTGCAGTTGTGGTCACTGCTGCCTGTAAAACCACCACAGGCATTTAATGATGAATGCAGATAACGTGTTGTAAACATGCAACACTTTTTTTGGACTGATTTATTTTCCTTTTGATTCTTGTTGTTTCAATAAATTCCCCAGCACATTATCACCATCACTTGCAGCTGCAGCACTCATTATTCAGCAGAAGTCCACATCAAGTGTTTATGGCCAAGTAGCTAATTCTGTGTGCATGCCGAATTGAAAGTAGACAGTGATTTTAAGACAGGGTCACAAAGAGAGTCCTTATGATTATAGCTTAACGTGGCACTAAGAGTCCTGAGTTGATTCAGAGATGACTATTAATAGTTGCTTCACAAATCTGTTATCAAGCTACTTTATTTTCTCTAAAAATAAGAAGAGTCAGCTTCTCTCAGAAACTTTGAATCCTACTCACCCATATTCGCGTGCAATTCTACCCCCCCCCCCCAACAGATACTGTTCCTTTTGTGTTTGAGGCTCGAGATTCGCTGATTTAGGTCACATTGCGGCACCAGACTACCAAGAGGCAACACAGCAGGATTTCACTGCTGTTAAAGGCAAACTGGCTTTTTTTCGCCATCGCCCTACGACCTCATAGAAGCCCTATGTATTTTTTCTTTGCAGCCTTTGTTTTCCTCTCTCTGCGCAATGCTTACCCCCCCCCCCCATCCAATTTCACACATGATGAAGTTCATTTTTTTTAGGAGAGAAAAGTGTGTCTTGTCTTCATGGGAAAAACCTTCTGTTTGCTGGAACTATTTTTGCTTGCAAGATTGAAAAGGCAAACAAAGAGTGAAGCATCAGTGCACATGCTTAAATTTCCTTTTCACATTCAGTCAAAAGAGAAATGTTTGAGATAAGTGGCCCAGAATTAGATTGATCATTATAGTGCTTTGTCTTGAACTGTGGGGTGAGATAAATGTAAAGAAAGCATCTGATGAGTACACACACTTCACCGTCTCGGAGCGAAACGTGTGTGAGACCAGGCGGTTTGGTACGGTTGACTAATCAGTTCTGTCTCTTGCAGTTGGACCAGCTGGTGGTGGATGCTGCCAAAGAGAAGAGAGACATGGAGCAGAAACACTCCACCATCCAGCAAAAGGTACACACACACACACACACACACACACACACACACACACACACACACACACACACACACACACACACACACACACACAATATGCTCCCATTTTCTCCACAAAAATATAAACACTGACTCAATGTGCTCAACATGGCCGCTCTACTCTGAGCCTGAGCTTTTCTTGTGTGTATTATAATTTTATAGCTGTTACGTGCTCTTGCCTTTGGTCACAAAGCCTTTCTTATTGCGCCGAGGCCTCCACCCAACAAAAGTAAAGCCACTGCACTCAACTGGGCTCTTGCAAGACTTACCTTTACCCTACAGTCAAGTGTTGTAAGCCCCCTGACCACAACATGCTTCCTCTGAACTCTCTGAAAGCCAAAATGCTCCATGCTAAAATATTACAAGCTTGTGCTGTAAAGTACTCAGGATGAAAAGATTCAAGTCTTTATTTCTTAGTATGTTAAAATCCATATTATTATTTCCAATAATGCAGATAGAGTCAGAAGCCCAATGGAGCCTTTATGTACCAAAGCTATTGATGTCAGCCATTTATTTTACATTTGTCATTTGAGTGAATGGAGGAAGTGCTCCGCCACCCGGTTGTAAAGTGATCGCTACAGATGACTTCAGCCACACGCTCATGCATTATTGAAGCTGAACGAAACCCATTTCCAAACAACCAAGCTTGAGTTTCAGCATGCTCAAATCTCTGTCCTTATTCCTCCAAACATAATATCCTAAATGAGTCCCACTTTTTAATAAAACAGCTTCCACAAGGCTTTGGCAAGACGTAACCAACAAGCGTCACAATCTAGACAATGAAACCTTACAGCATTTTTGCCCCCATAGTTTTAATTTCAGAATAATTTCCTGGATATTTCTCAGCATGTCTGTCAGAAGAGTGTGTTAATTTAAGACGATGGTCTCGTTGGACCTTTTTGAACCCTGAACAGAAAAAGGTAAAGCACGATGTGGATTGTTATGTCACAATATGTAGTGATGGTATCTTTAACTGTACAAGACACAATCTCATTAACTCCAGACAACATGTGCCAGTTCTTTACCCAGCTGTTGTTTGTCGGGCTTCTGTTAATTTGTCTGCCTTGTCTGTGCAGTAGTTCCTCCTCTGACAGGTCTTTTTATTCACCATCTGTCAGTTTCTAATTTGTTGTCCCCATCTTTTCCCTCTGTATATTTCCTCTCCTCTTTCTTTCTCTTCTCTCTTGCTCGGTCAGAGATGGTGCTCGCTAACTTCCGCTTGTCCTTGAGTTAATTTCCTCCACCTCCCTTGTTTATTTTAATACTCCTTACATTGTCTCTCTCCCACTGCCCTATCTTGTCTTGCCATTTTTGCTCAGATTTTTACTGACTAACTCTATTTTCTGCTCGTGCTCTTTCCCCTTCTTCTCTTCTTGTGCTCACTACAGGCTGCTCTGCAGGTAAGCTGTGACTCTCCCCCACACTGTCACTGTTGTTCCTGTGTCATGTCTGCTTGGTTGGACAGATTCTGTACTCTTTTCTATCTGCTCAGACCTTTTCAGCTCTCATCATCTGTAGGAAGATGAGTCAGCTGCTCAACTCATTACACTGGCAATTCATCTTAATATGATTCGCCATTTAACAGATTTCAGTTGTCACATTGATCCTTGTGCATTTTTTTGGTTTGTTTTTATAGCATTAAATAAATAATTAAAACCAAACTTGCCACAATAATTAACACAATAACAAGCATCAGTTTGATAAGAACAACCTAAAATGACAAAAACATTCAACATTTTAGTTTGGTCCATGTGCGTTAACATGGAGAAGAGGGGGTTTATGACTTATACTGCAGCCAGCCACCCTGTCGTCCATCATTGTATACAGTCTATGATAGTAATACCTTGCTGTGGCTTAACTCTTATCCCAAAACCTTAATATTTCCCAAACATTACAGGATAAATATTATTGTTTATGTACTAGAGAGGTACTTTAACCTAACACACTTACCTACCACCTACCACTTTGCAATAGAACCTACATTACTACTTTAATAATCTATATTTACTATAAACTGATTTAATAATATGTATCGGCCTTAGTGACAAGGGTGGTTTGCACCAACGTTTCTAGTTCCTTTGGTGATGTAGGTTGGTTTCTCGCGGGTGTTGTCCTCATCACCGCAGTATTGTGAAACTCCACTGTGTAGATGTATGTAATGTTTCTTTTATACCTTGGTGTAAGTCAGAATGTGAGTTTTGAAAGCCTGAAGTCTTGTAAAGGAATTCAGTCCCCCATCATTTTATTATATCATTATATGTTTGACTGCAAAAACCTTTACTTACTGCCCCCTCTAGGCTCATTTTATGTTTCTGTCTCTTCATTCCTGTGCATACTGTGCACCTTATTTGTGTTTGCACATAAACCCTTCCCATTAACATTGTATTGATGAAACCGTCCTTCCTTAATGGGTGTTGAAGGGGGTCCTGAGGTCGTGTTTAGTACGCTTCCTGTCCGCCTGTGTGCATTATTCAGCAGTTGCACTGTGAGCACAGAGCATGACAGTCTCTCAGTGGTGCTTCAGCAGAGAGAGATGGGCTAAAGATTTTCCTGTCTCAACTCGTAAAGAAAGAAAACACAAGTCATTAGGGTTGAAACTGCTCTGGTCTTAAAATGGTGGGATTGTATTTCTGTAGAAATAAGCCAGAATTCCTTAAACAGGCAAACATTCATGATTGTTATGTTAAAGGATGAAAAAAACAAACCTTCAGCATGGTTAAAGGACTTGTTTCTTAAGTAACACACACGAGGGAGATGAGATAGGAGGGGAAAGGCTGAGTGCACGTCTGTTAAACTGAAGTCAGTATAAATGTTTGATGCCTGAGCTCCACAGCACAGTCGACTTAATTATTCTAACCCAACGGTCACACCAGCAACACACACTTGCACGCACATACACACTCAGACACAGGTGATCTTCACTTAGAGCGTGAGGCCTCAGTAGGCGGAGCAGCAGAGCCAGTGACCAAAGTTTGGATAGACGCACACAGAACCACAGTAGAGGAGGAGGCGAGAGACGAGTCATGCTGCTTATAGTGCTGGAGTGTTATTGAGATGCTGCATAGGTAGACTTTGAGATCGCAAAGCTTAACAGTTTCCGTCACGCACAAAGTGGGGCACATGCCATGAAACCGATGAAAATGAAGATTTTCAGCCGTTTCCATTATGTTTGGTACCTGGTAAGTGCGATCAATATGGACTGAAATGTACATGTCTATGGGCTTTGCTATTTGTAGTTATAGTGTGTTTAAGTTAGCATTTCTTTAGCGTGAGTGTGTCGCTTGCACCATTTATTATTTTGCCATATCAGTGATATCTAAAACTCCTCTGTGTCCGTGTAAAGAAATACACATTTCTTTTCTCTGTGTGTCATTCTCTTGCTGTGTGTAATGTTTTAGGAGGTGACAGAGCTCGAGTCTTTACCAGACTACCGCAACTTTTGTGCTTGGACCTCCGTACGTAGAGTCACTGCATCGATTTCCATCTGACATCCGTTGTGTAACCCTACCTGTCCCCATCTTTCATCACCTCTTCTTTCCTTTCTCGCTCATGCAGTGCAGTGTTTGAGTTGTTTGTACCTCCATCTTTTTTGTTGCATTGTAGAGTGTTTGTATTAGTCTTATTAATGTGTCTTAATTTTGCCGCATGCATTATTTTCATGCTCGTGTCTGTTACATTGAGCTCAGACTGCTGGTTTGATGAGGTTTGTAGAGTGGTTTGTTACTTTGCAGTCGACTTTTTGGATAATAACCAAACTTTTCTCTGTTGTGAGACGTAAACCTTACATCTCTTGAAACATTTCAGGAACTATGAATACCAGCTGTGCTCATAGCTTGACCACTACCTGTTTTTAAATGTGTGTAACAGGGTTGAAAACTATTTCCCAGGTCACAGAAGTCTCTCAACCTTTGAGTTTAAATAAGAGAATCAGGTTTTCATTATTATGTTTCATTCTTTGGTCTCACTCTTGATTAGGGATTGTTGTTGTTTGCTTGTGTATGTGGGAGTACATGTGTGAGCAACTACCCACATGGACACCTGGTCAGTGTCATGATTTCACTACACCAAAGCTCATGTTAAGGGCAGTTGTTGTTCTATATGTTGTAGTAATTTTGTCTTACTTTCAGGAAAAGGTGATGGTTGAATGTAGTGCCCAGTTTTCCATCTTTCCATCATCTTCCTATTCTGAAGCTTAATACAGATACATTTTATTCCCCTCGTTGACTCAAAATAACCTCCCTTGTCCAAGTCTATGCCATGCAGGAAAATCGGACACACCATGGTGTCATAGGCCAGAGGCGTTTAATTTATTTAGCTTTGGCTGAGGTTACATTTACAGATTTAGGTAATGAGAAGGGATGTGTGTACACCTAAACCCCATCAATGAATCAGTCAATCAATCAAACTTTATTTGTATAGCCCCTTTTGGAAAAGTCCATGCAATTCAAAGTGCTTCACAGATGACTGACAACAGGATGATAACAAAGAACAAATGCGACCGTAAAATAATTTTTAAATAATTTAAAACTTATGCCAAAAGGTGATGTAATATATAGAAATGAACAAATAAATATGAAGCATAAAACAACATAAACCATAAGAGTTAAATACAGACTATGTGAGGAGATGCTGAATCACACATGCAGTATATAATTGTGCTTTTTCAGGTCTGTTTTAGTCTCCTGCTTGTAAACTTAGTTCTTAAAGGTTCTTCACTTTATTACAGAGCTTGCAGGAAGGGTTGTAAACTAAACACTTACATTGTTATATCATACAGAGAAGTATCTATTTTGGCATGGCTGCTTTCCAGGAAGTAAACAGGAGACTGTAGTGACTGCCTGTTGAATGAATGAGGTCATCTCCACTCAACGCCCAGAATTGTCTATGTTGATGTATTTTACTCACTGAGTTTGCTGCTCTTGTATTTGTCTGTGGTAAAAATTTGATCTATTTGTGGTCTTTCCTCTCCAGCAGTCATCTGATAATATTTTATAGTTTATATCCCTCATAAACTTAATATCAAACAACTGGCAGAAAGATGAGCAGTACATATCACTGATGTGAAGAGGTAGCAGAGGAAAGTTAAACTTTCACCCAATGAATGATGCTCTAAAGATTTGTCTTGTTTTCATTTAATTTACATTCTTTATAAAGAGTTCCTCTGACTCTCTGATTCACAATGTTGGTCAAGATGAATCAGTCCAGGTTGAGTCAGAAACTCATCACAGTAACAGACCTAGATATTGAGCTATAGTCTGTAGTGGAGACTAACAATTTGTGTAAACTGACTCCACAAGGACACACACATGCACACGTACACAGACACACGCACAGATGCACCATGGTGTTCAAATGCCACCTGAAGCTGGGAGGGTGTTAGAAAAGTGTGGCAGCAGCTCAGGTAGTTAAAGATAGACTGACCCATGACAACATGGCAGATTGAGTTTCAGAAGGAGCAGAGTCAGTGAGGGAAAGGATGCATGAAAGCTCAGCTCCGCAGCTTTGCTCCTTAAAGGGCAATAACTATCTCCCGAACTACGAGCTCAATATCTAACAGGAATTTTTAATGTGGGCTCTAAATTTAAAGATTGTTTGTGCGAGTGTTGCACTAAAGGGAAGTGGAATTGGATATGGTGCATGTTTGCAAAACAACAATAACATTTGACCTTATTTACTTGATCGTTTTCCTCGTTGCACACAAACAAAACAGTGTTGTATGTACTTGTTGTTTGCTATGTCTCTGATCATTCCTGGCATTTGTTGTGCTCCCTTGCCACCCCACTGGTTAGATCATCTCTTCAGAGAGAAATAACATTTTGAAGCCTTGAGGCAAATGCTGAAGAAGTGGGGTGTAACTCCACATTTCAAGCAATACAATGGCCGTAACAGATTGTTACTCTTTAAGCATAAGGCAATTGCTTCTGTCTTTTCTGGTTCATGCTGTGAAACATAATTTCTGGTCAGTGTGCACAGTGGCTGCTCACTACAAGGTCATTGAGAGTCACAGCTCACCCCAGGGAAAAACACTTGTACCACATGATTCACAAGAATAATGTGGGAAGAAAATACTTTAACACTGTCCTCATTTGCTTTCTTTTTCCTCATCTCCATCCTCCTTTTTCAGGATTTCTCGAACGATGACACCAAGCTGGAATACAATGTGGACGCAGACAATGGCATCGCCATGGAGGGTTATCTTTTCAAAAGGGCCAGCAACGCCTTCAAGACATGGAATAGGTACAACAGACTTAACCGTTTCATGAACTGATTCAATTTAATGGTAAAGAACAGCTGTCATGGGCTGGTTATGGATCTAAGAGGGCAACTACTATCATCATAACTTAGAATAGAGATACAGGATCAGGACAACAAGAATATAATTTTGTAAAAGTAAGAAAGAAGAGGTAATGCAATGGTAGACATGAATTAACTGTAATAAATTTCATGTCAGTCAGTTCAGCCTGTCACTGTGTTTTCAAGATGACTCTTGCAAGTTGGATGTTAAAAAAAGGGCTCTTTTTGGAATTATGTTATTCCAAAGAAAAGACTGATTTATGTTACTGTTGTTCTGTAAACTAACATTTTGTAGGTTATTGTTTACTGTGTTAAATTACACTATTAATTAATTAATCTACATTAGCTCTACCTCTCCAGGTTCATTCTATCTCTTTCATCCAGATGTTATTTTAGGAGCATCACTGGTAACTGCATGTGACTTTGTTTTTTTCTAATAATCTCATGATCTCCTTTCAGGCGTTGGTTTTCCATCCAAAACAATCAGCTAGTTTACCAGAAGAAATTTAAGGTATGTCAAGTGACTCCCTGAACTCAACCAGCAGACACCATCAAATATGCATGTGTTGGACTTACAGCACAAATATCTCCCGCATGTATTTTTAATGGGAAGCTTTTGCTTCACTTTAGAGCAGTAGAAGTCAATTCAAAACGTTTATTGTAGTGGAAAACCGCTGCTGTGTGTGAAGATGTGTTTCTCTGTGTGTAACTATTTAGAAAAATATAGAAGTAGTGTAACTCGAGTCACATTCTGCTCTATGTCTTAACTTTTTTAGTTTTCATACACATTTATTTGCTTTGTATAACACTGAAGAAATTGCTGTGTGTAGTATTTTACTATCCAGGACAAATATTATGTTTGATACATCTTAAAAGCAGTTGGACAAAAACAGCTTGTGGCTTTGTTCGACATTTCCTTCCAAAACTGTCGGTAGTAGGATCTTTGAAGAGGCATCTAAGAAATCTAAAACTGTTTAGCTACTTTATCAGTAATGGCCCAAAGAAAGCAGAAGTAGGCCACACGTATACCATGTGATTTGGATTATCTTTGGTGCTCCAGTGGCGTTTGTGTCGTGTTTAACTAAAGCTTCTGTTTTGTCGCCTCAGGACAACCCAACAGTGGTGGTAGAGGACCTCCGGCTATGTACTGTCAAACACTGTGAAGACATAGAGCGTCGCTTCTGTTTCGAAGTGGTGTCACCCACCAAGTACGTTTGAGTCACTGACTTGTTCCTCTCTACCTTAATGATCACAGAAATATGAAGGTGGGAGGGTGGTGTAGTAGTGTACCCACCTCCTACCACATGTACACACAACCACACACACACACACACACACACACACACACACACACACACAGGCTGACAGCAGTGGTTTGATGTCTCTCTGTCCCAACAGGAGCTGTATGATGCAGGCAGACTCAGAGAAGCTGCGACAGGCCTGGATCAAAGCTGTCCAGAACAGCATCGCCACCGCCTTCCGTGACAAGGGAGATGAAGGCGAGGTAAAAACCTAACGCAGTCCCACTGTTGGTTACAAAGATTTATATAGTCAAATAAATTACATAAGACATAATTATAAAGATACAAACTCAAACAAACATCCTTTACACTGCTCTGAAGTGACATATTTAACACAAGAGAAGCTCCGAAAACAGAATTCTGAACTGTATGCACCTCCAAGAAATATGTTTTGAGAATAATAATTACTTTTATCTTTATGTAACACTGACTTGCTATACTCTTGTTAACATTAATTTCCTCTGTTTACTTGTTATCCACTATAGCATCTCTGAATGTTTTGGTTCTCACAATCCGTCCACAAATATACAGTTTCATTTCATCTCAATAAATCGTCACTTCTTCTTCTGGATGACTGTTTATATCTTTCATCTTTGTCATGTTAGAAGCTGGACAGGAAATCGTCCACATCGACAGGGAGTCTTGACTCTGGTGGGGAGCCAAAGGAGCGGCCGCTGAAAGGAGAGAGTGCCCTGCAGAAGGTCCTGGCCATCCCAGGCAACACCTGCTGCTGTGACTGTGGCCAGCCAGACCCTCGCTGGGCCAGCATCAATCTGGGCATCACCCTCTGCATACAGTGCTCCGGTATTCACAGGTAAGTTGCTGCGTTTTAGTGACTTAAATTCCTTTTTAGAAGTCTTGATGGCACCTAAAAGCGGCAGCAATAACAAAGAGTCGTGGGGGATGTACATGATTAGAAAATCCAACTAAAAAGAAGAAGAAAACAGAAGAGGAGGAAACTAATAAACTCAAGAGCTGATATTGGGACAATTTATTTATTCATCACTTTGCAGGGAACAGTTCATTTTGTTATGGAAAATCTTTTCAATCAGAGCAATGGTGGGAGTATAATGTACAAAATGTTTTGGTCGATGGAATTTTTGAAATGTAAACACTGACATGAACACCCACTCTGCTTGGGACGTCGTAACAAAGTTTAATTACTTACATATTTAATTAATTACATAAAGTGACCAGATCCCAGGATTTCAACACTAATATTTATCTTCCTTTTTTCCTCATTACAACCTAAGAAAATAATCCAGATTATGTATTTTTAGAATTTGTAGTGTAATTTTTGATTTAATCAGGTTGGGTTCAAATATTTAAAGGATTTAATTTTAAGGGATTAAATCATAGATATTTGAATCCCTTAAATGACTCAGTATGTGTTAATCTCTGGCACTTTCCCTCTAGTTGTATTTTTTAAGGTATTGTATTTCCTCTTCCTGCCGTTAATCTAAGAGCTATATTCTAAACCTTCACAGTTTTTTGTGACTAATACAGTTACAATCTCTAAATACTCTGAACCCAACTGTGATCCATCCATCTAAACTATACTTGTAAATTGAAAGGTAATGACATTACAGCATTTAGTCTTTTATCCCATTCAAAAAAATAAATCTTTGCCTCCTTCACCTGCAGGAGTCTTGGAGTTCATTTCTCTAAAGTTCGGTCTCTGACATTGGACTCGTGGGAACCTGAACTTCTTAAGGTTCGTAAGAAAAAGCTAATGCACATAATCAATGTACCTAAACTGTCCTTTTCAAATTTAAAGTAATTCCGACAGGAAGTGCTATCTTATTACTTTTCATATCTTTTCATTGCGCACATTTCATTTCTCTATCTTGATAATCAATTTCCCTCTTTTTTTCACAGTTGATGTGTGAATTGGGAAACGGAGTGATTAACCAGATCTATGAAGCTCGGCGAGAGGAGCTAGGAGCCAGAAAACCACAGCCAGGAGACCCGAGGTACATTAATAAGAGAAAGAACATTAATTTTTACAGACTAAAAGAAAATAACTTCAATTTTTTGTGTTGCAACACATGAATGAGTGAGGTTAATAAAACATGAATTAGACACGAGACTTGTAAAAATAGACTTTTATAAAAGAATACAATAGAGGCATCATTGTCTAAATATATATGTAACTCTGGCCTCATTATGATTAAACACCTCTAATCATGTACTCAACTGTTCCTGGTTTGAGTAGATGCATGGTAGTAAAGATTTTCAGGCTAAAGACCAGCTGATATTCTTCATTTTACTTACAAACAAAACCCTTTTGTTTCTCGTTTCCTCCAGACACGAAGTTGAGGCCTACATCAAAGCCAAATACGTGGACCGTCGGTTTGTGCGCCGCCCGTCGGACGAGGAGCTTCGCAACAAAGTGGTCTCTCTGAGCAAACAGGAGAAGAGGCTGAGCAGCAGCTCCGAGCACCTGCCCCCCCGGCCACCTCCACCTACCCCCAAACTCCGACCTGCTTCAAACACCTCTGGACAAACAGGTCAGTACAGCAATGAAAGTTCAACACAACTTTGACTCAGTATTTTTTGTCTTGTTCTGGAACCTTTCCCTCATCTCTGAACCTTATGAATAACTCAGGTTTACAGGAATGAGGGTCGGGTTTAAGCTCACCAACTCCAACAAGTTGTGACATTTGAAAATCTGTGTTTGGGAAATAACATTTTAACTCAATCAAGCTGCATCAAATTCCACACTCACACAGGTATCAGTTCCCTAAATGTGTCTAGATTATCAAGATCCATAAGTTAAGTGGAAATCTGTTTTTTGTTTTTGTGTAAACTTGCAAACAAACAAACAGTGGTGAAAAAGCTCCTTGGCCGGGTGGGGGGGGGGTCTTTTGATGGTGGCTCAGGGGATGGGTCAGTTTTTGCCTTTTTGCTTCTTGAACTAACGTTTTCCTTAAACTGCCAAAACACAATGAAAGGATCCTTAAATTTCCTAATTTTTGGATGAGGAGTATTGTTTTATAAATACTCAATCTTATGCTGTAACTCAAAGTCTATCTTATGTACGATAGACTTATTGTAATTACTCTGCATCAAGTGTGATCTGTGACCGCATCTACTGGGTGCTCTGTGTGATTTTTTTTTTTTTTTTTTTTTTTTTGCACTTCTGTGAAGACTTGTCCACCCACCAGCACATTGTATGTTCTTTGTGAACAGCATACGTCTGAGCCTTCTTTGCCTCCCATTGCTTCTCGTAATCTGTCTCTCTCAGCGTGAGTCGAGCTGGTAGTATAACTCTGTGCCTTCACCCTGCTCTCCTCCCTCTCCTCCTCCTCCTCCTCCTCTTTTTCTCTCACACTCTCTCTTTTCTTTCCTCTCCTTGCTTCTGGACTAACCCCTGCTTTCACCGCCTTCCCCCCCAAACCCCATCCTCTCCACCCAACCTCACTCGGACACAAAATTGACACCCTTCGCCCTCCGATTTCCAAACACCCATCATCCTTTGCGTAGCTGCTGCCAGCGGCTCGGAGGCCCGCCGCGACTCTCTCTTCTGTCCTGATGAGCTTGACTCGCTCTTCTCCTACTTTGACAACTCCGCCAAGCTCAGGAGCAGTAAGTACTAAATGCTTAGTGTTTCGCTTGCTTCTCCACCCCCCTTCTCTGTCCATTCGTGTTCACTGCTTTGGGGCTGTGGAGCAACAACCCTCCATCTCCTTCATCTTCGTTCCTCCTTCATCCAGACTTTCCTAATGGATCAGTCCATCATAGCATTGCAGAGCGTACCATGTTTTGTTTTTTTCCTGGGGGGTTGGGGAGTGTTTCTCTCCCACATGGGTTTGGTCACTGTCTGTCTGGTATTTGCGTTTGTATCTGTCTTGTCATATTTTTGGTATTTAGGGACCTGAAGCATAAGGTGATGGAGGATCTGTCAATTCAGCTGGGGTCGTATGAGCACACTGACTGTAGAAAATATTAGGACCACCTGCTGTTGCTGTTTCGATTATGTTTTAGGAACAGAAAAAACGGATGCCTTTATCCGAAGGCTGAGCAAAGAGGCTGTGTGTGATGAGATGAAATATTTACTTTGCTTTAGACGACCAAAACAGCCAGCAGGAAGGTGTTCCTCTTATTTCATACACACGGTGAATGACGTCTGTGTGTGTTGTTCCACAAAAAGTGACCAAGACTCTGCTTTACAGTAAAAAGTGCAGACAGCGGCATCCAAAACAGCGCAGATGGAAGCAGGGAAATGCTGGCCAACACCCCGTCCAATAACAGCCTGACAGATGCAGGTGAGACCCACAAACACACACACACGCATCAGCACTATCGAAAATGACTGTGATAATATCCAAATTGAAACAACATGTAACACTAATGTCAGTGGAACACAGCGATGCTGGAGGACAATAATGATGTAAGAGAGAAGGCTAAAGAGCCACAGTTGCTTTGAAGACTTCATCTTTATAAAATCCGCTACCACTTGAGCAGATGAGCTTATGCACACCCCCAGTCTTTTTAATAAAAATATAAAATCCTATGTGGCACAATGTTAGAGATGAGAAGGAATGTTTTTTTGCTTTAATATAAATATAAAATTCATGCAATAATTTATTGTTGTAAATAAAATCCCTGGTGTAAAGTTGTATTTTCTTAGATGATTCAATAAATTATGTACGAGATAGAATTTCAGTTCTTTCTTTACAAAAACATAAACTTTTAGAAATCCACAGCTGTACTGTACTAGACTCCCAGAGGTTCCCTCCTCCGAAGACACAACTTTCCTCCCTTTTCTCAGATGCTGCTGAGTCTCCGCCCATGGCCATGCCTGCCAAGCTGCCTCCTCCGTCACCCTGTAAAGAGATGGTGTTCTATGAACCCAAGGAGTACAGCCAAGGTCTGCAGCTGTACTGGGCTTCATGTGCCCGCAGTCTGCCGGACATGGCGGAAGCACTGGCCCACGGAGCCTGAAGTAAACTGGGTCAATACTGAAGAAGACAAGAGGACGCCGCTTATCATGGCGGTGCAGGGGGTACGTCACTCTGGTACCATAGTGGATAGTTGACAGTACGGAAATTAATTAATGTTAATGTAGGCAGTTTATTAGTTTATTACAGGATATAAAGATTTAAAGTACATACATCAGTCTTGTCACACACTCCAAACCTGTGTATTGTTTTGTCATCGGACATTTAACCAATGTATCATATCCTCTTTTATTTTCAGGGGTCACTGGTCACCTGTGAGTTTTTGCTTCAAAATGCAGCGAGTGTGAACCAGCAGGACGCTCAGGGCCGGGCTCCCCTGCACCACGCCACCATGCTGGGACACACAGGGTTGGTCTCCACACCTGTCTACCATCTTAACTCCACACACACCTGTCACTCAATAATGAAGGCATTGATGATTATGTTCCATCTCTTTCAGACAAGTGTGTTTGTTCCTAAAAAGAGGAGCGAATCAAAATGCTGCAGACATTGACGAGAAAACCCCACTGACCATAGCGGTGGATGCGGCCAACGCAGACATTGTTACACTGTAAGTTTCATACTAATATCATTATTATTAGTTATGATTGATCCTTTCATTTCATGCCGGGACCATTGTCTGAGTTTACACTGTTAAACACACATCATAGAATTCCCCCACTGAAAAATCCTCTGGACTCAGTGGTGTTGGTGTCTTGTTTGAGCAGATGAAGACCTAAGATAGTAATGCTTTGTAAATTGAAATGCTCTTCCACTTGGTTTGGAAATGAAGGATAATATATTCTGTATTCAACACCAGTTATTTTCAATCACTTATTTATGTGTTGAATGATTTACAGTGACCTGATAATTGACAGTAAATAAGATAAAACAAGAACCACATACAGAGCAGACATGGCTAACAATGATTTATTCACTTTGTATTAACACAACTACACAGCTGTTTACAGAATACATGAGTCATTAGGCTTTCATCTGATTACCAGCTGACAGAAGCTTCTGTCAGGCTTCAAATATTTTTAGCCACTAGGTGTCACCACTTCATCAGAGTAGCAGAGGTAGAAGCAAAATCTGATCTCTCTTTTATTTAAAACAGTGGCTTCTTATCCAGAAATAAATCAACAGGCTTTCATTTGCCTGGTAGATCTGTGTAGATATATACGTATATATATATATATATTTTTTTTAGAATGAGCTTAAAAAAATCACTGACACTTCATTTCTCTATGTATCTCTGTATCGATGTTGATCTGTGCCGCCCTGGCTCCTCACTTCCTTCGCAGGCTGCGACTGGCGAAGATGAACGAGGAGATGCGAGAGGCGGAGGGGCCCTACAGCCAGTCAGGTCAATATAACACCAACAGCCCCACCGAAATGCAGTACAGGAAGTGCATGCAGGAGTTTATTAGCCTGCAGCTGGACGAAACTTAATAACTGTCCGCTCTCTTCCAAACAAAGGATCAGAACACACTGTAAAAGCAGAGGACATGTGAAGTCTGGGTTTCAGAGTTGGAGTCAGTTCACTTAAAAGAGCAGATTAACAGGAAGAAGATGGTTTAGATACTCAGACAATTCATTCTCAGTGGAGGCAGCGTTTTTATTAGGAGACCTCCAGGTTTGTTGAAATTTGACCCCCTGACTGTGATGATGGATCAGAGTGAACTGAATCTAACTCAGTGTGTCTCAGTCGCTGCAGCCTCTGTTTTAACGTCCCAGCTCTCGCCGGGTGCTGGACAAACTGCACCTTGGTGGGGTTCAGTGTTGGTGCTCGACTGTGTTTATGTGACAGAGTTAAAGCCATCGACTCTGGACATGACTGTAGAGTTTTGTTCCAAAGTGGAACATCCTCCTTTTCAGTTAAGTGACCGTTACTGTCACGTAGAATTATTTGATAGCACAAAATTAAAGCAAACAGGCGTCACTTTTTTCGAGACAGTTTGTACTTTTCTCCCTTTTAAGTCTAAAGCTGCTTTCAGACATGCACTGGATTTTATCCCTGATATTTTCCAGGGGGCCTATAGAGAAAATGTCGGAGTCAGTTGCTCCGGACATTTTCTGGAACTTTTCCTGCCTGGCACTAGGGGGCGGAAATTTGCTTAAAATGTTCGAGTATATCCTTTCAGGATGAAAAAGAGGTGTCACACATGTAGAAGACGCAGAAGAAGAAGTCAACTTGGAAAGACGATGAGATTCGACAGCTTTGGGTGATCAGGGCAGATGTCATCATATCTTGCCTCCTGCTCTACACAGCCTGAATCTTGGCTGCGACAGACCTGCGCTGCTGCGTTCTTCATATTTGAGTTCATGTCTGAAAACAGCTTGAATGACACTAGTTTTGTTGATTTCCTCTGTTTTAGAGGTGTTCAGTAATTTATAGTAAATAATAAGACATTTGTTTTTAGGGCTAAAATACTTTTTATCTTTTAATTGGTGTCGTGTCTCTGCCTACCAGTCACAGCATCTTTACAAAAAACTGAATCTAGCTTCCCAGTAACTACCATCAGTAACCAGTGACCTCAAAGTGAAGGCAGGTTTTACTATCTTGCAATAATTGTGACTTGTGAATGACAATTTTTATCATGTGACCAGTGTCATAAAACGTAATGTGTGTCTGTAAACCGTCAAGTTTCCTTTTAAACATTTGAAGTGATTTATGCACATTCCTATCAATAGTTATACAACTGCTGTACCTTTCCCCATGACTGTTTGTAAGGTCCCTGTTTGAAGTCTTAACCATATTCAATGCCTGATTACTTTGTCGTCCAAACATGATGCATCTTGCTGTTGTGACACAGAAAAAGTCTATTTTACAACATTTTCTTTTATAAAGATAAATATAGGGGTTGTATAATAAGTATACATTCTGTACATGTTGTAAATGATGTGCATACATACATTTGTATAGTGTGACAGAATAAGCAGAGGTGAGACTCACACAGGTTGCATAGGGGTGAGTGCCACGAGGGACACCTTGATTCATCCTTGATTTCTCTTGTTTTGATTGTGATGTGTTTACCTCCTGTTAGGACGATGTTGTGTATTGGTTATTAGTCGGGAAATCCAGAATTGTAAGACAAGAGGCCTTTTGTTGCCGTCGCATTGATCGTCTCGAATGTTAGCGGATTACAGACAAATCCTCTGAGGATGGTCCAGAGTGAAGCAACAAGTGCAATAGTGTAGAGAGGTATCCACATGTATCCCTGTATAGTATTGTCTGATATTTATCTTACTCTTACGTGAGCTTTACAAAAAAAGGAGATATTCAC
Source organism: Verasper variegatus (assembly GCA_026259375.1). Taxonomy (NCBI): domain Eukaryota; kingdom Metazoa; phylum Chordata; class Actinopteri; order Pleuronectiformes; family Pleuronectidae; genus Verasper; species Verasper variegatus. The sequence goes on along the minus strand of CM048046.1, from coordinate 15,824,990 downwards.
AAAGAATGTGGCGAGAGATGAGTTTGAAGCTCACTGATAATATATGAAGAAAAAAAATAATAATCCGAACGTACCCCAGTTTCATCAGACCTCTCTGCTCCATGCAGCCACTGATCCCTGAAGGGCATCGACGCACTTTGATTAAATGCTCATTTCTGTTGTTTCACATTGACAGAGCAGCGCCCCCTGCTGCTGATACAGCAATATTTCACGTCTTGAATTCACTAGTTAGAATAGAGATTACCGATTGTGTTGTTGTTGCTTTTACGGGCAAAGTCTTCTGTGAACTTCAGACACGGAGCGGTTTATACCACGTTTTTTAGATTGTAGGGGAAATGGAATATTGTACATGTCTGTGTGTTGACGACATGAGAACAGGGACATGCTCAGAACCATCGTCTATTTGTCCAAAAATGATAAAGCGTCTTAGATTGAGGGCTAGTCGTGCTGCTGAAAGCTCCTTTTTTTAAAAAAGAAGACAGGAATGTTTTGGACCTACAACAAGAAACGCTTCTTTTGACTTAGTATTTTATTTTAGCATGTGCAATGGTTGTTGATAGAGAACGACACAGAAAGTATTGCTGGCTGTTGTTGCCTTAAAGGTCAACAGAAAACACAGGAGCAGTGATGATGAGGGGAACAGAGGGACGATTGTCAGAAGAAGGTCGAGTCTGAAGTAGGTGCTTCCAGTCAGTGAAGGATCCTCCCGTAGCGTCGAGAGGATTCAGCTTATGCCAGCATCAGCTCGCCGTCCTCTCCGATACGCGCGGGCCACTTCACCGCGGCCTCCAATCAGCTGATGAGGGATATTCAGGGTTGATGAAGTGAAGTGAAGGAACCTCATCAATCCTCCCTCTGCCCTTGTTTTTATTTAAAGTACACTTCCCTCCGCTCAAGTGTTTCTACCTAGTTGAGTGTAGACGTGGTTCTCAGCCTGAACGTGGCTCAGTGCTTTAAACAATAATCTATGAAATCTTATTTGGGGAATATATACATATATATTTTTGAAATAGAATTATCATTCTTTTTTGATAGATATATTTTTCTTTAATTGATATTTGTCTCCTGTTGTCGTCTAAAAATGGATTTTAAAATCCAAACACATGAACCCTCCAACAGGTTGAGAACTGCTCCGCTCCTCTTTACCGCTCTCATTCTCCTCTCTCTGTAAATTCACTCTCTCTGTTCTGTATTTATCTTTTTGCTTTCCTCCCCAGAGTTTGTGCCTTTTTGTTCTGTTCTTCTCTTTTCTTTGGGGTGCTGAGGCCAACACAACTGTATCTTTTGTACATTAACTCCTGCACTTTAAACACAATACAGTTGCTGACAAAAACTCATCTCTCTGGGCTCGTCTTTTCTTTCTGAGTCGATCTCCCTTTGCAAATGAAAAAGACTGTTTTCACAACCATTTGCCTTTTTGCTTCCTCCGTTCTTTCCTTCTTTTCTCTGCCTCTGTGTTGATCTGTTTTCATATTTCGAGCCACGTCCCAAACTCTGACAGGTACGGCTGACTTTCCTTCTTTTTTCATTCTTGTTCTGATGACACTGCATGAACCCTCCTCCCTGCAAAACATTCTCTGCACCTACGTGATGATGCTAAAATGATTTTGGTCACGTTTGTGGTCAAAGTTTAGTTTTGTAGTATTTTGTTGCAGCATTTTGTGCCCATGTGCAAACACTGAATTGTGGAAATTGTGGAAGAGGGAAACTGAACAGGAGTCCTTGAAGAGCCAGATTGTTGTCTCTGCAGATTGTTACGCTCCTGTGCCACAGCAGGAGATCAATGTTTAGGCCTTTGTATCTGTTGTTACACTGTAGATGTTGAGTTTTGTAAATCCTGTAGTGTTTATCAAACTTTTATAAGTTTTCTTCTTGGCCGATGTCCCATCCTTCCACCAAGGTTCAGGAAAATCTGTTCTGCAGTTTAAAAATGAGCGTTTAAGCTCCTTGCTTGAGGTAAAAAGCAAAAATGAGTGTAACAAATGTTGGGAACTGCAGCTCTGTGTGTTTTTGTTTTTATTTCTGTCGTTGTCTCATGTGTTGTGTCCTGGTCGTTCCTGCAGGTGATGAAACCTACCAGGACTATTTTCCAGGACTTCACCCAAATGGCCTCCAATGACCCGGACAAGTTGAAGCGCTACCAGCAGTACGACCCGCAGTGACCCTGACGCTGCAGAACCTCCGTCCAGTAGCACTTCGATGGACACTGTCACGACCTGGGAGAGACGCAGTATCTAAACCCCCCGCCTCTGCCTGGAAAGGTCCCCTGCTCATTATTCCTCCCATCATTCAGAAACATCTGCTTTAAAGCCAGTTAGTGCCACCACAGCTGGACACGTCAGCACGTCTCACATGGCTGACGCTCTTTCATCACATTAATCTGACAGGTTGCTGTGATCACTTCACTGAAGAACGTCTGTGAGAGGAAACCCTCCCTATTTTTAAACTGTGCGTCTCAGTAGAGGACCTATTGCAACAAGTGAATGGTACAGTGTTAAGGCCTTTGAAAGAATTCGTAGTAATTCAAGAAACATTTTTTAACGCGGTCTGAATGTAGAGCGCCGACGAGGCTCAGTTTAATCCCTTGTCACACTTCCTGTCACACTTCCTGTCACACTTCCTGACAAAAGACAACTTCTTTTTTTTATACGTTTAAAAAAAAAGAAGTGTGTTGCATCAGATGTACAAAGAGGTAAGAACGTGACAGATTGTTAAATAGGATTCTCCTTATGAGTATAGGCATCTTTTTTTATATCAAACTTTCCTTTTATGAACTCTCAGCTGCGTATCCACGGCAACACGCTTCCACCTATTTGCACAAATCCCTTTGTCTTAAACGCCACCGATGTTTACCAGTTTGACATGTTGTACAATGTACAGTGATTATAGAAGTAAACATGTTATTGATTTATTTTAATGTTAATAGAATCTTTCTTTTTTTTTCATGCTTTTTATTTTTCAACGTTTCTTTCTGAATGATTTCAATTTCTGTCTGGTCGTCAGAAGCGGTTTTATGTTTATCTGTAGATTTTAATGCAGACATTTTATTCTCATTGATTTTAGAAAGGCTGGTAAAACTTTTTACAGTTTCATAATTTTATAATAATTACATGAAATGTATGATTTTTGTTGAAAGAACAACTTCATCTAAACTCAAATAAATGTAGGTGAAGTAATGATTTGAAATTTTATAATTTAAACAAAAATTATAAAGAAAGTTGTAGAAAAAAAGCTCTAAACTTGAAGAAACTTGGAGCAGAACCAGTTGCACCAAAAGCAATTTTTCCCGATAAATAATCGGAATAAATGAATCATCATTTCACCCTGTCTATTTATTTATGAATACGAGCAAATTCTTATTCGGGATTATTAGGAAATTATGAACCTGTAATCCACAATAAAGAAACACCAAGAAAACTGATGTTTTAAAGCCACATCGTGTGATTTCATGTGTTGAGCTGTTAAAACCAAATTTACATTTTAAGACTCAGTTCAGTCTTAAACTGAGTCTTCTCCCAAAATGTTTAAACTCAGAAATGAATTCTGTAAATGTCCTAATAGATGCTCTGCTCTGTAATTGAGGACTTTTAGTTTTTTCTTGGTCTGCCTCTTTTGAAACTGTACAATCTTTAACCATCGATAGTTCATAGCAGGATGTGACGTCAGTTCCTGAGGAAATCTTTGTCCAGTGATGCAACATGGGATACAACTCTTGTACATTTTGTACAGATGCTTTTGAATTCTGCAGAGAACTGAAGTATAAAGTTAGAGGTACTTGAATCATTCAAATAAGATATTGCATATGCTGTTTGTATCCTTCAGTCATTTAGCCCATTTTATATTGCCTGTCTGTAAACCATTATACATGAACTGTGTATTCTACCTGTAATATGTAAGAACTTCAATACATAGACTGAGGATTCACAACTTAATGAGGATTCTTTGTTTTTCTTTGTCTCGAGATTTATTTTGAACCTTGAGCCTATATATATATAAATATTTCGTGTCACGTTCACTTCCACAAAATGGATTTTTCTGTATTCGTGCACTTGCACAGAAATCCTAACCATCTACACTTTTAACTGATATTCGGTGTCACATTAAATCTTGTGATATCCAACAGAATTCATGCAGCTTCTCTGAAGTTCAACTTTAAATATGTTTGTTTGAAAATGTGGATTTTAAGTTGTTTCAATTGATTAAATGTGATCCCCACAGTTTGACCGTCCACCAGAGGGAGAGCGAGTCTCTGATGGTTTATTTTAAAGGATAAATTCTCAACCTGTGGAGCTTGAAAATGCAGCTGGGACGTTTAAAGGCAGTTTCCTGATTGTCAGAATTTTTCCTTTGTTTTGAATTGGTTTACTTTAACCTGGCAAGTTGACTTTAGACCTCACTTGAAACCTAGTTATATTTTTTAAGCTAGGTCCAGGGATGTTTTTGTGTTTAATCGTTTTAAATCACTGCTCCAGTTTAGTCAATACAAATGTATTTAAAATTAACACAGTCATTCATATTATTACATTCAGTTTTTCATACACAAAGAGTCGTCTCCTTCGCCCTTGTACAATAAGGAGGTCATTAATTCATCCTTTGATTCAAGTGGATTTATTGCCTCATTCCATTCCACCTTTAATAATTACAGCGTGTTTATTTCTGCAGCTGTTCAATGAGAGGCAGACCAGTGGTGCCCACTTCAAGTGAGTTATAGTCGTGTGTGTGTGTGTGTGTGTGTGTGTGTGTGTGTGTACAATAAGCTGGCGTTCATGTTTAGTCTGCCGCAAACTAGGGTTCTTGAAAACACGCCACTTTTTCAACAGTGATAGCAGATTCATAATTCATCTGAAAACTCCACTAAACACACACAAGCAGCTTGAGCTTCTGAAGTACCGCTCGTCAGTCTCATGATAAAGGATGAAGCAGGGGGACCTGAAATAAAGAGAGAAGCTACTGGAAATGTAAAGCTCAGTTTAAATATTTATTTTATTTATTTAAAAGTAATGACAAAGAGGGATCATGCTGAAAACAATCAAATAAAAGCCTTTTTATAACATTAAGTTTTAGAGATTGTTTAGATACAGATCGTGAAGTTCAAAGTTTCATCAGGTACCATAAGGTCACGACCTTGAGATCAAAGGCCCTGTCACCTTCAGAATCTCAGCCGAGCAGCAGTGTAGTAAAGACACCAGTCGGTGACATGCAGGCATATGGAAAACATGAAGTACAAGCTGGTTTTATCTCAAAGAAAAAACTAATGAATACAGAAAGTAAAAAAGGGATATTTCTGTTATGTACAAAAATAATTATTAAACATAACTTCTCCTCCTCAAACCCTAAACTTTAGCATCTACGGTAAAGATTTGAACACAGTGTCTTCTTGTCTTTATCTTCTGATAAACCGCCTAAATGTGCAGGTTTATAAAAGGGGTCTAAAGCGTCTGAGGTTAAAGGTCATGTGCTGTGTACCAGCCTGTCCCAGTCCAGCGGCTGCGCCCGGCTCACGGCCTCTGCTCATGTTCATCTGCCTTTTCCAGGAAGTCTGCGGTCTGCCCGCCTGTGGAGAAATGAAGGGCCGCCGCTGGACACGTTTCCCTCCATTAAAAAAAGACACCATGTGAGCAAACGCCAAGAGGCCAAGGCCCATTAATGCCTCTCGCTCTGCCAGGGGCCAAACTACACGGAACATATTCATGTTAACAAGTGACCGAGTCCAGTGGGGACTGAAGTCCTGATTTCTTCAAACAAATAAAAAGCGCCCGGCAGATGAGATCATTCCACTTCTACTTCCAGAGCACAAGGTTTTTGTTGTTTTTTGGGAAGTACTCAACAAGTTTGGGGTAAAACTTCAATAGTTGACACTGGATTGTGTTTGTGCTGCAAGATAATTGACTCCATCAGTCTTCTTAAAGATATTTTCATTCTCCTTCGTTCTGTCTGATTCAGAAATGGCGATGGGGAAGAATTATACCAAATTTTATCGGTGGAAGTGAGTCGGGACCATTTTTCTAGAAGCTGCTGACACACCCGGCTGTTGTGAAAGGTCATAAGTCAATCTTAGGTAAACAGCGACACATCACGTGAACAGGATATTAACTTAGCAAGACAATAATGTCCCAAAATAACGTGTTGATCGCTCAAATAGTGAGAACAGCACCAGCACATCAGCTTGGACTAAGTCAGAAAACCAGTCAGAACCCGATCACTTCCAACTTTCAAACGTGTCTCCGGTGTGAGAGAATCCCTCGTCCCTGCAGAGAGACTTCCGGTGTTTGAGCTCCACACAACCGTCATGGCGTCCATGTTTTGCTCCGCCAGGCGTTCACACCGAAACAGAAGGTTCTGGTCTCAGATTTTGGAGCGGCCTCTATTCTCTACGTGCATGATGATGAATGGACGGAGGGAATGAATAGGCGCAGTGTTAAACGTGCACGCTCATGTCCTGCACCACACTCACACTGTCAGGGAGGAGGAGGAGGAGGGTGAAGGTTGGACAATGTGCAGTAACGTGTTGTACTATGCACCACCTTCTCCTCCCTGCACATCTACACTTCACCCTCCAGACTAATGTAATCTATGTCTCCACCGCCTGCCTTCCCAGAATGGGCAGAACCAGCTGCTCTGACTCTGGCTTTTTTTTTTTTTTTTTTTTCATTTTTCCATTTTGTTTCTGATGAAAGCCTGATGAGAGCCGAGGTGCGCACGCCGCAGTGAGCGGTCGGCCGTCAGCCTTTCCAGCAGGGCTCCTCCAGCTGAGGGGAGAGCGAGGGTCTGGTGTCCAGCTGTTCTCTCACCCAGGAGGACGGAAACCTCCCTCAGCTGCAGGGAACTCAGTCAACCTGAGCTTCTCTTATCCCAACAAACATTTGTTCAACACAAGCCCAAAGGTCGGATACACACACACACACACAATCTGAAAAAAAGTAGCGGTGAGGAGTTTTAAGTCTGTTCTCGTAATGACCCTTTGATCTCGCAACAATAATTCTCTTCCAACAAGACTAAAACTAACAATAATGGATAAAACTATAAATATTGTTTGTGAATCTTAAGTCCGATTTGGATTTGTCTGATAAATGAGCCAGACTGTTGCACTGAGCAAAATGTGTGTTCATCTGCTGTAAAAGCCCTGTTTCCTCCTGTGTGACGGACGTTTCTCCTAAACTAGTGTGGCTGCATGAGACTGATAAGGAAAGGTTGTTGGAAAGTATTGAGAAATGCACAATCACTTTTTGTTCGTTTGTCTGTTTTTCAGGAATACATTAAAAGGTGGAGCAGACTTGAACCAGACAGCTGCCATCTTTAAAATCCTGAGATGAACTGGGAGCAAGTGGGAGAACGAGAAGAGAAAGTAAATGACCAACTCTCTCCTCATTTCAAATCAAGCCCTAGTTAAGAAATCAAAACTTGTTACAGTTTCACGAAGCCTGAACCGACGTCATGAAATGGCTCAAATCAAGAGTCCACAGATATTAGTCCACTTTAATAAAAGACAAGTAAAACTGGTTGCCGTTTTCATTTCTGTCGGTAAACTAAACAATCGTTTCAGCTGTAGTTTTACTGGGCACCTGAAAAATCTGAATGTGTGATTTTCTTTTTCTTAAATAAATCAAAGTCAAGGGACTTATACTATATAACTATTAACGATGATGCTGTCTGATCAAGCAACAAGTGTGTTTAATGTGTCTCATTTTCTACTTCAATAGATTTATGGATTATACTTTTTTTGTTACTGTGACTTTCATAAGTCAAATCATGTAGTTTTTTTTGCCTCTCATATTTTTTTGCACAGATATCAGTTGCTGTTGTTCATCTTAAAACCTCCTGCTCCCCCTCAGGAGGAGTTTCTCCAGGCCTGACTCCATGTCTGTCCCACAGCTGATGAGAAGAAACTCCTCAGTGAAGTGTTGTTCGGGGATCGAACGCAGAGCTTGGACTGCTGCTGACGGATCCCAGCCACCACGCAGAGCCTTACATAACTCTTCACACTGTTTGGACACCAGTCGCCTGATCTGGGATCAGAGGGGCCAAGTGAACGTCAACACAGTAAACTTCAGACTCTGGGGCAGAGCCGAGTAAACAGACGGCCGTGTGGCACAGAGACCAGGAGCTGGATTTACTTCCTGAAGCTGCTTGTAAAAAAAAAAAGGTCAATAACAGAGTCTGGTGCATCAATGACTCCTCAGTGTAAAACTACTGAATCTATAGTCACTGCAGGAAGACCTCTCCCTCGCTGCACCGATTACACAGTGTTCCTACTCAAATCTGACACAAATTGAGATTTGAGTAGACTTTAAACAGACGTCTGTCCGTCCAAAAAAATTATGTAGCGTGAGCAATTTTGTTTCAATGTTACCACAACTTAAGTTTCACACTGATCAGTAGGTGGCGCTATGACCCTGAACTAATATTAATATATGGAGCTGTTCAGGTCAGGATTGTGATCATAGGTCAGTAGTTCGGAGCCGGTTGGATAATGCAGATTGGATTTACAAAGTACTTCCTGTTTTATGGCGAATCAGTAGGTGGCGCTATGCCAGTGAGGAAATATTGACACATAGAGCTGTTCAGGGTTGGACTCTGATCATGAGACAGAAGTTTGGTAGTGATAGGACAATGCACACTGGAGTTATGACAACATCGTCTCCTTTGGCGAAGGATGATCCTTCGCCGCACCTCAATGTTTACACGGTTTGAGGAAATGTCACAATTCTGACCACGGACCTATGACTTGACTGAGCTCCTATGAGCTGTATATTGTAAAGCAGCCAGGAGCAGTACATCAAAGTATAAAACAGGTCACTTCCTGTCGCCAGCAGGTGGCGCTGTAACGATGAGTCAATATTGACACATGGATCTGATCAGGGCGGGACTGTGAATGTGTGAATGAGGTTTGAGGCTGAAAGTACAATGCACAGAGGAGTTGTAATAAATCCCTCTTTCTTGGCGTATCATCAAAATGTCAGACCGTGTAACGTACACTTTAAAAATGATCATTTTAATCATGAACTCAAGTTATCTCTCAACATTAATTGACACACATCAGTAAGTTTAATTTAGTTTCCAACATATTATTCAGTGTGTTGGTTAATAAATGTATCACAGCAAGAAATATATTTGTTATGTGTCTTACAAAGAACTTTTATTGGCTGTTTCAGCAGAGTTTTTTTACCAGAAGTTTTGGTCTAAACATTTTTTTAATCACATTTATGAATGTAATAAATAACTTGTTCAATAATCATTCATCAAATGTGTTGCTGTAAATATGTTTCTGTTGGTTGACAGTAACATGGCTGCACACGGCTTCATCTTCAGATCCAGTGATGATTTCCAGCTTCATGATCACACGGACAAACAAGGAAGAAGTAAATACAACACAGAGATCCCTGGTTGTGAAAGTCAGACGAATCATCATCACAGGATGTGTTCACGTCTCTGCTTCCTTGTAGGAGGTTCGTCTTTTTCAGCGTCACAGACAGAAGGTCTCTGGGGCCAGAACCCGCAACCTCCTGAGTCTGAACCTCGGTCCAGAGTGAACAGAAGAGTCGGCCTGGTCCAGATCTCCGTCTCAGATCTCCATCTCTGTCGCTGCCCCTCCAGTCGAGCCACACAGCCTCTGTGACCTCGTCGGCAGGCCACACACTCGCTGACCTGACCAGGGAGCTCTCTGGTGGGTCTGCCTGACAGCTGACCCTCCATCCTTTCATCAGCATCCACAGACGGTGACTCCATGCTCCGTCTGCTCACTCGAACCATCGCCCTCCACCTCCCGGACGTTTGCTCTGTCAGGTCGCTGACAGACGTTAGTGGCTGCTGGGCCGCAGTCTCCAGCTCCCTCACCACAACCATCACTGCACACAGGGGATCCTGCTGCCTTGTATGGTGCGTTGCGCTTCTACTCATCTGGGGAATTTGAGACTAAAATGTCTCTTTAAAATGTCCTAAAAAGCACAAGTCCAAGCTCAGCGGTCGGAGTCACAGGTTTGATCCCTAACACAGGCCAAAAGTGATGAGCGGGCTCGTAAACAGCAAACGCAGCTAAAACAGGGCGTGTTGAAAACCTAAGCAAAAATATTGAGATGATTTCAACTTTTAATTTGTAACTAGTGGGGGGGGGGGGGGGGGGGGGGGGGGCACCAAAACATGTCGGAGCTCCACTGAGCTTCTGTCCATTCACCTTCATGGACCACTGGATTCTTGGAGGAGACCGAGCTTCACAACTGTTCCTGTCAGAAACATCTGAAAGTGATGAAGAGCCTTTACAAGGTTCTGTGGTGAATAACTGATTCGTATCACTCGTTCGTTTTCCAGGTGCAGGAGCAGAGGTACGAGGAGGGAAAATGCGAGTGTCTGAAGTTCGAGACGTGGCTGAGGAGCGAGCCAGATTTTTCACACCCAAGAGTCGACTCATGTAGATCCCACCCAGGCTCCCCCGGGTCGTGCGGGAGGCGGGAGGCTGCAGGAGAGCTCATCTCCTCCGAGCTGGAGAGCAGCACGGAAACAGAGGGAGGGATTTCTCCTGCAAGACTAAATATTCCCTCCTGAGGGGACGACACACGGGGTCAGCCGCATCTTCAGGAATGTGATAGAAAGTTCATCTCTCCGCTCTGGACTCCGCTGTGTCTTTATTTAGGATGAGGAGTCAGACAGGGACCTGCTGATGCTTCCTCTTCTTCATCGCTCTGTGATGACGATGATGATGAGGTCAGGGTCAAAATTAGAGACCTGAGACGATGAGTGTGCGTTCTCCTCCTCATGATATCCTTCCTTGACAACCAGGAAGAGGAAACATCCAGAAACACTTCGTTAAACTGTCCTCCATGACCAAGCATGTGGGAATGTGAAGGGAGGAACTGATTAGACTGAACGTCTGGTCTGAACCTCCATACGCTCGGTTGTCTGATGGGAACCGACGAGCTGCAGATCCTCTCCGACGACCCCCTCACTTCACGGCACAGACTTCTTTTTTTCCCTTTTCCACCAGTCTTACGCATGAGGAGTCAAACGAGAAGCATTCCAGCACATTTCATGCAGAAAACAACTGCCTGTGTTAGCGTTTCCCTGATCGCCTCCAAAACCAGAGTTTCCACATGAAGCTTCGTTTACCAAATATAAATAAATCAGGTTTTAATAAACTCCATCTTGGTTTTAAAGACCAAGAACCACGAGAAAATAAAATAAATTCTTCCACAGTCTTGAGTCTATTTACAAGTTGGATGTTTGGATTGAAGATGTGTAATAACCAAACTGTGGAACTTCTCTTCACTGAGAACATCGTGATGACAAGACTCTTTAGCTCTTTAACTTTAGCTGCAACAAATCTCAGAAAATGATTCTGATGATTCCAGCTGGAAAAAAAACAAAACTGTTTGCTCTATAATGTTATTGTCTTTTATCAAAAAGTTTGTGAAAACAAGGGGAAACGTTGACTTTGAAAACATTATTGAAATGTTTTATTTTAAGATTAATGATGGCACCCTCAAAATCTTGTTTTTCAATACAGCTTTTATTTCAATTTTTTCTCTGTACAATTAAAACAATGGTTTTAAAATTCAGTAATTTTAAAACTATTAACTTAACTTGAATAAGTCTTTGAGGTGCATGGTGTTTAGTCTTTTTATTATTAAAAACATGGAAGTTTATTTTTATTTTTTTTATTTATATTTATTTTCAGTGCAACCGTTTTTCCAGTTCAGGTTTATTTTTCAACACCAAACTAATTAGTTCTGACTCCACACATCATTTTAACATTTGAATCACAGGAGAATTGCCAGTGGTAAGCTGATTATTGATCGGGTATTCTCGACTGAGTCCATTAGCATGATTACGCAAAAACTACTCAACCGAGGTCCATTGAATCTTGACGAGGGTCGACTTCTAGACGCTGACATTACACACCCACAGAGTTAAGTTCTCTTGGAGACTCGGCTCAGGAGAGACAGAGACAGAGACAGACTGTAGCAGCAGCTGCTGAGGGCAGAGAATGCAAACCAGTGTAAATGTATGGGATTAGAGAGATTCCCTCTCCACACGCCTGCAGGAATATCAACTCAAATAAACACACACTCGCTCTAGTCTCCAATATATATCATTTTATTGTACGCACTGAAAATTATACAATTGGAGTATGTAAAACATTCCCTGTGTGGGAAACACGGAGCCGGCACGGGAAAAAGAAACGTGTAAAAGAGGAAGTGAAGCAGGGAGGTGGTGGATTAGATGGATGAATGGAGGAGAGACTCTGGACCAACATGCTGAGATCTCACCTCTTCTGATGCCTGAGGAGAGAAAGAAAACACACGTGCAGGTTTTATTGTTTTTTGAATAATATTTATAAACAAAGAAAAGAAGTATTCTTTATAGAAGTATCCTCCTTGTTGGTTTGGTGTTCAGACACATGAAACATTAATAAACATCAAGTCGGAGAGATTTCATTTAGACTTCCCTCGTCCTAATTCTGCAAGGGCGTAATTTACACTTGAGTTGAATGGAACTCATCCCCTCACCTTTTAAAACCTTTTTTACTTTTCTACCTTTTGCAGTTTCCATTTAATTTGTCAGTCAAAGATAATGCTGTAAAAGTCGGTACTTTCTTTTGGTAAAGACAGAAATAAAACACTGACAAAAGTCCATTTTCTAATAATTTAACCTTTTTATGAAGCTTAACCATTGATCAAAGTGTATTTGGTCTTAAATCAAGAAAAGGGTGTTTATCCAGTTAGTGCAGCAGTTTGATTGGCATGAAGTGTTTTACCAATGCTACAACGTGAAGTGTGTGGTGTGTACCAGAAAATAGCAGAAAACTAATGAGCCCAAGGTCACAGTGACTGCAGAGTTTTGTGTTCAGGGCATCAAACCTGTGACCAGGCTGTGCTGCCAAACTCAAAGTCATCCTGACAATGACCTGTTTCACTGTTGAATCTGTCACACAGCACTTGAACCCCACAAAGCGATGACATGCTCTGAGGCCCTAATTTGGTCATTGACACCTCATCGGTCCCATCACACGCCGCAGCGAGCTCCGACATGGGAGGTGCGCTGCGGCCAATCCAACACAAACACGATAAGCAGCCAGGATTCATTAAGCGCATGCAGACGGGAGGTTTTCTGTGAGTTGGCGTTTGGAGATGGCAGCGGTGTTTACATTCCTCCGTCAGTGACGGGTGAAACTGGGTTAGGCTCGGAAACAACAGCACAGACCTGCATTGTGCGTTATCTCATGGATCTACTTCCTTTGTAAGATAACTGACGGCTACATGGCATCACGCTGGAGAACTGGGACAGAGAATTACAGAACCTTTACTGTACAGTCACACTGTGAGCAGCCATGTTACTGTATGTCTGTCCACTTTGATTTGTTGTTTTAAAAACTCAGTTTTGCAAGGTTAACAATTTCAAAACTTTTTGCCAGTGTTTCAAATATTATCCAGACACACAGCAGCAACAGACACATGAGGAAAACACGACCAGTGTGGTGAACATCAGCGACACGTCGAGCTGCTGAAGTTATGAATGAACAACAAGAGCTCAGGAGCGATTTCTGTGAACATACCTTTGCTGTGACAACATTTCTACTCGTCAATGTACTCGAAAGGCTCGGGGGGTTCGGGCTCCTGCTCCTCCTCCTCGATTTTGGGGCCGTGGGCTGAGACGGGCTCTACCAGCTCCTCCTCCTCCTCACTGGTGTCTTTCATGATGATGATGCCTCCTGTATGGAGCTGGTGACAGATGTGGAAAATGACCAATAAGTGTGGAACATAAAGGGTTTGATTCTACCAGAGGCTGATGTTCTATGTTGATATTAAAGCTTAATGTCAGGAGAACAAGCTGTTCTGTTTGTTTACATCTCACTCTTCACTGCTGTTAGGAACTGGAGGCTCATGTAATAATTGGAATGATACTGAACTCAGCCTTTACAGAGTGCTGGCTACAGTCTCCACTACAATGACTAAGCATAAAGCAGGTGATGCGGCACTGACAGACACAGTGCAGAAATTAGTTACCTCCAGATTTGTTCATTTTTACCAGGGGGGGGGGGGGGGTTGTTTTTTCCTGTGTGAGATTGCGTGTGTGGGTGAGTGTCAATATTAGTTGAGGGTGTTTCTCCAGATGAATAACTTCTGAAGGTGACTGGTCGGGGCTGCAGGCTCAGGGGACGACACCTCTGCAGTTGAGTCCTGTATGCTTGTGAATGCGCACAGTGAAACGCTGAATCCCGCAAGCCACAGAGTCATAAATGTGTTTTTTGTTCTGAGCAAATCTCCACAGAGGAGTATAAAAACAATATGAGAAGTCATTCAGCTCCAGTGAACAATCAAACACAGGAAACTTCATATTAATTTAATAGGCTTTCAATAAACCTCCTGACATTGACCAGATTTCAAAATAAATATGTAAAACCTCTTCACTTCCTAAACGCGCCTTCGAGAGTAAAAACAAAGCCCTAAAAGGAAGGCGGCATTACAAAACTTAAGTCCAGCAAAGACAGTATTTTGGCATCTGATCCGATAAGTCAATACAATATAATACTCTTGGGCATAGCTAACTAGACACAGAATTAAACAGTACTTCCTCTTTACAAGACTGAGGTGAGCTCTCATTGGGTGACCACACATATTCCTCTCATTTACTGCGGAAAACTGTCAACATTTATAGCAGAGTAGCAGTCGTCTGGTTTACAGCCCTGAAGAGTGTGTGTGTGCGTGTGTGTGCGTGTGTGTGTGTGTGTGTGTGTGTGTGTGTGTGTGTGTGTGTGTGTGTGTGTGTGCGCGTGTGTGTGTGTGTTGTTTAGATTCTCCACAGAAGCCAAACACCAACCTACAGATCTGATTGATTTAGTTTGAAGGGAAAACTCCTGAAATAATGTTTCATTGTTAAATATCATCTAATTCATGTGAAGTACATTCCAGAGGTTTTAAATGTAATCCGGGGGCCTCCCCAGAATTCTCGTTTAATGGTGCTATAAAAAGGATTAGCAAAAAATAGTGAGTTAAATAAGATCACAGTTCTAAAGTGAAATACCTGGTTTTGAAGTGGTAGCCAGAACAATCTATTCTATTTTATATTTTGACTCTAACCGTCTCTTTTGAAGTTGTTAATAATTTTATCTGGAAACAAACAGACACAGTGGGCTGGGCTGTAGTTACCGGTTTGAAGGGCTGGTATCGGCAGGTCTCGGGCATGTTGAGGACTTTGAGCTGAGCTGGCATCGCTCTGGCCGGATTCTCCAGGAGCTGGAAGTTTGGCTCTGCCTCTTTCTTCTTCTCCTTCTCTTTCTCCTTCTCCTTCTCTTTCTCCTTCTCTTTCTCCTTCTCCTCATCCTTCTTCTCGGCTTCCTGGACCTCCTGCGACAGACAATCAGTACATGACTTCTACATCAGGGCCTCTGTTGTCCTTATCTTTTTTTTTTTAAACATATTTCCTCTCTTCTGGTTCCTGTTGACTCTTTGAAAGAGTAATTTGCACTATTGAGATATGTCTCAAGGAATATTGCTCATCTTCCACTGATGAGTTTAAACCCACCACACTTATAATACATTTTTCTTTTAAAAATGTTGACATTATTTGACAGTTTGCAGGATTTATAGTTAATAAATCCAGGTTTTCCTTCTTTTTGTTTTCGATTCAGTCAGTTTCCTGCTCTGGTGCCTGTTATGTCCGGTGATTTGTTGGGCTATCAGGTCGACACTGAAAACCATTAACAAGACAATGGAGGAGAGAATGTAACAAGGGAGGTGGTAATAAAAAAAGGTTTTGTGTTTCTGGACCAAACATCATCTCCTGCAAATATTCTGTCTATTCTCCCCTGACTCAAGTTTCTAATCGGAGGCTTCAACCTGGACTATTCAGCCACAGTAAGAGTGTGTGTGTCAGTGTGAAATCTATGTTTCAACAGGTCTATTTGTTTTTTTTATTATCATCAACAGCTACATTAGTGTTAAGGTACAAGTTATCCTTTATGCTGATGTATAGTATATACATTGAATTTTGTTAAATATCAATGTGCAATATCTAATTCTAATCATATTATATGAAACATATTCTTCAATACATTTCCTTGTTCAGTTAAATTTTAATCCTCATCAATCTACTTAACTATTTTATTGTTTTATATTTGTTAAAACAGATAAATAAATAAAAGAAGAAGCAAAAGAGATATGTACAAATCAAATTCTGTCCCCAGTTTGAGCGGATCCCTCCCCTTCAGCTGCTTCTCAATGACTTAAACCAAATGAAAATGAAAAAGCGGAGATGTGAGCAGGCCTGACGTTTCCAGGCTCGTCTCTCAGCACTAGAGCTGAGAAGTAGCGTGGCAGACAACTTCAAACACGCTGCTACCGGCCAGAAAAAGTCCCAATGAAGGTTTTACTGGCTCTGGACTGACTGCACTGGGCATGGAGGAGTGAAACTTTAAAGCCAGACAGAGAGAAGAATTAAAAAGAGGTGTGTACGTGGTGCTAAAAAGCAAGAGAGACTGTACAACTTGTGCTTGGAGAAACCATCCAGAATACAGATAGTTGGGATTTTATACCTGAGCATTCAAAGTGCTTTTTCTGCAGTTGAGAAAAGGAACATGTTGAGAAAATATTAAAAACTTTGAAAGAAAAAAAAAAAAGGAATAAAGAAATAAAACAGGATTATTCTGAGAGAACAGGGATTAGAGTTTTGGTTATTTCCACTTACCACTTCCATCTTCTCCTCCTCCTTTTCTTTCTTTTCCTTCTCCTTTTTCTTGGCTTTGGCCGTGATGGAGAGAACAGCAGTGGATACCTGCCATGCAGAGAGAGCAGAGACATTTCCACAGTGTAAAACAATACCACTGACACTCAGACCTTCTACAAACACAGCCTGAACTGTACAAAGCTAGTCAACCACAATAGAAATGCAGCTTTCCATACTTTCTTCTAGAGCATCAAGGTTTGAGACATGAATCAACAGGAAAAATAGGTTGGAGAAGCCCAAATAATAAACGTAACGCGAGAAGAAAATGATGAGTCTGACTGGGAGGATTCAAAATGAATCACAGATCAAAATGAAGAAATATCAACTTTCCTCGACATATCATTTCAGTCAAGGGAAAGGAAAACAAGCTGATGTGCTGAGGCGCCTCAGTTCTCACCTTCTCCTTCTCTTTCTCCTTTGGAACTTCCAGGGCTGGTGGGTAGGCGAAGGTGGAGGGCTTACAGTTGGAGCGGTACTGCACCTTGGGCATCTGAAAAAGACAACAAAGAGATGGTCACTTTTTTTGATTTATTAATACATAAAAAAAAATACAAATAGTTTGCTCTGTTCTTTTGGTAGAAAATGTCACATCACAACCTGTTGTATTCTGTTTATTTTGGTAGTTTAAAATTCAATTAACAGATTTCACTGATTTGCTAATTGTAATTTCTTCTGGGCACATTGTTTATTTTTGTTTAACATTAAAAAGGAAGCTACTAATAAAACTGTATGCATATGATGCTTTCACGTTCATCAGTACGGTCTGATCTTGTTTGCTGCCTTTTTTAAACTGTCCAACAAGTGTGGGCTTCGTCATTACACAGGAGTTTCTACTGCTACACCAACAAGCCAAAAGAGGTGACAGTGCTTCTGTTCCAATAGCTGCAACCTTATGTTTAAATGAAGAAGAAGAGGCCACGTCAACTCTATTGAGACAAACATAATTTAAAGGCTGACACTAAACAGAAGGCACCTGGTGCTGCTGTGGCTGGAGATTATCTTTCATAACACTCACTGAAAGTAAATGATTGAAACCATCTCTGTTCCAGGAGAGAAGCAATGCAGCATAATGTGTGACCAAGAAGGGAACATTTTATTATATAGCACCTCTCACTTCAGCCATTTCAATACATTTATAGAAGCTGAGTGGCAGATAAGATACATGATGGCTGCTGAAAAAAGAACAAGTGGTAAATAACAACGATGTTCTTTGTCTGGTGGTGACAGGTGCGTCTGTGAAGACTCATGCTGTGTAGTTAAACAGGTGCTGATGAGTGTTGGCAGGATGCAGCACAGGGTCTGTTAAACCCTGCTGCCCCGACACCACCCCAACCTCCAACCCCCCTGCTGCACTCTATCCCTGGTGTATTTACGAGGGGCTTCACACCAATCATATTCTCCAGGGCTAAGCTGGGAATGCACATATCACAAAAGTCTGCATGTGTTCATGTGTTGCTGATTTGGGTAGAAATGGAGAGATAATATCCAGCTAATGCCAGTTTAAGACCCCAATATGTTGAGTGATCCTTTGGCGTCAGTTCACAAGTGGCAGTGGGCCAGAGCAGGCCGACAGTCAGGATGGCCTTGTTACAGATAGGGTGCTGCTGATGACACTTGTTACCAAGACAAGAAGCCAAATACTTTCTTCATCAAATGCAACACAAAACACATCATCAGACAAATTTAGCAGCCATACTTGCTGATCAATTGAGGTTTGTCATTTGCAAAACAAACATATATTCTTGCCTCTGCATAGTAGGTTACATTTTCAACCCCATGCGTTTGTTTTTAAGCAGGATTACGTAAAAACTACTAAACAGATTTTCACAGAACTTGGTGGGAGAATAGGGAATAGGCACTTTCTTCAACATTTCAAGTTCTTTTTTTTCCAGGATCCCCTGCTGCGTTCACACACCCGATTTCTACAGACATTATACAAGGAGGCTAGGTGGATAAAATCCACAGAGACTGCGTTCACACATGCACCTCCTCCGGAGAAAATACAGGAGGGCTTTTAACATCAACAGCTGGATTATGAACATTTTGTCACTAGTGAGTGTGATATTTGCTTTTACGAATACAAATTCTGACAGACTAATAATACTATCATAATAGAAGACACTCCAGTACCTTGAGGTCCTTGTTGAGGCCAATAATAGCAGTTGGTGTGAAGGCCAATGACAGGAAGTGGGAGAGGGGGAACCAGAACCAGAACTGGGTGAAGACCAGCAGGCCGACCACCGACGGCATGTGAGTGTGACCGGTCCTGGACTGCAGAGAGATGGTAACGTTACGTCCACCTGGACAGAAGAGGACAGTAAGGTTAGAGGCATAATGTGACAGATCTATGTGAATTAGATCAAAGCAGAAACATCAATATTATGCATGCTGCTCAGTTCAGGACCATTGTTTGGTCACATAAGAACAGTAGGTGAAATCATTGTGACACTCATTGATGATTGTGAAACAAACTGTTTGCAGCTTGGCACAGAATCATGTGATGAGGGATTTGGAGGTTAATGAGAGTTCAGGGCAGGATGGTCACCACCCTGTTCAGGTTGTCTTTTGGCTTCAACTTGTCTGATCTATTGATCCCAAGGCAGAAGTTAAACTATAGACATGTTTTGGTGAGCCAGTTAAACCCAGGAATGCATTGTCTACAACATCCTGCATTTCATTTAAAAATAAATCTAATAATAATTAGATTTGAGCTGCAAAGGAGATTAATAACTGATCTACATCACAAGAGGTGTGTCAGCTGTCCCCAAATAAACAGATGGCTTTCACAGCTGTGTTGAAGAGGGTAGAGACATTATAAAGCTCAAATTTACTTTAAACAAAGTCAATATTTTTAACTAAGCATACAAGAGACCTGGTATCCATATACATTTTCTGGAAGATGTATATATATCCATATCCTGGAAGATGAGCGTGATGATACATTCAACTGTATGGTAATACAATTTTAAGCCTACAATTTGTAGTATTGTGTTACACTCAGGTGTTTCAGTTTTATTTATATCAATAATAAAAACTGAAGTTTACGTTGTACCTAATAAACTGCCAACTGCATGTATTATTCATGCAACTTAAGTGAAGAAGAAACTATTAAACAACTTTTATTCATATCTTATCCCAGAAAAATAACCTTAGTTGTTGAACCAAAAAGGTAAAAGGACCAAAAATACAGTATCTTGTAAGACTGGAGTGTGTATGTGAGGTTTACACACTTAACACACTGTGGTCACTCAAGGAGGAAATGTGTTCTCTACCAAATAAAAACCTGGGTCAATTTATCTATGACAGTGGACCTGACTAAACAGACAGATAAAGAAGGATCAAGTGTACATCTTGAAGCAGGACAAAAAGAAAAACAGACCTCCCTTGGTCTTTTTGGGGAAAAAAACAGAAGGGAGGAACCATAAAAGGGAAGACAGGGGGGAAGGAAGAGAACATCAGCAGCAACTACAATGAATCTGTCATTTCTTTAAAAAATGTCCTTTAAAAAAAGGAGGCATGTTACAAGGGAGTAGCCACTCCAACAAAAAAAAAAAGATATCAGCCAAAACAAACCAGTTTAATCATCTGCCATTGTCTTGCTTTGTACCCCCTCTTCTCAGAGGTCGCTGAGATGATTTAATAACTGTGCGTTATCTCGACATCTGAACCAGTGTTGAAACCATTCCCCTCCCACACACACTCAAACTTGGCCAGAATGAGTCATGAGCTCTGCTCGCTGGACGACAAACTTAAAAAGTCTCTTAAAAGCTTGAGGAGAGGTTGAGAGCACTTGACTAGCGGCTCCCCCCCACACCCACTGTTTTTGCCAACTGTTAGTTCGGTGGGCCAATTTTCATTCCACAGAGCTGGTGAGGGAGGCACGGCAGTGATTCTTCAAAAGGTGTAATGTGACAACATCAACAACCAGCCTGTGTGTTGTTTGGTTTAAAAAGATGAAACAAGAGGGCAGGTTTCATTTCGATGAGAGAGAAAACACTCATTAAAGCTAATTAATGGATTGTATCAATTAGTGAAGGACAAAATGGAGGCTGGATGTGTAATAGTGAGAGGGAAATGGATACAGAGTGTGAGAGAAGGAGCAAAGAGACTTGACATTTCCTTGGTAATGAGCACCAGAGATCATGAAACTGCTCTAATGGCTTCCGCCCATCAAATTAAATACAATTACCTCTGCAGCTCAAATGCTCCAAACTCCTCTACAAGAGCCAGAATCCTGAAACATTCACACTGCACGAGCACGAGCATGTCTGACATTCAAATAGGACGGGTGAGTTTCCTGCTCGTATGTTTTTAAACTTCAAGCAACACGCTGAACTCTACTGAAACGTGGGCAAACAGTGAGAGCTGGTGTTTGGAGCAATGAGCGGGAGGGAGAGGCGGGAGCGTGTCTGCATTCTGAAGAATGACACCGGTGTTCAGGGTTTGTCTGGATGGTCTCATGCGGGGTTATCTTGGCATGTTGGCCCCGAGTATATTGCGGTTAATGTGGCTGATTTGATATACGATTGAAGTCTGTCCGCCTGTCAAGACGGCTAATCTGCTCAGAACAAAACAGCAAATTAAATAGTGCTGCAGGAGGGGCGGAGTTAATCAGGAGGCAAATTTAATGAGATGATAAACATTCACATCATTTCAAAAACACATACGCTGCAGTTAACCCTTCCACAGGTGATGCAACTTACACAAAGCTGCAACACCTGATAGTGTATTTGGACAGCAGTGTGTAAACAGAGCTGGTTTTCATCTGGCCTAACACACAGGGTCTTAAGATGGTGATAGAAAATGAGTTTCTGCTGCTGCTGCCCGCATTGAGGGTTTCTGTATACATTAGAATATGGGTGCGCTCTGGGTGTATGTGAGTGTACAGCGCACACTGTGATGATGTACAGCTCTCTGGGACCCCACACACACACAAGCTGCATGCTTGTGTCCACAAACACCCGCACAGAAACACAAACACAGGGACTATCAGACAAACAGTAATCACATGGGTGAGACCAACAAGCCATGTGGGCTGAGTGCTGAGCGAATCTGAGGTAGGATCGCCAAGCACTAATGCAACTTAGCATGATCTGTTCCAGAGACTCAGAGCACGGGTGGTCAGCCAAGAAAGTTTGCTTAAGTGCAAAGGAACTCAAAGACGCACATACTCACAAGCACAAACCCACATTACAGAGCAGTTCACTTGATTTACTGTGTAACTAAGAGTATAGTCTTTGTGTATCCCCATGAGGAGTGAAGGTACATGGGCAGGTGGGACCATAAATTAGTTTCTCATCTCCTGCTCCGTGACAAACAATGATAAAGCCACACCTACAAGCAGGGATCCAGGTGGTTCCTTTCCAGATAAACACGTAAGACCATATTTCCAACCACCAGTCTACAGATGTTTCTTGTGCCCTTCTGTCTGGAGACTAACCTGCATCGAGGATTCCCTGGGCGAGGATGGCGCCGAACTTGGCCATAACGTCATCGTGCTTGTCGTTGATGACCTTTGAATAAAGCTGCCTGAACTGGTTCACCTGAAATAATGAGGTAAAGGAAAACATGTTAATGTACAGGCCATAAATGCTGGTGTCAAACCAATGGGTGACCCAAGGAAGAACCCTATACATTTTTGCGCATATACGCATTGGCAAGATAAGGTGTTTGATTTTTCAGAGGTATGAACTCTCCGAGAATTAATATTGAAGGATTCCCTCATGCTTGAAACACGGCAGAGAGTGTATGATTGGAATTTCGGTGCCACCTTGTCAGGGGGTCTCCAATTAAAAGGGAGAAGTTATATAAATATTGCCACATCACCACAGCCAAAGCTTGGCTTATTATTTGTTAAGAGTTCCAGCAAACCTCAAAATTGACTAAACACAGTGTTGGGTAGTTATTGGTCAATTGGACCAATTTATCAGCCTCAAACGACAGATCTAATACTTTGGTCTACAACTGAGAAACAGCGGTGGTATAAATACAGAGACTTTGAAATAAACGGTTATGGATCCACTACCTCTTGATAGTTTCCCGTATATACACCGCATTGAGCATTAAGGACTGTCGCTGTGCAGACAATGAGTCTTTGAAAGGGTTCCTGGCATATCTTAACAGTCTGTGTGTGAGGTGCGAGCGTTTGTCTGGGTTAGTCACTCTCCAGTATTTAATGACACAGATGTGTTTCCTTCTAACTTTGCAATTCAGATGCTTTCAGCATTAAGTTAAATCATAGCCTTTTCTTTCAATCTTTTTCTAACCAGCTAACTGGCCTCGGTGGTGATGAGCATCATTTTAAGAGTCACCAAGGCAGGTTTAATTATTCTGCAGATAAACAAAAAGCCACCAAGACGAAAAACAGAAATGGATAGAATTTATCACGATAATTAAAAAGGCAATCAAACAAATATCAATCCAAAAATCCAGTTGCACTCACCTTGGGACAAGTGACTTCAGACTGTTGGATCATGATGAGGGCTGAGGAAATGAGGGCCCCCTGCCTCACATAATTGACTGGGTCATTGGTCATGGGCTCCAGCAGGTTGATGGCCTCCTGTGGGGGTAACGGTACAAAAGAAAAAATCAGTTGTGTTCAATGAATTAAAGTTCAAGTTGATTCGATTTTTTTTACAAGCTGTGTAATCCTTATAGGGCTGCAAAATTAGGTTTAAACTGGTGACGGATGATATGAAAATAATCTGGTGTGGAAAAAGTTGTTAACACAAAACATGTAATCAAATTATTTCCCTATGTTGATATTTCAAGGAAGGATAAAGCTGGTAATGAAGGACCATGAGGGGGGGAAAAAAGGAGATCTGTGCACTTGGCACACATTTTCAGATTCTAAGATAGAAGAGGTAATTTCCCTGGCCGTGTGTGCATTAACTTGGAATTTACTGAAGACAAAAATCTAGAGTAAGTGCAGGTTTTAAGTGCCACACAAGAAACTATGCAACCTGAAAAACTGCTTAAGGGCAAACAGATGAACGTTATCTAAATATAGAAGAGAGCACGTTTTATCAATGGATCGTCAGTTGTAAAAATATTAGTAGTAAATGATACTTCTCCTATAATGACAAATGATAATTATAGATACAAATGGAAATGGTACTCATGAGTTTTGTCTGTAGCACAGAATGAACCACGTCTATGAACTGGTTGCCATGTTGAAAACCATCATTTGGTAGCTAAAGGCAAAGTAGATCCATATTTTCATGTTGTAAATTGAAAATGATAGATGTCTTGAGCAGAGCCCAAATAATATGTTGCCTGATATTATTACCCAATAGTAGCCTTTCATATAAATATCAGTGTGTACATTTGCCAAAATGCACCGATATGAAAACCAAACAATAAAAATATGCAGGAAAAAAAAGTTTACATTTGTGTTCATATTTTACGTTTATTTTTAGGAAATTTGATCCAAGATCGATATATTTGGTTGCATTTGTTTCTTCTTATTATTTTTAATAAAGTTTATGGTTAAATTGTTAAATATCAACCTTCAATAAAAAAAATTATTGCAAGGGTTTGATAGGTAGATCTTAGAAATCAGTGCAATTTTTTTTTTTTAATATATGTATAAGCCGAAATTTCTTATGTGACATTTTTCCCTCCCCATTATTGGTATCAGCAGCCAAAACGCCATGTCGGTGGAACTCTAGTCTTGAGTCATCCTCACATTTGTCTCCAATATGGACAATGGGGAAGAAATCAAACAACCTGTTCTGACAATGACATACTTGTGGATCCATTTACAAAGTTATTTAAACTGCTGTCTTTTAGTTGCCAGATTGAAGCAGAAAGAAAACTGACAATTTGTGGTTTTTACTCCATATGCAATTCATATTTTGTCATTCCCAACAGAGCAGATCAGCGCAGCAAGGTCACTTCTGTTTGGTCAAATACAGGAAAGGGGATCATCAACAGAGGCAGCCAGACCAGGAAAATAATGACATTAGTGTCATTCATATCTGGTTGCCTGGGACAACAGTAACAACAGCTATGACGAGCTTTGCCTTCTTCAGTTTCCTCCCATGATCCATGTGAATGAACAAGTGAGTGAGGACCACCTACTCTTTTCCTTTCTTTTCGATTTCTGCTCGATCCTCTGTTCTTACGAGTAGTAATGGCTGTAACTCACACCACCACACGAAGGAGGCGTCAGCTCCACCGAGGCAAGAGAAACAAACTAGGATGATGACAGTGGAGGTAAAATAAACCAGGTTTCATCGGTGCTCTCGGCTTAGAAAGCCCCATACTGGGATGATAAGTCAGAGTGTAAAGCCAACAACCAGTCAACCAAATCCTGCTCCTGATTGGTTGTCAGGGGGTTTAATTGAGGGTATTTACTGTCAGGCCCAATCAGCACGAAATGTAGTTTCATAAGATCCTTTTACTCCATGTACAGTTCAGAATCCAGAGTCTGTTTTCTACCAATGTTGAATGACAGTTAAGACTTTACATAAGTTTTAATCCAATTCTGCTAAAAACTGGCTAAAGAATTGCGTAAAAAAAAAAGTAAGAGTGCAGAACACATTTCACTAACACTAATTTCCATTTTAATACATATTTACAAAACTGTATCATCTGACAGTTAAACTGAAAACACGATTCTCATGAGTCTGTTTGGTGTTATATATTGAATTTACGCACATGTTTCTTCATCAAACAAACTAAAACTGAACCGTGATTAAGATTTTCATTATGGAAAAGAATCAATATAAACAAACTGACTACAGAAAAGGCCAAAGCTGCAGTCCTGTGCAGCTTTTCTTCTTTTACGTATACAACAGATGAAGAACACCGGGTCCAGTAAAAATATCCAAAGGCCAAGCTGAATAAATGATGGCGAAGGAATAGGCTCCCTCTAAATGGATGACCCCTTTTCTCTTGCCACATCATCATTACTCTCACTAAGGGCCAAATGTGCTTGAGATAAACCAAGCAGTGGAGCCTAGGAGCTGATCAGCTCCGCAGCACGCCTTTGTCTGATCTGGTCCTAAACATTCACTCTGGTGCTCCGAGGCTCAAGTTGCAATTAGCCATGACTCTACTTTGGCTTTGCTACCTGAGACTGACCAGCCCACATAGTTGGACAACTCAGGAACTGGCAGGACCCTCCTTGGTCAACCTTTCAGACTCCAATGTGAAACAACATGATGATAAGATACAGCTGTGTACCAATTGGGACTATTTTATCAGTCAACAGTAAAACTAAGGAGTAGTTACTATTGAAATAAATGAAGATGATGGCTGAAGCACTTAAAGAGCTTAAGTCTTTGATCAAACTGTGGAAGGGTTTGAAAATTACCCTTAACTACTGTAAGCCAGCTTCAAAAGCAGACGATAGTCATGTGGGTGCATCTGGGAATAATTATAAATGCTTTTTGAGCCACAGTCATTCACCCATTTCATGAAAAAAAACATTTGTAAAGCTACATTTTTTGAGATGGCATCATTAAATATGACAAGAGACACGTGACGTTCTTTTCTGAGCTACTTGTGCAGGGGCTTCAGTGAGTCTGAACTCAGGAGTAGATAGTCCTCACAGGAGTCATACATTTGTTTGCTTCAAGGAAAACCCAAGTGTAGAATGATCTTTGCATCAGTGATGCACATTTTAAAAAAAGATTAACGGCAGCACACTGAATAAATGACAGGGGCAATGCTGCAGTTGTGGATGAAAAAAAAAAAAATCGCTATCTAAGCTTTGATTGTACATAATCTTATGGGGATTATCAATTCTACCTACAAGTCCAATAAGAGTTTGTTCAAGTGTTGACATCTAATTAAGTAAGTACTCATTTTTTCATATCTTGGAACTGAGATTACCAACAAAAACAGGTTTGAGTCTAATTGTGTACAAATTTGATGTGAGGGTTTCTTCATAAAGTTCACTGTTGTGTATCATGTGTTTGATATGAGCAGGAAATTCACAGGCCCTGTTGAGAACCTGGTATTAACATGAATCTTCGGTCAATCAATCACAAGTGGACACATCTAAGTGCGTCAATTCACCCTTGGTATTAGAAATAAAAAGGAAATTAATATGTAGCAGTCAGTGTTAATATTGAGTCAATGATGAAACTGTAGGAGGTCAGAGGATGTTAGCAGAGTAGGTGGTCCTTCAATGAGTCAGCCCTTCCCATCCCCACTGGGATTTGTCCCAGTATTGCCAGATGGCAAGTGCGACTACGGCACAAGGACACCCCAACTATCTAGCTGTAATTCTTGCACTATGCTTGCACCATGACACTTTAAAGTAAAAATGAATGAGAAGGGGATTAAGACACAGTAGATGGTGGTTATGTACCTTGATGTTGGTGGCCACTCGCCAATAAACCGAACAAAGAAGAAGAAGGGGGATTAAGAAGGAGGTCCTCACCTTGTTGCCTGTCCCAGCACAGCAGATGCCCAGAGCCATGGCAGCTCCACAGCGAACATGAGGGTTGTAGCTTTCGGACAACAGAGACACCACACTGGGACACTGCTCTGGGGTCCTGAAGAGAGACAAAGAGAAAGACAGAAAAATGAAGACTTAAAGAAATGAAGCAA
This sequence comes from Verasper variegatus, assembly GCA_026259375.1. Lineage (NCBI taxonomy): Eukaryota > Metazoa > Chordata > Actinopteri > Pleuronectiformes > Pleuronectidae > Verasper > Verasper variegatus. Next base: position 15,797,711 of record CM048046.1, on the reverse strand, counting down.
AGAGGAGAAGGGCATGAGCCACACGAATCATGATCAGTTGATGGGGATTGTTTGATCAGTCTTTTGTTATCAGTTATTGTTGATATATTCAGAAAGCACACCATGTCCATGTTTGAGAGGAACTGTATGAGACAGGGATAGAAAATCAAATGTTTCTGGGATAAAACTAGAAAAGCGCAAGAAAGTGAAAGAGTAGATATGAAATGCAGGGCTTTGATTTATGTCTGAAAATTCATGTCTCCAAGTGGTGCTATTGTTAAAGAAAGATAATTGAAAAAACTTTTGCTTTAGTAAAGCCACCTGCTTTCGCTGGCTATTGGATTTCAGTGCAATGGACCATAAAGCTAAAACCAAATAAAAAAAGATAAGCTAGGAAAGAGAAAGTAAAAAACAAAACACGTTATTTATAGATCTACAGCTACTTTGTATTGATCCCTCAATAGTGCATGAAATAATAGAAGGTGGCCAAGATGTTCAAATCTTTGCCTTCATTCAACTTCAGAGGCAGTTAACCTAAATGTACACAAAGTCCAATAAATAGGAATTAAGGTGTCTAGGATTTGATCACTTCCATCTGACCTGAGCCAATAAATACCTTCAATGAAGTCCTGAAAATAATGTGTAAATAAGTATAGGCTTTCCTGTGTTTTGTATTTAGATGCGTGAATAGCTAAAGTGGCATGACTTTAAAACATAATCTCCACTGCTCTCTTTGGAATTAGAAGCACGGCTCAACCACTAGATGAGGATTTAACGAGATCACAAATGGCAATCACTGAGAAATCGAGACCAACTTTCAATTTCACATTTGAGGATAGAGTTCATCCTGTTTTGGTTTTTCTGGTTGTAACAGATGGGAAGTAAGCCAACTGTACTTTGTGGATTCGAAGTGAAAAATCAGTCACCCCAATAAATCATGAACAAATTTTAAAATAAGATGAATTAAGAAGCTGTGTGGCTTTTATAGTTGACTCCTAAATACAGTTGTGCCAATTTTCAGGAGAAAATAATGGCTAACAATTTCTGAAGATAGAGAATTGCTGATAATGGCTGTTTGACAGTGTGACAAATATGTTTTCCCAGCTGAGAGAGAATGATTAGAGTTCATTCTTAAAATATGCCTGTGGTATGTATTTTATGTTCTGTACTTTTAGTAGCACATAAATTGGACATGGTTTTTCTCCTGTAATTACCGTGGGTCATCTTACAGTATGGTTGTTAGCTCAAACAAACTACATATTAATTTCTGAGAATGTCTCCTGGTAATGAAAAATACCAAACTTAACTTATTTGAAATATGATAACCAACCAAAGCACATAAAGGACGCATGGTGACATTTTGTAGTTATATTAGCACGGTCAGAGAATTAGGGATAATTTTTCAGCTAAAACATTTTGTCTTTGGATAATTCTACTCTGGGAGACTGTATAGAACCAAGTGAGGGGGGTTACTCGTTGCCTTTCTCACATTTTCGTGTGAGATCCACTCAACATTGTACTTGACAAGTACTGATTATTTATTGCTTAACATTGTAATGTCCAACATCTGTTTTTGAAAGCAAATCATTGCACAAAGAGAATATACACTTTGATTTGTTAAAACCAGAAAGATTACAAGGTACAAACACATGGTCTAAATTTTGAACTTAGTCATCTAAACAAAATTAAGATTGTAATTGAAATGCTTTGCCAGCCTGAAAACGTGAGCTCATTGTGGACAAAAAGCTAAATCTTTGGTGTACAAGCACATCGAAGGCTTCTCCCCATACACCACTGCTACCTCCCCCACCACATCACCCGCTTTGAAAAGAGGAGAGAACAGAAAGTGACAAATATAAACAGTGGGACGCCTGTGTTGAAGAAAATTACCTCCCAGAACCACTGGCATGTCGCCAGCACCAAGATGTTCATCTGCTTTGTGCAGAGTCTGACTCACGGTCACAACGGAGAGGGAGGGAAGAGAGAATGAGAGAGTGAACAAGACGGGAGAGAGTGTGAGCCAATCTCAGGCTGTGAACAAGGGGCAGCAACTGGAAGCGGGAGAGAGGTGGACAAGCCACAACATCTGAAAGTTTTAAACCTGTGATCGCGGTAGGTGATGCGGAGCAAGACTGGGGGTTCCTCCAACATGTGGAAGGAAAACAAATTCCACATCATGGACTGCTTCAGACAGAGACAGATTTAGGCTTTGCAGCTGAGGGAGGCCATGCTTTGTCACGCTCTTACTTGGTGGAAGGTGGAAATATAAAGATGAGAAAGGAAATGTTGAAGAAGACGTAGTGTTTATCAGCACAAAGTCTTGCTCTAGTGTAACGAAAGACTTGTAGCGCCGTCGGGAAACGTCCAACAGCAACAAACTTTACGCTCAGGAGCAGGTAAGAAACTTTGGCCAAATGATGACCGTCTAATTGACACCGTTGTACTTTCATTAATAGTGTAATCCATTCCACATGAAAAGCTGTGTACATCTTTGTAGATCAAGTTCAGACCGAAGATGGTGAGACAAGTCTGTTCTTTTCATTGAAAGTACAACAGAGTTTTTCCATGTCTGGGCGTTGTTTTAAAACCTTTTACTAGCTAGTTTTAGTTCATATAAACCCAGCAAAAATGAAAAAGGCATGGCAGCTATTACACACTGTATTTTCCAGTTAGGTCAATTTCTTAATAATGTGGAAACAGAAATAATCACCACAAAGGAAAGACCTCCTTCATTTCCAACTGTAAACATCTCATTATGACACCATGATTCAGACAAATTGGTAACAAGCTTTCACTGTTCCTTCAACAGGAGGATACACTGGGTGACAGAACTTCTGCTGCCTGGGAAAATGAGGACCCCCGAGTAAAATTTGACTGTGGAAGTAATAATCGTGTTGGGATTACTGCCAGCATTGGAGTTTGTAGCGTTGGACCCATTTTCAGTGGATCCTCTGATTTTTAGCTTTTCCTCTTGGTTTTTTTACACTTCACAAGGGATGAGACATCCTGTTCACTGATCCTGAGCTGCCCCACACTACCCTTTTGCCCTTGCCTGTGGGACCCAGTGACCATGCTGACCGAGTGTCCAACACCAGAAAGATCAGAGCCCCGACCCACGCTCAGACCAGCTGTGATCTCTACAGCAACATGTCTCAGGCAGTCGTGGCTCCACTTGAGACTAACAGCTCGTGGCCAGGAGAGGAGTCTGGGGTTCAGCTGAGATGGGCCGCCTTGCTTATCGTCATGGTCATCATCCCCACTATCGGGGGCAACATCCTGGTGATTCTTGCGGTTTCCCTCGAGAGGAAGCTGCAGAATGCCACAAACTACTTTTTGATGTCACTTGCCGTTGCTGATCTACTGGTGGGACTCCTAGTGATGCCCATTGCTCTTGTCACCGTTCTCTACAGTAAGTTTAGCATGGGGCCATGTGTTTGAAAACCTGATGTAATTTCTCATCTTTGAACAAAAAATAAACCTGTGCAATAAAAAATGAACTAGAAACATGACTAGTGAGCGAAAATGCCAGATCAACTCATTGACACCTGATGCTATGTTTAACACAATGACGGACACTAAACTGATATCTAGCAATGTTTGAACTATTTTTAACTGCTGAACGGGTTTATATGGCTTTGTATAAAAGACCTATAAAACCCAGTTAATAGTTCAAAGCAACAAGGTTTTACAGGGAGTGTGTCGGTGGGATGAGGAAATTTAACAATTTTCCATTACATCTAAAAAAAAGTTTTACTTGCCCTAACATGGAATAAGGAAGAAGATGAAATCCATAATCCACTTTAATAATCTACCAAGAAAAACAAGTCAGCATAGTTGCGGGTAGCAATTAATAATAATGAAAATAGTTTGTGAGCAACAATAGATACAATTGTAACCATGATTAAACAACCTATTTTGGATTAGATTTAACAAGAGATAGCTGGCAATAAACATGTTACTTCTCTGAACGTTCATGCCTTGAAGTTAACTCCTGGTGTAGCGGATTATTACCAAAATCTTTAATTTCAACTTAATTCCAGTGAGAGTGCTGTTGGCTGTATATGATTTTTTGGCAAAACCTTTATTCCCCAGTAATGCAAATGCTGGACAATGATCTCGATCATAATTATGTCTCGCACATTTAACAGCAGAGTATAGTGGACACTGGGCTATTTGTTTTCTTGACTCTAAATTAAGTTTTCCATGAGAACTGGATGTATTACAGAGGAAAGCCTTCACAGGTCAAACTTGTCATAGCTGGAGCTTTTATCCATCTCATCTTAATGCAGAAGCTACATAAGCCAAAGCCAAGCAATTATCTAGTATTACATCTATATTTGAAATAAATCTGCCCTCTACACGCTGTCCAAATGATTGCTGTAAAAATAGGACCACAGCTGGCAGGGTTCTAACATCACATTTTGAACATATTTAACCTAAATAATAGATGAAGCAGCAACTCAACTGCTTACTCTCACCCTTAAATACACGTCACATATCGTTTTAGTAGACAACATCTTTACTTCTTTTAAAGTTACTTCAGTTGCAGAAGCTGAGAAGGTTGACTAAAACTTGAGTAATTTATCAGAAGAAATTGAAAGCTCAAAATATGAATAAAGCGGCATTAAAAATCTTGATCCCTTGGTATAAAGAATAATAGCATTCATTAATTTCCATGTGATTCTCTGTGACTGAGAAAAGTACCAAGAGTTACAGCTTCATTCAAAATATACATTTCACTAGCAGCAGGTAGCAGTGTGAAAAGAAGTTTGGAAAGGACTTAATCTCCTTACCTGTAATATGAGGAATAAACCCAATTATCACAGTTAGTTTAAACACGTATTAATAGAGGAGTTTTCTCTATCACAGTAGTGTTTGTGTCTGCTAAAATGTTGCATTTGAAAAAAAAGAACATCTGGCAAATATTTTCCGATGCAAGCAGCTGTCGTTACTCTCCTATTTAGTGAGATGAAGCTGACAGTACCATGGTAAGAAAGGAGAGGTCATGGGGATGTAAACACAAACATTGCAAGAAAGGAGTTTGGAGATTCAAACAGTCAGATGGAGGATCAGTTTCACATGGGAAGCAAATATTTCAATGCACTGCAGGAAAGAGTATACTGTCAGAGGTATGAGTTTTAAATTAAAAAGAAAATCACAAGGTCACAAAGTATTCAATATTCATGGGAGAGTATATTATGTTTAAGAAAAGGCTTAAATGTATAATCCTGAAAAGCCGAGACAACAACCTGACTGGATTACAGTTGCACTTGTCGTCAGGACTGCCAAGCACTGTGCCAACACATCTGACAGAATGATGAGTTCCACACATACAGGCAACACGTTAATAGATCTGATGTTAAAAAATACACATCAAAAATGTTTTTTTTTTAAAAAGGACAAATTATTTAGTTTTCCTACCTCAACTGTTGAGAACATCCGTTCACTTCTCTTTAAGAAAAGGGCTAAGGGTCAGAGGAATTGTTTGCATAGGGCAATATGTGTTGGGTTTAGTTCATTAAAACACAAACCATAGAAAATACCTGAATACAACAAAAAAATTGCAGCAAACACACATTAGTTCTTTGCTAATAAATTAAAAAAAATAAAAAATCCACGCTTTTTAAGAAAAGACGGCACTAAAATGCAATAATTTGATTTTCTGCATTTAAACTGATTTTAAAGTGACAAATAAAAATGATGAAGATTTAGGTAACAGTGTTGATAAGTTACGCAATTCTTAAATGGTACAAAAATAATGCAATCACAGGAATTTCGGATACTGTTACTGAGTTACTGATACCAAAAACTGGTCAATTTATTGAATGTAACTTGGTAAAACAATTCGTAATAGAAGAGCATTACTCTAGGTTCTTACTGTGAACACATACCTAGTGTTGGTTGTTGTATCGTTTTGACAACAGTGACGTGTTTTTTTTTAATCTTTTTTAAAATGATACTGTTTGATGTTTATGACCCTTTAGACCAAGACTGAACAAGCTCACATGCTCCAATTCAGGAGAGGGGACATTTCCTATTGAAATACACTTTGGCAGAGGGCGATTCTTTACTTTAGCATTGCAAGGTGCACGTTTCTTTTTTTACAGTTCTGTACGATACTCAACACTTTGTAAAACAGAAACAGTGAGTCTGCTTTAAGAATGAGTTCAAGTATTTGTCAATGAATAAACCAACCCCATGAAACCGAATCAAAGCTATGACTCAAAAATTCCACCAAGAGTGAAAAAGGTGGTGCAACAAACAGAAGGGGAGATGGCACAACAAATGAAATTTAAGTAAAGGAATATTTCCAACAGGCTTTTGCAATGTTAATGGGTGACGGGACAAAAGCCAGAACAATTACTTGCCAATTTTATGCCTGGAACAAAAAATAAACACTACCGTTGAACAGAGACTCCAGCACATCTACATAAAGAGCTTTTAGCTCCATAAACAGTCATTGAACCCTCCTTTTTCCAGTAAATTCACTCCTCACAGAGATAAACAAACACCAATCTTTTGCATGAGAGCTACTTCTGATCTCTTGCCATTGTGGTACATCTTCCATAACAGACAGTGTGCAACACTCAAGCTCTTTTGGAATCAAAGTGGGTTATACATTATAGTTATACATTATAAGCATTGTAGAGTCATGACCTCAAATAAACGACATACAAATCAAAGAAAACGGTCTTTCTAGATTAACCTTCTCATCTTCTCTTTAGACTCTGGCTGGCCTCTTCCTGAGTTCCTCTGCCCCATCTGGATCTTCCTCGATGTACTGTTTTCTACAGCATCAATCATGCACCTATGTGCCATTTCACTGGATCGCTACATTGCCATCAAGAAGCCAATCCAACACAGCCAGTACAAATCCAGGGCCAAGGCAATGGTGAAGATTGCACTGGTGTGGCTCATATCCATTTGTAAGCACATCAGTACAGATTTCCTTGACTTTTCTTAGCACACACTGTTTAGAGCTCTGTATCAGCCCTTACTTTGATAAAGTCTGATTTGTTGACATAAACCCCAAGGAAAGACTGGGTTTACAAATGGGGAGAGTGAAAGGGATCAGTCAGAGAACCTCAGAGATGTTACTTATGATGTGCCAAGAGGACACAACTCACTTTTCATGAGAATAGAGTTCATTCAAAGGCCAATGTAGTTTGTGCATCCAAAGCAAGTTGCACCACTGTGAGCAGTTGGGTGCGATACAAATAAAGCATTAATACATTTTGTAAGTCCAAAATGTTCATCTAGGAACCAGACCAAAAGCCTCTTTACCATCATCTGATTACTTTAATTCATTTTAAAAACAAAAAGCAGAGAACCTGCCATCCTTTCATTGTATTACTGTTACCACCACTTATGACACAGGTACATCTTTCCCTGAGGTCAAAAGCAACACTACGGCAGCTGGTGTTGAAAATATGAAAAAAGATAATTGATAAAACTTTTTTACACTTCATCTGCACAAGTGCCAATGTCTTGCGAATTCTAATTCTTCTAAATCATTTTCTAGGTATCGCCATCCCAATTCCAATTAAGGGACTCATGAACTACCACCTTCCCAACAACGTCACCTTCAACAGTAACCACACATGCCTGCTGAAAACCGACACCTTCCGGGAGTTCATCATGTTTGGCTCCTTGGTAGCATTCTTCATCCCTTTGACCATTATGATGGTCATCTACCTTCTCACTGTACAGGTGCTGCGCAAAAAGGTTTATTTGCTCAAGTCAAAGGTGACTCAGCGCTTTAGCTCCCAAGCAGTCTCCACAGTTTTTCAAAGGGAACAGGGTGTGCCCTCACCTCAGACTGAGCAACTGAGCATGCTAGACAACAGACTTCCCAGGATGCAAGAAAAAGCAAATGCAGGCACAACAAACTCTCCTACAGGAGGCGAGATTAACTTTCGGAGAATGTCGACAATGGGCAAGAAGTCAATGCAGACTCTGAGCAATGAGCAGCGCGCCTCAAAGGTGCTGGGCATTGTCTTCCTTCTCTTCGTAGTGATGTGGTGCCCTTTCTTCATCACCAACATCACCTCTGTGCTATGTGCCAGCTGTGATGTTAATGTGATTGCCCGCCTCATGGAGATATTTGTTTGGGTTGGTTATGTGTCATCAGGTATCAACCCGTTGGTCTACACGCTATTCAACAAAACTTTCAGACAGGCATTTGGGCGTTATATCACTTGTAATTACAAAACTGGTCACGAGCCAGGAAGCCAACCAGGGGCCTCAAACGCAGATCGGACGGTCACACGGATTTCATTCAGGTCTTCTATGGCGGCAAACTCTAAACTGTTTATGAAACGAGGAATGAAAAACGGCATTGGAGCGGTGAGCTATCAAAGTCCGCTTAGGTGCAGACAAGCAACAGTACAGTCATCCGGTGGTGTTGTCTTAGACACAATGCTTCTGACTGAGAATGAAGGTGGTAAGCATGAAGAACATGTTAGCTCTGTGTAGATATATGGACATTATCCAATTAAAAGGGGAGCACTTGAAGAGGATCAGATTTATGTTCTGTATCTTTTAAAGACAAAATGCAAAATTCGAAATTTGGAACTTGCTGTTGCGCAAGAAGTAATTTAAGGCCAGGACTTACTCTACACAAAATCTAACCTGCTCCGGATCTTTGTAAAAGCGAAACGAGGCAATGCTACAAAGTATGTCAAAGCTATGAATTCAAAGAGAAAAAGACAGATCATATCACAGAAACGAAGAGAGAAAAGTCAAAGATCAGGCAGACATAAGAATGCGAGTAATCAAAACACTATGATAACCTGGAAGCTCTTATGAATGCACTATACAATATATTGTTATGCCGAACCTTTCAACTTGTGCTATCTAAATATGATGTAAAACATCTCAGACCACATGCTTTCATTTTCAGACAACCACAACTCAACCTCTCAAATCTCTTCTGCAATAGACACATAATGCATTGTACTCTTGAAATGATGTGTATTGTATTTGCTAGATCTTCGGGAAGTGCTCTTGTATGTGTATTACAGCCTGATGTTGACATGATAACAAGGTTTCCAAATAAAAAGATGCTATATAAAAAGAACAAAATTCTAAATAAATGAATGTTGTCTTGCTGAACTGAAAGAAAATTGTACAAGTTCTGAGTATGTGTCACTATCAGAAAGTAGAAATGCCTCCTTCATGAATGTGTTGATAATACCTTAGAAGATCTGCAAATACGGACATTTAAAAGTGATTCCACAAAGCAGGATATTTTTTACGGTCAAAACATGGCGGTGCAACATGATGGACGTGTTCTACATGTCGATATCAGGGGTTCATTCTGAGTTATTATAGATTAGTAAGAAAATAGACTAATATACTAATAAACTATATTAAATTCCATATTGGCTAAAAGACCTAATAGATCCTTTACGCTGGTTCTTTAAAAACAGACTAAATTCAAACAGAGCCAACAAAATACAGATTTGGATAATACAGATTTGGATAGGGTTCCTTGATTTTGCCATGTGACCTTGGAGTGGATCAATTTGTTACTAAACTTGGAGGGTGGAAGGAGTTTCCTCGAGTCATTATGGTGGAAAGCTGTTCTGGTTCAGAAGTCAAAATTCTAAACACAGCGAAGATTTACACATGGTTTATCTAGCAGCCAATTGATCACACAGAATATCACATAGCCTTTTTTGGGCTTAAAAATGTACACCAAGACATTTGTGCACTGGACAGGCTCTGTAATCAACACTGCTCTGGTCTCTGATGGCTAATTCCCTATAAATAGCCAAGGAAGAAAATGTGTGAGTGACAATGACAAGAAGGTTCAGCAATGGAATACCTTCCATGAAGAACAGGATGTTACTGAAAATCGTAGACAACGGTGCATCTACCACATCAAAGAGGTGGTTATGTACATCCAGTAGATGTCCTGGTAATTAGGGTGTAACAGGGGCAACAGGAATAGTTCCAATGGTTGCTGATTAGTACTATGTCTACATTGGGCATAACTGCAGCACAACCATTCACTTTAAACAAACTGGTTCTTATCAAATTAGAACAAATAAGGTTTTTATGAGTTGTTTTGTATGGAAAGCAGAAAAGAAAAATATTTCAATGACATTTGTGATGAACAGAACCAAAGACATTACCCTTATTACTTCACAATGAAACCTATTTTTTTAGGGCTGGCTATGGCACAAACCTTTTAATGCCAGTTTCAGTTACTTTTTTTTTTTTAGAGTCAACAACATGAGCCGAAGTTGACAAATGTGTCCGAACGTTTCATTTAGTCTCCACACAAAGCAGTGTGTGTGTTTGTGTGTGTGTGTGCTGGGAATAAGGAACTGGGAGTTTGGCCAGTTCCTTGAGGCCTTAAAGAGAAAACCCTCTGTTGGATATAGAGAAACTAAACAAGAGTATCCTTCACTCAAGTAATACAGTCTGGAACTTACCTGAACAAGATGAAGCCGATGGACTCGACAGCAGCCCTTCTGACGTCATCGTTCACGTCACTCACCTTATTTAAAATAAGTAAAACAGTCAAATCACCACAGCCAATACTGAGACTCATCAAATCCTGCAATTAACATTATCGATGTGGCTCCCTTATGGCTCACAGTGTGAGGCACATGCTCTACCATGGCACCATCTGATAGCTTGTATAAGGCACCACCTACAGGACAACATGTTGAACTGTTCACACCTGTCAATTATGTTTTGTTTGCAAATTAGGCCACTGAAAGTACATTGACATACATATACATAGATACATGCATGAATCCTTATGTTATATTGTCATCAGTTTAAACTGCCATCTGACAAACCAGTGATTTTCCTTGTGGAAATTTACTTATTTCAGTGTTATGGTGGATCGAACAATTAGCGCTAGTTTTAACAAAAACTTTCAAGACCTGATGGATTCTGAACTTCAATAAAATAAATAAAAATGATCAGAACAACACTGTCTAACCCTTTAAGAAGAGTCAAATGTTGTATTCCAGCAAAACGTGAATCTTTTAACAAACATGAATCAGTAACCAAGTAATGCCAGCTACAGTTATGCAGCCCTGGCTCTTGGCATCGGCTTCACTGCCAGCAAGATAAACCTGTCTCCCCTGAAAAACTGTTGTGAAGAGGAGACATAACAGGAAATACTCACAGCGACATGTAGCAGACGCCGAATGGCCTTGTTGTTCCCAGAGCCGCAGTAGGCCATTCCCACAGAGTACATTCCAGAGCGCCGCAGGATGGGGTCCTATCAGTGACAGTGAGAGGAAGCAGAGCTTTGAGACTTTGTGTCTGGATACAAAACCGAGATCAACATTGAGTCATTTACCACATTCAGGTCTTACAGAAGGGTTTCTGGCACACAGTACAGAGGCAGAGTCTCCCATATAATAGATATACACACACAACCTGGTGTTTTCAACAATGTATTTTCCCAATTCAAGCTGGGGTCATTGCATGTATAGTGTTTTTATATGAAAAAGCTGCAAGAGTGCCACAAAAACAAAGTTCTGCATGTACATTTGCTCCGAGGGCATTTCAGCCTTCACCTTGTCTCTGCAGAGGCTTTCAATGAGGGCATCAGCCTCCTCCATGCGTCCATACATCACCATGGCGATTCCAACTGCCAGGCCACGCAGGATCTTCTCATGCTGCGTCTCCTGAGCATAGCCGACCATGTCCTCAATGGCCTGGGCAGACTTGGAGCCCAACATGACGAGACCCAGAGCCAGACCTGCAGCTTCACCTGAGGGGTTACACAATACCGTCAGCAGGTTGTTGTTTTTTTAATACCCCCAGGTCAGATGTTTACTCGTGTATATTACTGAACTAGATTGATGTTAGAGATGTTGCTAAATCACTACCCGTTGCATATGGTAGACACCTTTTTGTCACTACATTTGTTTGACCACATATTCTTCCCCAATATAGTTTTTAAGGCAATTCATTTTAATATTCGGTTATTAACTGTCAGACCTGGAAAAATGATAGTAAATTACCATTTTCGAGATTAGGTAATTTTTTGTAAGCTGATTACTTAAAAATACAAAAACTACTTAACCACCATGCTATTCAGAAAACTGTTTCAGTTTTGAGATTTTGGCAGTGGCCTACGCACCAGTTACAGCATCATCCTGGTACAGGTTGGATTTGAGGAGGTCGTAAACATCCTGTCTGGCTGTGCCCAAAGCAGCCAAGCCAAGGCCAAGAGCACCACCATGACGGACGATCTGTACCACAGAAGAAGAAAACAGAGCATGAGCGATGGAACACGGAACATAAATCCACCAACTAACAGTGACTTCAAATAAATGGGTTATCTCAGCTAAACACTTACCTGATGCACCAATGTTGTTTTCTCCTTATTATATTATTTATTCTAAGTTATAACGTTATAGCGATATAGAGACAAGAGTATATTTAAATAACAGGAATATTGAGGTTTTATAAACTTTTACCTAGTAGTGTATTTTGTTACAAGCAGCATTCAAAGTAAACATCAAAACACTCACATCATTGCTTGCGTTCTTGAGCTGACTGAGCAGGTAGTCAATAATGTCGCCACCATGGTTGGCATGAATGAGTCCCAGAGCGTACAGGCCTCCTCCTTCCTGGTAGGCTGAGCCAGGGGAAGTGTCTTTGGGCAAGTACGTGGCCATTAACTGGAGAGCCTCTTTCTCGTGGCCCTGGAAAACACAGCATTTTAAATTCAAAATTAAATTGTATTACTAACAATATACATTACATTTTTTTTTTACTTTGGTTATACCATCAACATTCTGAGGGAAATTTACCTTGTGGATGACACCCAGACTTGCTGTTGCTGTGAACTTTGCCCAGTTGGTGGCTCTTGCAAGCCATTCTAAGTTTTCTCTAAAAAAATATAAAACAAAAACGTTTAGTCCTAGCATCACTTGGAGTAAATATGTTTGTCAGTCGCTTTGTGCAATGTGTGAAATTGATTGTTGTTCCTCGTTTGGTTCCGGCTACACAGTTACCTGAGGAACTGGTCACTTGTTGTTCCTGTGTGCATGAAAGAGTTGGCTATTACTGTGGCTGTGTGGCACACAGAATTTCGGACTGCATCCTAGAGTGATGGAGAAAATAAATCTCATGAAGTAGCTGTAACAGCCCACTGAGTAGTTCATTTGACCATGTAAACAATAATTTGGACGTTCATCTACTTACCTTTGTGTTTTTGAGAATCATTAGATCTGTATTGTTATTTCGAATTAGAAACTGCAAGTGCAGCTCAATGGCCATCTCCCCGCTGAGGATTTTGATCATCTTGGCATTCTGGTCTTTGGGCTCATCTTTCTAAAAAATACACAAACAGACAAATAAGAGTTGCTCTGTGTGGAAAAACTAAATAAATCCCAAACAGCTGGTATCACAAAAGTTTTGATGTACAATCCAATCCAAAGATCTTACCGTTTCTGCTGGCTTTCCAGCGGGGGAGCTCCCGGCTTTGTCATCTGTCTCCATTGCATCACTGTAACATAGAAAAAAGAATATTATGAATAGTATTGAATCACCTAATTTTAAGTAACTAATGTAGTATCTGAGGTCCCTCATAGCTTTACTGTACTTAAACGGTGAAAAGATGTCAATACAGACTGATAATTTAGCTCCCGGACTTGGGTTTCGGTACCCACTGCTGGTGAACCAGATGGTGCTTCAACACAGGTATTGGTGTGTTATTGTTTTTTTTCCCTGCCCACCTGTCTTTGTCAGGCGTTGGCACAGTTCCTGTATTTGTAGAACCAGGTACAGCGGGAATCGGTGTTCCAACAGTCCTCAGGTTCTGGATGACAGAGGAGAGGAATTGCTGGCTGGCGCTCTCGTACAGGTCAAAGCAGATCTGATAGGCCATCAGCAGGTTGTCCTCCTTCACTAACTTCTCCAGGATGTCACTCACAGCCTGTGGGTCATCCAGGAATATCAGGCACTGGAGAGAAGAGGACAAAAAAAAATAGATAAAGATTTTAGGTTCACACTTGATGGGAATCCAGTTTGTTAAGTAGACCAGTGAACGGCAGTAAAGAGCTGTACCAGTACCTTTTAATCTGTTTGACTCTGGCAAACAAACAAGTCATTATATTTTATATCTTGAGAAACTAATGATGGTCTAATCCTAATAACATTATAGCTGCATTGCAAGAAATCAAAAGACATGAACTGTTAAAAAGTGCTTGTCAATATTCCCAGACAATGAATGACTGGTTGTATAATCATAATAATTACAACCTGAGTTGGTTGAGTATTTGATGTTTACCTGGCAGACATTGATGAAATCAGGCTTCTCCAAGTTCATGTAGAGCTTGACCAGCACGCGCAACACCTCATTACGGAATTTCTTGTTCTGCATTAGCGACATGCACACTTTCAGGCTGTAGGCAAGGAGCCCGCTCACATCGGTCTGCATGAAGAGATAAAGAAAAAAGTAGCAGTTACTTATGCGTTTCATAATAAAGGCAGAATAATTCTGGACCGCCTGCATCAGAAACTAAAACCTGGACTCTTGTATGTAATTATGCTTGCAGCAATAATGTATTCAGAGCTCAACAGTGCAACTATTTCACTTGTATTTGCAAATAAAAATAGAAGTGAGCAAACAAACAAAACAAAAGCTGCTAACCGATTCCAAGATGGTTTTCTCAAACATATCAAGGCGCCTGGTCTCCAAGGCGATGCCAATGGCCTGCTTGTACTTGTGATCGTCAAGGCAACGCAGAAACATCTTGTTGACAATCCCCTCGAGGCGGGGATCAATGCTTTTCTTCTCCTCCTCCTCTGGCAGCTCGGCATTCTCGACGCGCAGCTTGGTGTAGTGGTCAATGCATTTGGCTGGCAGACACAAAGAAAAGAGGGTCTTCATTTTATTGCAGAATTCAACTACCGAGATCAAGTCTACATCTTATTCCATCCTTAATTTATTGGCTTATTTACTTCACACTGGCACTAAAGAGTACCAGGTTCACAGCAGCCTCAAAACAAGAGAATTGTCACATGGCCAACAAAAAAAATGGTAAATAAGGTCAAGTGGTTTTTTTTGGTTCTCTCACCAATGATGGTCTCCACATATTCTGAGTTGTCTGTGACATTGAAGAGTTCACCAGCACCAAGAGCATAGTTCAGAGATTCCTCAAAGGCTCCCAGGTGGTAGAAAACCTTAGACGCCACCAAGGCAGCGAATGCTCGACTCCGAAACGTCTCATCCTCATACAAGACCTCACTGTGAGTAGAAAACAAATGGTTACAGTACACAAGAATGATAACTTGCACCAAGAAGTGGTATTTTTTCACACAATTAAATGTATATGCATCACCCAATCAGCATTAACTGTGTTTTCAATTACCCATGAGCGGTTTGTGCCATAGAGTAGCAACTAGCAAACTACAATGCCCTGCTACATTTTATCTGCCTCTGTTGAGGTGTGCCAATATGGTCTTGTCACCACTTATAAGGCAGGCGATACAGCGTTGGCTGTATTTTGATTTAAAAACAAATCCAGGAGTGTAGCCTAATGTTCCCTACTGTAAGTTTTTGAGCATCAGTTATAGTTTCCAGTCATAACGTAGTCATACTTACATTTTATCTACAGATCCCGAAATCTCAGCCCAGAAGTCATTCACAATGGAGTCTAGCTTGTGCAGAGCAAACTCCTGTAAATGAGACAGAGTTGTTTCATTTAGATCTTTTACATGTTAACTTACTCATGTTCTTTATGAAACATTTCATGGCATGCCTACAACCTATGTGCTTATACTAGTATGTAAAATACTGGCTTGCAATTTATATGTTTAGAAACAGCAGTGAACATGACATGAGATGAAGGTATCTCAGATTATTTCATCTTGAGGCACCTGGTGCACCACACCACACACTCATCTTACCTTGAGCTGTGGCTCTTCCTCGTCAAGGAGGGAAATAATTCCAGCTAAAAAGAAAGGAAATCAAAACTGATTGAGAGGTTCACACACCTTCATCTCTTTGATGACACTTGATGAAACTAATGATTATTTGTATAATCAATCTGCAGATTATTTTTATACATAAAAAAACTTCTGAACAAGTAATCCAAATACCCAGAAGAATGTAAAACTATATAATCTTAGAAATACATTTAACAAACATGACAGAGAAATGCAGGGGGAATTTTCATTTGAGAGGAAATAATTTGTTTTGCAAATGATCAATAGATTAATCAAAGGTTACGTTTATGTTTTTTCTGCTTATTCGTCCGTTTCATTTCTATGAAAGCAGCACAAACTGTTTTTGGTCTCGGGTTCAAACGGTTACGGACCATGACAACTGACACTTTAGTAAAGTAAATAAATGGAAACGCGCTTTATTTACCGATTAAACTCCCAAACTGACAGAACGAGCAAATGGATGAATCTGATCATGATTTGCACAACTTCACTGACAGTACGCTGCGTTAAAAAGAACCATTATTTGTTGGGTCGTTATCAAGAAGAAACCCATTCTTTAGTTTTCATTACAGTGACCATGATCTTTATTATCTGAGCAGCAGAGATCATATTAAACACTGCTAGCATGAACGTTACAGCAACATTTTTTAAACATTCCTGTATATTGAAACGGATGCAACGGTTAAAACCATCCCCACGTTACAGTTAAACACACGGCAAAACACCGTTTGTCCATGATGTTAAAACATGTTTGATAAATGTACTGTCACCGGTGAACACTGCTACATTAGCTCTGTGACTCAGCTAAATCAATGGCAGCATGCTAAAGACAAGCTAGCGAAACGAGAACACGTTCAACGACCTACCGGCAGATGTTATCATGATTGGTTCTTTATTTCCTCCTCAGCCCCAAGAACCTGGTGCGACGGTGGAAGTTCAAGAGGTTTAATGTCCGAGGATGAAGAAGATGCCACCGTTTTATTGTCAGTCACAGAGAATCCACAACATCCAGCCGCTAACTTCTTTTTGTCTGACACCGCAGGTCCCCTTCTAGAGGACCTCAGCTTAGCGCGGCCCTCATTTGCGCCTGACTAAAAAAACACACTGAACTATTATGTTACACAATCAAAATCCTCGCTGATTGTACCAACCTGCGTTTGCTTTATAAAGTGAAATATTGTCTGGCAGCTTTTCATCGTATTTGAAAAATTTAGATATGGTAATCGGACACATTTATGGACAGGCATGTCTGTGGGCGAAATAGACTCCCAATGTTGGGTCATACATCTGTGCTGTGTGCACCTCAGTGAGGTGAGAAAATGTCTTTCAAAAGCGAAAGATAACCTTTAAAATAGGTCACAGGTTGAGTTTAACACCTAAATCTTTTTCTCACAACTGTCTGGCAATGATGTCTGGCAGTGATATCAATTCTATTAAAATAACAGGTTGTCAGTGTTTTATTCTGAAATTGTCAGTAAAATGTACAGTAAGGTTTTAATGTCTTTGTTATTTCCAAAAGAAAAAAAAGACTACAAGTAGTATATGTGTGTCGATTGGTGTTGATAGTAAACCCAGGTACATAATGTTTGGTTTGGTGGTGCTAACTTCTTCTTATTAAGACTGGTGACAAAAAAAGGAATATGAAATAAAACAAAAACTCTGTGCTGTGTACAGTTTTGTAGTAAATATGGTTGTTGTGCTTTAAAAAGGTAATATGTGGCATTGCCGTGTTGGACTGGCAGATGCTGCTCTCTGAATATTTAGTGAAAAAATGCAGAGAAAGTCCTTATCAAGAGATACACAGGATGCTTTTATTTATATTACTGTACAGACCGCTGGCAGTGTAACCTTCATTAATACATAAAAAAGTGAAAAGCAGACTATGCAGTTTCTGTTAGAGATAAGGCTATTGATACTAGCAGTCGTGTAAAGGCACAAATCCTGAAAACAGAATATCAGGGTCAGTAAATATAAGAAAAGTTGGGCCCCTTTTCACAGTTTCTCCTGTTCTCTGTGCAGTTAGTACAGTTTTTCTTCACTAGATCTAGCTCCAGATTAGATGTGCAATAATTTAACACAACAGAAAATATGTCAAATGTGCACATTCAGTCAGCACTACATAGGGAACACCACACTAATACTGGTAAGGTCTCCATTTGTTCTCATTCTTTTGATACCATGGTTTATGTTGATCATTTTCCGACATTATCATACGCATTATGGGCAACAATACTCAAGATAGTAAGTGGCATTCAAACCACAATTGATTGCCATCTGTTTGGCTCTAAATGCGACAGGTATACTTTCCCCACATGGTGGCACCATCACCAACAGCCAGAACTGTTGACATAAGGCAGGGTTCATGGATTCACGCTGTTGATGCCAAATTCTGATTGTGGTCAAAGTCACATGATCACATTTACCATCTGTTTCAGATGTTTTATATGAACACGATCTTATCCACTAAACTGCCGCCACATGATTGGATTAGTGTATACATTGCATTAATAACCAGGTGTACATGTGTTCCTAATAAAGTGCTTAACATAATTGAAAGGATCTAGAAATAGTAGATTTTGACACAGGGCCCCTTTTAAAGATAGAGCTTCAGTCAGGTACACTAATAAAGACCTCTATCGTGTCAGTTGACACTGTGATTTAATGGGGTATTTTCCAAAATAAACAATAATGAGCACAAATAAAATAAATTCAACTAGCACAGACCAGTTGATAAACAGTAAGCCTGGAGTTTTGGGGTCCCGTGGAGCAGTTGCCCTCATTGCCCAGTTGTTAATCTTGTTCTGTGTTTTCGACTGTGCATCATGTTAAAATGTCTACTTCCACTATTGTGCAGTCTCAGAATGTAATAAGCTAACGTACAAGTCTCTATCTGAAGATCTCTGCCCAAAAAAACCTGACATTAATGTGTTTCAGCTTCTACTGCTCTTTACATAAACAACAATCAACAAGACGGTAACAGATTTGACTGTTTAACAAAATCCCGTTGGCTCAGGATTGGGGATTTTGAGCACCATAAGGAAATCCCTGTTTTAAGGCGCTGCAGCATCATGAGGCCAACTTCACAGTAAAACCAGGATTGTCCATAGCGATAGACCTGCAGCCAAAAGGTCATGTGTCCGGACATCAGCTGTCACCTCCAGGTGGTTCTCCGTCCACATGACGCCCAACCGTCACAAATTTTTTTTGCAGAGGGATGCCTTCCTCTAGACTGTCACCTGAAAAACAAATACAGTTACCTACAATACAACCAGAGTTAAAGAAAAATCAACAAATCTGTGCTCTTTGTTATAGCTTCAATCGTGGCTAAATATTCAAGTTTAACATGAGAATGCTCTTAACATTTTTGTGTATAGATTCAATCTGACATCCAATCCATTACACAAGTTGTGTTTTTCATTTGTATGTTCCCATTGAGGATAGACAATAATAAAAAGGTAAAAGATTTCTTAAATCTCCCACAAAACAAAATTCACAAAATTTACGACCACATTGCATTTTGCTATAATGAAGCTGGTCCCCGCTGTGTCATCTAAAACAGATTGTTTTTTCTAAATTATCATCACTGCATTAAATCTGATGCAAAGAGAAGCTCACAAAGTGTTAATATGTGACTGTTTCCATCTGTCTGTAGATCCTGTGAAAGACTGGAAACCTGTATCTATGCCTTTTACCCGTATAATGCAATCTGGGATAAAAACACCAATCCCAGGAGAACAAGAAAAATCTGATGTATATATATATATATATATATATATAAGAAAAGAAAAGAATAGAAAAAAGGAGGTTTAAAGAAAATGCCCAGTGGAAGTGGAAATGCCTGGCTCTATCAGCCTCAATAGGGGTGAAGCAGCTACCTCTTTGCCTGCTGTTCGTAGAGTTGTTGGTCTGACCGCCTCCTCCTCTTCTCCGATGCCAGAACAAACATTGGAATGGCCAGAGAAACGGGTTCCCTCTATTCCTGGTATTATCTAAAAGAGGCAATAATAAAGCATTTAACAACTTGGCAGCTTATCTAAGGGCCTGCTTTTTTCATGAATGCTCCTTTTGTTCCCGGGGCCTTTGCAGCCATGCCTGGGAAGAAAAATGTGTGCAGAAATGTGTGGTCTCGTGAATGTCATGGACTGACCTATATAATGGAGTGCACTTGCACAAATTACAACAGTGTCTGCAGGAATGTAGACTGTGATTGAACTCATTAGTGGGTTATCAATTGTCCTATTATAATCAATGCTATTTTATCCCCAGAGGTATCATGAGGTACACTGAATGATTCTATGGTTTTCTGAATGAAAGGCATTGTTATTTCCCTTTCAGTTAATCTACCTATGAGCCGCAGGATTGTGTGACATATGTACAATATAGGGCCATCATTTAAAGTATCTTTACCAATTTTAAATTTTGGCTGTGCATCATCAAACTGCATGTTGTCCTGTTTAGAGATAGCAGGGTTCATGTCAACAAACATTTGCCCTGCTGAGGTTCTTGATGGGTTCATACTTGGTTAACGTACCACATTATTCTACACTAATCACAAATTACCTGAATATGAGGATGTGTGTTATTACATGTACAACTTTGCAGGTGTTGTTCTTGATGCTGAGCATGTTGGCCTCCGTACACTGTGATTGCAGTGAGTTTAAAATTGTCCAATCATAAGCAAATGTATTTGATCCTGAAAGATATCACTATGACTAGACATTTAGGTACTTTGAATGCAATGGTTTTCTAAACAAAAGACATTGTTATTTCCCTTTTAGTAATAGTTACACATGAGCTGCAGGGTTGTGTGATATCTGCACAATAGAGGCCCATAATTTAAAGTTTCAAATCTGAACCAATTTAAAAAATGTTGTCAAATATGTCACGAATCACCAAACTGCATGGTGTCCTGCTGACAGACTCCAGGGGTCAAACTCCATGTCATCGAGCACTTGCCCTGCAGACATGTGCTAGACACGTTACTGTAAATTCTACACGAATCACAAACTTGAACATGTGTCTTATTACACCTGCTGTTTGGGACGAGTGTACCACTCTGCAGATGTTTCTCTTGATGCTGAGCGCGTTGGCCTCTCGGTTCGGGATGAAACAGTCGCTCCATATCGTCTCCGGAGGGTGTTTGTGGAACACTGAGCGGATCAGACTCTCCAGGAGCTGTGCGCACCGGCGGGTCTCGGCGCTCTCCTGTCTGGCGTGGATTAATCCAACGAGAGCCGGCCGCGCGATCCTGGCACGCTTGGTGCGCGCCCTGACGTCCTTCAGGATCTCCTTTACGCACAGCTCGCTGGAGACTGTGCTGACAAACGTCTGTCTGAAGACGAAGATGATGATGGGGGAGTCTATCGCTCGCTTCACGCTGGAAATGTTGGCCCTGCTCGTCGCTGTCCTCTGAGCGGACCGCGCGTTGCCGTTGCTGTCGCCGGAGCTCGACTGTGCCACCGGACAAGCTCCTACATCCAAATCCTTGGGCCTCTCTGTCAGAGGGATTTCATTATTACACGTAGACGCCTCTGTCTTGCTGTGGATGTGGTTCTCGCTCGCAGTGTCTTCTGGGTTGTCTGGGGAGGAGGAGTGGGGCTGCCAGTTGCTTTTCACATGGCTGCTGATGTGAAACATGTCACGTAGGAACTCCTGCAGGATCCCGGCGTCCTCCGCGTCCTCCTCTTTACTTTCACGGACATCACTGACCAAATAAATCCGCTCCTTTCCTCCGATCAGAGCCACCGTCTTCTGGAACTCCCTCTCCTCGTCGGGCAGCGTGTCCTCCACCGACTCTGCCATCCTTGCGCAACTGGCGCGGCGCGGATCCGTGTGTTATTCACAGTGAGGAGTCGAGACGTTCACGGCCGCAGTCATAACCGGTGAAGTGCAGAGCCACTTCCTCACGGTCATGGGCGGCTCCACCAACAGGGAGGGAACAGATACCCGGCGTCTGGTGCCATTGGCTCGTTCGTTTCATGGGCGGGGTCAGGTGCCAGTCACTGAACACGACATGGACATTAAAATCAATCTTTAAAGGCATCTGTCGTTTTTTTGGGGACTATACGGTGTTTTTATATTTTGCTTTATAAAATGTATTGTTGGGGTTCACACACTGTAGAAGAGAGTCCCCCCCCCCCATGCAACCTCATGATCTCAGTGGCCATGGTCCACTTCCTAATGCAAAGTGCTAAAAACTAGACTCTTCTGTAAAAGGGAAGCAGAGATCTGTATGAGCTCATAGTCTACCTCCTGTAACAGAAAAGCAGTAAACCTTTTATCTTCTCACCAAATTTACGTACTTTTCCTACATATATCAATTTACTTTATCGTAATCATATATGTGTTAATGTGAAAACTTTGTTTATCACCTCTGGCCTTGTTTATCTGTTTATCTGTTTATTTTTAGTTGTTAATTTATGTGTGCTTTAAGTTTATTTAAACCTTTTTAATGGATAACTAAAAACACAAACCTTGAACTAAAATATGTTTAAAAGGAAGAAGAACAGAGTATATTTATTTAGTATTTTGTAATATTCATGTTTTATTAATGTCTCCAATAATCTGTTTCCGGTCTGTTTTCATGGATTGCTGTACCCTGTCTGAACAACACATTTACCCTTGGGTACTAATAAAGAAACCTAACCTAACTTAACCTAATCATAGAGATCCTGGGGTTGACTGTGGATGATGACGTCTCAGGGTGCAGCAGCTGCTTTCTTTATTCCCACAATTCTCATAGTGAAGAGTCCTGGCTTCCCTCCAGTGTTGTAGAGTCCTGGCTTCACAGAGAAAAAGCAGAAAAACAAAGACACAACAGTCACAAGCACCAACTTCAACACAGCAGCTTCAAGTGTCTCCCCTGCTCCTTCAAAAACTAATTTCAGCGATGTGCAGAGCTCGAGAGACTCTAATCTTTTAATCCACACATTCCTGTTAAAAAAGGAGTTCACAGATTCACAGATTCAAGTTAAATAACTGCGGCTGCTGATTGCTTCACTGTTTACTGATGAATAAATGATATATAACAGTCTGACCTAAACCAACACAGAGGTTTCAGTCTCTGACCTTTAGACTCTGTGAGCATTGATTAGTTGGGAGGTGACTTTGTTCCTCGTCAAACTAAATCTTCACTCACATGTTTATCAGGTCATTATAATCTAACTAATGGAGTAACTGGGGGGGGGGGGGGGGGTAGGGATTCTTAAATCCTATGGGAAAAACACAGTTGATGTTATTTGTTTGTTTGTTTTTCAACCAAAGATTATTTGAAGTTTGTCGTACACATCAACATGAATTTATTTCCCGTACAGACACCACGAGGGAACGATATATTGTATGCCTTTTAAAAGTATTAATATCTACTGACCTGTTTGCTGAGGGAGAGGAGGAACTGAGGGTCGAGAAGCTCACTTGGACCACCGAGAGATACACGGAGACCTAAACGAACTTCAAAAACAAAGAAACAAAGGAAGACTTTCACCATCAAAATGACACAAACAACTGTTGACGGATTATATTCAGGTCTGGGGTGATCTGTTGTTGCATGCTGGGTTATATTGAACTGATTTGAGCCTTTTATTTAAAGTCAGATATCAGTGTCATTAGGTCTGGCACTGATGTAAATAAAATATAATACAAATAAATTGTTTAAATGAGACCTCCCAGAGTTTTCCACTTTTCCTTCTGGAGTCAAGTCAGACCAGATTTCAAATCATGAGTGTCCTCCTAAAAGAATAAATCACTAAACATTAACAAAAGAAAGACATTAAATAATGCGACTGGTTCCAGTGAAGGTGTTTTTCAGCTCACCGATGGACTGACTGGAACGATGTGGGCGGATGTGATAAACAATGGCTGACTACAAACACTTCCTTCTTTCTCTCTCCTGACAGGCCACAGTTATTTATACATTTCTGTCCCTTTGAATGAACGCACCTGTTTAGCAACACTTTCTATTCTCCCTGAAAATCCTCCTTGAAAACCTTTTGATTTGCTGCGACTGACCTTTCTCCCATTTTGACGATAATTTCAGCAGTTTTGTATCAAACTCATCACATAAGCAAAAATTCACTCTTTTGCTTCCATCTTGAGACTGAAGTCTTTACCTCAGTGAAGTGCTGCGTTTCAGAGTGCAGAGGGGAGTGAATTTGGTTTAGTGTGTTATTGCTCCCATGCTGTTGTACAATATACATAAGCCTTTGAATAAAATCTCAGGTCAGTCAAGGGATATGTGCAGAACATCATACAGTGTCAGGGTTGCTGTCGACTAAAATGATTTTCAAATCATGTCCTGTGATTTTATAGAAAAGCTGTTCACTTTCACTAAATTGTGCAGCTGTCAACTAGGATTTGGGGAGTTGTGTAATCACAGGTTGAGCTGCTTTAAATTTAAAGCATCTTAATGCAACTTTTCTACCTTAAAATGCTCTCCATTTACCTTTTACTTCAAAATTACTTTTAATTATATGCTCTTGTTCAATGTAACTTTGGTGAGTGGGTACGACTCTTCATGATAAGTGTGGAATGGACTGATGGCCCTATCTTAAATGGACAGAATCAGGTCCAGCAAGCTCAAGAGTAATTTATCACTCGGACACATATAATATATATATTTATATTTTTTGAAATGCCTTATTAATTCTGATTCTTGTATCCATTTGACACAAGACCAGAGGGAAACAAACAAGAATGCAGTCGTTGGTCGAGGTCAGCTTATCTTTAGTTGAAATGACCTTTTTTTTTGCATGTCATCGTGCTGTGATTAGTTGAGCACTGGGGGGGGGGGGTTGGTGGTGCAGTTGTGCAACCTGAGATTTTCTTGTCTGACAGTAGATCTCTGAGAGAAGAGAGATGCAAGGTCGTCAGGAGGTTCAGCGGCAGAACAGAGAGT
This sequence comes from Verasper variegatus, assembly GCA_026259375.1. Lineage (NCBI taxonomy): Eukaryota > Metazoa > Chordata > Actinopteri > Pleuronectiformes > Pleuronectidae > Verasper > Verasper variegatus. Next base: position 15,772,906 of record CM048046.1, on the reverse strand, counting down.
TCAGCGTCACCAGAGCCCAAGCTGCTTCTTCTTCTTCTATGGCCATTATTCTCTGTCATGTTGGTGTCATACTGAATCTGCAGTGACACTGGCTGGACTGTGGGCAGAAGACAGGACACTAAGTTATGAGCTTTAGATTTTAAAAGTGAAATGTACAATGAATATGCTGCTGAAGTGAATATTAAATTGGCCCGGTTTCCTCTTGAGGTAGATACAGAGAAACACTGATAACCTGGAGTGAAGGCGTTCTGCAGGAGTGGTTGTTTATCTGATGACCTGGAGGCAGTTCCTCTCCACGGCTTAGATTCCTGTGAAGAACCTGAGGAATTGTGTTTAGTGAACATTAAACCAACAGAACCTCCCCTGCTGATATCGTATATGGTTAGAAACATGAGTGATTTGACATTTTAAACCAAAAAGAAACACAATGACTGGCTGAACAGTCACAATGACAATGTGTTTATGCTGAAGATATTATGTTCCGTCATTTTTAGGTCACGGTATAATCAGCTTTATTTAAGGACAAAATCGACCTATTCACTCACAGTTAAATATCACAAAGTGCTTTAACTGGTTTTTTCACTGCATTTTACATTTTCTTTTTCCTGCTTTCCCCCTGGGCTGCTTCCATATATGCTGCGGTGTAAATTTACCATAACTTCCTTAAACAACCCTGTTATGTTGTTCCACATCAGTCAGACCTGGTTTGGTTTACTAGCTAGTTGATTGGGTTGTGACGATAATTGCCAATTTCTCAAAAAACAACTTGTCTTCTTTGACCCAGAAATGAAAGAAAATTTTAAAAAATGTTTCAATGTTGGCGACACACTTGGTGGTTAATAATCACACTGTGCATCACACACAACAACACATGGATCTTTGGCAAACAGAGGAAAAAATGCATATCCCCTTTATGCTATCTATTTAGTGATTTTGTCTTTCAACAAATGTATGTTTATTTTACTTTTCAAAAAATATTTGGGACAAACTAAACTAAATTAATCTAAACGATGTAAGAGTTATTTTATGCTTAAGAACAATCACTGTATTAGTGTCAGAATAAAACAAAATGTCAACAACAGTACACTGATGTGCAGCACACACGACTATGTAACAAAATAAATCATTGTTTTTATGGATATTGTTTTTATTCAGAAGAGTAAATAACTTACCAGCTAATACAGTCACCAGAGGAAGTAAGAACAGCAAATTACCAAAACTAATGAAGATCCAACTTCTTAACCTCAGAGCTACAAAACAACGTGTCCTCATTGTCACAGCAGAAACGCAGCTCTGAATGAAAGTGTTTCTGAGAGGAAACATTACAGTGTCCCAGTTTTGAAGTAAAACACAATAGACCAGACACAGAAGTAATGGTGTAAGATTTCAGCAGCTTTCATCTCCTAACAAAGGCTGAGACATGGGGGAGTGGGCGTTCCATGTGTGGAAAAATATGAAAGTAATATACAACTTATATGAGAACTTAAAACGCTTAAAATATGAACAAAAATCAGTTTTTTATCACATGAGATATTCAACATTCATCAAACAAACCAATGTAACAATCACATTAATCTCACTTATATGGATGTAGAGCACATGCAACAAGCCACGAGCAAGAAAGCTTCACTAATCACACGTGTTTATTTGCAGAACATAAAACTGCAGCGACCTACAGATTCATACGTTTTATTTCCACGAGCCCCAGGATATAAAATAATTCAAACAAACCACTAACAGTTTGTCAGGTAGATCTCTAAAGAAAATATCCTCTAGCTGAAAAGCTGTTGCTCCTCCAGCATAACCTGTAGAGGGCAGTATTGTATAGTAATTGCAGATTCTTTCTCAGCTGCTTTTCTGCAGTAAAAGCTTGTGCAGGCCTTCACCCACTAGGCGGCAGCCTTATCTTACTAAGAGGGAACTTCTTTACTCGTCTGATCTGAAACTCTGAGCCAGCACAAGTCTTTGGTGCTACACCACCCAGAGAGAATCATGCACCGTGTGTCACTCAATCCATCATCAACACCACACTTCACTGTAGGACGAGTTAGTGGAACAGTTCAGTGAAAACCAGAGAGGAAGAAAAACATTCCCTCACTGTCAGCATGTCATAACACAGCTAGTTCCCTTTGTAGATTTTGAACATGATGAATATGAGCAAATTGGATGTGATTGGGCCAACTCACTTGTTTGTGCAGTGTGTGTGTGTACTCCGCAGCACCATCCGTTAAGACTGTGTGACATGGTTTGGACGGTTGAGCCGCTGGTTTCTGCACTTGTTGTCAGAAATTATTCAAACCAGGTTTCTCAATCTAATCACAATCTCAATCTGTGTCAGTCACATGTCAGCTGGACGACACTGTCACTGCTGTGGCAGTTTGGGGGGAAACATCCACTTATCTGGAAAATACACGAGTGAAGGGGATTTGCACCAAGTTATACATTTGTTGGTGATGCTCAAAATGAAACAACATTTGTTGAGATCGTCTTGCATCAGGTTCTCTGCCTGATGTATCAGCACAGTCACCTCAACAGTAAGAGAGGCTCTCTGTGCTGACACACACACACACACACACACACACACACACACTCACACACACACACTCACACACACACACACACACACACACACACACACACACACACACACACACACACACACGCCTATGTAAAGTAGGCAAATAAACACTTTATACCTTTCACCATTTGATCAGGCAATAGAATTTGACCAGCTACAACATCTTAAATGCATCAAATATAAATACAATCGCACAACAGTCCTTACGAGCCGCTCTGCTTAACAAGAACTCTCTACTTCTTAAATGTTAGAGAACGTTGAGTTGTTTATACGTCTGTTTCACTAGATTACAGTTTCGAATAAAAGAATTTAAACGTGAAATTTTATATATTAATATTGTGATGATGATGATCATTTTAATCTGTATAAGAATATGTCTTCCACTCTTTAGATGTTTTGGTTACAGGATGCTAACATCAGATGTTCATTATTTCCATGTTTTATCTCTGAGAAATTTAAATGTCAATCAAAGGGTTATAGGTCCTCTGTGGGTTTTTGTATTTTAAAACCCTTGTTTTACCACAGAATGCAGATTTATAATGTTGAATACATGTTTGTTTTTCTTTGTAGTCTTAATACAATGTTTCAGTGCAACTGCTCCTGAACACACTGGCATCATCGTCTTTCTATGGAACTTCTTCTGACTCTCATCTGCATCCTCTCAAATTTACAAATTAAATTTTTTTAAGTTTGTGTTTTAGCACTTATATATATATATATATATATATATGTATTATTGTATATTTTAGATGGTAAATGTAGGAAATGCAAAAGCGATCTTGATTAAGTTTTTTCTTATGATGTCCAAAATACAACTAAAGCATGAATTCATGTTTAATATTTGTTTAATATCTATTAACATGTTGCTTTAAAGGCTGGCACACACACACACACACACACACACACACAAAACAATTAAGAACAGAGTCAGAGGTCACAGGGTTACAAGTTAACTCGTAGGTGCAGATAACTTAACGAGCACTGTTAACCAAAAAGATTTTTTTTAAAAAGCAGAAACACAACAAGTGTCCTCCAGAAGCTCCACCTCTGTCCGTCCTTTCTTTTTTCCAGAGCTCAGACGTTTACAAAGACAAACAGACAGTTCACTGTAAGCAACTTTTCCAGCTCAGTGGGCCCGGACACAGAGGACTTGTCCATGGAGAGAGATGAGGGGTGGGGTGGGTGGGGGCACGGCACAGATGGTAACACCTTGACTACGTCAGTCTAAACCCACATTGCATGACAGGTCAGAGGTCGCCAGAGTCGACAAACTCCACAGAAGTGAGTGGAGGGTGAGGCGAGGTAATTAAAGAGCCTGGAAAAGGGCCGGTACGGTCAACAAAAGAATCAACACAATTTATCAGAGGAAGAAAAACCAAGCAACGTTGTTGTTTGCACATTATTGTACATTACTGAATAATAACTGGACAAGATTGAGATTAGATTAGAATCTAACTAAATGACAGTTAAGATTTACTAGACCTAGAGCATCATCTGTCAAACTAAATATAATAATGAGAAATTAAACAACTTCATAGTTTCATATGTAGTTTAATTTAACTGGAGCGATCTTCAACACAAACTGAAACTTTGCTGAATTAAATACAACATTTAAATAAAGTATCTGTTATTTTCTTCTGGTATTAATATCTGGTATTTTCCAAATGTGAAGTTTTATCAGCCCCATGACCGAGAAACATCCTTCATGTTTCCAGTAGATCTTTGAAGTAGACATCATTTCCTGGCAGGAGTCACTGTGATTTCCGAGAACAAAACTTTCAGGCAACACATTGAAACATCCTCACATTTGAACACACTTTTGTGATTTGTAACGAACTGCGCAGTTATGAAACATTTCCATGAACAATGGAGACATCTTGTTGCAGAGGCCGCAGCCTCGTCTGAAAGTAAATGTATATTTCATTTGACTCTTTCAAATTTTTCATTTGCCTATTTTAGGCGTTAGAGGACCTTCAGCGGTATGGCAGAGTTTTATGATGCAAATCTCTCAGACAGAAAGGCCTGGTGTTAAAGTGCAGGCCTTGGCCATATTAATTGAATTATCTCCTCTGAACCACAGGCATGGCGCTTCATAAAGAATGGCGTCAAGCAGAAATAAGAACAGTCATTGACCATGGCCAATCTTCCCATCAACAACTCCATATCTGGGCAGTTGCTCTGTGTTTTCAGAGGAAACGTTACTGTATCGAGGCAGAACCATTGACAGAAGAAGGTGCCGATCACATAGGTCCTCGGCTGCTCGGCCTCTGGTCCATCCACAAGCCATAGAAAGTGAGGAACAGAGAATACATGTTTCAACATTGCTAATTCCCCAATTACTACCTTTAATTGCTGCCTCCTGAGGAGTGGTTAAGGAGACGATTCAGTGCCTCCCTGGGTGCTGCTGACTGGCTCGCTGCCAAAATGTCATCCATCCTGGAGCCTAATCGAGTTATCATATCAACAAATCTCCCATCGGGGGCCCTGTGGTTGACACTTCCAAAAAGACACCCAGAGGGGGACAACAAATTTCTAGCAGCAGGACACTGGGGGAAAGAGCTAGTGTGTCGTGCAGCCATGAAAGCTACCTGCAGCTCCTGGTCAAGCTCCCCTCGGGGATGACACTTCAACGAGACACTGCAACTCCAGCTCTGCAGCCCGGGACGTGCCCTGAGAGTCAGCATGAGAACTGTTTGGATGCGGGATGCACATTATTTAGAGCTGCACACAATGGTCTAAGGGGGAACACAATGCGGCATCTTGCAGAGTTAGGAGGGGAGAGTGGTGACTGCGGGCCCCCTGTGGTGTTGTGAGGGGACAGGGGGTCAGGGTTTAAGAGACGCACTGGCCTCGCCCAGGGAGAGGGTTAATGTACTAATCTGAGGTCAGAGATGTGGCTCCGCACTCATACATCACCACTGACAGCACCAATCGGTGATGACCACCGGCACCAATCCTCCCTGTCATAAACACTGCACATTGGTGCTATATAGCTAAATGACTGCGTCGAGAGAAGAGTCAGAGACTTTCACTGTTCTGCAGCTTCCCTCCTCTGACTGAATCACACAGATGTCTTAACAACTGGTGAAATGAAACAAAAAAAGAGCCACGTGAGACTGATTAATGTATTGTGCATCTTTTCTAAAATGATATCAGGAATATAATGTGACATCAATGTTTAATATGAATCTATGTTTAATGGAACAACCCGCTCCAGCTCCTAAGCCACACACTACCTCAGGTGGCAGGGTGTTGATTTGACAAACAGGGAACACAAGGATGAAAACAGAAATAACTTGGTCTTTTTTATTTTTATTGTTGCACACGAAATAAAAAATGAAACAGACAAAAGTCTCTGCAACACCCATGTCGTTGCCTCATGCAGGATTTCACGTACTGCTGACAGTGTAAGTGGTAATGACCGACCTGTTACCTTGCTACAGTCTAAATATACAGTATATCAGTATAGTATTGGTGCAGTTGTGATAAAAGACAACTGAAGGGAAAATATAGCAAAGACAAACTGTGGCAAGATCAAAGTTGTGCAACTTATAATAATCAATAAAGCTTTCTAAAAATTCAGCAGTTTATGTGAAATCACATAAATGGCTCACAGAACACCCGATAACCTTTTACTTAACACTTCAAATAGAGATACACCTAGTCTGATGTTTACTGGAGGATGAAGATTTAAATTTCAGTAACTCCAATTTCATATTCCTCATCACTCAGCGGGGCCATCTAATAACAATAATAATAATAGCTGTGTGTGTTTGTGTTTGAAGTGCTGACAGTGCATGGAGGCATGAGAGCGAGCATTCCCTGGATGCACAGAGGTGTCAAGATAAGGCGATAGGGGCGGGATCTGGCTCAGCACAGATCCAAATGTTTGACACGATCTTTCACCATCCTTTTGTCTCAAAAAGCATACTTTACATATCCACACATGCACAGCCACACCGGGCCCTGTGCGTGCACACACACACACACACACACACACACACACACACACACCGCCCCATGACTCACACCCGCGTCAACAACGCTGATAGCTGAGATGTCATCAGAAAGTTTTTGTTTTGAGTCTGTGATAAGATTTTTATCCTGGCGAGGTTGCTGAGACGAGGCCCGGCGAAATGCAGGGGAGCCTCTGACCTGCCTCGCTCACAACTTCCTTTCACGGGCCCATTAATCAAATTATCTATTCATCGAGAAAGTGGAGAGTGCACTGAATTAGTCTCTCCGCTCTGCCACCTCTCAATCTTAAGAGTCTCCTTAGGGGTGAGTTGACTGGTTTCCTTTGTATGTGGCTGCGTCTCCCTCAGCGTGTGAGAGTGGAAGGGGGAGACGAGGCAAGGCAGGTATGGAGCAGCCCACATGGGGGCTAACCTATGACCCCGCTCTGGAGAGGGACTTGGGTCCATCCACCAACACAATACTTCCAGCATACAGCCCTCAGTGGCTGCCTGCTGCTACCCACAATGAAGCCCTTTGCTGGGGTCTCTCTGGGCAGAAAGGCCCCCTGGTGCGCAGACTGCCATCCGGAGGTCTTTCACCACTTTCTCCCCTCTCTACCTCCGGCCCTTGCCGAGAAAGGGAGTAAAAACTCAATAACATAGAAGATAGAAGCGGAACAATGGTCTTTAGAGGGCATCTTAACCCGCAACAAACAGTGTCAACATCTGTGGGGAGCGGATAGATAGATAGACACTATGTCCGCCGCAGACAGAAAAGGCCCTTTCCTTGTGGGCAGTCACACTGAAAAGGCTACAGTGTTGTTTTGTTGTGTATGAGAGGGATTTGGTCCCCGTCCCTTTTCAGCTGCAGTTGAACCACACTGTGGTGCAGCCGAAACGATTTTGTCTCGCTGTAGAGCCGGGGCAAAAGATGAAGCAAAGCCTCGAGAGCAGGGCCTTTCTTCCCATGGCCCGCTCTCTTGGCGGGGTGAAAAAGATTATTGTCGTACACGTTGAGTTAAAAAATGCATCAAAGTCGGCGGGGAGTGTGGCCCTGATTGAGAGAGCGACGGGTGGATGTTTCGAGGAGGGGGATCAACACGGATACATGTGGCGTGTAGCGTGTGCAGTGGCCACACACAAACCCAGACGCGTGGGAGTGTATTGGATTCTCATGGGCTGTCTGGGGAGGACACTGTCCCCCTCTCTCCTTTTTCTATCTCATTCCCTCCCGAGCGTGTGGTTTCCACTCATGTGAAGTATAAAGAATCTCTTCATCTCTCTCTTTCGGCTCTCTTTTGCATCCTGATGTGAAAAGAGTTCATTCACTTGGCCCCGCAGTCCAACTCCCACTCATCCCAATTTATCAGTTACTGCCAATTGAGCCTAATTTGGAGCTTGTGGGAATCCAGGTGCTTATCATTAATGCTGCTTCACTGTGGTTAGTGAGGATACGCGGGAGGAACTATGTGTCATGTTCCAGCATGTCTGCAAGGGCCTCGCCAAACCCTGCTTCCTCTCGATATACTGCATCCAGACACACACGCCCACACATGCAGTTGCATATAGGGAGGACGTGCCTGTGGTGAAGCTTCTGCAGATCGTCTTTTGTCATGCCAACATGAAAACGTAAATATCTCGGCGCTATTAAATGTATAATGTCGCCGCATGCCGATCCGGTCTCACGTTCGCTCTTAAACTTCTGTTCTCCCCGCTGACATGTGTTTTTGGTCAGTTTATCATAATATTGTGATATCATTAACTGCTTTCAACTTGGCTGGGACAAGTATACTGTTTCATATGTGAACGCGAAAACACATAGCATTTGAAAACCATCAAAGCAAACGGACTAATGACAAACAAAGACGGCCTGTGGCCAAACTGTATCATGTGCGATCTAAATCCTCCAGGAAAACCACATCCTGAAAAACTCGCTGCTTCACATAATGTATAACCCTGGCTGGACTTCCTGTCAGACGTTTTAGAAGTGACGCAAATAGACATATTCATGCAGAGATCAAAGTTGTTCTGTTCTGTGGGTGTCTGAGCAGACAGAGAGCTTATGTTTGTTTTGTACAGTCAGCATCTGCACTGTCAGACTTTTAACATCCAATATAAAGCGCCGCATCACATTCCACCAGAGTTTATGTCTCAGTCATAATTGTCCACAAACCAAACTATGTCAAGAGTCATGAATCAGTGCAGTGACTGATGCCACTGGACTCTCCTCCTCTCCTCACCGTGAACTCAGCATGTCTAGTAAATGTCTTTTCTTCAATCAGAACCGGTCGACAACACATACAAATAAAAGTTGGTCTTATCAGGGCTGCAAAACTGGAAGAATCCTACTTGTCCCATGACAAGGAATGAATTAATGAAATGATTAATCATCATAAGTACACATGTTGGGTAGAATTAATAATGTATGAAATGCAACTGAGACACATATATATATATACAGGTGAACAGCTCTTTGTGCAGTGGCTCATTTACTGCAGGTGACTTTTACAGTTTCAGAAACATTCCATTCCTAACTGGCATGTTTAGAACAGTCGCTGCACTAGTACGAGTAGTTATATCTGAAAAAAATGTGGTTTCAGTCCAAAAACATGAGATCAGTGGCACATTTGAGTAAAAAGGGAATTTGTGGTCAAACACTCACTCTCACACAAGCAATGAGAGAGCAACACAATCGAGGCAGGACATCCCATTTCCTGCTTCATGGGCGATAAGAGGATGGACACTCGAAAAAAGTGAAAGGCACTTTCTTTGAGGGTCGTCAACCTCCTGAGAAACCGCTGGTGGGGGGGGGACGCGGACACCAACGGTGAGTATCTTTTGCTTCTCAGTCAACCAGTCGGTAATGTTCATTAGCAGACCTGGGGGACATGAATGGAGGTTACACCTTTGTTCCGTAACCCTGTGCCTGGAGACACTCAGTGACATTAGATATGGCTGACCTGAGGTGAATGTTGGCCTCGGCGAGGGAGCGAGAGTGCCCATAGCGGGGGGTGAGGAGAGGAGGAGAAGCGGTGCCCTCCAACCTGATAATCTCTTGTATTCCTTCCCCCATGGTGCTGCTTATTTCCAGCACCCCCGCCCCATTTTCTTTCCTCTTGTTGGTTAAGCTACTTATTGCCAAATTACAATTATTGCATGCGGAGGTCTGCCCCTCGCAGCACTCTCGCACACAGACACACACTTCCTGCCAGCTGAGGTCCTGTTGGAAAGGGCCTGCAGATGAGGTGCCCCTAATACATGTCTAATGGAACTGCATCAACTGTGTTTCATTAAAGTGACTCACTGGGATTTTTTTTTTTTTTTGCATTGTCTCGTTCAGAGAATTGAGAGATTACAAAAAAGGGGAAAAGAACAAATTCTTTTCTTTAAGACAGACGAGCCACTTAATCCTGGGAATTGACCGTGTACCTCAGAATGTGTTAAACACCACAATGCACAGAACACAGTCCATGCTTATGTTAATACACCACAGTTTGGGACGGAAAAAGAGTGCAATGAAAGATCACTTACACAGCAATACAAATTTGGTGGTTGCGATGATTGTAAAAAGTCGACTGTAAAACTGCATCTAGCTTTGGGAAGAGAATCTATAAACGTGCCAGTTGTTTATAGGGACATTTTATATGCCACAACAAATGGCAATTTGAATGCCTGGGCATGACAACCAACCTAATCTCTGCCTCCTCCCCTTCCAGGAAAGCGGCTCTTGCAGTTTAATGTGTGTTCACACAGGCTGAAAATACACACTGCGTCACACTCCCTCCTGAACCGCAAAGAGCCCTCCTGTTAGGGCCAACCTTAATGAGGCAGGCGGCGTGTACGTGCCTGCGTGTGTGTGTGTTTGCGCTCACGTAGCGGCTAACACCTGGACCAGCTGCTCGCTATAAAGCACCAGCGCTGTCAGGGACTATTAAAGCACCTTGCGGGCAGCCATCTTTCTTCCTTCCCCTAAATCTCCAGCGAAGCCTCTAAAATCACTTAACAGCATCCTCCATTAATTGGCCTCCCACCTCCAACAGGCTTAACATGAGGGAACACATTTGTATGTACGCACATGCACATTCAGAGCAGAGGAATGCTCTCACACACATTAAACCACAAACACACACACACCCTCAGGTGATTCAAACACTGCAAACACAGATCTTCCTTTTTTTCCGCAGGCCTATTTGGTTTCTCACAAACGAAGCAGGCAGCGGGCGGTACGGCTGTGTGTGTGTGTGTGTGTGTGTGTGTGTGAGAGAGAGAGAGAGAGAGAGAGAGAGAGAGGGACGGTGGGGAGCGAGTTTATCTGGCTCAGCATCAGCATGGGGATGATTTGCTCGAAGTCAGCGTTGTGTGGTTGCAGAGAGAACGCCTTTGTCCACCTGCCTGGAGGAGTGAATGTTGGGATCCTGCCTCAACAGACACCATCACATTCATTATATTTACCAAGTAGAGGAATTTATCTTGATTGTGTTTGTGCAGAGGCAAACAGACGAGTAATAGCGCACTGTCATTCTCCTCTTACCAGGACTGTAACATCACTCCTGGAGTCCTGTGAACATACAGCGAACGCACAGCAATCAAGGATTGGCTCAGCAAATACAACATGGGAAAATATCTGCAACTGTGCCTCATGCCCGCCTCTGTTTTCAGGAGACTGCAGGTTTCTTTATGATTGTCACACATGCAACAAACAGTGACTGGAAGAGAATTCATTCACATCATTCATCATTATAACCTTTCCAGATTGCTACGACCACCATTGTTTTACATGAGAGTTGATGGATGGCAGGTGAACAATGAAAACTACACTGAGAGCAACACTGTGCATGCATACAGTCATAAAATGTGAGCAAATCCAACAGTTTTAAAGATGAGCACGAAAGATGGAACATTATATGAGCTAAGAAGAAAGGTGGAGTTTCCTTTACAGGCAGCTGACAGTTTATAACAAAAAACTAAATGCAACTGGACCTAAAAGCATCAAAAGCAGTAAATGATGAAGACATGATGAAGTGATGATGAAGACTCACCCTGAGCAAGACTGTGGGAGTTTTAGCCCCAACAACAGTTGCACGTCTGTGCTCATCATTTTTGAAAAAAGCCTAAAATGTTTCTGAGAGTAAAGTTTGGGGAGATATTATTTTATATGTAAGCAAAATACTGTGCAAAATCCAGTACATCACCACAACTAGATCTAGAGTTTTCCTGGTTCCACCCCCTGATTTCGAACCTCACCAAGATGTAATAGGTTCTTCCCATGACCCATGACCCTGTTCACCGTGGTTCCGAGGTAATCTGTCCAGTAGGTTTTGCGTAACGCTGATAAATATCAGATGGAGCAACAAACAAATGCAGTTGAAAACATAACCTCCCACAGAGAGGTCTCATAAACAGTAATGTGTTATGTTAATACTTGCTGTTGTGTGTTGTAATGTATTTAGCTGTCAGACATGTTGAAATCACAGCTCAGGGAAATTACGCCTTTTATGGGAAATCAACTTTAAAATACAAACAGAAAAACTTGACTCTTGACCTCATGTGAATCGTGGTAGATGTGGCGCATGACCACCTGACTCTCCATTAGAGAAAAACAAACACTGGGAATTATTTACCGATGTCATTTGACTCTGATCTGCTCAGCAGCTCGACTGGGTGTACGCCATCCACAAGTACATGTCAGCATGTGGAAGATTTACTGCCTCTGAGCCAGGGGCCCTGTTAAGCCCGGGAGTGAGAGGCTGATTGACTGAGTATGTGTTGGAATGGAGAGTGTGTATGTGGGTGTACGCGTGCATGCGCATGTGTGCGTATGTGACAGTGAACATGCGTATGACGGAATGTGTGTGAGAGCATCTGCGTGTCTGTGGGTGACGTCTGTATACGTGCACTTAGACGACCGGTGGGTAAATTCTTTCTCGACTAACCTATGCATTCCAATGTGTCCATATATGTGTGTGTGTGTGTGTGTGTGTGGGTGTGAGATTGTATATATGTGTGCTGTCTTAGAAGCCAGGCAGCAGGGGATAGTGTGGTACTTTGAGCTGGAGCAAAGTTAACAGCTCATTAACACCAATTCATTACGGGCCACTTCTCCATCCCTCGCGGTGCTCTGCATTAAGACACAGCCAGCCGGCCGCTTTCACACACGGTGTAAATCACTGGGGCCAAACTCAAAGGCACAGAGGGGGAGCCAGGCCAGATAAGAACCCTCCCGGTGAGAAGTACTACCTTTATGTTTGTGTTTTTATAAGTGTGAGGGTGTGTACACGTGCAGGGATGCTGCAAGAAATCCGGGGCCTCCAGGCAGCAGCACACTCGCGACACTTGACAGCTAAAGGTTGGTTCATTAAAAGTACAAAATCAGATGTGTTTGTGAGAATGTTTGTTCACTGTACAGGCAAGATCCAGCCGTCCACACCTTGGACAGGCGCTTTGCCAAATGCTGTGCAAAACAATGTTGGGTCATTTGGCAGAAAGGATGAACATCGGGTTTATCCTGGGCTGACTAAGAGATCATAGAGACTGTACACCCACCTACAACTGTGACCTCCACCCAATGGACGGTACTAGTCGTGAATCACCTGATACCACGTCCCATGCAAACGTTGCTTTATGGCCTATTTTACCAACAGGAGATGTCAAGAGAGTTTGTGGTGATAAGGGCCGACACGGGTGTTTGTGCTGTCATCAAAAACACGTGATCTCCGCAGCGCATTTAACACGTTACTTCCTGCCTCCGCCTGCTGTGCCCCCCCCCCCCCCCCTCACCTGAATCCTGCAGAGGATTTGTTGCTGTTGTGAATGCGTCTGAGCAGAACTGCATTGTGCATGTGTGAAAGGTAAACTGCGGCGAAGGTCCCGGACCCAATTCTTCGAAGATCCTCCGCAGGACACGTCTGAAAACAGCCATAGACTTCTATAGACACTGATTTCTTCATGCAAACCAGTGGAGTCGCCCTCTGCTGGTCAACTGAGAGAAAAAAGGTTTGAGGAAATTCTGCCTTGGCTTCACTTTCCAGACTGGTGTACTTCCATTTTTATACACAGTCTATGACGGGCAGGGATTTTAAGCCATGAAAGCGATTACAAATTGGGAGTATGTAAACATATACAAGATATGTTTGTTCTATGAAGAAAAGGCTAAATGTGACACATAGATGTAATTTATAAATTCAACTACATATTGAACGTGTCAATAAATGTAATGTAAGAAGTTACATTACTGTGTGTATTCAAAAGTGAAATCATCACTGGATCCATAAAACTTTGGATTGTTGCTGAAAACCAAACTAAAGAAGGTGTAAGTTCATGTGAAAGGCCTGAGATGAGGAGAACAGAGACAATTCTCTACAGAACAATCATGATGTTGAGAGGATTTGTGACACAGCTGCAGAGTCTCTATAGACACGCTCTCACAGGATGAGTGACGGCCCTAAAACGCAGCTGCTGGAGGTGCAGAGAAGTACCGAAGGAGTATCTCTGCGTATTTGTATGTCAGCGATCTGTCCCTTGATAGTTCGACCCTCTCAGCAGCTTCATTTGTAACACAAGACAGGTCGGCACGGAGAAGGAGCAGAGAAACGAGATCAAAGTGGTGAAGCGGAGTATCAGATGCAAAGAAACTGTACATTTAGACAATAAATCATGAACAGCCTGCAACACTTTGACCTCTAACTTTAACAGCTCTATACTTGAACATGACTCAAAGTGCTAAATCTCAGTTTATAGTTTTAATCAGTTATAATCAGTGGGATCGTGTTTAAATCTTTGAACATTGTTGGTCGTGTAAAGAAAAGGGTTCAAAGGTGAGGCTCTGTTGGCCCCAGGGAGAACAGCCTTTGGCAGAGTAACCACATGTGCATCCTTCTTACCCACAGTACACAGGGGCCTTTGCTGTCATTGGTCCTACATTTTAGGACATCTCGTTTGTTTTTAGACATGGCTCTGTGTCCAAATGTTTTCTGGAGTTTGCCATATATAAAGAACACAGCTGGAGATTGTCTGGGTCAGACAGAGGATTCAGGTGAGGGGTGTCACCCGTGCTAGAGGACATGACGTATACATTTCGCTACGAAGAACACTGTGTTTTTGTTTACAGCACATTGACACCGGCATCCTTAACCCCAGAAGCACAGCAATCTCGTTGTCTTTCCAAGTTGACATCTTCGTCGTCATCTCCTACTTGTATGACATCTTTTTTTCATCCTGAGATATTTGCATTGTTCCAGTTTTACATTCGTCATATGTTGGAAACGTCATGGAAACGCCTACTTGTTCGCTGTGAAGGTCGTGGGCATTTTCCCGCTGTATTCCCACATGGGCTCCCTTTGACATTCCCTGGGGAGAGGATGAGTAACGGAAAATGTCCACAGCAACTGACTCGGACATTCAGTTTTTTACATACAGCCGCTCCGGAAGATTTCAGGGAACTGTGCGGACTTCAGTGTCTGAAAGCTGCTTCAGTCACTACAATGGCAGCCATTGCCACTTTTGAGGCTATTATCTGCTCCTGCTTCCAAAGCCATCCATTGTGAGGGGAGCGAAGAAGAAAGAGAAACAATCCTCTTATTATCAGGCAAATAAATACCAGCATATGGACTCACCGCTCACAATCCCCTCCGAGCTGCTTTATGTTTGGCTCTGGGCACAATTTCAGTGCAAAACGTATTTAGACTTTAGCGGAGGGGTTGATGAGGTGAGGGATCGTTACCTCCGCGGGATTTTCTTTTGAAGGCTCCATTTCTCTGACCTCTTAAAAAAACAGGAGTGAGGAAAAGCCATAAAACCTATTTTCCATCACGTCTCTTTAAAGCGGTGCCCACAAGTGACGGGACAGAGAGAAGAAAGAAAAACTGGCTTCTGGATACCGTTTACATCACTCACATGTCAATGCAAATAAGGTGATCTGGCCGCTCAGCACTTCGTTTACCCCGAAACACAGAATAACAACAAACGTCTTTGTATCTTAGATGGTGCAGTGAATGTGTTTTTTGCCCATATAACTCTTCTACCTCTTAATCACAATAAGTTGGTGCCATAATAGGATTGTCAACTACCAAGGAGTGACAGCTTAAAAGAAACGCTTTCCAGTTGAAATGTGCCTTTGAGGGCCGATTTTCCAGAGCTTTCTTGCTTCACTTTAAAGCCCCATCCAATTCAGCAGCCCTTTCAGTGTAGCTGGGATACAAATCCATGCCACTGCAGCTATCACAGGCCCAGAATGAGCATAAAAAAGCTGCATTACATCTTGCTTCGTTTTTTTAAAAGGTTCTCTTTGGCTTCTCATGTGCCGCGGCCCTCTGCAGCGCAAACTGGCCCACTTTGGTCTGCCAAGTGTCTGTGTTACTGGGATTCGTCATAGGGAAGTCAAAGAATTGCTGTAAAGACAATGCGAGCAGCCACCATTTCATCGTAGCTCAGCCTCTCTATCTCATTTCAGAAACACCATTGTCATGCTGCCGCCTGCCAAAATGTGAACCCTAGGCCAGTTACCAATCAGCCGTCTGCAGGGGTGATTTTCTTTCAGTTAGCCATTGTGCTTCCAAGGTTCTTTCCTTTAACTGCATCTCTCCTGACTGTTTATTTCCCTGCCACAGCTGACAGTTTGACAGATCTCAGGAGCGCTGGTGGTTTAGCGAGCGTGTCTTGGAGGCAGTGGCAGCGGATGCGAGTGATAACCATCCCCAGCCAAGGGCTACTGCTGTGCCTCCAATCCCTTTGTGGGTGATTTCAAGGCACGCTCACGCCATCTCGCACCATCCGCCCTCCTACAGCCCTCTTCACAAAAGGGGGCACATTCTCCACCCTCCCCCTTTAACGCTCCTACACTTTTGTGAGGAAGATGAAGGAAAAGTGAACCTGCGGATGATTTTCACTGGTGTAGAGTCAGATTGGGTCAAAGCAGAGACAGATGTACGGAAGGAGAAGTAATAGGGCATAATAGAGCTGCCCTGTGGTCCTTCCTTGTGATGATCACACAAATACGAATTGTTCCAAACACTTTTAATATTAATGATATCTGTAGCTTATCAACGAAGCAAGAGAATTGACTACATGGGGGCTTTCCGAAATCCCCCTGAAATGTTCCCGGAGGGGATGGATACGCATCCATGTCCAAGTGAGTTGATCCAGACATTTTCCAGAAGCTTTCCTGCCAGTCCACTGGTAAAATGTCAGGAAAATGTCTGAGGGAGCCCGTGGGACAGTCAAGGGCTGCGTTCTTCATGTGAAATGCAATTTAAAACAATGAACAGCTATGCTCTTAAAAAGGAGGAGAATGCTAACACTTTACCATCATGGCTGAAATCAATCATCAGGACGAAAAATATTGCAATGGGAACTATCTACAAGATGCACACTGCATGAACCGAATCTTATATGTCACATGTTTCAGATGAAGTCTTTTAACCCAGTGCCTGTGTAAACAGAAGGAGGATTTGGGAGAGAAAGTTCCCAGCAGCTCATTCCACCTCTCCTCACCCCTCGCTCCCGTCTTTCCTCTCCATCCGCAGGTCTGATAAAGCAGGGAGGCACAGTGGCTGCGCTGCTCTTCCCAACGTGCCCAGACCTGGGAATGAGAGGGGAACTCGTAAAAAGATAATCAGGCTTAACGAGGGCCCCTCAACTGCTGAGGGAGAGGCCACTTCTGCCTTTTCGGTTTTCCTCCAGCCTAATGGGGAGCAGGAGACCACAGTGTTTAGGGATCACAGTCAAGCTACAGATGGGACACCAGGGAGAAGGTGTTCTATCATAAAGATCCCCACTTTGCGCTGTTTGTGACAAATATATTTGAAAACAGGTTTGATTTTGCAGGGAGGTCTGACTCAAAGTCTCAGTAAGGAGAGGAGCTGCATCAGTGCAGCTTTTTCATTTCTTCACAAAATATCAATAGATCTTTTTGGAATGAGATAAAACATGTTAATCCAATTTATCTCACCAGTTATATTAGTCAATTACTGCACCAAAATGTTTTACTCATTGTAAATACATTTTCTCTCAAGGTTGTTTTTCTGTTGATGTTGTTTTCCATCATAGGGGTTTTTGTTCAGTTGTCTCTTGCACCAAAAGAGACACTTTGAATTGAACTTTTTGTGAAGCCAATTTCAAGTCCCTTGAAATAATAAAAATTAAGTACAATTTGTGAAAATTTAATTTATTTTCCATCCCATCAAATTTTACAGGACATAAAATGAATTTCACATTCTATTTCTTGCAAATCAGACAGGAGATTCATTCTGTCTGCTTCTGGCTGGAGTGCGTGTATTTATGGACAAACTTCAGAGACTCTCAGCAAGACAGAATTTTTTTTTATTTAACATGGACAAAACTTTGCTTGGAACAAATTGCTATTGGCAGCACATAACTTGTATCGATCTGAGCAGCATCATTTGCATTTGAAATGGCCATTATACACGCCCAATCAAGAAAGATAAAGAGAGACAAAGGATGAAAGAGACAGAAGGGCAGAAATGAAAGGCAAAGATGCTGGAATAAAAGACGAGCAAACAGAGCGGAGTTAGAAGGGAGAAGTACGTGAAGGAGTTGTAAACAAAGAGAGCAGCCAAAAAAGAGAACAAGAAAAAAATCGACTGCATGAGTGAGTTGGTGGTGCTGAAGAGGAGCCAAACCCTGCGGCCCTCACCGCAGCCACATCTTCATAAGCTGCAGTGCCTCCCTCTCCACAGTCCAGCCTCTGGCCCTGCAATAAATACATTTTCAATTACAAGCACAGGGGAACAAAAAGGAAGAGGAGGAGAAGAGGAAGGAGGGCGGGAGGGAGGAGGGCCCTTGAGGAGTCTGCGTGAATCCCCTGGATGACACCTCTGGCCACAAGGCTCAGATGTGCTGCGGCGGAGGCCCCGTCATCGTGCCCCGGCACACGCGCGCAGTCTAATCACCGGCTGGCTCTTTGCAGCCAGTCAGCCATTTAACGGGGGCCAGGGCCTGAGTCCAGAAGTGCACCAGCCAGCACTTTGATGGAACACCTGCAGTGAAACGGGATCTTTACTGGATCTAGTGCAACCTGAACCCCACACAGATGGAGGGTTGCAGGGACCCGCCACGGGGTCGGGGTCACGAGCGTGTGCTGGACTCCAGACATACCACCACCGGTGCCTTTGAAGACTATTATAGGTGGTTGTTGTCAAGGCTAATATATTGTTTACGTCAGTGCCACTGGGTGTAATGGTGATATCAGACTCCAGTTCAACCTCTGACAGTGTAATCAGACCACAGCCTGTGAATAGACTGTATCTGGGTTAAGCTCAAAGCTGCTTGTTGTCTGGAGCGACTATACACACACTGTACTATGAGTCTGATTACAATGTCTGTGGTGACCTACACACTTCATCCACTTTATGTTTTACATCCACTTTCAAATTTCTCTATCTGATCTGAATACAAACCGGTTTCACTGGATCGAAAAACAACTCATCAGCTCTCTGCAGAAATACAAACACAAACAAACAGACTATGTTATTTAGAACATGATGACGCTGCAAAGATGGGAGCGATAGAGCGAACTGCTTAATGGCGGTTCACACCTGGAGGCAAAAACAACAACCACGTAGGCTTAACACTCATACGTGGATTACACAAGACTTTGTGCACAAAAGACATTCGGCATGGGATGATGTGGCCGTTGACAGGAAATTGAGGTAATTGGTTGCATCTCATATAAAGACAAATTTGTTGTTAAACCCATAAATACACTCACAAGATTCGAAAAAAATCACGAACCACTCGACCTCAGCAATTCTGGACTCTTTTCCGTCAAACCTCCAGCAGGTGGCTGGTGTGTTTTTTCCCTCCTTGTGTCCAATATATTAATTTCTGAGCAAGATCCATAATTGATCTTTTTGCTAATATAAGATTTGGTTGTAAATGACCACAGTAGTCCTGCAGGGAGGGGTCCTATTTTATCTGTGGAGTTTTCAAAGTAAAGGATATGTGCCAAATATCTTTACAAATAAGGAATCTCTCCATAATCAATCAATCATACTATTTGTATCGCACCTTTCATACAGGTTAGGGCAGTTTAAAGTGCTTCATATTTGAAAAAAGAATTCAGAGTAAAATATAAAATATAGACACAGAGATAAGTTTTAGGCTTGCTTTCAAATATTTCAGAACTTCTAGCTGCTCCCAGTTCCTCAGGTGCAGTGTTCCAGGGGTTTGGAGCATAAAAGCTTAAAGCTGCAACACCAAATGATTTTGTTTTGCACTTTGGAACAGCTTCTAACCAAAGGACCTGAGGAGTCTTGTGCTTTAAGAAAGTGTAAAACAATCTTAAAATCAGTGCGGAATGGCACGTCAGGGATAAACAACCAATAACAACAATAAGACAGAAGTTACAAATGAAGCTTTGGTCAAAATATTTGAGGCTCAGTCGAAGGTGGGCCATTATTATACAAAACATGCAACACAACATTTCACCGCACTCCATGGGAATGCTGGGTATCCCCGCTGCGACACAATACACCAGTCGGCAGCCATTGTAGTCACCAAATATGGGCTGTTGCAGAGAAGTCAGTGATGAATTTGTCGGCAGGTCTGGTTTCAGCAGCACAAAACAGAGCGCTGCCTCAGCTACACGGGCTGTCACTGTGCCCCGCCCAGGGTCACGGTCTCTGTTCTGAGCACCATGACCGCTGCGGTAATTACCTAAATTGGTGAAGAAGAAAAAAACCTACGCATTCCTGGAGTGTCAGAGGGGCTGGGTTTGTGTGGGCAGAATGTGAGTGAGATTCTCTGATTCCGGGGTGGATGTGAGGGGATTTAAGCATTCAGGAATTTCCCCTCTCCTTATGCTCTCCTGTCACCATCCCACCCATCACCCCACCCACTCCTTGATCTCCCCCCTGCTCCTCAATAGGGGAGGAGAAAGAGGGTTGGAGGCGAGAGACGCGCTGGAGGTCAAGAGAAGTATGTGGTCAGGCCTCCCTGGTCAGGACAGGTCAGTGGGCCGGGCGACCTCGAGGTGGGTCAATGTTGTCGTAGCTGGCGATACTGTAACCAAAGAATCTGCTGCTGCTTTGGGTCAGATCAACTTATTAACTGGTTATTTAATAAGAGGTTTATTAAGTTGTAATTGGCTTACAGCTGTAACGAGTAAATTGCCTCAGCTTCGGTCACTGGCCTCAGAGCTGGTTATGTTTCACCTTTCCTCTCCCAGCCTCCTGGCAGTAGCAGCAGCAGCAGCCGAGCACGCTCCCCGGAGACGATGGAGTAGCTAGCGTCATCAGGGCTAACGAGGACCACGCTTTTGCTGTTTCCACCAGGCCTGCCAACAGTTCCCAGACAGGGCCCCATTTCACGGCTGCCTGCTCAAGGTGTGGGACCGAGTGTGGGCCCCACAGCTGGTGGGGGGGCTGTGAAAAAGAAATAATGTGTTTGGATTTTTTGAGCATGAAATGTGTGTGTGTGTGTGTGTGTGTAAAAGCATTTAGACTTGCTATAGTCTTGGAGTGCATGAGAGGTATAGTTGTGTGCCTCGTAGTGGAATTTCCATGTCATTTCCTCTTTATCCAATCAGTAGGCCTGTGGGCCCCCAGCCTCGTCTGGCAGGGGGTTGTGGGAAACACGGTTCGACTGCGGGAGGTGATGTGATTTAGGCCTTGCTTGAAGGGAACGCACGGCTATTTTGACAGACGCTGGCCTCCTGCTCAGGCTGAGGTCTACAATTACACAGGACATAAACACGGTGCGCTGAGGCCAGGCTGGAGCAAGACAAGGCTGGAGCTCCGAGGGCCCCTGGGAACGGAAAACGCCGCACAGCTTTGTCGAAGCCGCAGAGGCCTTGGCAGGCGCCCACAGACAGCCATCGCGTGACTGTGGGAGAGGGACGACTGGTGCGTAACGCTGGAGGACAACACTGAGAAAGACTAGCTGTGTGAGAACCCATCTAGAGAAACACACGCACACATGAAAGAGATGTCCTGTGTAGTAATATAATAAATTTGTGGACATATAAATGTGCATGTATGTCAGTCAAACATGTAGACACAAATAATCTTGTCGCCACATGTTGTACAGACACTACAAACTGGATACATTTGAATGGGAGACCCTTTCTCTTTCATCTCATCAAGCTACTTGCGCACTTCTTAAACAACTTCTTCTCTCCCAGGAGTCCACATCAGTTCATCTTTCTCCCTGCGAATAAACTCGAAACCACCTTCTCTCCAGCTGCACGCTTCCTCCCTCCCTCCCTCCCTCCCTCCTCTTCCCCCTCGAGCGCGGGGGGTGAAAGTGCTCCACCTTGCTCTCACCGGGGTCTGTGTTCAGTTTCCTACGCAGAGAGGAAGCTCCACTGGGCCTAAAACAATTACCCATTTAAGTGTGGCAAATCAACTTGCATCGTGGAAACAATGTGGCGGCTGCCACTGTTATTTACTGTAATGAACTAGGCCCCATTGTGAGCACGGCGCTCTTCTGGGACCTCTCATTGAGCAGGGCTGAATGTAACAAGCCCTGAATGGATGTCAGCCCGCATAAAGGTTTTTGAGCAACAGTGAGAGTGTTGCCTTGTGGATAAAAAGAGTGGCGGTGAGATCATATTTACCCACCATTCAGCCTGCTTTATATACGCCCATCGGCCACATCCTATTTGGATAAATCAGGGACAGAGGGAGCGGCCGGCAGACTAGAGTGTATTTTCCACAGTCAATTCAGAGCGGGACCTGACACAAGCATGGGAAAGCAAATAACCCGGATTAGACTTCTTCAAAGGCCTGGCCCTGTGAAAGATGGGAGCAGGAGGAGCAGACAAAGGTGGGAGTTAGCAGTGCACACACACACACACACACACACACACACACACACACACACACACACACACACACACACACACACACACACACACACACCCACACTTAGTGTTATGACAGCAAGACACACACACACAATAAGTTGAGATGGAGTATAATGCCCTATCCAGCTGAGTTGTGGGTTTGTTTGGCTGTTTTTGAGTTTTTCTAAGACAGAGATCAGGGACACGAGGTAAAAGATGGATGGGTGTATGTGTGTGTGTGAGAGGGTTCGGGGGTGCAAGATAGGGGCGGCATGTTGAGGCATCTACACAGCAGGATCAGACTCCACCTAACCTGCCTGGTGTGTGAGTCTTCAGCCGAGCCAAGCCAGGCTTACCATGACTACCCCTGCACGGGTGTGTTTGTGTGCGCACGTGCGTTTGTTTGTGGAAACTTCCCATCTTTGAGTGCAACCAAAGTTCAACCAGGGATGTCTGTGTTTCATTAAACCCATTAGTGCGTATCAGCTGCGGACAAACGTGGATCATTATAAAGTCAGTTTCCACCAAAACATGGGGGAATCTGACGGCCGCAGCCCCGAGGAGCTCACAGAGACTCTCCACAGCAGTTTCAGACATTCTGCAGTTCAGCAGCACACGCCATACAGTACCTCAAACCACAATAACGTTAATGTTGCAGCGCAGGCTAATTTCTCTGTGGACGGGGCAGTTAAGAGTGTCAGTGCTCCCTGACATGAAATCATGTTACACACATGTGGTACATACCTCTGTACACAGCCTCCACTGCTGCACTGCGGACATGACATGCACCCAAAGACAAGCCTTTTCAACAGCAGGAATGTTCACAGCTGTGTGTGTGTGTGTGTGTGTGTGTGTGTGTGTGTGTGTGTGTGTGTGTGTGTTGGTGTGTATGTGTGTGCGTGCGTTTCATGCTTCAGTCCATTTCCCCCTCCTTCACTCCGTATCTTTTCATATCAAAAGCTTGCCCGCTTTTCCCAAGAGTCACGGTAGCCTCACAAATTTACACAAACACACACACACACACTTCTATACACACACTACACGCACACGCACACTCACACTTCCACATGCCGGCACACAGCACCCGTCTCCCTCAGGCGGTCTGGCTGTAAGATGATACCTCGTCTCAGAGCATTTCGCACATGCCTTCCCGGACAGTTCCCACACTCCCAGCCGCCTCAGCCTGTCTGACCTTTGCCAAGCCCGCCACCCTCCCCACTGCCCCCCTGAGCCTCCTTCCTCCTTCCCCCAGCTCCCCCTGCTCTCCCTCCTCTTCCTCATCTTCTCCCAGGGCCTGCGGTTTGGACAGCTGTGGCCAAGCTGGCTGCTCGGCTTGTGGAAAACATCCGCCACACATGGAGGACTGCGCTGATCCTTCTTGGCCTCCGCTGGCTGGCTGAGTGAGTGACTGGCTGGGCGACTGGTTGCCTTTTCCCCAAACCCACAAACACACACACACACACACACTACTACTTACACCCCTTCGCCTGATCCAACTCTGAAAATAATATGTGTAATTTTGGGGGGCACTGTTTAAATTTAAGTTTAAGCAGAAAGCTGTGGAGACAGATGATAACACGTCATGAACTCGCTTGGTCGTTGTGGTTACATGGGTTACACCTCAGGCCACTCGGACCACCAGCATGACCCCATATCCTTCAATTAACGTTCATTTAAACTGTGGATGATGATCACATTCAGACTTTTCCAGATATAATACACTTCACAATTCCTTGTTTTCCTGCTTGTGAAGGAATTCACATAGAAAGCCTATCTGGTTACTGTCTGCATCTATAACATTTAGCATTGTGTCTAGCACATAGATATACATCTGACATATGACATCTGAGGTGATTTAGACTTTTAAACTTCTTCCGATTTTAGACAATTCAATGAAACATTGTTACAGATTGTATCTTTAATATGCAGTGGGCTCCAAAAGTCTGACACCACTTTCCCGTTCAAGTTAATGAGAAAATGATCTCAGACTCTTGGACATGTTGGAAGCTACATTGCTCCCTCTCCCACAGACAGGCTTGTTTAAAATAGAACTCGCTCTCCAGCCTGGATGCAAGACTCCAAAGTCTTGTTGAGATGGATATTTTCTGCAGTGCAGGGCTAATCCCCAGCAGCATGGCTCCAATTTAAGGCCTCCCCACTGACATAGAGTGGTGCATAAACAGGCCTGGGTTACAACTCTACCCCCCCCCCCATCCACCTTCTCCCTCACTACACACTCACACACAGACAGACACACACACTCTGCAGACCCTCTATCACCACCAGCACCTCATCCAACCTCCACATATGAGACTGATTTTGTTTTGGATCTGGGCTCTGGCCACTGCTTGGAGCCTTTTTCCTTTTTATGCATGCTGCAGAGTCAAACACACACAGAGACAGACACACACACGTGCACGCTCATGCACAGACACACACACAGTTTGTGCAGCTACCATTGTTTTCACTTCAATTCATTGTGGAAAGCCTAACCCAAACCATACTTGAGTCTAACCATAACCTTTACCTATCCTCAATTTACACTACTTAACCGTAACCTGAACCAGGACCCCCAGAAATGACATTTTGCCTCATTAAGACCAAGCTTTGGTTCTCATGAAGACTACTGCATCTAAAAAGGTCAGTGTTTGTACCAGAAAAGGCCCCAAAGGGCAACAAAAACATGTAGACACACACTCAATTCTGCTTACTGTGGTACATGCATGCATGAGGTTGATTGACTATATAAGAAAGTATAATAACTGTGTGTGTGTGTGTGTGTGTGTGTGTGTGTGTCTATATCTGCAGTGGCTGATGTAGGCATGCACGTATGCACTCGCACTCACACAGACACACTCACACTGTTTCCTGCTGGAGCTCCCTCTCTGAGCCTCCTCTCTGATGCTGTTGCTGGCGACATTCTCCTTGTTGCACATACAAACACAGTCAAGTCTTTCCTCCAGTTTCCTCACCTCCCCTTCTTCACACAGGGATGAAAAATGAAGTGTGATGAATAGAGGGAATGGTGTAAGATGGAGGATTACACCCCTGGATGGAATTTTGAAGGGAGTATAGCTTTACTGTAAAGACAGAAAAATATAATCTTGATGGTGTTGCCAACACCTTGCATCACATTTCCCCCTCTGTTTGAGACTGGATTATGGTAGGCAACCAGAGTCTTGGCAGGGCGCTGGCAGTCTGACCTGAGAATCAGGGGATTCCTCTGGGTTTGTTGTTGAACTCAGCCATGATGCACACACACACGCACGCACACACACACACACACACACACACACACACACACACACACACAGAGCCTCTCAAGCAAACACAAACCAGTCGATGTGCAGGGCCACTCATTGTCTCACGGCAAATCGAGGAGAGCAGGCGAATGCTTCACGCAGAGTGAATTTTACTTTCAAAGCTAAAGCTTCCATTATTTTTTGCCAGTTATTGTTTTTTGACGAGAGAACTCTGAATTTTTTACGTTTCATCACATCCAGTGCAATTACATTTTTTACGCAATTCCTTAATTGTCAGCAGCAGGACCGATGAAGTTCAAGACTGTTTGTGTGTAATAGACAGGATGTGGTGCTGCTGAGAGGTGAGGTTAATTCTTTTCACTCACTTACAGGGCAAAAGGTCTAGTTCAACATTTCTACCATCTCAAACATCATGAAAACCTTTAATAATATACCACCTATGAAATAATAGCTCTGCTGGCCATAATTTAATATGCAAAAGGTTTTGTGAGGCAAAAATGTCACAAACAAACATGACAACATTTTTTTAAGTGATGCTTTACATTACATGTTGGCGGAGAAGTTGGTAAACCTGTTGGGCTACCATAGCTGCTAATAATAAATGGTCCCAAAAAACCTCCATCCGTCCATTCCGTACCACTTCTCCTTCGAGGGTCACAGGGAAGCCAGAGCCAATCTGACACTGGGCAAGAGCCGTGGTACACGTCACCAACGTATCACAGGGTCAACATATAAAGACGATCTGCTGGAGTACTTAGAGAAAACCCATGCAACCACGAGGACAACATAGAAACTCCACTGGGATTCAAACCAGGAATCATCTTGCCAACCACAGCACCGCCCCCCAAAGGTCTGGTTTCCTCATAAACATTAGATTAGTTCAGCCCCATCTTAATCTCTGTTTGACTGTATGTGATGTGACTTTACACATGGCATGTGTATTGTTAAGAGTCCCAGGAAGTGCACAGTTGAATTTGGTGCGATTGGACACAATATGTTCAATCTTAATAAACTGTGAATATACAGGTGATCGGTGCTCTGTCGCAGTGGCTTCAGGGAACTCATCAATGTAAGTGGTAACTGGTGAACAGCTCGTTGTGCTGCAGTGGAGGCACAGCTTCAGGGTTCTGTGGACTGAGTCCTTCTGCTGGTTTATATTTGCCATGGCTCAACTCCTGCAGGTCACTTTGAAAGTTTCAGAAAGAAAACTGCAACCAGCATAACCACAGGCCAAGAAACCACCGATTCCAAACAGGCAGGTTTAGAACGGCCACTACACAAGTTATGTGTCAAATGCCATGAAGAACCTCTCACCTAATGGAGTAACAAATGCACGTGGGGGTGACAAAATATGAAATATATCATGATGAAAGGCTTAAACGGTTAATTAGTTGGGCAACTGTGTATGAGGACAAACCTGAACACAAACAGTTTGTAAGAGATATGTCAACATAAAACAAGCAGAGCAAAGAAGTTAAAATCATCTGATCTGATGAAAACCAGTAGTTCAAATTGAGATATTTTAAAGAAAAAAGCATGAAACAACGCCAGAGATATGACAGATATATTTAAAGTGTTAATTAATACAAACCATCTATGCAGCTGTATTTGAAATCCTAAAACACATAATTTTGTCTGCATCCTGTAAACTAACCTGGAGAGTTGAAGTAGTGGAGAAAAAAATGTTACTTAACCATGTTACGTCCTGGGTATTTTGGGAAAATTGTATTCATGAGGAATCATTATGAATGGGATGATGTGGTAATAACATTTTGGGGGAAAACCAAAGACTTTTTAATTTGAACTCTGAAAACAGATATAAATCACAGTATTTAAACGTGGGATCTGGGGCGGAGGGCACAGGAGCATTGACGGCAACAAGAAAAACTGCACACCCACGTTCAGACAGAATCCATACCCCCCCCCCCCCACACACACACACACACACACTTACACCTACACCTATAAACACTAAATTCTCTGCCCATCCTTTTGCCCTCCTCCTCCTCCTCCTCCTCACTGCTTCAATCCATCCACCCGTCTCCCATGAGGAGCTCTCGCTCCAAGGCTGCGGTGCAAGCGCTCATAAAAAAAAAAGGAAAGAAATTGCTTGCCCTGATGATGGAAAAACCGACACCAAAAAAGCAAAAGAGAAGAAATGTAGTAGGAAAAAAGTGTTAAGTTGAAAAGTGAGCATTTTCTCTCGCTCTGAGCTCTTGGTCCAGGCTCAGAGCATCCCTAGATGCCAGAGTCTTTCATCATTTGGCAGCCTTGCTCTGCAGTTCAGTTTTACCTCCTGGCTGGAGGCAAGCAAAGCACCACTCACTCTCCACACAGCAAGCAAGAAAGAGAGATGAAGACAAAGAGAGAGTGAGAGAGTGAAAAGCAGGCTTTTCAAAAACAACCTCTGGAGTCATGCATGGCATGGGCCCCTGTCTTTTTATTCTACACTCTTCCCTCCGCTCCACCATCTCTCTCCTCTCTTTGCTTAGTTTTCTGATGTGCTGTAGCTCCACAAGTAAAATGTTTGTCATTATATAATCTGCAGCAGCACATAGCTCCAAGTGATGGTGATGTTGAAAGCAAAGTGGGGGAGATGTGCTCTAGCGAGGCAGAACAGAGTGACCTCTGATGTCCTACTCTCCTCTTTGGAAGGAAGCAGATTCTCGCTAGTATTATCGCTGGAATACCACAAACATCCGTGTTCTGTGCTTGAAGACTGCGACGCCTTCGTAGGCGATTTCAAAGTCCACCTGCCACCCTGTTTTACCCGTTTTCTTCATGAGGCTCTCTGAA
Source organism: Verasper variegatus (assembly GCA_026259375.1). NCBI lineage: Eukaryota > Metazoa > Chordata > Actinopteri > Pleuronectiformes > Pleuronectidae > Verasper > Verasper variegatus. Next base: position 15,744,514 of record CM048046.1, on the reverse strand, counting down.
GCCAAAACTCAACATCAACACTTCAGGCTGTTTATCCCGACTTATTTTACTTTTGTATTTTTGGTGAAGTTACAAGCCCCTAAAACTCAACTAGGCTCAAACCACCAGAGGTGGGACAACTCATTGAAAGTATAAAAGCAATCTGAAATCCTATTAACAACATTCACAATCAATTTGTTTTATTGTGATGTCTGTGAAGCAAATGAAACAAATGCTTAATTATACAATTGCACGCACGAGAGGGAAACTGTGCAAAAGGAAATAAGATCACAACCTCCCGCTAAGCGAGTAAACTGCACCAACTGCGCTGAGCAGTGTTTAAATGCTCTCCACCGCTGAGAGCGAACACAGGTTCCCACAGGGCTTGATAAAGCACCCCTACCATATGCATTCTTTTGCCATGGATATGCCACCATGAACAAGACACCCGGGCATGTCAGGCCAGGCTGAGAGGAAGACTGATGTGTCTCATCATTAGGGCCGATGGCCTTCCCCTGCGGCGAGATGTATGTTCCTACTGTGGTGGCCCAGCAGGACTTCACTGGCACCCCGCTAAGAGTTCTGGGAGCAAAGGCATCTGGTGGAAAACGTCTTCCTCCCACTCAGGCTCAAGGGCCTGGATAGGAAAACACACAGACACCCAAACACAAATATTCTGAAGTATGTTTGCAGATATATATATATATATATAGAGGGTGAATGTACACATACACATAAACACACACATATAAATATGCAGACTTATACACAAAAGCCTGTTGAAAAATGGGCGCAATCTGGCCCCTGGGGAGCCTGCCCGCCGCCCTGCTGAGTTCGCCCAGTGGGAGCTCCAACACTAGCTGCTAGCTTCACAGTGGGGTGTCTGGGAGATGTGGTCCTGGAGACTATAAGACTAGGAGTGGTGTGGTGACCACTGAGGCCTTGTCCCTCAGACAGGCCGCAAACACAGAATGTTTCTCAGGCCCGGGCATAAGCTCTTAGACATAGACGATTGTGTCCAGTCCTTTGCAACGGCTGTTCCCATGGCCTTAACCTGAAGGGTCCTGAGAAATGAGCTTAATCATAGTTTTCATCGTTAAAGGCCCATGAAAAATAATTAAGACTGAATAGATTTTTTGGAACGTCTGAGAGCTACTGCTGGACACGTGTGTCATCTCTGGTGAGAGGTTAGAAGATGCATTTCAATTCAACTAGAAGGACAGAGGAGTATATAAAGAGCCGTATAGTGCAAAGGTCTAACTCATTGAATTTTAGCTATTTAACAATATCAATAATCCAAAAAACACTCAAAGCAGCCAACAATGAAAAGTGAAAGGTCACAGTCTTTGACTCCAAATTTGAATGTGGAAGATCAGAAAAAAACAAGATAATTAAAACCATTTCAAAAGTTTCTAAAAACACATAAAAACCAAGTGACGTAAGTGCGATCACATTCTTCCTGAAGCTAGATACATGTGAAAATAACTTGACTGAATAAATAAATAAAAAACGTTACTATCATCAATGTACAGTCCTCAATGAATAGTTGTGATTCAATAAATCAGTTTGTTCTACTTTCAGAAAGAAGTGTATAAACCCAGTCACCTTCTGAACAAACTGAACAGCAGCAGCCTGTGGCAGTTGATTAAGAACTGGTAGTGTGACCACAAGGTTGGTATTTGCAATGCCTGACTTTTGAAGAAAAATCTTCCTTCATTGACTATCAGCAGGATATGTTGGCAAAAGAACAATATATATTTATACATATTTATCACCAGTTTCAAAAGAGGACAGTTAACTTATTAAACTGCTTTGCAACAATTTGAACTGAATTTCAAATTCTGAATCATAGCTCTGCATCAAACACAATTCTTAGTTTTATTTTCTTTCTTACGAGGCAAAGATGTCGTACAATCAAATTTACTCGAATCCAGTTAAAAATGTGTTTATCGAAGTTACAGTCTCGTCACATTTGGCTTGATGAAACTTGAAGATCAATCCATTCATGTCACAGTGAGGTTTTTAGTACAATGTTTGGATTCTTTTTTAACCTTGTGATATTTGTGAGGTTTTTCCAATATAAACCAACAGCCGCACCCTATAAACCCTGAATTAGTGTTTGACCACATATTATTGACATCTGCTGACCTCGGGGGGCTTTGGTGGCAATGTCACATCACCAGAGAAGATTGGCTGGTGATTGATGAGCCTTCTCATCATGTCCACATTTACCTGCCACAGCTCAGAGAGGACAAAACCTTTGGGCCGGGCCAGAACTAACTTAATTCTTGTCATCCGCCCCTTTGCAAGGTATGGGAAAAATGGCCTGGACTGAAGAGTTTGGGAGATGAGAGAAGTGGGACTTGAATGGAGCCAAAAGGAGAAAGGGACTGAAAGGAAAAGGAACTCGGTCAATGAGAAGGGGGCAGGAGAGGCTGAATGCACCATTCCGTGGTCTACAGTGTTGATATTTCTCTCAATGGTCTCTTCTAAAGTGAGCGATTTAAGCCACCCCGACACACTAAATTTGCCCTTTGTGCACGGTGAGGCCCCTAGCTGTCGTGATGCAAGGTGAGGAGGCACTGGGGGCAGATGGAACCTGCTTGTCACCTCAATGGTCTCCTTTTTCCCCCCTGCATGCCCTCCCTGGTCTGCCCCGCCTATCGCCACCATTCACCCAACGCTCCAGTGGGAACGTCCATGGACCCCACGCTTTGGTCCGGCCCCATATAATGAGCCCCTCTGGATGGCTTGAATGTGGCGCCATTGTTCTACCCAGAGCCATTAAACCACCTCCTGGGCAAACAAGAGCGTCCCTCTTCCTTTATGGGGCCCAAGAAGGCAACAAAGAGAGGAGTCATTGAGACACAGAGGGGCCGCCCTTTGTTTGGTGTCCTTTTGCTGCTCCTCAATGCCTGGGCTGGGAAGGGGAGGCTCCTGTTGGTCTTTAGCGCTCCTCATATCACCACAATCCCTTGTTTGGCCAAAGTGGAGATGTGAACTTAATTGACTTGAGTGGCCCCAGTGCACCGTGTAGCAAATAACCTGGAGGAGATACAGAGAAGGTATTGTGTATGTGAAAGTATTTTCTGGCTGTGTGAACAGTGGTGAAAACCTGTGAGGAAGGTTTTACGACCCCTATAATCACAGCTAATTAAACCCTAGGAGAATGTTATACCATCTGATTTCAAAAGTGACATGTGGCTGAACTGCAGCTGATAACAGCACGATAGAGAGATGGAATATTGAATAAGATCCAAGGACTCCTGTCAAATTATGGATGATAGCGTTAAAACAGCTAATTACAGTAAATTCTTTCTACAATTAGTCAAACTAGAAACTGTACATAATTTTACATACCAGTAGTAAAGTAATCTTGCAGAGGCCGACCTCACATGTCAAATACGTTTACATGAGAGACTTAAATAGAAAGTTAATTGAAAAACTGTTGGCTTCTGCTCAGGGTTTTTCAATAGGCCGACACTAGTGAGAGACACTTAACATGTTTCAGATTCCTTCCCTGTGTGGTGCTCCTGAGTGACGTTCCAGCCACTGCTGGAGTGAAAGTCCTGATGCTAAAAGGCTGCAGGCTGGTGTCAGGCAGCAACATCCCTCACATCTAAACAGGCCCTGACCTCAACCTCTCCTTCGGCCCCGATGCTGGTCAGCAAGGCTTATTGACCGAGGGCAGGTGTTGGAGCGCCTGACTCCTGAGGAGAGGTTAAGGAGAGAAGTCGGCACCTCCCAGTGTGCTTCACACGCGCTGCCACCACGTCATCCATCCTGTAGTCTAATCGAGTTATCATATCACAAATCTCCCAACAGGGGCCCCACAGCTGACACTTTCAGAAAGACGCCCGGAGGGGGCCGACAAATTTCTAGCAGCAGGACACCGGGGGGAAAGGAGCCAGCCTGCTAGGCGGCAATGAAAGGTACCTGCAGCCTCCGGTCAAGCTCCCCTCTGGGGACGACACTCACGCTGGGCGCCATGCTGGGGCGGTTATTCGATTAGGCTGCGTGTTATGTGGGCAACTCCATTCTGCAGCCCTGTGACCTAGTGAACCACCCACTGGGAAAACTGTGCGAGTTACCATGGGGAGAGAAAGAAAACATTCTGGGATAAAAAGCATCCAATCTGTTAGAGAACCTACAATATGAAAGGTTAGGTCAAGGAAGCATCGGGTAAGCAGCGGTCATAAAATACAGCTTCCCTCTTTTGTTCTCAAAATAAAATCTTAACTGGATGTCAGGCAAGTCTAATGCAAAACAAAATGAGAGCATCAAATCAAAAATATAAGATTAAAAAGTTTTAAAAGCAACACCAATGATTCATATTCGTGCTGAGGTTGTAGTTTATTTAACAAAAGATTTTTATTTGTGGTTTGCTGGGAATTCCCCTTTCCTTTATCACACACACACACATGCACAATATTACACTTTCCCTCTTGCACAGAGGAATACCCAGCAGGGGTCAGTGGGAGAAGGGGGTACTTGTGTTGCCCTGAGAGTTGACCTGCCACTCCATTGCTACCTGCTGTTAGGACACAAAGGGGCCCCTTGGCGAGCCGCGTCAGGAAGAAAAGCCAGGCGGAGAATGAGTCAACTCGAGCCGCACAGAGAAGAAGACCCTCGTCTATCCTCCATGACCACTCTGTCATCCATGAATACTATTTACACCACGGGAAGTCTTTTCTCTAATAGACCCCCCCTTCCCTTTCCCTTGGCCGCGCACTCTCACCACATTCACAGGGACCCTTCTCGTTGTTTGTGTTCTGTCTCATCCTTTTCTCCCTCTCTATCCCCCCCCCCCTTGTTTTTTTACAGGCTAAATCAAGAGAGATGCTCCCCAAGCATTGCAAATTGATTATGGCTCTGAACATTTATTACATGACGGCTGGGGGTCTGCATGGTGGAGATGTGAGAGAGAGCGGGAGCGTGCTGGGGAGAGGAATGCGGGCTCACCCTCAGGATCATCATTATGATCACACACTCCGTCACTGTCACGGGGGATAGTCACCTCACACGTGTTTCACAGAGGAGCTGTTTGAAGACAAACTTTAAAGACCACTAACTTATATCTCATTAAGCGCATAGATTAAATTTCACTGCACTTAAGTGAAAATGTCCAATGTCGCTGGTTTTTAGTTTAGGTTTAACTTCAACTGATGCTTTACGTTACTCTGTGAGTTACGGCATGTGGACGTTATAGGTTTTATCATCATACATTAAGTGTGAGTAGTTCAATAATGATCACTAATGATAAAACTGATGGCAAATGTAGGAGTTCAACAGAATAACAGCATCACCCGTGCAGCATAATGCAATCCAACACAGTAACACTTCTTTTATAAGGAATATGTTAATGGTTTAGTATTAAAATGTACCAAAAATAGAATATAATAAAAAAAATAAAGTGATCCTAGGATTTACATCTTGAGTGGGCAGCAAAAATATATCGAAAAGGACCATACATTTAAATCATCCTCTCTTTGTCATGGATTAAAAACTTGTCCTTTTGAACTGTGTCTTTAGTGAACACATAGTTTGACTTCTGCAAATGTAATAATGTCATCATTGGCTGTTTCACCTGATATTTTCTTTTTTGAAAATCTCTTGTGTCTCTGTAGAAAATCCTGAGACGACATAGGTGGAGAACAGACACTTTGTAGTCTCAGACTTCTGCACATGAGCAGAAATGAGTCAGTGTCACGGCACTGTTTAAAGAGGATATCTGCAAGACTCTGTTCATGAAATGTGAAGGTTTTCATGAGAGCACAGAATAATAATTTCTCTATGATGTCATGAAAGAGATCCTATCTTAAGAAGATTATTACTCACTTTACTCACAATGCACTTTAACAAGCATGTTTGTATACTGTGTATTTTGCAGATGCATTTTAATTAAATCATGCATATCGAAAAGGGGTCACTTCACTTGAAAGACTGACTTGAATGGAAATATGGCCTCAGAACTTTGAACCCCACAGTACATACACATTAACATAGGTTACATACCCTCATGCATACAACGCTCTGGAACATTAACATACCAGGTGCACACATACCTGTCTGTATATAAACAAACACAACTAACGATACACATTAATAATCTCTTAATCGTCTGAGATTGTTCCTTCGTTTTCAATTATCATCAGCCATATAATCAACAGTTTTCACCTAAAGTCAAATAAATGTTCACATTAAATCCACCTTTTTACCACCCAGTCATCATTTCTCACACAGCACCAGAGAGGGAGAGGGATGGATTTTTGGGGTGACCCCTGTTGTGCCTGGGTTTTTAATGCTGGCCGCGGCACCTTCCAGTGGGACAAAGGGATTATGAGCGGCAGGATGCCAGTCCTCAGTTCTCCCAACGCTCTGCACAAAGCTGCTGCCACCGTATTATGATTAGTACGTCAGTGGCGCCCACGGAGCTCTTACTGGGAAGGATGCAAGCTTAGACCCACGCCAAGCCACGCAGGGCTCCGCCAGCACTTTGAAGAATAGAGAGCGGGTGAAAGAGAGGGCCACAATGAATACCTAAAACCCCCCCATTCAGCCAGAACTTGAGAAGCACAGGTTGCCTCTGTGGTCGGTCCTCCTCTGTTCTCTGCCTCCTTCTGTTCCCTTCTTCACCTTGGGCCGAGAATTTGCTGACGTCTGCAGCTTCCTCAAAGACGTCTTAGAAAGGGACAGAAGGACAACGCGACATGGGGTGAGACTATTCCAGAGCAGCTCCATCAAAGATGGCATGGCCCAGACCTGGCCCAAGATGCTCACGTTGCTCTGCTAATAGCCCGCATCAGCAAAAAGACAAAAGGAGCTGGGCAATTATTAGACTTAAGAACAGGCTGCAGTGAATGGGGAAGTCCAAAGGAAGTCATTGTACATTGATGGAGGAGTTGGGGGTTAGCTAAGGTTCAGCTACAGACCAATACCCAGGCCTGGAATAATTAACCAGACACAACTATTAATCTTGACAAATGACAGAGCCTGAAACAATGGGCACTGACCAATCATTGATGGTTACATCCACTGTGAGGACTTTGGCTCCCAGTGCTCTTGGTGTTTTAACCACAATGTATCAGCTTCACTGGGCACAGTGATGGATGAATTGCAGTTCTATGAGGAAACTGTTTGAAAAACAAACCTCACAAAACCAGTGGGAAAGACCTTGGTTGAAGTTGCTGACGATGCAGTTTCCTTGTTTTGTGACACATTATAATGACAACATCCAAATCAGAGACACTGTGAGAAAATAAGTAAAAGTAGTATAAAAGTAAGAATGTGATATTCCTGTGAGCAGCGACTGATCATGCAGGAGAGTCCTCCGTTCTCCATTTTATTGGGTAATGTTTTCCCAAAGGCCAGATTAGGCTGTTTGAATGAAAGCTACCTGGTAAAATAGGAAACCTCTACAGTGCATTAGCACAAAGTAACATCAGATTGTGGGTTTTGGTTAATGACCCGAGGTATATGAGCATCCATCCTGCCTGGCTGGGATCCTTTCATCAGAAGATCCAAAAATAACAAATGTGGGAGGTAATCTTACACTAAAACAAACAGTGTTGAAGAATAAATTTGGGTTCAATTACATGCAAACTGCTCTGGTGATAAAAAAGAGGATAAAAAAAGAGGCAGCAGCAGCTCACAGGTGTCAAAACCAACAGGTAAGGAATGAACCCTGCAGGAGATCTGCACATGTAGCAACTCGGCACCCTGAATGTATCCATTCACACATAATTATGGAGACATACATGTCGAAAGTTGCTGCTCTCTACTATCTATGCAAATAGCCTACAGCAAGTCGTGAGAAAACATGTTAACCGCATGGACGAAAAAAATAAAACTCCAATGCCTATTCAGATCCAAACCATGACACTGTAAGAGAACCTGAGATTTTGTATTTTTACAGGATATGGAAGCTGATGACTTACTTTGTGGATAAACTATAATTACTCAAGAGTGTGTGCCATATTTTATGGTTGTGACCTTACTATGTAAAGTGCCTTGAGATGATGTATGATGCAATTTGGTGCTATACATATAAAATTATATTGAATTGAATTAATGATCAAAACCAGGATAATATACAACACAAGAATATTTAATATTAGGTTTCTTGGCTTTGTTTGGACCTTGTATGGTCACAATATTGATTTAAACTTTATAAAGCTCAACAGTTTCCATTTCTTTTAAACATTTTGACTGACCAACAAATAGGCAGTTGGCTTATTTTTTTGAATGAGCAGTGGTCAGCGTCTGTTTTATCTATATGGGAGAAGAGTAGAACAGGGAGCGAAGGAGGAGGGGGAATGGGGGTATCCTGAGAGACAGGGGCCTAAAGGAGGCAGTTATGGGGGGCTGTGGAGGCTGGCGGGGTGGTGGTACAGTATGTGGCAGACCCCTGGCACACACGCCAGCATCACTTTCCACGCTGCTCACTCTCTTGACGCTGGGCTCCCCCGGTGCCCCTGCCCTCCTTCCAGCACCGCTTTGTCTGCCCACATAATCTCCCAGCAAAGGGGGCGACGCAGGTGGTCCCATCCCAGTGAAGGCTCACCTCCCCCTCCATCCTCTATCTGTCTTGTGCTCTCACCCTCTGCCTGCTCTTGTCTCTCTACCCTGGCTGCCTGCATCCTCTCGCGCTTCAGCCCACGGCGTGGCGACACAAAGAGACACCTCCCTGGCAGAGATAAACCTATTTTAGAGATGCTGAGGGGGAACCTGATGCTCCCCGCCTCTCCTTCCCTTGTTCCCTTCATCTCTCCCTCTTGCTTTCTCCCAGGGAGAGCAGCGCTGGGCTTCAAGCACCATTTGCGCCGCAGTTGTGTGTGTATTCTTGTGTTTATGTATGTTTGTCTTTTTGTTTTATTTGTGTTCAGTGTGTGTGTGTGTGTGTGTGTGTGTGTGTGTGTGTGTGTGTGTGTTTTGAGGAGGAGGTTCAAAGGGTTTCTGCTTCTATAGTTCACCAGTCAACCTGATCCATGGGGGACGGGGGAGGCAGGGGGTGAAAGCGAGGGACACTTTCAGGGTTTAAGTGGAGGTTGGCCTGCATTGTACAGATGTTACCCCTCACATCGCGAAATGATCTCACGTAGGTGATTCATAGTATTCATGAAAGTGTGGTTGATGCAGTCCAGTGAGAAAAATAGACAATGAACGTAGTTTTTGATCACAAAAGTCCTGAAGCAGCCAAAAAATTGGTTTCTCTGTTCAAATCCCACTTATACACAGCAATTTGGAGGGTCCCATGCCCAAGGACATTTCAGCACGTGTAATGGAGGAGCTGGTACTGGTTACCTCCTGAGCCACAGCCACCCCATGGGTTTTCTGTGGGTACTCCGGCTTCCTCCCACAGTCCAAACACATGCACATGGGTTAGGTTAATTGAAGACTAAATTGTTAATAGTTGTGAATGTGAGAGTGAATGGTTGATGGACTGGAGACCTGTCCAGGGTGTACCCCACCTCCCTCCCAATGTGAGTTGGGATTGGCGCCAGCCCCCCCCCCCATAACCCCTAAAAAGAATAAGCGGGATGGATAATGGATGGGGCAAATCTCAGAGGCATGAACTCTTCACAAATCACAAATATCACATCTATCTTGAAAGCAGTCCAGACTATTGCCAAAAGGGGGAAATGGGTGTCAAGATATTTTTAATACAGTATACAGCTACAGTGGCTGAGGTCCGCCTTGAAAAGTTTCCTGTAATAAAGGTTGAAATCAAGTATAAACCACTTGCACGTGTCCCATCTTGTACCATCACATCCCCTTTCCAGCCTCAAACAGTTACATCAAAGCCCTTTATAGCAGAAAGAGAAACAAACCCTCCGTCACTGCATTAGAAGCAATTACCTACTTCAAGGATACAAGGACACAGTCCATATCACTCAGTGGGAAAATACTAACATGATCTTTCTCTTGCCCTGACATCATTGTTATCACACCAACCCTCAGCCCCCTCTCAAACAAATCAGACATGGAAAATTGTCTAGTATTCCCCCCAGGGTGCTCACAATCACTGCATCAAAGACATGACGCAAGGCCGGGACAAAATGGAAGCCATTATGGCTAATTAGCCGCTGCCCTTTAAAGCAGAGGGACCTGCCGGCTGTCGGGCCTCTGAGTGTGTGTCGGAGCAAATGCCACTGACAGCTCCCACACTACAGAGGAGACAGAGAGAGAGAGAGAGAGAGAGAGAGAGAGAGAGAGAGAGAGAGAGAGAGAGAGAGAGATTGTGAATGAGCTGGAAAGCATGCGTTCAATTTCTTTTTGAAATAAATAATGGAAGAAGTCAGCAGCAGTGAGCAACACGTGATGAAAAGGGTTCCTTCTTTCCCTGCCAGGATCCACATGGGCATTCTTCAAGCTCACCCAAGCAGAACACACACACACACACACACACACACACACACGACTGCCCTCCCCGCCCGCTCGTCTGTCATCATGCTCCTATGGCTACAACAACCCCAGTGCACATGCGCACACATGCACACACATGCAGATGGCAATAGATAAGGAGGATACACACATGGGTACACACACAAACACACATTGACAGCCAAACACATGCTAAGCTAAACACTGTGTGCCCCCCTGGCCTTCAGCCGGTGTGTGCAGGTATTCCACTGTAATCACTTCTCTATTAATTTGCTTTATTCTTTTCATTATTCTTAATTTTCTCTCTCTTGTGTTTTTGAGTACCCCACTATGAAAAACTCTCATGACCCTGCAGACTAAAACCGATTTTCAGTTTCTCTAAAACAGTTCTTGACATGTGCATATAATATAATAATAATAATATAATAAAAAAGGGGTTTATTCTTATTGCAGCAGAATATTTCTAAAACATATCTTAGTTGTACAAATGGAAGGAATAATTTTGGCAAAGAAGCTGACCACAGTACAGCTGCAGGCCAAAAACACCACACAAACATTTTGACCTTACAGTGATGCTCATCAGGCTTCAGGGTTTGCATCAATACATTTAAATAAAAATTTCAGAGCTGGCAAATTTCAGGAATATTCAGGAAACAAAATACTCACAAAATATTATTCAGTAGCAGTGAGTTTTGTGACCTAAAGAAATTTCAACTTCTTTCTCTGTTTTCATTTCCACTCATTCTATATTGTGTAAAATATTATTCCAAAATTCAGTCAAGTATTATCATCTTATTAACACATGCTACTAAATTCTAAGCATATTCTGATGAAATGAATAAGAAAAGTAAGTAAAAATATATTAGTGCTAGGATCTGGAAGAATTCTGCTGATTGAAGTTTAATTTCCCTTCATATTTCTATTATTTCAGGCCTGCCTGTTTTTTAACTACACACAACACTGGCTTTGATTGTTTATTCATTTCCTCCGAAGCACGGCCTTAACATCTCTAGCCTCACAACAGACACTAAGAAGAGCAGAGGTCAAGGCCTCGTCCTCCACCCACATATCCAATCTGTCCTTCCCAAGCGAGCGCAGACGGACAAGTTCCTGTGCACTGGAATCCCTAACCTCTTATTCCCAGCTCCAAGGCTGGGGAGGGGACCTGAGGAGGGGACCTGGGGAGGGGACCTGGGGAGGGGTTAGAGGTCCGGCATCTTTTCACACATCTTTGCAGACATAAAAGCAAACAAACCTAGGGGTCTTTATCACTGAAATCTAAACCCCTCGCTTGATTTCATGTCTGTGGGCCGAGGCTGGCAGACACAGCGATGACCACCTGTTCTCTGTTTCTCCTCATGGCCGCCTTTGTCATGGGCTTTACATTCTTTCAAACCATTACAGGCCCAGGGCGAAACTTAAGCTTTTGCCACTTTCTCCCTCGCTGCACTATATACGAGAACCTATACTGTCTGCTTTCAAAGGCTGCTTGTGTGGGAAATTAAAGCACAGAGAAAAGGGTGATGTTGTAGGTTTCTATAGTTCTTACTGTTTCAGCATGAGTATCACAAGACTCGCTGCGGCTGAAGAATATTGTTGAGTTGTGTTTCTTTTTTCAAACAAAAGCATTCATTTACAGGGGAGCATCCTTTGTACCAGCCCATTGAAATAAACCATGTCATGGAAGCATTTATTGAAGGACTTTTGGGATTTTAAAAGGAGACAGTGAAAAGAGCTCCTCATACATATAGATTCCATCAACCAGCTATAAAAACTGAGGGGAGCGGAGTCTCATTTATGGGTTAACATGGTTACATTTTACTGCTCTGTGGCATTGAGGCAGAGGAGGCAGAGAGGACGCCTCTTTTGTTTGCTGCACGGCTGCAGCAGACAATGATTGAGGCGTGTGGAGTGCAGGAATGTCCTTACTGTAGACACTCTCGGAAGTCGGGTTCGAGTGTGTGTCTGTCTGTCGCTTTGTCCTTGCATCAGTGTGTGTCCATTTTCATGACAGATAGGACTGTGGGAAAAGTGCGCTTACAAACGCCGTCCATTGTCTCCCCTCCATCTATTTGCAGTGCGGTTATTCCGATGTTAAGTGATGGAGAGAATCGCAAATGGAAAAAAAAAAAATTCAAGCCACTGCAGCATTGTGACTCGCTTACATGAATCACTTCTTATTAGCCTCAAGCTGGCATGGCCGAGCCGTCAGTGAAACTGCACAATCAAGCGGAGGCTTCGCGAAAATCAGGAATCTCCGTCCAATTGAAGACCAGTCACTTCTCTGACTGTTTTGGTTTCGCTACAGAAGCGTTCATAAACCACTGTCAGGCCTCACTGCCACTGTCGTCACATAGTCATCCATAATGGGCTCTGACTATTATTAATACAGAGCCTGAGGCACTCCTGACTACATGCAAGGGCTAACCATAAAATATGTTAATCAAATCGGGCCCCTGGGGGCCCCTCAAAGGGAGCTTTAACACAAATTGAATATCACTGATGGCTTCAGAGGAGGGGTCGGTCTAAAAGGGGGGAGGCCATAACCCTGTTAGTCACACGGGTTTGAGCTCAATGACGCTGCATATTTCCAGTCACTGTCAATTACCCTGATATCGTCTGTGGAGGGTCGCACGCAGCCAAGACTTCAGGGGTAAAGAGAGGGCACTCAACAACTGGTGGACCGACTCTGTGGAGCACGTGGGAAAATCAGGAATAGGTGTGTGTATCTGTGTGTGTTAGCTTGTGTGTGTCTGTGCTACAGACACAGAGATTTTGTGATTCTCAGGGCAAATCTTCAGCCCCCGTCAGCAAAGGATGCCACACGCTAATCACACTAATGCCTATTGGCCGGGTTATGGAGGAAGTGAAGAAGCCAGCTTTAGATTAGTGGATCATGTAAATTATCTGATTCCGCAAATGTATGACAGCTCTACCACTCAGTGTTCACAGAGACAGTAATTATGATGGCTATGATGATTTCAACTTGGGTCGACGGACAATATGTCTATTCTGAGAAAGAAAGCAGCAGACCATAAGGGACCATTTAAGCACAAGACACATGGGACTGAAAAAAGAAAAGCATCTCTTCGTGGTAGTAAGGAAGCAGTTCTGAGGCCTGGAGGGAGCAAAACTTTTTCAGCAACCCTTAATATAAAATTGTAGAAAATGCAAGAAAAGAGATTCAGGCTACCTTAAAGGGATAGTACACCAAAAAATAAGAATTCACCCATTATCTACTCACCACTATGCTGATGGAGGGGTGGGTGAGGTGTTTGAGTCCACAAAACACTTTTGGAGTTTCAGGGGTAAACAGTGTTTCAGCCAAGTCAAGCATCGTCACTTCCGGTAGTGGACTTTTAGGCTTTGTGTAAATGACCTCGTTTCGGGTCATTGACTGGCTGAAACACTGTTTACCCCTGAAACTCCGAAAGTGGACTCAAACATTTCACCCACCCCTCCATTGGACTTAGTGGGGAGTAGATAATGGGTGAATTCTTTTCATTTTTCGGTGAACTATCCCTTTAATTGTCTGTGCATCTGTCTACGATCCCCATGTTTACTGTGACACCTCCCGCTATCCAGAAATGAAGCTAAAATATCCTTGATACTAACGTCATTAGGACCAACATTTGAACAAACATATACAATGACAGAAACCCTCTTTGGGGAAATTGAATAGACATGTTCTTTAACTTTTTAGATTGGTCCATGTCCTATCCACTAACATGGAGCAGGCAGGGTTTATGAGCTATACTGCAGCGAGTTATAGCTCACTTTTGGAGAGCCATCATATCGTCCATCTTTAATATACAGCCTGTGGTCTCACTGCATCTTGCCTTGGCACTGAAGTTTGGATAGACAAGCTGCTCTACAATGTAAAGTAGTCGTCTTCTTCATTCAGTGACTTATCTCCACTCTCAGGGATGACACACTGCTTCTTCCCTTAGCAACTGCGAACAAGGAAAACAAAGCAAACACAGTGGTCTGTGCTTTTTGAGCGCACTACACAATTCCATCAGAAACACGCCACTCATTCTTCTGAGGTCTCAGTTCCCCTGCCCACTCTAGGTGGCTGCATTACAGCTTCTGGGATAATCATATTGGAACCATTTCCCAGAGAAACTGCGGTTTACAAGTCTGCGACAAGCTCGCCAATATCCCAACTCCACACACACGTACACAAACACACAGACATTTGTCTCATTCATGATGCAAACCGGAGCTGAGATGACAGCGAGTCTGGTGGGAGTTTTTAAGAATGTACTCCACTAAGATGAAGTTACACAGACACATGCAGTGGGAGGTATGACACACACACACACACACACACACACTCTCACACAGAGTTATAAGCCTAACCTTATTCCTAAACCTTACCTCGAATCACCCTAAATTTTATGGGGACTTTCTTTTTGTCCCCATAAAACAATTCACCATAATGTCACTGTATACACAGATTTATGTCCCCTCATCGTTAGTGATTCTTAGACCACACACGCACACACACAAAAACACGGTCAATCTCATATAAACCCACACTGAGGCTTTGTCAACGTGTTTGGAAGCAAGACAAACAAGTAAAGACACACAAACACATTAACTGTCACACACTGACCAACTCTTTATTGTGCATACCCTCAAACAATTACATTCTCTTCAACACAGACTCACACGTGTGCACACACACACTCGGCTCGCTTTGTGTCTTGTGGTCATATCTCTGGGGCCAGCTCCTCTGTGGCTACTGCAACTGGCTCCAAAAAGGGAAAGAGGATTAACTCCTGGTCCACGTCACAGTTTAGGCTGCTTTTGCGTGGACGGAGAAGAGGGAGGTGGGATAATGCTATTTCATGTCTCAGAGCACCGACATGATGCAATGTTTCTCAGTGGTGACACACTTAGATGCAAGGGGAACAAACAGTGACCAAACTACAGCTCAAATAAAACCCACCAAGATAAACAAAAGAGCAAGCAGGACCCGACTGGAACTGAGGAGATGGGCACCCCTATAAACTTACTAAAGTTGACTCAATATGTGTAATTGTATGTCACAGCTGCTTCAAGGAGCAGGTGGATCCTGAATCACCTGGGCTCGTAAGAGCTTCAAGCCAGTAAAGTCTAGATCTATGGTACAGAAGAAAGAAAAGCCAATGACAGGTTCTGCTGCACACTTTGGAGCAGCCAGACATTACCTGGGGGATCAGAGAAAAGCCTGAGAAAGGTGTTTGCAGCCTAATAGACACATAGTCCATCCTGGAAACCAACCAAGGGCTGGAAGCTCAGCTAGGTGCAGTGGACAAGTCCGGCCTACCAGGTATCTTAAAGGCCTGGATAAATCCTACCACAGATTCTCTGACTTCTTGGTCTATGAGGTCCCATATCTCCACAGCTTAGGGCTTTGTGAGGAGGGCAAGCAGGTTCCTTGGAAAAGGTTGGGAGGATTGCCCTTTACAGGCAGAACATCAAGATATAGCTCCACAACCATAGCCAAATGGAAGAATCCATGTTGACCTGTGCTAGGGAGGTGCTGCAATAGAGATAATGACACTAAAGCTTGACAGGCTGAAATCGAGGTCAGGACAGGACAGATTGGAGGGCAGCTGAGGCTGTGGATGCTGCTGAGTAGAGGCTAAGGTACAGGCTGCTGGTTGATGCAGTATCTCATGAAAGGACAGGCTTCAACGGCAATACTACACCTCATTAACACAATCTAGTATGAGGTATGAACATCAGGCCAGGAGGAGCGAGCCAGCTGTATGGTTAGAATGCCGTGGCAGGGGACCTGGACAAGATAAGATCAAGCAGTGAAGCACAAAGTCTTGAAGGCCTGAGCTTTGGAAAGCCTTGCCCCATCAAATGAATTTCCTAATCAAGATGTTCTAGCCCATCCAACTTGTGGTGTTGGGAGAAGGTAGAGTCATCAGTTTGCTCTTTGTGCCTGGAGAAAGAGACCCTGGAGCACATCTTCAGTGGCTGGGTAAAAGCCTTGGGCGAGGGGCACTAACACTGGCACCATGACCAAGTCCTGAAGGCCATAGCAGACACCATTTGTCGTGGGATTAGCGACTGCAAGCACCTCTGCCCAGAGAATATAACATTGCTTTTGTAAGGGCTGGGGGAGAAGCCAACATCAGTTGCCAGGACCACCTCCTCTTGTCTGCTAGCAACAGAATGGATGCCACAACAGTGCTAAGGCCAGACATGGTGCAGATCTCAGAACTTGCCAGGTAGATCATTCTTTTCCCTGGGAGGACTGTATTGAGGAGGCCAACAAGAGGAAGAAAGCTGAGAAAATTGGCAGAAGCAACAGGTGGTGAGAGAGGTGTGAGCCCATTGAGATGAGATGGTGGTCACAGAGGCAGCAGTGGTTGCTTCAAGGTGACTGTTGGTCATGAGAGGGGAGCTGTGGGTAGTGTGGCACTACCTAGACACAAGTCGGAGTTTGACTAACCCTGGCTGGGTTGACTGGGTGAGAGTGTCTGGTGCTGAAGAATCCAAAACACCCGATGACCCTTGTAAACATCCCTGATGTATCCAGGTGCATCACAACATTATGTATGTTAAAAGTAAACAGGGATTAATGAATCGTAATCAGCTTCCTGGAGGAAACATATGTGGTTTGTGTTTTGATTTTGAGGAGAACTCCAGTGGGTAATGGAGCTGAGAGTTAAAAGGAAATGACACATTAACAGGGATTAAGAATCATGATAATTTCCGGTAAACATTATAATGTCTAATTGGAAGGAAATGCATTGTCAGCACAAGGCAAATAGCAGAGGCATGTGAAAATGATGATGATGATGATGATGATGATGATAAAGCCAAATGGTATGAATGGAAATGGACTCAAAACAGACTACAAAGCAACACAAGCCCATTCACACACATGGAGAAGATTCCTCTTTCAGAACACATAACTTCACCCTCATTTCTCATGCTGAAGTGTAAGCCATGAAATCAAAGAATACAAACAAAACTGTTTGTGCAGTCAGCACTTAATCTATCAGTTTCCGCGCCAACACTTCTTTCCTCAGTATCCCAGGCTCCTGTGTGTGTGGCCTTGAAGTTAACATTACATCATTAACACCATCGTCATGACTTTACAAGAACAATATCCAGTGTGTTGATTTATTGACATTCAACATCGCTGATTCCATCCCAGCTCCATCAGAGAGGGAAAAAAAGAGCTGGATATACGGAAACGTTTGATGTATTCATGGGTTCGAAAAATCTGGTTTCTCTTTTCCTTCACCTCAGAGGAGCCCGAGCTTCCACTAAAGGGCTGTTAAAAGCAGGAAAATAAAACCAGCCACGCGAGGGCAGAGCCCGTAGATCATATCGCCAAACAGTGTGCGAGTTGAGTGCATTAGGGATGAGTTTCCCTCTCCTGCTGCATTTCACAGGTCTCCCTGGGCCACATTAATTGATCTCAGCTTCCCTCTTATGTGCAAAGAGAAACAAAACCCCACAGAAAAAAGGATGATGTAGTGTGAAAGCAGTAGTTGGTAAGCTGCAAGCAAGCTCACACATACCTGAAGACATAGATACTGTACATGAGATCAGAGCAGGTGACTACATTAACCTCTCCCTCCATAACTACTTTTAGACATGCAATGACCTCTAGACATTTTCCAGAACTATGTCCAGAAAAATCCCAGTGAGCAAGTGGTTGTGTTGATGGTGTTTCTCACGTTCGATGGACACAAAAATGAAGAAAAGAAATATAAGAAAATAATTAAAATATATCAGGATGAAAGAGAGGAGCCATAAACGTAGAAGATTCGACAGAGGAGATGTGCTGTAAACAAAAACACAGTGCTTTCCGCAGTGGAATATATACATACATTTTTCTGCTGAGGTGAAGGCGTCTGACTCAGACAATCTGCGTTCACCATATGTGGAAGGCAAATTCCAGACCTAATTTTCCAGGCATTTTCTGGAGTTCATGTCTAACACCGGCTTATGTCTCTCTCTCAGACACACACACACACACACACACACACACACACACACACACACACACACACACACACACACACACACACACACACACACACACACACACACACACACACAGACCATATATAAGGTCTATGGAGGAACAGACTCAAATTGCATGGACAACCCTCACTTCTGACCTCGTGGAGGCAGAAGCATCCTTTTGAGTCACAGCATCTACCCGTGTAGTTATCATTCATGTCAAGGGAAAACTAGTGCATTTCCAAATTTGCCTTACTACACTTACCACTTACTGAGTCATGCAGAGGTCAATATTTTCAGTCCAGGAATACATGATTGGGTGAGTGATTATTAAGTTTATTAATTAATTTAAGCATGGTTCTTTAGGGCTCTGATGCCTTTAAAATGACATGTTGCACTATACAGTAAGCATGAAAAATATCTGATGAATCCCAAAGAAGAATTTGCAAAACAATATTAAATGACTTGTTAAAACAGAGAAATAAAACAGACTTTGTTAAATTAGCTGAGCTTACCGAGCTCCGCACATGTTAAACCCTTTGAACACACATTAATATCTTAGTGACAATGTATCGATACGTCCATTTTACACATTTCAAATGACCATTTGTTATCTTTTCCTCTTGATCAGAGTTCCCTGTGTCTTTCAGGGGACATATCTTGGGGGCCCTGACCCCAAGGTTGGATACTTGGCTTTGAAGGATGAAAGTGAGAGGCTCAGAAGTGCTTCATGAAGAACCTCTTTGTGTGATATCAAAACCAACCAAACTGTCACCATTGGCAGTTGTTTGGACGCTGGTGTGGTGGGAACTTGTTTGCCTGGTCTATTTGTTTGTTGTGATGGTTGCTGAGGGGGGGAACCCTCCCACTCAATTGGCCCTGGGTTCCAGAGAAGCTGGAGGACAGGTCATACAAAGGCGCAGTGTGATGGGGTCATCACTGTCAAAGCCCAGAGTTGGGGGATGTGCCAACTCTGTAACTGACAGCATCGTATGGTTGCCATATCCTGCTCTTCTCAAGTCATCATGCCCTGAAACCATCCACCAAACCCCATCAACAACATGTTTACGAAGCAAAAATGGGAGGATAGGCTATAGGGGTGAAAAAGACCCTTTCTAAAGGCGGGGGACTATAAAAGAAACAATCGTCCAGCATCACAGGACCACCTTTGCTGGAGTTCTTGTTTTTGAGCATGTGTGAGAGGCTGGGCTGGTGAGAAACACCGTGGATTTACACAGCAGTCTGCGACTTCAAACAAGGTGCCTGACATTTGAATGGGCTGGTGGTGGGAGCCTCTCGTGGGGTTTTTGTTTGCCGTGCAGGGTGAGCCAAGGAAAGTGGGCACGCACACTGCTGGGATTTGTGTGTAGACAGCTTGTCCTGTTTACTGAGCCCACAGGTTACCATAGGAGATCTGCACAAACTGTGTATGTGTGTGTGTGTGTGTGTGTGTGTGTGTGTGTGTGTGTGTGTGGACCTATGAGACAAAGAAAGAGTGTGAGAGAGAAAGACAGGGAGACTGGGAGACTGGGAGATGGAAGCACAAGTGGGGTATGCCGTGTAGACTTAGATGGGCACTGAGTCACTGTGAATGCTACTACAAGAGGAAAGAACAAATCTGATGAGTAATACACTAATAATGGGGGAGTGGAGATTAGGTCCATGAGATCTGGATGCCCTTTTGTAGGCAATTGGACATCATTTCAAGCTCTCTGTGTCGGCCCGTGACAACAGTAGCTTTTATGGATGAGTATCAAATGTGAGCCAAATAGTACATTAGTGTTTATTACCTTCATGTGATTTCTAATTTAGCACCAGGAACCATGTCCTACTCACTTTGCAACTAAAACGGATTTTCGGAAACGTCAGTGGAGAAAATGAATAGGAAATTTAGTCACTATTAGACACTAATCAGTCACTATTAGACTCTGTAGAATTTAATCTACTTTCATGCACTCATATATGCCATTTTCTCTGACTTCCAAAAAAATATTTTTTAACTCTTCAAGTTTCTATAAAGCCTGGATGTGAAATAATCAGAAAAAGAAAAGTTTAATCCGCTTCATCTTAAGGTGACCCAAGCCAAAAATGTTGGAAAATATTGATGGTGATCTCAATATGTCAGGCTGATGCAGACCAATGATTAAAAAAGATCCTAAAATACACCCGGACAGCTGTGGCTAAACTCCTGATCACGTCCAACAATAACAGCATCAACCTCACAAGGAATAAATGTTAGTTCAGCACACAGGGAACCAAGGGGAAAACCCTTTGGTCCGGACAAGGAACACCTGTTTGAGTAAGTGTGTACTCTGGAATACAGCGTGACCCTCTGGGACTGATAGAGGGAAGCATGTCAGTAAGTGTGTGCATGAGGACAAGATCTGCACAAATAACCAATCGGTGTCATGTGAGCCTTATGTAAACTTAAATTATAGATCTACATCTCCATTGTATTGTACAGTTGGGTCCGAGTTCAGACTGTATACACACACTGATCCACTTCCGCCCACACAGACCCAACACTTCTCTTTCCCCTCCCACAGCTTTTTGCTTTCCCTTCCTGGCTGATCTGCTGGCTGCCTGACGAGCTGTGCTGCCTGGCTCGGTGGCGGTTGCCCCGTCTATCAGTCTATTTCCAGGCTCAGGGCCCAGCGCCGAGGCAGGCAGTCAGTCAGTCAGGCGGTGTGGTGGAGGGCAAAGGGGTTGATGCGTGTGTCAGAGAGGCGCTCTCCCACATTCCCCTGGCGGCTGGCAGCAGGCCGGGCCTGCGGAGGGGGGTTCGCCTCTTTCTCACGACCTCTCAGGTTCCTGCGCTCATCTGGGAGCTATTCATTTCCTGCCAGAAAACAGCCTTCCCCTGCAACTGCAGGAGGAGGGAGGGTAGGAGGAGGTGCGAGGGGATGGGGGAGAGGAGGGGAAGGAGAGGAGTTTGGCTTCAAAATGAGTCCAGGGCTTGGTACAGCAAGCCCTGGGCTTAAATCATAAAGCTCTCGCTTGTCTGGGCTGCAATCAAAGACAGCCCCAGTGACAGGCCCGGGAGAGAGAGGGAGAGAGAGACAGAAGAACCATGAGAGAGAGAGCAGACCATATGGTAGCACTTAGGGAGCCAAGGAGGAAGCAGAGGGGCTTTTTCCCCCCTCCTTTCGCTCCCTGCATGTACGTGGAGTGTGGGAAAAGTTAATGGACACGCATGGCAGCTAACCCCCTGGTCGTGTTGTGACATGTGTGCGGTCACTCCGGCAGCTCGGCCACTGCACTGGGTAATTGGAGAGGCTCGTAAAGCTGTTCTCCAGAGGGGAAGAGACCGCTGAAGATGTTGGTGGGTGAAGAGGGAGGCAGGGAGGAAAAAGCGGAAAAGGGGGAAAGGTGGTTAGGCGGGGTGGGAGGGCTCAGCAGCTGGGTGTTGTCCGGGTCACACCACGTGCCTAACAGACGTCCCATGTCCAGCTGTGGCCCCGGGGCTAAGGGCAGGAAGCTCGACACTGGTCCGAGCACAGCTGGAATGTTGTGGGAACATTCTCTCTCTCTCTCTGTGTGTGTGTGTGTGTGTGTGTGTGTGTGTGTGTGTGTGTGTGTGTGTGTAGACACTCTGGCTCACAGGAGGCCGACTGTTCCCGTGTGGTAGGCCTTTCCCTGAGCCCCCCCCCTCCTCACTTAACTCATCACTACCTCACCCACTGTGCCCTTTGGCTGGGCATGTCCTCACCCAGCACCCTCCACACACACACAAGACGTATACACGCACAGACATGAGCGTACACATGGCTCCAATCAAACAGGGACACATGGCCCCCCGTAAAAGAAAAAAAAAAAAAAAGGTGTGATGGAAATTCAAAATGATGGCACTTATCCACACTTTGTGCCTCTTAGCGCACTGATAATTGCAAACACCTGCACCCCCCCCCCCCCCCCCCCCCTCCCCGCACGCACCCCCTTCAAAGAAAGGGCCACACTCGGATAGCTGGAGGGGGCACACACACCTGGGCAGAGCTGAGCGCTACCACATGGCTCAGTGGTGAGGTGTTTAACGTGTCCTTCTGCTGTCAACCCCCCCCCCGGCATCGAGGAAGTCCCTCAGCTCTGATTAAAGACACAGCCCAGGGCTCCTCCTCACCGCTCCACACAGTCGGGGGATTAATGCTGATGGTGATGTGAAAACTGAGTGAACGGCGGAAATCCTCATAATTATCTTTTTTTTTGAGGGGGGGGGGGGGGGGGCTTAATCACCTCAAATTATCAGATGGTTATTTTGAGTGTGTGTATGGGGGGGGGGTCACTGCATCATTTGCACTAATGAATGGTCATTTAGCTTGATGTCTCAATACAATGGAATCAAAGCAGAGGAAAGATTTGGGAAACGTGTGCATTGATTCACTCATGGATCCAACATCAGGCCTCAGTTCAACAACATGCTCCTGATAACTTAGAGAATAATAACCACAGCGTTCTCCTATGTCCACAGCCCTCTCTTAAATAACTCCTTTTCATCCAAGATGCACATCCACAGCAGTCATTCACATTGATCTCACAATAGCAATCGGACTGCAGTTCCACCCTGCGCTGCTAGATGGCGTTAGTGACCTCTGTAAGGCTCTGAAGTTCGCACCAGGAGAGGTGAAGCTGCTGAGCTCAGCCTGACAAACATCAGCAGCAGCAGAAAGTCCAGCTCCTGTGTCTGATTCATTTCAAAGCCACCGTCTCCTGCCTGACTCACTCCCTCAGATAAGAGCAATTACAGTCTGCAGCGTGCGGACCAGCGTGCACAGGGTTTCTGCTCAAAGGCACTACAGAACATTGTGACACTGATAAACAGCCAAGTGATTTTGCATTGACATGACTGTTCAGAAGTTGCTCTCTCTCCTTCAGAAGTACTTTCCTTTTTTAATATTTGCAATAAAGTGTCATAGTTGGATATTAAAAGGTGCTTGTAAACACTTTCTGTGCGTTTGTGTCCATTTTCACATTTGTTGGTTTCAACAGACATAATTTCACATAACATAATTTCACATAACACATGGTAACTGAATCATGTGTCACTCTCAGTGTAGCTTTTACACACAGAGCAAAGTCTAAATAACGTAGGTGAACCACATAAACTATATTAACAGACAGAAATTCGTAATATTGTCACTAATAAGACCAGGTTTGTTTTTTTCTGAAAACAGAGAAAGAGGCACGTGTCTTTTTAAAATCTTTACAAATTTATTTGTCTTCCAAAACGAAGAACAGCATAAGAGCATTGAACATATCTTTGGCATCACTGAGTAAAAAAAGGACAACTTAATTATTTTAAAATGCAGTGAATGGACTTCCACGATACAAATCTCATTTCAATATGAACTTTACTCCCTTGTTAGCTGTACAAATATAGTGCATACTCTTTCCATTTTACAAGCGAAAACAGATTCAAAACAAGTTTTTCTAACATCGAACAAAGAGAGAACTATTAAGTGTCATTTTAAAGTCTTATGGTCCTTTCCCCTCACTTTTCACCAGGGTCTCCACACTGAGTCCGAGTTGCCCGATGGCGCTCCGGGGGAAACCGCAGCCGGCACCGACGTGTTGACGTTGTTCGCGTACACCGGGATGACGGGGCCATTGGGCGCGAACGCCGCGTTGGGTATGAGGAATGCAAACTGTCCGTCTGTGGCAGGCACGATCTGGAAGCCTCCGTACACTTTGGTGGCGTCTGATGGTAAACTGGCGGGCGAGGAGCCTCCTTTACAGGACACCGCGTTCATGGGCAGGACCTGCGGGGACGAGTTGGGGATCTGGACCATCGACTGGCCGAAAGACGGGTGCGTGGGTCCGGCGCTGGAGGGGAGCTGGTGCTGGTGCTGATGCTGGCTGGGATAGTTCATGGCGTTGATCTGGGTCATGCAGTTGGCCAAGTGACCGAGCAACCGCGTCCTGACCTCGGTGTTGACGCCTTCGCAGGTGGACAGGAACCGGGTGACTTCATTCATGCACTCGCTGAAGCCGGCACGATATTTTCCAAGCACAGTGGGGTCTGTGTTCAGGGCAGCTGCAGAGAAAACACACGGGGGGGGGAATTAAATTATGATATTCTAATTTAAATTTATAAGCAATCACCGGGGAATGATCTGGATACCAGTCATTTTACTGGGTCATGGAAGCAGTCATTAGTCCGGGAAGATGCGACTTACCGGTCATTTGAGCCCTTTGGAGGTTCCGGAGATGCTTCACTGTCATCTCAAGGATGTCCGCCTTTTCCAGCTTCGAGTGTCTGGAGCTCTGAGGATTTTAAAAAACACATTGTTAGGATAACGCGCTCACTTGCTCCATGGATGTTTTACATGCAGGATTTGTACATAACCACGAGGACGAGTTGAGCACTTACATCTTTTTTGAGCGCATCCAGGATGAGAGTTTTCAGCTGTCCCAAACTCTCGTTGATTCTGGCTCTTCTCCTCTTTTCCATAATTGGTTTGGATGACTGAAGACAGAAAGAAAAACGACACAAACTGTTAAAATACGTCTTACATGTTTCGTGCGTAAAAGTGGAAAACCCACGCTTGGGATGAAGCGCGTGCGTAAAATGACTGAAGCTTTGTGTTTTCAGATTACAGTCGCTGAGGAGATGTTTAATGTAGGTTAACATACCTTTCTGTGCTCAGACGCTGTCTTGGGTTTATCGGGGGTTGTGTTCATGCTTGCCGGGGTCGCAGCGACCGGGGAGGAGGAGGATTTTTCCATCATGTCGGAAGGCATCTTTATATGATTCGAAATATCCCACAAAACCACGACAAATTACGGTCCAATGGTGCAGGAGGAAGGACGGCGAATAATTTCAGCGTTGTAAAATTATTTTTTTTTAAAAAAGTCCCGTCTCCCGCAAAGAAAGACCAGAATCCTGAGATGAGGTTAAAATCCGTCAGAGCGATGCGCGGCGGCAGCGGCTGTCAGGAGCGGATGCAGAGTCTCTGTTGGCTGCTCCGCGTGTGGCTTGTATTTATATCTCGCACTGCACGCGAACGGCTCGTGTGAAACTTCCCAAACTTTCTTTCCCACAGTAACTTTCCACCAATCAGCGCGAGAGACACGCGGCCCAAGGGAGGACGGCTCGTGGTCGGCGCCCTCCCATTGGTTGTTTGGCCGCTGGAGCTGGCGGCCAATGGCGCGCGGCCCGGGTTCAGGGCACAGCCGGGGAAACTGCCTTCAGTCTTCAATCATCGTAGCGTTTACATATTAACAGTGGAGCCGCTGACTGGGCACCGCCACCAGGAGCGGCCAGACTCTCTTATTTATCTACCAGACAAGTGATAACAGATAGGAATAATAGAGAATAATCATGAAAATACACACGAACTATGTGTTGGAATAACACCAGAAACGTAACGATTATATTCATTTCCTATACGGCTATACATTATTACCAACAATGAAACTTGTATCCATGTCCCATGAACAAAGTTTTGGTCTCCGCAAAACTCATCTGCCCACATTAAACTGGAAACAATCCACAGTAAAAGATAAAGTAAACACATCTGAAACACGTCTGCCTACTGTTCTAAAACCACAAGTGGGAAGTGGCTGTCTATCTGGTAATCAGAGTTTCAGTCATGTGCCATGGAGGCGCAGGAGGGAGCCCTTTTGTTTTCTTTTCACCCAAACCTCCCAGGAGATGGATATTGTTATAATGAACTTGAAAAAAATACGACAACTTGGGATGACAACTAAAAACCACAGGAGGAGATGTGAGATCTCAAATGCTTAGAACAACACACACAGAGCTAAACACAATCTGTGTTATTCCTGAAGTGTAAAGTCAGTCTATCCCACCCTGTGAGAGGGGAATTAAACGCGCACCCACGACTTCCCATCATATTCACTAATGTAGAGTCTAACTATGCGGCGCAAAGTATTTGGCATTTGATCATCCGTCGGTGTTGTGAATGTACAGCACGTGCCAGGATGTTTTATGAGCGCGGTGGTTGGAGGTTTGGCTGTCGGGCTGCCGGGGGGCCGCCGGGCCCGGGAGGGAGAGGGAGGGGAGGGGAGGGGAGGGGAGGGGAGGGAGAGGAGGGAGGGCGAGGGGAGGGTATGTGGCGGCGGCGGTGGTTTACATTAGAGGGGAAGGTAAATAGCAGCTGCTGTTTTAAAAGCCTGGGAAAACCACGCCTACAGAAGAGAGCTGGATCGGGCTCCCTTATCGGAATGTGAGCCAGAGCAGAGATATTTCTGAGCCCGGAGAGCTCACACGATCCGACCGATGCCTCCGCCTCTTTCTCCTCCTCCTCTTCTCCTATCGTCGCCCCACAGTGTTCAAGGCTTTTTTAGATTTCGGGTCATAATTTAATTTCCTTATCTTTATTGCAGTTGGAGAGACGTAAGAGCAGTAAAGAGAGAGAAGTGGAGCCAATAGATGCGTCCCGAGTTTATTGACGCGCAGTAGCTCCACGGTATTCAGGGCGCGCGCCCCTGCTCACGAACAGAGAGATTATAATGAGCTTGTCTCTAATGCATTAATGTCCCCGAGTTTAAGAGTCTCAGTATTTAAAGTATCACTGAGGTGATGAGTCACATGATTATGTCCTATTATCGCCCGTGCGTAAACTATTAATTAAAGATAAAACGAACACGAACTTTTGTCCATTAAGTAGGTTACAACTCTACCATTTAATACTAATGTTAATAATTCCCTTTGATTATATTAAACGTCCGCTTTTATTTTCACGTAGTGGAAATATTTCCACTTTGAAGTTTATTTTTTGTCCCGAAGAACAAAAAGAAAACCAGAGCATGATCCACGCGTAACACCGGATGCTTTCAGTGACATATGGCACTAGAGGGGTAATCGGTAAAAGTGATAAAAGTCGGGGTAAACACACTGTGCAAGAAACCCATGACTGCATTTCCGAAGTACGCCGAGCTCCGTGCGTGGCTCTCCGCTGAGCTCACACACCTCCAGCTGCTGCAGAGACCGCGACACGTGGCGCGCAGGCGACCGGGGGAAGGCTCTCCTCTCGCCGGCTTGCCGCCTGCATCTGCGGGGCGTCGCCGGCGGCTGGCCGCAAGATCGTGAATTTGATAGGCAGCGCGGCGCTGCACAGGGCCCCAGTTCCTCAGCTGGACACGAGCAGAGACGGTTTTAGGTTCTCCCCAAGCCTGCACTTGAGCACGCAGCAAATTATAATGTCTGCACAACTACATTGCATCACCGCCAGGAGTTTGAGCACATATGAATTACGATAACAGGAGCTTTAAATCATATTGTTCTTTTAGTCATTTCATCTTCATTACATCGGATTCTCACTTAAAAGCTTTTGTTTGATTTCATATCAAACAGATTTCAGTCATGAACATTGTTAAATGTGTGGTTAAAATTGGGTTTACACTCCAGCAGCTGTAATTTCAGAATGAGTAACCGGCGTGTGGAGACATCAGTGAAACCGCATACATGTCTTGTGTTTAGTGGTAAACTGGAGGAGGCTGGTCTGTACATGCGCCTAGACCTGCAGTAATCCCAAATATCCCTCATGCACAACAATGTTTCTTCTGTCCAATACAGCACCGACACGTCTCATTGTTGTGAACTGCACACCTGAGTCATTTCCCTGCACAATGCCACTGACAGAGTTCCAAAACAAATGTGCTGATGTGGGGCAGACAGAGTGTAGGTTTTGAAACGCTCTCCGCCTCAATGACTTTCTCACGATCATGTTGCAAGAGATCCCTGGTGGTGCACTGAGTCACGGAGCCTCGGGTCTGTCGCTCCCTCCCTTTTCCCTGCGAGTTGAACATCTTATCGGGGTGCACCTGGCTGCTGTCGGTCCCTGGAGTGTTACCTGTTGCTGTGTCAACTCCTCTATCACAAGAAGTCTGTGGGAAACAGGCTGACTCACAGTGAACGCAGGCCTCTGTTCTACAAGCTTCTGATCACACGATGTTTAAGGTCACTTCACTGATGAAGTTAGCAGTCGGCTGATTATTTATCTGTTTCTGTTTGGGACCCCCGCTCCCCCTTCTCTCCAAACCCTCACAGTCTTGATACCTGTGAGCCCCCTCCACTGTCCCGTGCACCAACTGTCATCCCTCTCCATCTTATCCTCTCTTCTTTTTTTTATCACATTTTTATATTGCCCCTCCCTTCCCCCTTTATCTCCCTCTTCCTCTTTTTTCATTCTACCGCTCCCAGTCTTTCCCAGGCCTCATATCTTTATTGAGCCCTCTCGACCATGGACCTCCACACACTGCAATAATGCAATTAGGCAGTGAGATTGTGGGACTGAAGTGTGTGAAAGTGTGTGATATTGCACTCACAAAACAATCTGGCCCACTGTCACACACTGCTCATGTCTTAATGATTAAGCCATTGATGAAAGGCGCCTCTGCCAAGGGTTCTCCTGCAGGTGCCGCAATGGTAGCAACGTGTGTGCTCACACACATACACACACACACACTATGGGGTGAAACTGACTATGTTCCTATGAAAATTTCTATGCTGGCATTTAGGCTTCATTACTGGCTGGCAAGAGGAGTGGGAAATAACCAGGCAGACAGACTGGCTGTATCAAGGCCGGCCTTGAGGTGTCATGTGGCTGCCGCTGCCAAACTGAGGGTGGCACTGTGTCGACACAGCCTGCCTTCCCAAGAGGCTGCCGCACTGTGGTCGAATGACTTGTCTCATCCAACAGTTCACAATGTGAGGAGCGTGATCAAGAAGTTACCAGAAATCATTTGACATCCTAAGAAGCAGGGCGGCAGCCACTGTCTGTCAGCAGCCAATGTACTTTGTGGTTGTTCTTGGAAACTGAGAGGAGGCTTAAACACACAGCTCTTGACAACCTTTCACTGACAGCTTGCAGAGGTAAAGCTGCTTTAAAAACGGCTTGTATTTTACATTTCAACTTAAAATTTTGACTTAAAAACAGGAATGTGAAAAAGTTATTTAAACTAAAGGTCAATTTACTCACTTTTAACCACATCCCACAAATTAAGATTGTTATCAAAAAGATGGTTAACTTGATGTCAGATTATCCTAAGTATGGAACTATTGACACATTATAATAAGGAAACAACAAAAAGATGTGATTAACAGCTCTGGGAAATAGGATACATAGCTCATGTACCAATAAAGAAGAGAGGAAGAGCACAAATGCACATACACAATGTAGATTTCAAATCATTCAATGACAGGCTTTGCAGTAAAGATGTAGAAAATGCATTAGCCTTGATGCACACAATGTGTTTTAATGAGAAACATTGAACAATAAACAATGTTAGCGATGGAAACTATAATACATCGGGGTACATTTGCCATATATCTGTTAGGTCATGAATTTGTTGCCAAGCCTTCAACTCCACAAAACATAAAGTTTGATCAAACCAGCAAAATGCATGTGCCTACATTTGCCAGTGATTAACAATACTGTAAGAACTATATGGCTGCGTATGGAGCACCACCCACAGTCAGTCAGAGGAGCGTGACCCAGCCAACGGAGGGTTGTGTGAAAGCGATAAGCTCTGACAATGTACAGAAAGCATTGAATGATAGCAGAGCCCGTCGTTACCGATATTGGAGCGTGTGAGAGAGTAAGTGGAGCGGAGTTTATGTATGTGTGTGCGCGCATCATCCCAGCGTGGCATGAATGTGTGTTATTAGTGGGAGTGGAGTAGGACCTGTGCTCAGCTGCTGTTAGCGAGGCCAGCCAAGGCTTGGAGAGCAGGATCAAAGCAGGGACAAAGAGAGAGGAGAACTGACAGATCCTCCAAGCAGAGAGAACACAAGGAGGAGAGAGGAGAGAGGAGATGAGGGGGTTTGGAGGCTCTCCAGATACAGCCGCACACATCGCTTACCTCCCCTCACACACACACAGAGACACAAACCGAGGTGCCTGGAGCAGCCTGGGAGCAAGGAAAACAATAAGTACAGTGAATCTACTCACGCTTTCTTTCTTCTCACACATACACACACACTCCCGCACACACAGAGAGATCAGCATGGGTCACTGTAAGCCTCGCAGACACAGGCGCTGGGCTGCGTTTTGGCTGGCTAAAACAGAGAAATGTTTTAAGGCCTCAGTGCCGGGCTGTAGACCGGAGCCTCCCCAGGCGGCTGCCACCGCCTCCCTCCACTTCTCTCCACTTCAGAGACCAAGACGTTCACACTTCCTTTAGGGGTCTCTCTCTCCTTTGCTCCGTCTCCTTCTTACTCACCCCCCGACCGAATCCACCCCTCCGCAGCTTCCATCCATCCACATCACTCCTCCACTCTCTCTCTCTCTCTCTCTCTCTCTCTCTCTCTCTTCCATCCCTCCATCTGACCCTCTCCTTTTTCTCTG
Organism: Verasper variegatus; assembly: GCA_026259375.1. NCBI lineage: Eukaryota > Metazoa > Chordata > Actinopteri > Pleuronectiformes > Pleuronectidae > Verasper > Verasper variegatus. The sequence continues at coordinate 15,713,861 of CM048046.1, read as the reverse complement.
ATGCCTCCTGGAACAGACTAGCGTTATTTGCATGCGTGGGGGAGACAGTGTAGCGTCGAAGGTCAGAGGTCACGGTGAGTCAAACCCAGCAGCGGTGGAGAGGAAGCAGTTGGGGAGAAGACCAGCGAGTTGGTCTGGGTCTCTGGTTAGCATGCCTGAGGCTGGAGCATACAGGGAATACGGCTGCTGCTGCTGCTGATAGCGGTGGTGGTGGTGGTGGTGGTGCGGGTGGGGGTGCACTCATGCAAATGCAATGTAACCACCATTTACTGGATGTTCTGACTCTTTGTATAAGGAGCTCAAACTGTCAAACTGCAGGAAAGATAAAAGATAACCAAGCCTCAGATTTGGTTTCAGATATTTGGGATTGAACGAGTGTATAATCACAATTACAATCAGTACCTGAATTTAATGAGGTATCAACAGGGTTGTGCGCTCATGCCTAAATTTGAAGCACTGAATTCCGGACATTCTCCTAAAATTTTGTGGGGCTGAATGTGAGAATGTCAGAGTCAATATCTTTGGAAATTTTCCCTTCTAGCCCCTAAGTAAAATGTCAGGAGTGAGCCCATGTGAAAATACCACAGGAAAAAGAGGAGAATTCACCGTGAGCGAGTGGGCATGTTGATCAAACGCTATATGGATCCAAAAATCAAAAAAACAAACAAAATTCTCAGGATAAAAAAAGAGGACTCTGACAAAGATATCAACTTGGAAAGACAACAGGATTTGAGAGCTTTTGGGCTTGAGGGCTGACACCAGTGTAGATGTGCTGTAAAGAAAAACACATGATTTCCACAGTGGAATTCATAAGTTACGTCCTGCCTCCTGTGTGCTCAACTCCAATCCCTCTCCTCACCTGAATGTTCAGGACAATCTGCTGCGTTCTTCACATGTAAAAGACAAAAGTCTGAAAAACTCTGTCCTGCAAAATTTTCCGCATTCATCTAAAAAAAAACGGCTTATGCGTTTACTATCAGCTTTTAAGACCAGAATCACCGGTGAGGGAAAACTGATCTTAGGAGAATAATCAGTCTCTTATGGAGATATTTCCATTTGTTTCAAAACCAGTTCCCAGATTTAAACAAACATAGGAACACCTCTGAAATATTACATTTCTCTTGGAGGTCTACCCATTTCCTTTTTCTATCCATTAACCGTCAGGTCCACATAAAACGGAGTTGGGGAGAATCTCAGAGTGTTTCTTGTTTACTCTCAGCGAACACTGGGACATTTGAATTACAGGTGCATGAAGCCTCCCTCATTTCCTCTCGAGGAGGCCGTTTGTTGACTGCAGATAAGAGGGGCAGCCTTTGAAGAGGCAGGGACGCATGCACACATACATATGCACACACACACACACACACACACACACACACACACACGCACACACGCACGCACGCACGCACGCACGCACGCACACACGCACACACACACACACACAGCTCCCTAAATTAACAGCTTGATGCTGTGAATCATTATGTCTAATAGGCCCAGTTTAGTGTAAACAAACACACGCAGAGTATCGATGCAGATCCTTTCTGATGCAGGCACTGATTCTCCCCCGTACTGTCAGGCTCAGATGAAACATGTCACATTCAAGGCTTATTCATATTTGCATGAGGGTGATAAGTTTAAACGCTGAACGGAGCGGTGAAGGGTTACGGATGGAATGATGAAAGAGTTTTCTCTTCCCGACAAGCTGTTTCAATTTGCAGAGGAGGATTGATGAAAGAAGACAGGGTGGTATATTTATGAAATTCATATTAATAAATAACAAAATCAACACAACATCAAGTAAATACGTTTTTGGTCCGAGTGAGAGTTTGTCAGGTTCATGCCCCACGTTAGCGAGGCCCTGCTCTACTGAAGTGTCCTCGAGCAAACCGCTGACCTCCTACTGAATCCAGCTGTTCTGCACAATAGCTGTCCATGACCTCTGACCTCCCCGGAGGGAAGAATGCTTAGTTTCACTGTGGGAATCAGCGGGGTATTACATTGTTAACACTGAAATGTGATTATAACTAATGACTTGAGAAATAATTTATCAAATCTCTGAGTTTTGCTGCTGAGCTAACCTGGCAGAGGGCAGAGCTGTCTGCGAGGATGCCCTGGGAGGCCCTCCAGCCCTTTCTCTCCGCCTACCTGGGCCAAGGCCAACCTTATCAGACAAGAGGGCCTGAGGATTACTCTCCCCCAGAGCATTAGCCTCCCTCCTGGAGAAAAAGGGCAGCCATCTCTCCCTCCTCTCTTCCACCTCAAGCCCTCATCTCCCCCCTCCTTCGGCCCTCAGCACTCCACCTTTCCCGTGGGAGTTTGCAAAGCCGGGATAACCTTGAGACCTCATCTGGTCCGCTGCCAGAAACATTAAAGAAATTCCCTCCTTCCCTCCTTTTCTCTTTCTATCCTCACCTCTCCTGTACACCCCCACCCCACCACCCCTCCAGCCCTCCTCCTGATCACCGGGACATTCCCCCCCCCCGTGCCCCCTTTTCTCTCTGCCTCACCTCAATTTTAGACTCCCTTTTTTGCCTTCTCAGCCTCCTCTGATTGTGACTAAGATTAGCCCTTTTTCTCTTCGTCTCCCTCCCTCATTTCCTCCTTTCTCGTCTTCGACAGAAGAGAGAGGGTGGGGGCTCGAGTAAAGTGAAAGAAAGAGCTGTTCACATGATCTCCTGCGTAGTTGACTATTATCTCTAGATTGTGAAGCTGCCAATTTCAATTTATCCAGCCCTGTTATCAGGCCAAAAATAAACGCCTCATTTGAAAAGTGGAAATCAAACTGTCCCGACAGGAGGGATGAGTGACGTTGATTGCAAACTAACTGTTTTGGTGGCAGGCTGCACTTTGTGTGGCTTTTGTCTCTTGCCTCTCGTTCCCCCCACTCTGCCTCCCTACCTATTCTTTCTGTGGGCTTCACGGCTGTCATATTCCTTTAGTGCTGCAAAGGTCAAGTGCTGCTTGCTGCCTGTGAGATCTGAGGGAGCTCAGGGATATTCAGGCACACCCCACCCCCCTTCACCTCGCTTTGTGGCAACAATGCTCCTCGCTGCGAGCTCCCCTGCGCTGCCACTGGCCAGTGGCGGCGGCAGCGGTAGCCGGCCGGGTTGCAGAGGAATGTGTTTATCCCCTGTAGTTAGCTCCCTTCTTTCATGTTCCCGGCTCCTCAAACTTGATCTGTTTTCAACACACCACACAGAGAGGGGCCCCACGGTCCTGCAGGACAGCAGCGGGGATCAATTCACAATGTTTACAGTCACGAGAAATGATAAGTAATGAAGACAAGGGGGAGACAGGGACCGAGAGGAAGAGACGGGAAGAACTTCAAAGGGAAAGTAATGATTTACATCTTGTCCAAGTTGGAGTACATTTTCACTCAGTACTTTCTACTCTGGTCTGGTCGTGTTACAGTAGATTCCCCTCAGACAAGCTGTGTTTTTATTCAGGAGTTCAAAACTGAGGCTTTCATGTGGCCCCCAGATTTCGACAAGGAAATGAAGAGAGTTTACAAACAGCCGGGATGGGCTTTGTAATAGTTTCCCATGACATCAGTACTGATGGGGCCTCAAGGGGCTGTGAACCGAATCCTCTGTGAGGCGTTGCTCTCGCTCTCTTTCTCTCCGTCTCTCACACACACATAGACCCACACACAGGTATGACCTCATCACCGCCACATTCCAGGTTTCACCTTTCTGCCCCACATCCCCGCTGAAGTCTCTTCCTCTCAGTCATGTTAACACCTTATCTGCCCTCTCACCTCCCCTCACTGCCACACCCATCTCAGGCTCCATTGTTCCATCAGAAGAGCTTCAGCTTTCAACGAGGAGATGAGCTAACTACCACCACCGCTGCAGGATCGCAGGCCTGCTGGCTACAAACTCTCATCCTCATACTGGTTTTCAGAAATTAGTTTCTCTTCTCCACCCACTCAAGCCTGCACGCACTCACTGTTGGGCAAAGGATTATGGGAAAGGCCATTGACATATAAGTGCTTGGGCTGGAGTCAAGTGTTGGCTGCTGCAGTGTTAATTTCAGTGCTTTAAAAGGGCTGGTTTGCTCACAGCAGCTCCTCAAGGGCCATTAGCGGTGCGACTTTCTTTACGGTGTGGCCTAACAATGAAGAGAATGATATCTAGTGTACATAATCTGTATTCATTCAACACAGAGCAACACTGTGCTGACTACTTCCATTCACACCATCCACTTTTCCACTCAACTTAATCCATATTGGATAACAAATTATTTTTAAGTCACCTAAACGCACCGCCCCCCCCCAGGCTAAAGTAAAGGGACTGCATCAACATGTTGAGCTTTCTGAGAGGCTGATAGCATTATGTAGGAAACCCTCCTAAAGGCTCAGTTTACCCTGAAATTCAGACACTATCTGCTCTGTTGAAACTTCACGGAAATACAATTAAACCGGACAACCCAACACAGACTGCAATATGACCTGGGTTCACCCTCAGTGGGTTTTACTGGCCCTCCCTTCAGTGGAATATCAATTCGAGATAGTGGTGAGATTATTGCATTTCGAATTTCATTTTTGTCAACAGCTCTCGATACAGGTGTGAACGCATTCCAAAACACATTGAGGACACATTTGAGATCTAATCACTCACATTCAGAGGTGGTCTGGTGGCCGCATTCTTTTCACTGTGTGAAGGCAAATGTGTCCTGGGCCACATAACTAGGAATGTACAGCTGATCCTCCTCAGACCATATAGTTTCCTAATGAATGGAAAATATCTGTACACTTTTCAGTGTTTCCCATATACTGTGGCCACCACTACAGTGAGTGTAAGAGAGAGTAAAATCTTATTTCAGGGTACAGTTGCACGCAGCACATTTTTTCACTCGGCTCCTTCTGGCTCCACTCTCTCCCTCTCATGGCAGCGGACCCATCTGTGTAGTCAGAATGGCTTTAAAGGGAAAACATAATTTGTTTTTTGTGAACATGTTGCACACGTTTCTTTGTGTATAGAGCCGGGAAGTGCGATCCCATCACAAGTGGAGACACACTATAATGCCAAATGTGAAGTGACTCACTCAGAGTTGTCCACTTTAGATTGGATCAACCAAGATGAACAGGTCTGACCATGTAGAATCTGATTTTTTCAGATGGGTAAAGCAGGGGTTTTCCTGCCTCCATCAAATTTCGTGCTGTCTCCGTGATTCAATTGGCGGTGTCGTAGCATGACACAGAGCGGAGCAGTAAATTACTGACAGAGCCGGGAAAGACCCAAAATGAGCACTGTAAGCGGACTTAGTGGATTTGTGCATGGCTCCCTGGGTGTCTGCCCCAGGCTTGGTGGTGCTGTGGCCATGCTGTGCGCACTCTGGCCCGGGCAGTGGAGCTGTCTGAGGTCCCTGGGTCCGTGCCACGTCGACGCGCGCTCTGCCTGGGGCAGTGGAGCTGTGCATGGCTCCCATGGTGTCTGCCCTGGGCCTGGTACAGCCCCCATCCGTGGTCTGACTGATCAGTACCAAGCCTGCCTAATTTTCAGCCAGGAAAAACTCTGTAAAAAGATAATCAGAAAAACAATATTCAGGAACAGAAATGACCACGAGCCATTTCTTTGGATGTAAAGGCGCGCTCTCCCACTTGCAAAGTATCTCGGGTATGTAAACAAAGGCAACAAGCAAAGTGCTAATATTATTCCAAGGCCTTGTTTACAATGCTAAAATATTTCCGTGGATAGAGGCGCTACCTGTTCTTGCTCTCTTTAGCCAAGTGAAAAGATATTCTCATTCATTGTTATGCAGCTATTCTGCCTGTGGCGCACTTAGCACGGCTGGTAGGAGGTGTGTATAGTCCTGTACTGTCCTCTCACTTCACTGTGTAGTCGTTCACATTTATACATTTTATAGATTAAAGACTGAAAGACGAACTGGGATCTGATCAACAGCAACACTTAATGACTTTTCAAAAGCAGAACCAGACAAAACGTTTCAGCTACTGGACTTACCCTGCATGTAATCTTTCAGTTTTGGGGTCGGTCTTTTACACTTCAAGGCCAGTCAACTAACTGCATATGCTCACAGCAACGCATTTATTTTTCATGGCAACTTTTTTATGGTTTAGGGTTCAGGTATGTTTAAAACACTTCTAGAAGTTAGAAAAAGATTGTATAGATCACAATACAAATCTCACCTATATCTGCATGGAAACTTAAAGCAGACATAGGCTGCTGGTTCCAAAACTAAATTCCTCATATGCCCATCACCATCTCAGCCTACATCCTCTGACCTACAGTACATGTACAGTTGCTCCTAAACATTTTCTGGAACTTTTCCTGCCAGTCCTATAGTCAAATGTCTGGAAAGTGCCAGAGTGAGCCTATGTGGGAATACAGCTTTTCTAACAAATGACAGACGTGAAACTGGAAGAATACAACTATCTCAGGATGAAAAGGAGGTGCCATACACTTATAGACTGTCTGTCAAACTGAAAATGTATAGGTCATGTCCTGCCTTCTATATGCTCGACCCAGATGCCCCCCTCACCCGGATGTTCAGGAAATTCTCCTGATGTGAACACCTCTCACCCGGACCATATCTCTGTTTTCTTCTTTATATGTCAAAGACCGAATTTTCCAGAGTTGATGTCTGAAAACATTGAAGACGATTATTCCACATAGTGAGATTTCCTATTTGGTCCAGAATTCTGCCATCGGACATGAATCACTTATGCTGAATATTTGAATAGTATATGTGGAAGACAAATCCATATGTCAACACAGCTTACAGTAGTTTAACTCACACAGTGAGGGGGTCAAAGGTTCAGAGCAAGGGCGTCACTGAGGAGGCTGGGCTCATGTCCTGGAGCAAGGTGCTTTAACAGGATTAAACAGCAGCCTATCAGATCCATTTGGGATAACAACATCTGTCAAATGAACCACTTCACTGGCTGGCCTGATAACTGTCCTGCCTCCACTTATCTAGAGATCAACTCTCTTATCACAAACAGATCAGAAGCAACTTGAAAGGGTTTGCCTTTGGCATAGTGAGTTACAGAAGTGCAGTCCTCTCACGGCTATAGAGAAGGCAAAGGGCATGGCAGGGACACAGTGTTGTTAGCCACGCTGGAAGAGTGCAGACTTTCTTTCCACGTGGCAGCACAAGTTATGCTATTTATCCACCTGTTGTAGGCGAGCACAGTGCATCGCAGGTGCCCTCAGCAGAGCAAGTCACGCTTGGCAGGAAGTAAAACTCCAGTCAAACAGGATTTAGTGATTTGGTGGCCTGTTAAAGGTCAGTGACCAGAGGGAAAGATATCCAGGCAGTTGTTGCAAGCCCAGAGGAACATTGCTGCACTGTGCAGAGGTTTTGGCGTGGCAGCTTAAGACGTAACTGCAGCTCTCAGGGGACAACCTTGTGCCAAAAGTAAAAAACATATTTTGATGAGAAGTGGTAAACAAAACAAGACATTTGGATAGGTTATGCATTTTTATTAAATTCATGAATTACTGGGGTGGAGAAGTATCCAACGACAGGGCCATGTTTCCCACACATCCACCAATTACTCCCCTGTGATGGCAGCTAATCCGCATCCGCCCTGGCCCGGCATTTGCCCACCCAGAACCTGTTCAACCCCTGACTCTCAGGCCAAAGCTTATGCTAAAAGCCTCACTTACAGAACAATATAAAAGCTCCAGTGCCTATAACTTATCCCTGCTCTGACTGAAGTTAGACATCCAGCGCGCCCCGGCCCCAAACTCCCACTCTTATCTCATCCGTTGCCTTATTTCAGCACCCTCAGACTCAGTTCTCTTCAAATCCTCTGACTCATTCCCTGATCCCCTTTCCCTCCTTTTCGACCCAATCCCCCTTCTTCTACTGAGTAACTTTAATTGTCCTGGGAAAGTCATGGTTGGTCCGCGGGGCACAAAGCACCAGTTTATAATTAATGTTACAGAGGAGGGATTACAGGAAGCTCTGGGCAGCCTGATCTGAGAAGCCATGACAGAGAGTGTGTGATCTTCCTGCCCGGGCCAGACTCAGAGGGCCTGCATGCACGCGTATATGTGTGTCTGTGTCTGTGTGTGTGTGTGTGTGTGTGTGTGTGTGTGTGTGTGTGTGTGTGTGTGTGTGTGTGTGTGTGTGTGTGTGTGTGTAATCCATCAGAACAATGGGGGAGCTCCCTCCCTTGCACAGGCTAAGTTATGCCTTCATCACCCAGGCCATCTGCACCACCATACACACAAACAGGGTACATCCTCTCTACTGCACTGGAATGTGGGCAACAGGTTTCATTCCGACCTGACAAAGCTGCGTATGTGACTGAAGAACCCAGAAGGGGTCTTGTGCTGTTTACCATTGGCCCTAGGTGGGTGGAGTTTAAGGTGGTGGGGGTGGGGGGGTTAATGGAGGAACCATAGGAGGAGGGGTGGGACCAGAACTCCTGCCAGGCCAGGTGTGAGGCTGGGGGCTATGCACGTAAAAACATGAAACACTGCACTCCACCACACCGAGCAAGGCATTAACACATTACATATAGAAAGGGAATGTTCATTAGACTCACACAGTTTATGCACTAACTGTTTTATCTCGCTTACGTCGATTAAAACTGCTAAAATCATCAACTTCAAAATCTTAACTCCAGACCTGCTAAGTTTAAGATGAGGGGGAAAAGCAAGCACAATAAAACTGGTGAAATTCAAATTATTCCAATAGTGATGAAGACAGAGGAGGAGGAGGATCAAGAATCAGCAGGTTGTTATCAGGTCTTGCCCTCTGGCACTAAGACAGGAGCACGGCTGCCTGTCTTTCATCAACAGTATACAGGATCAGAGCGCGTCTTACACATCAACTCCTGGGTGTGTGTGTGTGTGTGTGTGTGTGTGTGTGTGTGTGTGTGTGTGTGTGTGTGTGTGTGTGTGTGTGTGCTGCTGTGTGTGCGTGTGCGTGCGTGCATGTACTCTCTGTGTGTATGAATCTATGTGTGTGTAAAGAGGGGGCACGTAAGGGCCCAGACTGCCTGCAGGGCCCCCCACGCAGATGAGCAGGGGCATAGTAGCGTTTGGCAGGGAAAGGAGAGAAGTGCGTTCATGAATGCGTGTTTGTGTCTGTGCATGCTTGTGTGTACCTAGGGGAGTACGCATGTGTTTGTGAGTAAGGGAGGGAGGTAAGGACGGAGTGAGTCAGCCAGCTTGGGCCTATTTTGTCTCCTCTCCACCCTCCCTCCCTCCCTTCTTGCTCACCTCTCATTTTGTTCCTTTATCCATATACTCTCTGCTTCTTACTCATTTCTTCCATCCTTCTACATGTATCCAGCCTCCCTCCCATACACACACACACACAGCCGCATCTCATTCTCAGACAGTAGCAGCCGGGGGCCAGGAGACTGCTGGTGGAGGCTGCATCGATCTTTTTACAGCTGTGGGGGCGGCTACACACACACACACACACACACACACACAAGCACACACAGGATTCCTAACCTTGAAGTGATGGCGGTGGATGTAAGGGGGCTCGGGGTTCGACCTGGTGTGACACCCTGAAATCTGGCAGGCTTTCTTCAGCTAACCTCTGGAAGCTTGTCCAAAACCCACGTGTGCACCCACACAAACGCTTAATCACCCACATGCAAACAGAGAAGGGTACATGGAAACATGGCTGTTGAGATGAATGCAATGCAGTAGATTTTACATGGGGCACATATGCGAGCTGTTGATTGATAATTGCAAAAAAAATGAAGTATTCAGGTTCTCTGATCATCTTAACAAGATGGACATTCAGTTTAGAAAAAAAATGGTTTTCTATTTTCTTTAACCTGTCGTATCGCCAAGTAGGTTATGTTTCCATTGCCGGATGTTTGTTTGTCTATTTTGCCAAAGGATTAATTAAAAACTAGAGAAACGATTGCAGGACATTTTATGGAGGGGCGGGGCATTACCCAAAGAAGAACCCATGACATTTTCAGAGTGGATCCAGACATCCCCCCCCCCCACACTTTCTTTAATATGGCGATGGGGGGGTTTATCCATGGCAGATTTATGCACTCACTCTTGGTGTAAATCAACACAGTGGTAGTTGGTGAACGTTAATTAATTCTTCACTTGAAGGCTTCACAGTTTAAAAGTTAGCTCATATGGTCATATGTAGCTGCCAAATTTGCAACATGAAATAGTTTTGTTGTCTAGTATTTGACAGCATAAGACATCCTCCCAACCCATGCAATGTAGCATGTAGGACTTAAAGTTTCATCATTTGTGCTGTTGCCACCATTGGCGATTAGCGTGTAAGCACTGCTTGCAAATCACTATAGTGCAATAGAGTTCCTACATGTTTAGATAGATCATAGCAAAATAAACAAAATCATTTTGTGAGGAAAACAACAATCATGAAGCTTCAGTGTAGATGACACCTGTATAAAAGAGTAATAGATGAGTGTTTGAACATTCAAATTTGCTGTCAGAAGAGAAACTCCATTTAACAAGGCTACCGAGGTCATCATTTAATCTCTGCAATATGTCCTGTAATGGTTCACTACTTCTCATTCATAGCAGAGACCATAAGAAAAGGAGGCTTGGGTGGTAATGGTGGGGGCACTGGGAGGGTGGGGGGGGTTAATCCTTAGCAAAGCCCCAATCAAAGTGAAAAACATAGACGAGCGAAAAAGACAGGGAGAGGTGGGTGTCTTTAGAAAGAAAAAGAAGAGGAATGGGGGCACTGATGAAAAGCCAAATATGCGACATTCACAGAAAAGGAGGCCCTTGTTGATGTGCGGGACCTTTGAAGAAGAAAGAAAAAGCGGAAAGTGCATGTGTGTGAGTGTGTGTGTGTGTGTGTGTGTGTGTGAGAGAGAGAGAGAGGAGGGGGGTCACTGTATTGAGGCGCATTATGTCATGGCAGTCAAAACAGCGTAAAGTTGACAGGATGGGACCCCTGCTGACACTCACTCACACACACGCACATAATCATAAGTCTCCCCTCTCACCCCCTTCCTGGCAATGGAGCATGCAGAGTGTGGGAAACAGCGGCCAAGGCACGCGCCAGATAAGATCTTGCCTCTCTGGGCCTCTCTGGAGATGCAAACAGGACCCTGTTGGCACGCAGTAACAACCCCAACCCCAACCCCCCCCCAATGCAAGCGCACGCACCACCACGCACACGCACACACACACACACACACACACACACACACACACACACACACACACACGTACATAAACACACAGACAGAGATAGATTCTTTGACCACCCTCACCCCCACTGACCCAGTAAAGCTACAGAGTGAATGTCATCTACTTCCTCTCTTGTCTTTGTTTATGAAATCACTCACCCCACAGACCACCCCCCACTCCGCCACAGTGGGCCCCTCTAGGGCCACCAACTGTAACAATGAATGAACGGACGGTGGAATAACATGCTTTTCATAGATGATGTTTTTGCCAATTATTTAGTTCATAATATTTTATACAGTAAGGGAGTTTAGAGCAGTTGATTCCAAATTAGGGGCAAACTGACTTTTATGACTTTCAATTTATAAAGATAAACAGCGAGATGAATTGATATAAGTCTCCCAGCAGCTTAATTACTACAATACAGGCTGTTAGATGATAGCTATTAGTCCAACTGGGACACAAATGTCTTATTAACAATCTCAGTCTGTCTTTAATAGACAGAAGGATCGTTACGTAAAATGTGGAAAATGTATATTGCCTTTCAACTAACACAGCAGGCTATTGTCTGAGGCACACACGTTCACAGCAACAGGAAAATGTCCGGCGCATTCTGGGGAGGGATAGAGCTGGGTAGAGCCGTGGGAGAGCCGGGGGAGAGCCTGGGGAGAGCCTGGGGAGAGCCTGGGGAGAGCCTGGGGAGAGCCGGGGGAGAGCCGGGGGAGAGCCGGGGGAGAGCATGCAGGAGGCAAGACGTGACGTATAAATTCTGGTGCAGCAATCAGGTGTTTTTGGTCACAGCACTTTGACACCGGCGTCAACCCTTATCGCCAAAAGCTCTTGAATCTCATTGTCACATCTCCTTTGGTGTCTTGCTGTGAATTTTCCAGTCATTTTCCTGCTGCATTTCTCACTCAGACATTCTCCGGACATTTCACGAGGGGGCTGGCAGGAAAAACTCCAATGAGACATTTGCTTTCTCACATACAGCTCCTCTGGATAATTCCAGGAAACTGTCTGGAGATCAGTGCATTGAAAGCTGCAAAAAAGTGGAATAGCTATAGCTCAGGGCAATGCACACTTTTTGTGTGTCAGTCAAATGAAGCATTTAAGGTTTGCGTTACAAAGGACAAGAATCAATAGCCTGTGGCGGCTACATAGATTAGCAGTGACATCTTGTTGTCGATCAAAGTAAATATGCTCAGTTTCACACCATGATGAGTTTTTTGTTTCTGCTGTCTGTGCAGAGTGAGGCTGTTAAACTACTGAGTGTTATTCTCACATGCAATGTATTTATTCTTTATGGAAGTGTCAAACGTTACACACACACACAAAACCTTGCATAAACATCTGCATGTTTACAGTAACGTGTTCATAGGAAATGCTCTCACACACTCCTCTTGTACAAACTTTACAATGGTTCCCATACACACAGACACTCACACAAACGTGCTCTACATGTTCACTCAGTGTAATCAACATGCACACGCAGCACATCCGCCAGACTCCCCGTGCTAACATGTCCTACCTCTTCCCTGCCCACAAGCCAAATATTTACTCTTGTTTTTCAGATATGGGCTTGAATGACTGGATAACATTTCTTTATGCTCTTGGTCTCTTTGATTGTCACACACTCCTCTTTAAGACTGCGTGCAGACTGACGCATTTAACTCAAGGGGATGTTAATATTTGTAGTTTTCCAGTATTTCATGTACTTGATACACACATTTCAGGTCACCAAAGATTAGGGCAAACACATTTTATGGCAATATTAAGTGGGAATAAAACAATATGCATCAATATCCTGCCAAAATATTAGATTACAGGCTACATAAAATAATAACTTATGACATCAAGAGTTTCTACTGGTTTATCTTGGATGAGATCCAAAAAGCAACGACACATGAGTGGTTTGGGCACCCGAAGCTGCGGGACTGTGACTATAAGGACAATGACAAGGCTGCTGTGGATACGTCTGGTGTCCACGCAAGTCCAGAGTTTTGGGTTTGAAAACCCAGTTGGTGCCGTTTTACTTTGAAAACGTCTGGCCAGCGTTTTAGTCTGGACCGGCAGAAAAGGGAGATGTTTGGAACAGATGTGGACGCAACCGCATATCGTTTGGGTCTTTTTTTCGGTCACAACATAGCCTTTGCGGATTCGTCAGGCTCCTATCACATGACCACCCTCTGAAAGAAAACAACCGGCATTAGCCTTCCTACGAGTGTAGATAGCAACACCTGCATACTACACCACAGTTCAGTTGTGGTTGTTTTCAGTTGTACATTTTTCTCTATAAATATGAAAACTATGAATGAAAACCTCATTCTGCACATTCACAGTATCTGGGGCAGAGGCTAAATTGGGTGACGGGGTAAAGGAGGAGTCAAGGGGTGGATGGCGAGGTCATTTGAGCTGTCGCAGTGGATGTACCCCTCCCTCCCTCTCCACACCACCCCACCCCAGAAGGGACTCACACCCTACCCTCCTCTACGCCGCTGCACGGTAATTGGGCCCTCACATCAAACAGTCTTCATCAGAGGGACTCCAGGAACTGCTAATCCCCTGCCTTCACACACAGGGGGGGGGAACGGTTTTGTGGTGCATGGCGTCTGTCATGCTGAACAAAACATCTTGAGGAAACATCAAAGCCCTCCTCATCTGCGTCCCTCAAAGTAAGAGCTTTTGGGTGTTTCCGTGTGTGTGTGTGTTTTTCCTTCACTTTCACTGTGCCATAGCTATCTGCTCATGGGGATGGCTGAATAGGATGGATATTTTTTTTCTGTTTTTGCCAGCAAATCATCTGGAAACAAAGGAGCACTTTGGTGGCCTCTAAAAACATCAGACATTAGTAAACAGTCGCCACTCAGCTACCGTGGGGCCACCATGACGTCCTAACTTACTGCTGGGGAGTGACCCCATCACACACATTATACACTCTCCGCCACACATTATATTACACACACTAACACAACAGCACTGATGTACGTCACACAGAAAGGATGAGATTCATTTTTCTGTTGAGGCTACTGTTTGTCAGCTGTGGAAATTGCCCTGTACCACCAATATAAAGGTAATTCAACTCAAAACATTTTAAACACACATGCATGCACATTTACACACATACACACAGTATATCTACACACTGTCTGAAAAGATACATTAATACAGTTTAACTTTTTCATTACACTCACAGATTCAGTTATCATCAGGTTATACATTGTTGAATACATGTAGAACCTGTTTCTTCATGATGTATTTATTAAAAATTAATCCTCACCTTGATATCTGACATGTTAACACAGAGGTGATTCATGAAAACTGCCTCAGCTCCTGAATAACGATGGAAAATAGTCATCATATCGTTCATTCTCTTTTATAAGCACGCTAAGCTGCGTGGCAGCTGTACCCCTCATGCCTTCATTGACAAAAACACACACATGCTCACACACGGACACTCACACAAACACGCACACAAAATGGCAAAGGATGAGAGGTTTCCAAATACCTAACCACACCTAGACCAGCTTGTACCACACTGCCACACACACAAACATGTTTTCTCTCTCTCTCTCTCACACATACACACGCTCACACAATCACACCTGCATACACACGCACACCACACCACACGCACACGCACATGCCTCAGCTCCTGTGTTCATTCCCACCCATCCCTTCCTATTTGAACTGACTGGCTCATCAGTCCAGCTGACCTCTCCATCCTCAGACACACACATGGACACGCTGAGGATGTGCTGACAGGGAAGAGACTGCCGGCTTTGTAATTAGCAGGAAGTTGCTGTGTCAAGGTGTCACAGGCATGTTATGTAGTGCAGAAATTCATGGCTGCCCCCCCTTTATTCAGTCCGGGAACGCTGTGGTCTCTTTCCGAGCATCAAACGCCTGCTGCCATTTGCCGCCTGGACTGCAGCCGTTTTTTTCTCCCTGCTGTGTTTGGATTCTCTCATAAATGAGAAACACAGCCATTTAGAGGCTTGGATGTTCTATTTTTGACCCCATGCTTGGAAGCAGGAAGAGGAGGAAGGAGAGGGGGGGGGGTGGACATCCTAATTGGCAATTTGGGATCCTCCATAGCAGATGGGCGCTCGAGTAAGAAATGATTTGGCCTGCCTGCTTTTATCCTCCCATCTTCTCCTCACATCACCTTCTTCCAAACCAGGTTTCTCTCTCAGCCATTTCATTTTCCTGCTTGTCAGGTCTTTAACTCCTGTACTAGCACACATGCACGCATGCGCGCGCACACACGCGCACACACACACACGGTCAGTCATGATCATATGGGTGTGTTGGAGGTCTGTCGGAGGGGCCAGGCTGTGACTCTTTTTTCAGAGCGACTCATCCAAGGCATGCAGCGTTGTAATTGTCGAGGAGGGGGAGCATGGGTTCTTTTTAAAATCCCACCGAGCAGAACATTTATTTAGGAAGGCACTGGATGCTGGGAGGGATGGGTTAACTTTGTGTGTATTCGTGTCTCTGTGTGTGTGTGTGTGTGTGTGTGTGTGCATGTGGTGTTACATCAAAGATTAAACTAAAGAAGGTGCGACAGAGAGAAAGAGAAAGTGACGAATGACGATTGTTATTATTCATTTTATGGACATTAACTTGGCCTTTTTTCTTATTAATGTACTATATTTTGCTCCTTTTTAATTTGCTTGGATTACCACAGAGAGGAATCGTGTTGTGCATAATCACTAAATAAGGAATTCCCTAGTGTTATTACACCTATTTAAAGCTGATGGAAAGTAAAGAGTTACTGAAGCACTGTGCTACAAATTAAAGCTAGGGTTGGTAATCCTGGAAAGCTAACAAGAGCAGGCTACACACTGAAAAGATACAGACGATACATCCCACCCTCTCCCATCGACACTCTCGTTAAAACTACGCCCACAAAACAGTCAAACGCACACTGTCCGACAGCTCGCTCTGTCTAACTTCTGGCTATCATCTCTGCTTCAGCTGTGTAATTCCTCTCAGGCTTGTTGAGCATGGTCGGTTAGTGACAGACAAGTACCGGTACACCAGCGGATCATCAGTCGGTATGCATGAAACGATTAGTCATATTTACTACAGTCCGGCAAAGGTCACGGATATCAGCTTTTTTTCTTTTTTATTCAGACTTTATTTTTTAATGACTATCAGGACATCAAGGGAATAAACTGAAGGACATTTGCATTTAAATTGCATAACACTACAACTGCAGAAACAGTGCCTTATGTGGCTTTAATCGGGTGTAATACCACTTGTTTGAGAGGGTAGTTTGAGAGGTGGTAATTATACAATGGCTATACAGACACTGTATTGATGTTTAAATGTTGTATAAATCATCTTTAATGATGACAGTTTCACGGCAGCAGGATGTCAACCTGCTCAAAGAAATAAACTGACAAAAGGCCTTTATTCATAACACATTAACCCTCTGGACCCTGCAGCATTAACATAAATTGGGATGCAGAGAAGATCTGAGTGTGAATTGAAGCCCATTAATGTGTTTGTTTGCGGGCTGCAACAGGCGGAAAGCCGCAGAAGGTGCAGGTCTCTAAAGCAGACGCCTGTCCTCTGCTGTGTACCTGCCACAGTGTGCTCGTCTCACTGACGGGCCTAAACACTGGGGCATTGGTGCATGAGGCAGACACATGTCAAAAAACACACGCCAAGGCCACATGCGAACACAAACACACACACTCGCTGCTGTCCATAACCGTATATTGTTTGCAAGCTCTAAGGGTGGAACCATCCCCTCTCTCTCTCTCCCTCCTTTCCATGAGTGCGGGCGCTCAGTCGGCCGCAGGGCTGAGGAATGTGTGAGAGCCATGTGTCAAATCCCCAGACTGTGGGAAAGTGCTGCTCTCTGCTGAACTCCCTCCTCCCTCCCTCTCTCCTTCCCTCCATGCCTCCCTCCCTCGCTCTCTCATTTCGCTGGACCGCTATCCAGGCGAGCACCCTGCCCCGCTCCAACCCTGTGTGAGTGTGTGTGCGAGCGCGCGTCCGCCTGCCTCGCAGCACACAGGAAGTGAGCGGAGAGCGCCTGCCAGCGGAGCTCCGCCTGGAACTGCTGCTTCCTGCAGACAGTTTCTATGCCAACACCAACCCCTCGACAAAACACACACATTCAACGCACTCGTCGAAAATAGCCAAGACACCCCCAGAAGGAGGGAAGCTGCTCTTTCCCTCTCTTTCTCTGTATGTTTATCTCTGTATCTCGTTCCCCTCTCTCTTCCTCTTCAACACAAACACTGACATCTCTCTCTCTCTCTCTCTCTCTCTCTTTGTGTGTGTGTGTACACTGCTTTCATCACTTTGAGGATCCGAAGCTGCAGCCACTCTCCGACTTTCTCTGATGCTGCCAACAGGCCAGATACTGCTATAAATCTCCCTAACAGCAAGTGCACACAACTGCCAGTCTCTTAGCAAAAAGTTCACTTTTCAAACACAAAATGTACACATAAGTACAAAACACTTACTGTTCTGTCTTTGTGATGTCTCAGATCAGATCAGAGGAGCATTTGGCCGTTTATATCTGTAAACGTGTGAGACGAGGAATTCAAATTCTGTGTTTAGCTTATTTGTGTGCGGTGCGAACACAGACTGCCCCCCTCAATTCGGAAAGCCAGATTTTTCTTTGCTTATTCCCGTCTACAAACGGTCAAAGTATTCCTCTCTTTGTCTGGTCAGATTCAGCAGTTTTCACAAAAAGATGAGTCTGTCAATTATCCCGGCTTCCTCCGCAACAGGGCCTAAAAATACACTCCCTACACCTGCTGTGCTTCACCCGACCAACCCACATGTCATAAAACATGTCTGCTGAGACACACTTGCTCTCTGACTCACTGTACTGATGACATAAGCAGTCGTCGGCCCGTCTGATACGTCGTCCAGCTGAAGAAAGACGAGCAGATCGTCTGTTTCCTGTTAATGACATCCAGAATATCGCAAGAATAACCTGACCTGTGGTCAACTCCCACCCCAGCTCCTCAGATCTACATGTCAGCCTGTGGGTTCTTTCCCGACTTGCCTGAGGTGACCCCGATCTGTCGATGCTCTCCAACCTCTGGTTTTAATCCTAAAGCCAGATGTAATGTATATAAACATCTGTCATATTCTCCCTAATGGTTTTTTTTATTTGTCTTTCAAGTTCAGGCTCATTCTTTTAGAAAGAGCGCAGCCATTTGGAAACAAGGCAGTTGTATTTCTCTTTAGCTGCAAATGATGTGCCCTCTTTTTAAAGCCTGGTTTCCGGAGGACAATAAATCAAACACACCATCGAACGGATGAAATATTGGTAAACATATTCAGGCATGTTAATGGAGACAGTTTCCTCAATATGTCTGCACAATACCATCACTGAGCACTCACTCACCCACTCACTCACACACACACAGACACACACAGTTATCCTGAGTGCGAGCCAGGCGCCAAGAGCAGATCCACAATTCGTCCAAATCTCCCTTCTCCACATCAACGCAAAGACCTCGCCAAATACCCCCACAGAAATAAAGTACAAATATCCCTGGGAGAGAAAGAGAGAGAGACAGGAGGAAGAATGATGTGTATGTGAATGTATGCGTGCACGCGATATACTAATGCAAGTCCAAGGATGGGTGCAATTTAACTGAACCAGTGGGAAGGATAAGTGGCCAAGCGTTTCAAACACACACACACACACACACACACACACACACACACACACACACACACACACACACACACACACACACACACACACACACACACACACACACACACGGTCCTGGCACTCTGTGCGGGTTGGATAAGCAGTCTCTGTGCCATATTGGTTTGGGCCTCCCCCTCCTGTGTTAGACCTTGTTAGCCTGCCAACCCTCAGTCTCATTCCCACACTCCCATATCTGGCTCTGTGGCTGGTCTGGGATTCCCCCTCATCATAGACACACACACACACACACACATGCGCACACGCACACACAGGCTTCAATCACAATCAACTCAGGGTGGTCATTCCCCTTTTTATTTGACCCTTTTCTTCACCCACTCATTCCAAACTGTGATCACCCGTCCCTCCAGTCTGTTCCCACACACACACACACACACACACACACACACACACACACACACACACACACACACACACACACACACACACACACACACACACACACACACACACACACACACACACACACACACACACACACACACACACAGTGTCATCCCATTACTCTGTGTCTTTGTTTAAACTCTGCGTTTGTGATTCAACAGGACAAGGTGATGTAGATGGACAGTGTTATGGGTTTTCTTTGTGGTTCTCTGATGTGTTAGTTTTTTCAGAGATGATCCGTAGTTCTTATTCAGTTCTATGGTAAATTTGAATCAATGTGTCTGCGTCAGTAATGAAGTAATGAAGCAGCAGATACACTTAGTTTGGTGCATGCAGCAACTATGACAATAAATTATCTGTATTGTCATCTCTTTTGTATTGTCATTTCCTTTTTGATCATTTTAGGTTTCTGCTGTTTCGTCAAATTGGTCTTGGACCTCCTCTACCTCCTGAGCCACAGGTTTTCCATGAAATATTACTTGTCAGAGACATGACTGTCACTGCTGTTCATCTGTTATCGCTCAGAGATTGATTTGTGATAAAAAAAAATACTACATTTCTTCTAACAGCACAACATAAATCATACTTGCAGACATTTGTGGCTTTAATGCACTGGAAACTTCAAGTCAAAGCATCAACCAACACAAATATTTTACAAAGAATTGAATTCTGTGGTAATTCGCAGTGATGTGACTGACTGTGACTTTTGAACACTTTAAATCCTTCATATACAACATCCGTGTTTTATAGTTGCTTAGCAGCATTTGCTTGGTTAGAGGGTTAATCACCAGGGTGATTAATTGCAAAAGTCATTTCCTCCTATTCCCCGGACTCCTGAGCTGTGTTCACTGAGTGATAAGACGTTACACACCCAACATACCGCTGAATGACTAGATGATCACACCACTCATGACAACCACTGCTGGATGAAGCAAACAGACTGTTAGTCAGTCAGTGGGAGACATCAAGAAATGAAGACTACATGTGGGGGTAGTTTCCTTTGTTTATGATGGAAATTGATCTGATTAGATAAGAAAAACAAAAACAGTAGAAATGTGCAAACATGTCTGGAACTTCGACACTATTAAGCTGCTTTCAGAAACACACAGAACTCCAGATCTTCTCCTGAAATTTTCAGGAGGGGCTGAATATGAGAGCACAAATACGTTGGTTGCTCCAGACCCCTAAAAAGCCTGGAAAATGTCCAAGTGAGACCATGTGAGAATACAATTGAGAAATCACAGCAAGCATGTGGGCTTTTAGATGACGTGACAGATGCAAAATTTAAAAATGCTAAATGAATTGGAAAAAAAGGTGGCATGCAAGACACCAAAAAGGATTTTAGACTCCTGCTTGATCTGTGCAGGCGCTACCCTTCACTTAAACACTCTTGTTCTTAACGCATCTAACTAGGATAATATATTAAACTCTGGAGAAAGTCCGGACCCTATTTTCCAGACATTTTCCAGACTTCATGTCTGAAAATGGCTTCATCATGGTAAGCAGAAAATCATGCCCATTGTCAAACATGTGAATGTTTGAGTTGTCATACAACTATAGATACACAGCCCTTTTTTCGTGCACTGAATAAACACTAAAAATAATCATCTTTAAATGTTAACACTTGCACTGCAGGCTCCACTGAAGCTCAATGAGCTGTCCTGGCAGAGGAAACTCAGTTTTATTGCGCTATGAGGGTCAGGAGAGGGCAAATGATTTACAACAAGCAAAGGGGATGGACATGCTCGAACACCAGTAAATAATCCACTGAACAGAGTTGAAACAATCTCTGTTTCGACTGCTACCCATTAATTGGACATTGAATCATGACATCACAGAAATAGCTGAAATATTTCAACCTGAAAATCTGCTTGGGTGAGTCAGGTGAGGTCTGTGGGGCCAGAAACATTTTTTTTATGTGAGCTGAGGTCACGCCAACGATGAGGTCAAGGAAAAATGAGACTTACAGCTGGTGATGCATTGTTTTATATGGTTTTATAAGTCACCAGTCAAGCTAGGAGACTGATTTAGCTGTGAATTATTAGCAATGATAGGATTCATTGTAAAAGTTATAATGCAGTTTAAGGTGAACTGACATAATAGACTGTGTGTGGAAATATCAAATCATTTTACGAGGGGTGGCAAGGCAGACAGGAAAAGACGAGGCAACAGTGAAAGGAGCAGGAGGAGGGGAGGAGGTGCCGCAGAGGGGTGAGGGAGGCACCGCGGTCATCTTATCAACCCTGTGAGCTGTGAGTGATCTAAGTGGGCTGAGAAGAGAGGAGGGCCTCTGTTGTGCCCTGTGATCCAAGACTGTGCTTTATGGCATGCTCCTGATCTCTATCAGTGTGGGAAAAGACTGGAAGCCTAGAGGAACTGAGCGTGTGTGTGTGTGTGTGTGTGTGTGTGTGTGTGTGTGTGTGTGTGTGTGTGTGTGTGTGTGTGTGTGTGTGTGTGTGTGTGTGTGTGTGTGTGTGTCTGTCTACACACAAGTTTGTTTGGTTTGTGTGCAGTTTCAGCCACTAAAGCAATCAAGAGAGCAGGGGCTTGTATGTTTAGAGTGTGTGTGTACGTGTGTGTGTGTGTACGTGTGCGTGTGTCTGCGCGTGTGTGTGTGCGCCTGGCTGCTGTGAAGCCTGATAAGAACTATAAACATAATCCAACAGCAGACAGGCAGGTTCGCCCACACTCAACAATAAGAAAGAACTTTGACCCTTAACAAGTCTAACCGGCCATTTGATTCACACACACACACACACACACACACACACACACTTACACAGAGCTGTAATATCAGGCCATAAAGTGAAATGCACCTCTGTGTTGCAATTAAATCTAACGTCACTTCCATTCCATTGCTTAAAACGCTGAAACACATATCACCCCAGTTAAATAAATGCCTGGTCAACCAGGGGGCTGTAAAACAGACTGATCACTCATTAGTAATGTCATGAGCTTAGCGCTCAGGACGATTAGCGATCCTTCATGCCTGCTGGCTCTAACTACCATCAAAGGATGCTCACACTGCATGATTTCACTGAGTGAGACCTCAAAAGGCAACACACACACACACACACACACACACACACACACACACACACACACACACACACACACACACACACACACACACACACACACACACACACACACACACACACACACACACGCTCCTCTCGAGATGCCAAGTGAGTGATGCAGACGTTGTCGGGCCTCAATAAACTTCGAGGGGGTTCAGGAGGTGATGAGGACACAGCTAAATCGGTGGCAGGTTTAGCTATTAGTTGAGTCACAGATGAGTTCATAAGAGAGGCGCGCTCTAGCAGGTCACCTGGTAAATCATGCTCCATTTCACTCGTGCATTTTGTACTTTGTACGCACACAAAACGCACACAAACACACACTGACACCACACACACCCAGACTCAAGCAGACACCAGACTCCAGGGTGACACACTCCATCAGGGCCACTGTGAGTCACCTGGGCAGCCTGGTAGACAAGCAGCCTGAGGCGAGGCGACACGAGGTGTGTGTCCGTGTGTGTGTGCGTCTGTGAATGTGTGTGCGCTGCGCGTCTGGCTCCAGTGATATCATCATTACGAGACAGCGAGGGCTGAGCCGGCTGATGGACGGCACACTCCAGTCCCCTTCTGATCTGGCTTCCTCTCACCCAAAAGGACCATCATAACAGTGCTTCATAAAATGAGGACAGAACAAAGAAATGGATAGAGGGAGGCAGGGAAGGAGCAGCAGCGGAGAAGGGAAGGTATAGATGGTGTATATGGAGCCGGGTCGTGGCCTCGTGTCACGCCAGCCTCTACGTAAGTCCACGGGGAGGAGACCTGGCCCACGTTTGGCAATCAGCAGCCACTTACACAATAAACTAGGAGTGGACACAGACATTAAACAGCCATTACATCAATAGTATGGATGGGACTCACTTTAAAGGTGTACTTATCGTCCGCTTTATGACCAACCATAACCATGATGAGTAGCAGCTCTATTAAATTCTGATTTCTTAGTCTCCTGCAAGGAGGGAGGCAAAAATAGGACACAGGAAACTGCCCAAAGCAACACAGAACTATGTATGAGCAAAGCCTGAGAGTAAAGGTGCATGTTGTGTTGTAGCATTAAAACATTATTCACATTTATGTTAAGACATTGTCATAAATACACCACTAGGAACACTGAAGGTTTCACATTAAAATCCCTGGAATCAGTTGCAGGAATTGTCAGAAATGACCTACATGTTAACCATCTTAAATATGACACAGAGGAAGCTTTTGAGTAATTGTTACAAAGTGTAACATTGTGTAGCCATTTTCAGACATGTCCTGCAGAGCATCTCCGGACTTTGTCTGCAGCTTTCCTTTCACACATGCACAACACAATGGAAGATTCTCTGCTCAGACGCATTCGCAATAGCAACAAATTCTCCCCAGGACCTCAGGTGAGAGGGGGTTCAGCAGGCAGAGGCAGGACGTTATGTATTAATTAAGCTGTGGAGATCACGTGATTTTGTTTACGACACAAACCTTCTTGACATCTGTGTCTTCTACGTGTCTTCTATGCTTTTGGTTTTTGTGACCTCGTCTCAGCCAAATTTACTTACTCAGCCTTACATCTGTGAATTTTAATTGGAGATGCATCTCATTGCCTTACATTATCCCATTACCCTCTGTACTTATATGTATAGGAGCACATTGTATCTAGGATGTATTTTCTTCTAATATTCAATTCATTACATTCTGTTTTATTTGTAAAGCAGCAAGTCACAACATGCATTATGTCAATGGACTTTTGGTTGAGATCTGAAAATATTGTAACGAGATCCAACAGTTCCAACCATGTGTAAGCATTTGCCATCAGTGGACAGAGAGAACTCCCTTTAAACAAATATAAACCTAGAACCAGACTCAGATTATCCATCCACGCAAAAAGAATATGATCTCCACTCAGATCTTTTATCTACGTAACATAAGAAATCTGCATTAATACTAACGCATATCAGATAACCATTTACGAATACTGGCCGTCACTTTGCAACTAGTTGTTTAGTTGCAGAAAATACTACGAACAAGAAACAGAAAAGTCAATGTTAATATGTCAACATCTTTACATCCTCAATGTAGAAAAATAAGTGTGATAACTTAAATTTCAATCACAAGTTCTGATATAATAATATTCTTAATCCCAATAAGGTTTCAAAACACATTCACCTCTCCCATCACATCAAGCTGCTTTTATTTCCCCAAATGATGTCGCACAGCTCCCCATTAAATCATGAGCTATCTCTCCCACATCTGTCTTTCACACACATACACCCCTGGACTCTGCATAATACATTCCCACATGAGAGTGCATTACTATAGTCCTCTTTCCTCAATAAACATCCAGCAGTGAAGAGTCACATGGTTTGAGAGGCTTTGTGGCAATATTACGTTTTCACTATCATCTTAGCCGCCCCCCCCCCCGCCTACATCACAACACCCAGCCACATGACCTGAGCTGATTGCCTTTGGCCACCATATCACTAAACCTCAAACTGGAGCATAGCCAGGGGAAGACCATAAAGCAGCGGAATGGGTCACAGGACTCGACTCATCCTCTCAACTGCTCATTATCACAGATGTTATCGCACACAAACCTCTGCCTGTCACGTTATCATGAAATGCCGGTCAGCTGATGTGTTGTCACTGTGTGAGGCTGCTGAATAGGGAATGGATTGAATGAATTCTCCTGCTGCTTCATTGTGGAGTTACCATATACATAAGATAACATGTGACCGGGCTTAAGAGGTGTTAATGTGTTTCACACCCTGAGGCTAAAGGCCGTGCTTTGACTCACAGCTTCCTTTTCCAAACAGTAGCACCCATCTTCTCGGTTGAGACATTGTTCAGATCTGCTGAGTGAGGGCAGATACAGTCTCTGTCTGTTTCTGTCCTCACCAAAACTTACATCTCCTTCTGCAAATGAGTTGAGACGGCCATAACCAAACAACACTTCTCATTTAACAGTCTTTCTTCCGGAAGGTCATATGACTGAAATCAGAAATTCACACAAACTGTAAATACAAAGTCAGCTGAGATGCACTGGGCCATATGGGGGACATTATACTATCTGTTAGAAGTATTTTAACAAAGAATGAAATCCTTTGATTATGGCTTTAAAGCAAGCCAACTACAAGTCATGTTAAGACTATTTATAGTTGCATATGAAAAAAGACCTGGAAGAAGAAGAAGTAGATCCAGTGGATGGCTGTAATGCACCTTGACGTTGGTTGCAACGAACAAGCCGAACAAAGAAGAATAAGAATAAGACTTGGACACCAAAGTAACGTTAATACTGCTCGTTGTAAAATTGTGTTTTAAAACTGAAAAACGATCTTCGTCCAGACAAGTGTTTTATCTCCATATTATTATTAATCACAATAATACTAACAAACCCTAACAGGCATATAATGTACATTCATTCACATATACAGAAAATACTATGGTAAGACATAGGATTTCTCTTCTTTGACCAACAAACACGTGACTAAAAAGAACCAGGAAGTAAATGCTGGTGACTGCATCATTGTTTTCAAACATCCACATTTTTGCCGGTCGATACTAAAATGCTCCCCGAACTAAAACTAAGACAGCAGCTCTTCCAAACTTCTCAGTTTTACGCAATCTTAAAAACTCCAAACAGTGATGCGTTGTAAAACTTAAACTTATAGTGTGCATCTAGCCTGAATTCAAAGGCTACAACTGCACTTCTCTGGAACAGGGTCATCTATTGACCAACAGGCTCAACAACTGAGTCTGCAAACGTAAAAAGACCAAAACCCACTTCTTCATGAAAGCTCATCCTCAAGCCGGTATGCAAATCTATGTAAACACACATCTAAAGGAAACACACAACGACTCCAGGCCGAAACAGTCAGGCCTTTAAAGCACAAACGGCAACAGTCGATCAAACATCAAACAATCCCCTTTGACATCCACCAACCTCAGTCCGTGATGGAGAGAGTTTACCGTCTCAATCTAAAGTCTACTTAGACAAAAGAGCTCTGCCTCTTATTGTGAGGGTGACAGAGTGGCAGAGAAAGCAGCGTGTTGACAGAGAAGATGGAGATGGCAAAGATCTCAGGGAGCAGATTGGCTCATGTCCCACATCTGCCCTTCATACTGGGGGCTGCCGGCGAAGACGATTTAAAGAGGGATCGAGGTCGTTCTCAAGTGGTTTGGGGGTAATCTGAGGTCTGTGTGCCGACGCACAGAGTGTAAAGGCTGGAATTAGGGGGGTGGCAGCTGATATGAAAACAGCAAGCCTACCCATGTGGGGGAATCAATGAGGGTGAGATTAGGTGAAAAAGGCTGAAACAGTGAACATAGATAATTACAACGGTCAAAAGACCTCCCTGGTAAAAAAAAAATAGGGACACAGAGCCCTTTTTAACGTGATCCCATATATCTTCTCTGTACTGGGTTGTATTGGAGACATTTATATGCAAATATCTGCTAAAGCCAGCTCTGTCTCAGTCTATTAGACTTTTCACAGCTCTGTGAAATGGTAGTACATAGCAGGCCAGTCCGAAGACAAAAAGGGTTTTAAACAGCAAAACCACCACCACTACAAATTGAACAAGTGATTTATTTTTCTCACTTAATTTGCCTGATAATTCCAACACTTTGCATCTAATAATTTCATATTTAACAGTTCGCAGCCTCACAGCTTCAAATCCCATTTGCCTATTTACCAAATTACAAGCAGAGAAACAAAACAGACTTAACCTCGCATTTTATCTTTAATGATTTCACTATCTGATAAAAGGAAGATTCAAAAAGGTGTTTGGCTCAGGGGGCTCCTCTGTTGACCATATCACTGTGAGGGAAAGATAAAAAAAAACAACTCCTTTTTCCTTTCGTTTACCTTTAATGATGCCTTCTTGTTATCTAGCTCTGCCTCTCAGGGATGTGCCTGCCTCTCAGCCTTTGAAACTAGTTGCATTGTTTCAAGCAAGGTTCGCGCTGAGGTTATGGGTAATTGCAATAGCTGCTTTACATTTCAATCGGCAGTATAATCTCCAAGTCCCCATCTTCCCCAACACAAAAACACTGATATCCCCCTAATTCAGCCATTTAGATGTGATAATGAAGGGACTGGCCTAAAGTTTTCTATATAGCACATCACCAGCAGCTTCTCTATTTCAATGACAATGCTTTACATTGTGAATTAGACACAAATGTACAGTATATCTAAATATAGGTGGGTGGTTTGAGGATTCTTCTAGTGTTTCTTCGTTGTTGCACCACTTACATTTTCCTTGCATCCACTACTAGAGAAGTTGCATCACAGGAATATCTTTTTTTTGTCCATTGTCTACACTCAAAGAACCAGTCTCTTCTGTGTGTTTTTGTGTCAATCTCCTCATATGATGTTCATTTGACATAAGGGTTTTTCTGTCAATTCCTCTTGATGGCTGACCACTTCTCATGAGGCAAAGTAGGCCCCGTCTGACATGGCCCTTGACGTTGAAGGACCCTAAGGTAAATTGGATGGTCCTCCATTGCTCATCTTAGAACCTTTATTATTTTTTTGAGGGGGGTGGCGCGCAGTTCAGATTCCTTGAGCATGAAACAGTTAATGGAGCCTCTTTTTCCTCTCTGGTCTATTGGAGAGTTTCCCTCCAATAAAGACTTTGTCTCCCTCCACCTCATGACACAATAAAAAGCTATTTAAGACATAACTGGGGGGGGGTTGCATTAGCAAGGCCACAATGGACAGTGGGCACAGTTGCCGGACCTCCACACTTTACAGTCTATGGGTCCAAACCTGCGGGGCAACCGCTCTTCCGAAAGACCCACCTCTTTACATTTCTATGGAGCAACTCATTAGCTAAGTAGAATCCCCTCTTTCTTACTGCATCTTGCCTCTTTGTGCAAGGGCCAGTCTTTGTCTCATCTAAATGATCCCACACAAGGCCCATTTTCTGGTTAATACATATTTACAGCCATGTAAGGTTTTTGTGGGCATCCTGTAGTTTTATGTTTCAGCCCGTCACTCTAGACACCATAAACCCATTACCAAGCTGTTTAGGGTAATTGTTTGACCATATAGTAGTTTTATCTGTAGAAGTCAATGAGTCAGCATCTTTAGAGTGGGCAGATGGCTAGACAACACATGCTGAGGATTCCCAGGGACGACCTGATGCTTTTGTAAACCTGTCTCTCACATTTTTGTTGAAAGTTTGGTTGTAAACTGCATGGTGGTTTAGGAAGGGAAATAAAATATACATGAATGATGTTTGGTAGTTGCCCAAAGTAGGATGTAAAAGGTTTTCATATGCACACGATCACATAAGACAAGCCCTACAAAGTACCTGTCAATGTTGTGGCTCTCCTCACTGAAAATCAAAATGTTAAACATTTAGAAAGCAACCATATAAGGTGTGGGTGTGGGTGTGTTTACAGTAGCCTCCTGGGGGGTAGGATCACCCGATGTCCTGAGTGAATTAAAGGGGACCATCTGTGATACCACCTGAAAGGAACATGGTCGCAGACAAAAGGGGAGATCCCTGAGCTCCCCCCGAAAGACAAAAGAGACAGAGACAAGAGGCTGAAACCACACAATCATCTCACCATCTACAATGGCCAAGCTCCTGTAACAAGCAGGATCAGGGGGATCGGCAGAGGACTAAGCCCACCGTGGCCACAGGTTTCAGTGCAAGCCATTAATTCCACTCTGCTTAGCACACAATTAATTTCACTCTCATGCAGCAGCTCAAAGCTTCCCGATAAGTAGAGAGCTGTTTCAAAAAACCAAGATTAAAAGGTGAGGGTGTAAAGACTCCGCAAAGAGGAGCCCTGAGCAGATGCTCATAGACCAAAGAGTTGCGATCAGAAGTGGCCAATGATGAGAAAAAGTAAGTTGTGAGGAAGGACGGAGTCAAACTTCTCAAAATCGCTACTGACTCACAACCAACTGACTGACTGACTATGAAAGTTAAGCAATTTGTCAGCACATGCAGAGTTATTCAATCTTCTTTTTTTGTTGACTTTGTATGAAAAGATCCTTGGTGCTAAGTCAGGATTTGGATGTTATTAACATCCCAACACAAAAAAAGAAACAATAAAGTTAACCAAGCCTTAAAAGGTGCCCCTGCTGACTTTTCTATTTGAGCTAATGTGACCAGAATTAATGCTACTATGGGCTTAATTTAGCCACAACAGTAGCCAAACCACAGGAACAACTAATTGTTAGTGAACTAAAGCACCTGCCAGAACCTGAGGGAGCTCAGGAACTGCAGCACTGGTCTTTTCCCAAAGCTGAGCCCATGGTACCGGATTAGATCCCTGGAGTGCAGACATCCTCTTGGCACCCCTCGTCTTGTGCCCTAATGGCTACCCTGCAGGGCACCATGGTTTCTGTCTGCAGCCCCTCCAGTCGTGTAAAGCCCTGGTACTCCTCCAGCTCTTCCTGTCAGACATCATTAACACTATAGCCCCTTTGAGACAATTTCTGGGTTTATATCCCTGAATGAATCACAGTTATGAGTGTATGGATGTATTTCCTGTTATGACAGAGTGAATCTTTGTTTTTATTTACTGAGCAGTGATATATGCTGGACTTCCTCTGTTTGTAAAAAATGTCTCTTTGGCTTTATCACACTGTTGTATGTTGAGCTGTGAACTGAATAGAGTAACAATTACTTGCACATTATCAGACACTAGCTTTTGGCAAGGAAAAAAAAGGTTTAGGTCAAAAGACAATTTAACAGAAAAAAAGGGATTAAAGATTTAGATTAAATTTGTTAATTTACAGCTTTCCTGCAACTGTGGAACTAAACAAAGCCTTGGATATTAAAGCAAACAATCCTGACATGTTCCCCAACTTTAGTTGATGACCTAAAACCCTACACACTCTCAAGCATTATTAGATCTGTACTATACTAATCTATCAGAAAAAACTAAAACATAATACAGAGTCACAACCTAAACTTCCCTTGATGATTGCAGAATAATTCAGTTTTAGATCATGATGAACTTTCTAACTCATCTGATGGTGTAATTTAAACGTCCATGCATCTCCATCAAGTGGCACATACATGAAGGCTGACAATGCTCTGCCCGTGGGCCTGAGCTGGAGCTAGCAGTGACCTGGGTTTAGTTGATGACTAATGCCCCAGAACCAATCGATTGGCCAGTGAGGTTTAGAGATAAGAAGCTGGACCCGTTGGCCAGAAGAAAACTGTGACCTCTAAACCATCCATCTCTGTCCTCATCTGGTGCTGGGTTGAGACGTTTGGTGTTCAGCTCTTCCACTAAATCCTCCTCCAGTGACAAAGCAGGCAGATGCTGCTATCAGTTTGTCCGTCCAGCTTGGCCTAGTGGGACATAATAACACGCCCACCTCTCTCTCTCTTCCTCTCTCTTTGCAGCTTGGAGACCCTGGCCCATTGCAAAAGACATAGAGGACATTGTACCGAGCCTACGGCCCCTTTCAAAGTGTCAGGACCCAAACTAAACTTCTCCTGAGATGAGTAATGGGATCTACTGGCCCATATTGAATATGCTTTGAAGACTGCTCTGAGGTTTAAAAATCAGGACAATGGCTAATTTCATAGTGAGGTCAAACGTTGGACTTTATTGGATTCCACCTTTTTTTTCTGCCAGAGGAATTTCATTCATTTATTGATTTTAATTCATTCATTTACAAATCAGCAAATAACAAAGAAAAGAAAAAGGAAATTAATCAAATAAACTTAAAAATGAAGGAGAAATGCAGGGAACAAATGTTTTTGGCTATATTTTAAAGCATATTTTCAGATTGGAGGGCTCAAAACCACACAGTAGACAGTCACCTCCAAGCAGATATGACCACTGTTTAATTAAAAATAGCTTCTGGAAAAATAAGGAAAGATTTAAGATGCAGAAAAAAGGTTGGAGGATCCCCCTAATCTTAGAATCACCAAAATAAATCCCAGCACTGATGTTATTCAGCACCATCAGTTTCTCAGATGACCTGCACATTTACATTTAGTGCTGATGAACCTGGGCGAGGACTTTCTTTCAGACTGGGTCAAATATCTTATAATACAAGAAAATTTACTTTCTATACTTTCCAGTGGTTGTCTAAATGTTTCATCTTCGCTATCCCAACTGATCTGTATATGAACTGATGATGTAGGAAACTCTAAATCCTCCTGTCAGTTCAGGCACCTGGACACAGTCCAGGTGCCTCTCTTTCTCAAGTTGTCCTGTTGTGCAAATGCTCCAAGCTGAAATTCACTCAGCCCGCTCCCCAAACCAAAGTCATTTGCTTAAGCTGCCTGTCAGTCGGGTGCATTTGTTTGCATCAATAGTTAAACTCTGCAGGGAATGGAGGATACTAATTGTGTTGATTTGGAGGGGGGTCTCCCAGGTGTGTGGTAATGGGGGGAGTGGGGGGATGTAATACCTGTATGAATACACTAGCAGGCCTTCAGTTTACACAGAGCCAGGCAGGGAAACACTGGCACACCTTCTCTCTTGATAAGCAATCAGCAGTTCAGGCTTCATGGGGTTAGCATCCTGCAGAGTCTTTCTTAGTTTGGCCTAATGTTAGTAATTATGCTACCAGTGTGAACCTCTTGCCATTAACCAAACAGAGGTGGAGACAGAGGGAGGAAATGTCAGCAGGAGCCTGAGTTTGGGCCTACCTCATATATGACATAACAATGTGGATGAACTGGTGAGGCCTGGGGTAAGCACATACGCTTTACATCATATGTTAACTAAGCAATGAATGGATGATGTATTTAAATCAAGCTTCAGCAAACTAAATAAAAACAGGTTTTAAATATTACATATATACCGGTTTTAATATCACTTGAACTTCACCAAAGCCTTTAACAGTGGCTTTTCAATTCTCACTACTTCACCACCAAATCAGAAAGCTTGTTTTCAAACAAAGCCTTCAAAAAAAGCCCTTCCTTACCCTGCCCCTTGAGAGGTACCACCTTAAACACTTTGAAACACAATATGGATGTGAGTCAGCAAACACAAAAAGGCATCTGTGACATAATATCAAAAGGGCCATTTTCCTACATTCTGGAGGGGCTGCTGCCAGCGTTGGCCGCAGCGGTCAGCAGCCATTGGAGTGGTCAGCGTGGAAAATTCCCTGTGCTCCATCATTCTGATGGCTGTGTCCAATTGCATTATGCCAGAGCAGCAGGTAGCCCTGGCTGCTGGGGTTCGCAGCTCCGACGGCTTCACCCCATTGGCCCAGAGGCTACGGCCAAGGTTCATGGGTCAGGGCCTTGTCCGGACACAGGCTTGGCTCCTGGCCAATGGGTCGAGCTGGTCAGTGCTGGGGAGCAGTGGCGGTCAGACAAAAGATTTATAGATGCACCGGATGGGGAGAATGCTAAGAGGCTGCACTGAAATCTGGCCAAAGTTTCTTTAAAGGCACAATATGTTCATGTTTTGTTTATGTGTTGAACTCCTTGATTTGATCTGCCAACTTTTAAAGACTTTTTTATACATTTTAATTTCACAAATCGGATGCTTGCAGTCATCTTTTATTTTGTCTTTGCAGATGTTTCCCCTGAAACCTTCTGCTAATGAACAAAACCTGGCCTATAGCACACATCTTTAGAAAAGTGGTCTCAAAAGGATCTGCTGCCAAAAGTAAAAGACGAGCTTGATCTGTCATCCTGTCGTGAACTGTTTATCGCTTGCCAACTTATTTAAGTGATTCCATCAAACTGGGACACTTTAGAAGTAAGTTTAGAGCCACACAAGTTTTCTGGTCATGGAAGGCCGACAAGCTCTGATTGCCCTGAAGGGCGTTTTGTTCTTGTTAGGGTATTGTGAACAGATGGGACTTCATACCCACTCGCCCAAATCAAAGATGGCATTTGTTTTTCATATTGGATGATTTTAGAGCTATATGGACGATGCAAACAAAGCCTTTTTTCAATAATCCTACAAATATCAAAGAGACATTATACCATCCGGGATTTGTTGATGACACACTTGAGCCTCATTTAGCTAAACCAAGAGAGCATTGTTGAGGAATTTGTTAAGAAAACCAATTTCCAAAAGTTAGAAATTAGCAGCACAAACAGCCAGACTTAATGTGTCTTCAATCAGTTTAAAGATTTGGCATCAACATCATAAAACACCAAGAGACACAGCTGGCTGGTTCATATTGCCAACAATGTAAACCATGAAGCGAACAAACTACGTAACTCTGTAGGGCCACAAAGACAAACTATTGGGCGACATTTCCCACATTCAAGGAGTCATAAACCATCCCGTGACTAGAGGAATGGCCCAGCATGTGGTTTATTTTTCTGGGACACACTTAAAGGTCAGGCGGTAATCCACAGGAGTCTGTGAATGTATTCTCTGGGCAGAATCACCAGCTGCCATTTGCACGTGGGTGGACAGTTTGTCTGAGTTGGCCCTGCAGAGCTGAGGCCTATGGCCATGAAACCTTGCTGCCCTTTCAGCTAATTGTTTGTGGGTTGCTTTTAAATTTATTGACATTCTTGGTGATATAGTGCTTCCCATTGTGTCCGCAGCCTATTGTGAGCAGCATTAACCATGGCTCCTGCTTCCCTGCTCTTGTGCTACATGCCTGACCAGGGGCCAGACAGCAGTGTGATGCCCAGCGGGAGTGCCCTCTCCGTGGGCAGGAGAGGAGACCTTTGCAGGTGCCTCAGCTCCTCTCTTAGCAACGCCCTGCTGCTCTAAATTTGTTGTCCCCCTGTGGGTGTCTTTCTGAAAGTGTCAGCTGTGGGGCCCCTGATGGGAGATTTGTTGATATGATAACTCGATTAGGCTCGAGGACGGATGACATGGTGGCAGAGAGCAAGTCTGCTGCTCCCAGGGAGGTGCTGACTCCTCTCCTTAACCTCTCCTCAGGAGGCCAGCATTCTGAACACACCAGGCATGTGGGCTCCCAGAAGCCTCTTGTTGAGCCTCCAGTAATCAGTCTCCCAGGCACAACGGCGCAGTTCGCTAACCAAGCAAAGACTCATAATCCTTTTAATAATTTAAGTATAGACACAGTATGAGACTAGGGGGCTTCATACAAAAGAGAACTCACTAATTAAGACTGTGAATGAAGTTCCTTATTATGTGGATTTTATTTCAGGATTTATCATTCCAAGTTGGCCTCGCTCTCTCATCTCTTTTTTTCCTAATTGGCCAGTCAACATTTCCCAATTAACTCTAAAATTGCTTGATGATTGCCCTAAATTAGCTCCAGATACCGGCATACAGCTTAAGTGAGAGTTGAAGATAAAGTTATAGACTCTGTGAATTGGTAATTAATTTTAAGCCATCAAAGCATGCAATTTTCGTAGCTGGGGGAGGGATATGGATACAATCCCAGGTAGCCTGGCTGGTATTATCCAGTAAGACTCAGTAAGGATGCACTAATGTGCTCTCAACACCTCTCTACTTCCGGAATAATCTCAGCTCACCAGTGTCAGCCGCGGTTGCATTATAAACTCTTTTTACCCGATGGTTAAGTTGGAGACTCAAGGTGGATTTAAATCAAAAGGGCTGCTCTCCCTCGGCGAGGCAGCTAAAAGCTCTGGCATATCCGCCCAGGTGTAACAGGGTCAATCAGTAACCACTGGAGAGTTAATTAGAGATAAAGTGGATGATAATGGCAAGGCCTCGCTTCACTCACACATTCCAACACACCCAACATGTACACAAAGTCTGTTTGCCGTCAGGTTGGTTGCCACTTGCAAAATACCCACACTTCTTACGCACAGACTAAAACTCGGCTTTAAAGCGAAAAACAGTCATTAAAGAAGAACTGCATGAAGTGGTACTTTTGTCTTCGTACAACTGCAACTAAGCTTTTCTGGAAGGTTAGCAATACAACTTCCAGCTAATACCATAAACACTCAGGTTGGGATGATCATTACATGGAAAGAGCGCTTTCCAGCTGTCGGCACACAATGGACACACACACACACACCTCACTCGTCTCTACTCAGCGCCACAAAGCCAGGCAGCAGCTCAGACAGGATGTAGCACATGTGTATCATATTAGGCAGGCCTTTCGAAGTCAGCAGGCCCATAGGTGATATTAGATCTACAGCTGGCCCACTCCCTCTGTCTCTCTGAGCTGCTGCCCAGCCTCCAGCCCTCTCAGACTGATATTTCACACATCCCTCCAACCGTCTCACAGCCCCAGTCACAGGTGGGAATGCCTTCACACAGAGCAACAACAAGAGGGCCTGTTGTAATGAGTGCGTGTGTTTTCCCCCCACAGAGAAATCGTAGACAGGGGAAGCCATTCAGTGTGCCCCCTCCGGGTCAGACATGAAATGTGGAGGGACTGACCCGACATGGCCCGTATCAAAGCCCTGACGGACACAGCTGAAGTACGAGAGTTCAGGTGCATGTTACTTTGTAGGGAAAGTGAGCAGCTCTGTGTTTAACCATGCTAGAGAGGAGCTGGAGAATGTCACTGAGGGCCAGCTCGTCACCCCTGAACGAATGCAGGACGTGGTGGTGTGATGCTTGCCATCTGTACACATCTAGGGCGATCATGGGAGGAAGTAATGAACTATAATATCCCTGTAAACCAAGATGACTTTTCCCAAAGAAAACGTTCGTAAATATGAGTGCCTCAAATGCCAAAGTGATATCTCACAGGGGAGCTTGAAATACTAGACTTCTGTGTTGGACATTTGTCCGACAACATTCAGAATCTATAACCCCCTTTACACAGCCTGGGGCAACAATATGCCAGCTTGTTTAGGTCAGTGTAAACAAGAAAAAAACATTATAACAAGTTTACTAAACCAGTATTGGAGGATCTCTGTATAAATGTGGCTTTTGAGTAACCAACAAAATAAGGCTAGATATTATCTGGGACATAAAAAAACTAACTCCTCAGTTACACCTCTTTTTTCATGAAGCAGAGTCAGTGAGACAAAACAAGGTATTGATTTTTGACTGTGACCCCGGGGCCCTGAATGGAACTGAATGTCGGACAATGACTGGTTAATGTGCTCTTGTTATCAGAGGTCACAGATGTAATCAGGGCAAAAACAGTGATTTGATATGGGAGGGCCGCTGATGCTGAGATTCAACTAAAAACTAAAATCAAATCAATTCAAACAAATTTACTAAATGAAGCATAACTTTTTGACAGACCTGAAAAATGTATATCTATGAAAAATGTTTTAAACTATAGATGAGAAAATCCAAATTGGGCACATGCAGATAATCTAGCATCCATAATAGCATAATGATGGCTTTACCTCAATAGTATGTGTGCAAAACAGCAAATTTGGGCAAATGACACTGAGAATCAGAAGAACAAATGGTAATAATACAATTTCTAAATATTATCAGCTTCTTCAAAATGGGAGAATCTGATTTTGTAACTAAAACAGGCAATAAATTGAGAGTACAAACGGAAATAGATTAAAACTGTAACTGCTTCTCTCCTTAGCCAGAGCTTCCACGCAGACTGGAGCCATCGACACATGCTGCCTGGTGTATCAGCCGAGCTGTGATTCATTAATCAGAATACAAATTCATTTCACAGAGGAATGAAAGGCACTGTCGCCACCCTCCTACACTGCACAAGAACTCTTGCTGTCATTTTCACACACACACACACACACACACACACACACACACACACACACACACACACTCAGCTTGTGGTGTCGTGAGTGACGCAGGGAGGGATGTCGTCAATTAACTGTGGTCTCCTAAAAGATGAGATGACTCAAAATGTTGTTTTCTTGCATATTTCCACAAAAAGAGCAGTGTCAAAATGGATACTTGCATCTGAAATCCAAAGAGTCAAGAAGTTGAAAACAAAAACACAGCTCAACACTGCCAGCGACACATACTGTATGAGGATCTAATAGGCGGGCCTCTAATTTGACAAAGATAAGATGAAAGATAATTCCCATTACCGCCATGGGAATTATTAAATAACTTCAGCAGCAACAGAGCAGGAACTGAACATCTGTAATCAATTTATAAGAATACAGGCCATTTCGTCTACTGATTGATTTACAAGCTGAAAATGTTGGCAACAAGTCACACGTCTTGAAAAGTATTATGAGCATAAATAGAATTCAGTCATAATCTATTTATCATGAAACATATACTCAAAAAAGATAAGTCTGGGAAATTACAGATGTAATACACCTGGGAGAGAGTGATAATACAGTAAATGAAAAACTACTGTGTTATCATTGGAAATGGACTGCAAATAACATGTTGCACTGATTCAATAAAAAAAACAAAAAAACTCTTATGACAAAAGAGGAAAAGAAATGTGTTACCATTATTACACTAATAGCTAATTTATCACGTTAAAAGCGCTGTGACAGCATTATCTGCTAATTGTTTTCATGTCATAGGTTTATTACCTTAATGGAAAGTCATTGCATTAACACTCAGAACATTCATTACTGACCACATGGCCTTCACTTCTGGCTGTCCCTGTCCTCACCCTGTCACTCACTCACTGTTTGAGAGGGTTGACGTATGAGAGTATTTCCTTTTGTATATCATTTTATTCTCAGACACTTAACTTGTGCAGCGCCTGTTCAGAATGGGCAGTGTGCTTGGCCTGTGGTGATGCTAGTTGCAGCTTTCTTTCTGCATTGTAAAATTGCAGTAATTGAGCCACAAGAAAAGACTCGCTGGAGGACTGAACCCTGAAGCTGCTGCCACTGCACAAGGAGCTGTTCACCTGTTTATTGAAAGTTCAGTGGAGCTCGAACTTTCCTTCCTTGAGATTTCTGGAAGTATTAGATGCATGTGCTAAGACTCAGGTAGACAGACCTATCTGCCTTTAACATACCAATGCACACAGTGAACTCATTTTAAAAAGTTATTTTATGGAGGATTGAGTCCACAGCGGCTGTGGGCTTCGATTCTGACCCAGCTCTTGTCTTTCTTCCCTGATTCTAGTGACAATAGTAGGACCAAACCTCCACAGAGCAAATATTGTCATACTTTCCTGCACATTAGGCATAATTCATTCCATCATTGGATATAAGGAATCACAGTTTGGTGTCCGTTGTCCTGAACGGGTGACACATCCACGCTTTTAACAGAGCTACTGGACACAAACACTCTGGTAGTGAATGTCAAGCTTGACTTCATCAACTTTCATCCTGCAGCAGTGAGTGACTATTTTAGCAAGTACTTCACAGACATCAACACTGATGAGTAGGCCTCGTCCATTTAACCCTGCTGTCATGAGCATGAGCGAGTTTCATGTCAAAGCTGAGAGGTAATCAACGGCAAAACTACCAAGGCCGTGTCATATCTGTGTTCCCGTTCCCACTCTGGTGAAGACATGTGGGTTCGACATTTACTCAGAAAAAGACCAAAAATATTGTTATTTTTACAGACTCAGTAGCAGCGAGAGTTAAGTTGTGGGGCAGGAAGTTAGGATACTCCGAAAAAATGATACTGTCCTCCGCAGGATGATAAGCAGTGTGAGGAACTTCTGAAAATAACCAGGAGTTCACCCACTGAACCCTTGTGTCCAAGGAAGCCAGTTCAAGCCTCTGGCTCAGGACGAGTTCTACACACTGTCTGGGTCTGGACATTTTCGAAGTTTTCCTTTCACATATAAAGAACGCAATAAGATATAGTCCAGGTCAGACACATTCACA
The DNA here is from genome assembly GCA_026259375.1 of Verasper variegatus. Lineage (NCBI taxonomy): Eukaryota > Metazoa > Chordata > Actinopteri > Pleuronectiformes > Pleuronectidae > Verasper > Verasper variegatus. Next base: position 15,674,989 of record CM048046.1, on the reverse strand, counting down.
ACAACAGGAACATTTCCAGATTTTCAGGCAATGGGTGGTGCCCCATGGACTCACTTTGACATTTTCTAAACATATTACCAGGGGGCTGGCAGGAAACATTTCAGAAAATTTGCGGAGCAACTGACTCGGACAACTGCGTTCTCACATGCAGCCCCTCTGGAGTCACCCAGGTGTGTCGGTGTGAGTGTGTCCTAAATTGCCTCAGGCTGTGGCAGTCAGAAGCACGAACGCAATGAGAGCGAATCCTTTCAGCTCAATTCTATCAAGAAGGTTTGATGGTTTGTGTCTTTCTCTCACACACAGGACTGGGACAGACAGGACCAACTGTGCTGAAGCCAATTGTGAATCAAGCACATCTCCACTGACAGCACATCCCAGTGTAAAAAAAACAGTGTGGTTTCCAACAATCATTGTAGTGTGTAATACAGCAACAGACTCAGTGAAAGACGTGAACATTACAGACATGTAAACTAAACCATCTTTTAACCATGTCCCCATCACGATCCCACTTATTAACCAGAAAGAGCCTTTTAGAGCTGTTATAAAGGGGTCTAGCTATTCATATCATCTATCAAAGACATTTCAGAAGTGGGCTGGCTCATATTTAATGTTCAAATGGAAGAGACAGCAATGGAACAGAACTACCTAATCACACACAGACAATAACACATTACTCCCGTCTGCCGCTTTAAAGGAACCCCCCAAAAAGCCCCAAATCTAACCCAACGACCAGAGACTGCACAACACTTCAGACAGATGAATCAAAGTCAAATGGTTCTATTCATTGAAAAACAAAACACAACCATGTCTACTTTTCTTCAAACAAGTCAGACCAATAAAACTTTGTTTTCGTTTAACTGGGGGATGGCTTTTTCTGTGGGCGCATCCCAAATTGAGGGGGTCAGACAAGTTAAGGCTTGTCCTAAAACGGACACATGTTCTCCATTGTAAAGCTGACTTCTTTCCCAGCCAGGAGATCAATGCAACCTGTCACAAGTCACCCACTTGCTGTCAGACCGCAGAGGGAGGCTTTGGGGAGTTGGGGTAAGGGGCAGGAGAGGACAGCAAATTATGTAGAAGAATCTCACAGGGATGTCTACATTTCTGCATTTTAATTTGAGAGGCGGTGGGGGGTAATGGTTAAGAATTGGGGCCCCCTGGAATCAGTGATTTGCATGGAATATCCTGCAGGTAGCACGGACTGGGGGCGGATCAGAGCTGGTAGATATGGGAGATACTTTATGTTGGCATCTGCTGTCTGTTACAGCTACAAATGGCACCTGGTCAATGAAAAAATCCAGATAAATATAAGGCTGGGCAGTTTCAAGAGATAAAAAAAAGGACACTGAAAACAGTTTTTTGAGACACCAATACTGATCAATAATCAGAAATGTGACTGTTAAAAACTTAACCTAACCTTGCTTGATCTGCTGAATATTGGAAATTGCTCCAACACAGTCCCTCTCCTTCAGCATAAATATTCAGCAAAACTCAAAATATAAAATAATACAAAATATATTCTTGATTTTAATTATTTCCATTAAACTTTTATATTATTTATTATTATTTCATGAAGTTTGCAATTATTATTTTGTTATTCTTTGTAACCTCTAGCAAATATCTTGGTACAATGAGAATCTTACTGTTCCTTATCTCTGACACGTTACATGACAACAGATTGTTTTTTTGCTATTCTGACATCAGTAACGCTGTGGTCAGCCTCCAACCAACCGCACCCTGGCTGTCAATCAACCAGGCCGTGATCTAGTGGCCATATGTGATGTGGTCAGTGTTTGGGTGCCGCATGTCTGATGGACAGCTGCCCCTCCTCAAGCCCTGGCCACAGCACCTGCTTTGTCTGTCGGCTCTGCAGACACGTGTCCCTCTTTGTGGCCCCACGCTGTCAGAGCCAAGAGGGGCCTCACAAGGCAAATACAACCAGGGATTTTACCAAGGGTGCTGACTGACCGGCTGGGGGGATGCAAGAAAAAGCGAGGAAGGGGCTGTTGAGTCCTGTAGAGGTTGTTTACAGGTCAGAGGATGAGGTGTGTTAAGGTAAGGAAGGACCTTGGGTGTGGGCAGGGTCCTGTGAGACAGGGCAAACTAGAGACAAACTGCTGTAGATGGTGACTCCAGCAGCGTTGACGGAGTGGGTGGGATGGGTGGGTGGGTGGGGCGAATAAGATAAGAGGGACAACTAATTATCTGTCAACTTTACAGCCCGTAACAGATGAGCAGAGCTGTCGTAGAGAGAGGGGCAGGCGTGGCAGGAAGGACTGACTGGCGGCTGGAGGGAGTGGTGGGCGGGCAGCTGTCACTCATGCAGCCTCGTGAGGCCTGGGGCACACCTGTGCACCTTTGCTTAGGGCTGGGTGACCTCTTCAACAGGAGGTCAGGGCATGACAGTGTGATGAGCAAAGCAGAATGGGGATGTTGTTATTGTGCTTACAAAAGGGCTGTTGACCCGAGGTATAGATCACCTGACTGATAGAGGAGCAGGTCAGGAAATCAAAGGCATTGTTGTGACCCTGTGCATTTTATGGCCCTTTCAAAATTGGCTTCTATTATATAGCAGCTATTAACAGAGTGAGGAGCAACACCTATAATTAGACTCAGTAGAAACAATCTGTTGCTTTGTTTAACTCTTTCAATCTGCTGATTCTCAAGAAAACAAGACGGGGCAGCTGTGTTGGTGGTTTATTTTATATTATATACTATCATAGAATCAGTCTTTCCTACTCAATCCTCAGCCATTCACAGCACTGCAACCTCAGTGTCATATGAAGATCACATCTGCAGTTATTTTCACACCGTGCACACTTCTATATATATTCACATGATCCAACTTATGCAATTTATTCCAAGTAAATATGAAAGACTGGACTCCTCCTGCACCTCCGGCCTGTGGCGTTTCCACTCGCCAGGCAAACTTTCTCTTAAACAAAGGAACTCATTCAGTGACCGCTGAGCACGGCTGAACAACTGTACAACAGGAGTAGGTGTGGGAACATGAACCATCCATCCTGTCCACATCTGCTGTGCACTTCCTCTCCCACAGACGAGGCAGCTGTTCTACCATATATTTGCACTGTGCAGCTCCCTCCTCGGCCCGAGCACTTTCCTTCATTGTCAGGATGAAACGCGCCGCAGCGGTGGTGGCCCCGGTCCTCAGGAGCAATGCCTGGCTGGAGCTTATTTTGGTTGGGCTTGGCCAAATAAACACACTGGGACCTCGCAGCCACAGCTGTGGGCCTCTCCCTGGCTGACCTTCTCTCCTGTGACTCCTCCACTCACAGAGAGAGAAAACAAGTGAGGGGGAAAGAGACAACGAGCCCGAGCCAAAGCCTGCAGAGGTTAGAAGGGCCAAATGCTGCTTATTATCAGAGTCAGGTCTTTCCCACGCCTGCAGGCCTCGTGTGTGCAGCCGGCGGCGTGCCTGCTCGCCAGAAAGTGTTTAGCTAACTCATCTACAGTCATCCTCCCTCTGAGGGAGGGGGATGAGGTTTGATTTCTCACTGCTGGAGAGAGGGGAAGGTTTATTCAGCAAGTTTCTGTGCAAAGACCATGAGGCTTAAGACCAGGAGGGTGAGAGGAATGCAAAACACCTTCTCTTCTTTTAACCTGCTGCTCTGAGAATGGATGAGAGTGTGAGTTTGGAGTGTGACAGTTGAGTAAATTGGACTAATGGGCTGAGCACGTAGGGACGAAGGTCACAGCGGCTGGTTGCTACAGCCCGGCTTATGGGAATGAGGCTACAAGCGGCTGCCCCGCTGCAAGAAACAAGGCCATGTTGATGAGAAAAACACACCCACACACTTGCATCAAAATTTCATGAAAAGTTCAATTTGGGCAGATTTATCCAAAAGCTAAATATTTATCCATATAAGAAAAGAATAAAAAATATGAAAATGTTATCAGGCATCAAAATTAATTTGGCACAAAAGAAGTTTTGTGAAGAAGGAGTGGTTTATTTAATTACATTATATCATACAACATATGTTAAAAAGTGCAAAGGGTTGCAAGTCCAAAAGTCCTTCAAGTTCTCCAAAGTAAATCTAAAGAAAATCTACTAATTACTACAAGATACAGTCCTTGAGCTGTGACTGTTTCTTAATGTGTTTGCATCTGAAAAGCCATTGTTCAGCTTTTAAATCACTCATTAAAATCTGTAGTAAAATAAAAAATATATGTATATTAGCATACCACCACCCACCCAGCAATACACCCACAGCCACCCACTGAATTCTTTCTACATACAAACACACACCCACCACCTCCTACACACGTATCATTCCCCTCACATCAAACACCCACGCACACATCCATCAACACGCATGAATGCTCTGTCACCCACCTAGTAACTCCCACACACACACACCGACTCATTCTACAACAAATACAACAGCAGCCTCTTTCCTCCTACACACAGACAGACAGACAGACAGACACACACACACTCTTTACCCCCTGCCTTGCTCCGTTTGCACTGTCAGCCTGATGCAGAGCTGAGTCAGCAATCAGCGTGTGCAAGTGTGTGTGTAGTGTGTGTCTGTGCGTGTGAGCCTGCAGCCTCTCCAGGAGCACTGTGGTGAATGAGGGAAGAGGAGGGACTCTCCTGCTGCCTCTGGAGGGGACAGATGGGCAGAGAGTGGGCTCCTGGGCAGGTAGTCATCCCCAGAATGTGGGGGCGTCTTTGGGGGGTCTAGCCAGTGGCTGAATGGCCTTTAAATGCCCCCCACCCACACCCACGGAGAGCACCATGAGGGGGGCTATTGTCACTAAAGACTCCCTCCTCCTCCTCCTCCTCCTCCACCTCATGCTGAGTGGGTGCATCACAGGGAGGTCGCTGCCCTCGAACACACCTGCAGGAATGCATTGGGATGAATATGTAGTGTGTAAGCAAATGGACTGACATCTGCTATGTGAAGACACATGGCCTTCCACGGTGCATACGAATGACATCGCTCCAAATGTGACGCTGAATTAATGGGATCTTAGTAGTGCTTTCGTTTTTTTGCTGCAAACACGACAGCTTGTGTGTCGACTACCTGTCGGCCACAAACCCCGTTTTTTATTCCAGCCAGTCTGTGCATCAGCCTGGGGCAGCCTGAAAGTTTTACCCCACTGAAGCAAAATAATTGAAACTACAAATAAAAAAGGTTCACAACTACAGCAGAACAGAGAGAGTCAGAGGCTTGGTAGAAATGGAGACTGGGCATTAAATCTCGGGCCCCTTATTCTGTCAGCACCGCCACAGAGCCACGTCAAAAATTACACAGCAGCTCCAGCTAGCAGGCAATTACAGAGTGGGGTCTGTGAGTGACGCCTGTGTAGTGACTGGCTGGCACTCTCCTCTCTGACATCCACAGAGGCACTTACAATTTACAGCACAAGGTTCATTTTCAAAATGAACCAAGTCCAAGAGCTGGACGCACACACCACAACCCTCTCTCTGTTCCTCATAGCTGTAATTACATTGAATATAATCATTCGGTTTTAGTAAATGGCCGTGGTCAGGCTCAACCAATGAGGGATACACTACGAGAGGAAGAGCGAAGCAACAAGGCGGCTGGGAGATTGAGAGAAACCCGAGGGAAGAGATAAAGGTTGTGTTTGTCAGGGACTCCGTCTGCCTGATGGCACCATGTCAGTGTCAGTGTGTGGGTGTGTGCTCAGGAGTGGTTTCAGCCCAGACGGACGTGACACACGCACATTCAAGCGCGTGTCAGGAGGCCACCCACGCCTGACACCGCGAGAGTGCCAGGCCCTGACACATGGAGCGTGGTGCGGCGACAAGTTCGTCAAGAGACCGATCAGTGCCTCCTTGCCACATGTCAGTCACCAGCTCTCAGTCACGTCTCACTTTTCTCCCCCGTGACTCCCTCCCTCATCATGTGAATATGTATTCGCGTTTCACATGAACACATTGTAGCCTCAGTGCAAATGTTCCGAGACATGTATTAGTGGCAATAAACTGCGCAGTTGAACGACAAATATCTGAGGCCCTTAGAGTAGATGATAGAAAGCTATCATTGAAATTACATCATTTACCATAACATCACTGTGCACAACTAATTTTTCACTTTTAATCGCTTGAGACAAAGTCCAGATGTGTTGGTAATTTATTTCTCCTCCAGATACCCTCTACTCGACTGCACCAGCAACTGTGGACTGACAGGCCTCCCTCCAAATTCCATTCCATTCCACCACAGTTCCATGTGGTTTCTCTTGGGGAAGTTCAAGACCTCGTGCAAATGCTTAATCACCTCACTTTACTGTTTGCCCCAACTGGCAAAGTAAACAAAAGGCACACTCGGGTGGGTGTCTTAAACAAGCTGAGGAGTGTGGGAGGATTCCAGAAATAAACCGGAGCATAAAGTTAAATCACAGCCAGGGGAGGGTCCAGTGTGCCAGATTTCAAAAGGGAACCCATAAAAAAGGAAATCTGGTCTTTACATTCTCGACGAAGGAGGCAAACGTGAGACGTCGGAGATATTGTGCCACTGCCACTTCCCTATCACCAGCGGCGTCTGTAACTCACTCCTGCTAATGCATTGGGATTCATGGCTGTTGTTAAATTAGCGGTTCTCAATCCCAGGCCGCAAAAATCAAAATGGTGAGGGTTTTCACTCCTGACAGACTCTGCAGCACCTGATTGTTTCAGATTTTCAGATCTTGAAAAGGAGAAAAGGGGGAAATCATTGGTTGACATAGAAACCTGCAGTTACTTCCGTCTGGATGGCACGGATCTGAGAATGCAGGAACCGTGAACAGATCTTTATAGCACATTTTTTCGTAGTCGCCAGTGTTGGTTGGTTCATGCGTTTCTTTGTTTGTCAGCAAGTCTATACAAAAACAACTGGGAAGAACATGGCGAGATGGGACGCTTTTTGACATTTACCCAGGGAATAATTCATGGATCTTGATGAAAACTGATATCTATAAAGGAGTGAAATGACAGTTGGGCCTCGGTGGAGATATGCGCTCGAGAGTGCCATCCTAGTTTCACCTGAAACAACAACCAGCTGTGGCACCAGATCATCAGTCACTGCTCCCCACATGCCGTCAGTCAACAGGATCCTCTATCTGATGGCACCTCACATCATTGTCCAATGCCTGTACACTTTCTATCTCTCTCCCTGACCATCTATGAGACTTCATCTCCTGAAGTGACACACCAAACGGACTAATCCCTTGTCAACATGTTGCTGATCCTTGGATTGGGGCTGCCCCTGGGCCCTGATCTCCCCTCTGCCTCCCTCCTTCCCTCATCCCTGGGTCCCTCAGGCCAACATGGGCCCTGACAAAGCCCTAATCCATCACCTCCTGTCAGGGCTGGCCGCACCACAACTCCGCCCCCCTCCGACCCTCATGGGCCAAGCATTAGCCTAATCCACTGGGCCGGCGATCCATGAGAATGGAGCGCCCACATGCCTTCACCCCGGTTCTGTTTACTCGTCCCATCTGAGTCAACACACTCCCCGGAGGGACGAGTGCCACAGAAAAAAAGAGGGGAACACCATGAAGTCCCTGGGCCCATCCTGAACCATGCACCACACCCACCAGCAGAGGAGGCTTTACCTTGGGTGGTGATGTCTGCCCGTGGGTCTGCCTGGCAGGCTTCTGGTGTGGTAATGTAATCCTTGGAGCAAACACAGGCATCCTGACTTCTGAAGGGTGTAGTCTTGTGTGGATGCCTCACTCAATGACAGAAACGCACTTTGATGACGATCCACAGCTGAAAACTGACGGTGGAAGGTGCACAGACGTCATTCTCAATGTTACATGCACATGCACACATTGCCTTATGTCGTTTATTTTTTATTCCTTATATTTTTATCATTTTTTTGAGTATGTTCTTACATTTTTGTATATCTGAGATAACAGAAGATTATACGCATTACATGTGATCCGTTGCACTTCTGTCCATCCTTAGAGAGGGATCCCTCACTTGACGCTCTCTCTGAGGTCTTTATCTGTCTATCTATCCATCTAGCTATCTATCTATCTATCTATCTATCTATCTATCTATCTATCTATCTACCCATATATCTATGGAAACCTGAGAAGAAACATTTTTTTAAAGTTAGCAACCAGCTAAAAGGCTATGGTGGTTTTAAATAGTATTTGTTTCGTCTGTAACACACACACAATTTGAACACAACAAAACTACACTAAAAACCTCCTCTGTCAACACAACAGGAGCAAACAAGATGGCAACCCTCAATTCAGCCAAAGGCTTTTTTGTTCTGAGATGAAATGTAAACCAGGATATTCCACGTCCTCACTCAGCAGGTGGTGGTGAAGACACAAATGAACGGCTGCTCTCTGACTGTGTGATTTCGATGTGTTCTTAATGTGTTGTTGTTGTGTTTTCTTGTTTGTATGATACAGACACGTGTTACCTGCTGACGGATCCTCACCTTGGTCAACTTCCTCTCATCTGTTGCTCTGCAGCCTCCTGTCTGCTCTACAAGCAACATCACACACAACACTGCCCTCTAGTGGTGGAGGAGAGAACAGCATCTGAAAGTCTACAGTGTCCAGTGTCAAGAATCCGATAAAATACTCAATATAAAATTAGATACAACTAATACTAATACTAATACTACTACTACTAATAATAATAATAATAAGAAGAAGAAGAATTCTTCTTATTATTATTCTTATTATTATAATTATCATTATAATAATAATCTAAAATTGTATTTGCAGTCATGTTTACACAGTATATGTTCTGTTTACATTGTACATATTATTTTGTTTATATTATATTGTCTAATTATAAGTTTGCCCATAGTGGAACTAATAAAGGACTATCTTATCTTATCTTATGTGGTTTAGAGGCTGCTGCTTGTGATTAAATCTTTACATGTTTATTTCACAGTTCTCCGTGCATATCATGTATAGTAGATAGTAAATATAATTTATAGATAAAATATTCACTCACACAGCTCATTTGGGGTTCAGTAGATCCACCTTGCCTGTGGTTATTGGACAAACCTCTCTTCTCTCTACCTGCTGTTTCTCTGCAGGCCGTAGCTGTCTTCAGGATTTGGACTGCAGGAAACCAGGTATCGAACCGCCAACCTTCCAACAACCTCCCCTCACTATTTGGTTGTTTCTATATTGTGTAAAAAATGCTTCTTTAATAAATCAGTCAACATTACTTCATGTTCAGATGACCAAATTAAAAGAAACTGCAGGTCACACACAACCTCATGGTAGTTGTAGTTTTAATGAACATGTTCAGCACATAAACATTAAACCACATTTAAAAAAAATTATAATTTTCTATGGTCACACTACTTATAATCTGAGTCCATCGTCTGACAGTGTACCACGAGCCATGTTGCAAAAATGTTCAGAGAAATATTCATAAGGACTGGATCAGTTTCTCTTGGGAGAAGATGTTAATTTAACTGAAGTTGACAGATGATGAATGATCCAGTGAGTTGAAGAATTCCTAACTGCTCTCAAGGGACACTCATTCATTTTGACAATATTCCAATTTTGTTGGACCCCCTCGAAGGTATGTACACTCGAGTATTACATGGATTAATGTGTTTAGAAATTAGGTTAAAAGAAACTGAATTGGTTGCAAATTGACTCCACGTCCTGGTGAAATCCCCCCACTGATGTGTGGGAGCCACGTGCAGGAGGAACTGAACCTGGATCTTGTTCCTCCTAACACTGACTCTGTGGAAGGCTCATCCCCTTTCTCCTCTCCATGCTTGAGTTACCTTCCCGTCTCCCGGCAGGTCTTCCTTTATCCCAAACCATACAGTGATGAGCACACGTCCCAGAGGGCCCATCTGCACCGAGTTTCACGTTCACATATTGTCTGTCCTGAGCTGAACAGGCGAGGAATTCTGACAGGAGAGGGAGTTACTCTGCCTGGGGGGGGGGTTTCAGAATCTCCCGGGGCTTTGTTGGCATCCCACTCAGCTTTGTTATCAGCTCCAGTTGGGAGTTAAGGGATATTTGAGGGGAATCCTGGGCTGCTCGTAGGGTCGGATCAACTTGGCAGTAAAACGGACAAGAAAAATGTGCATTTGATTTGTGTTGGGCTGCTCGAATCAGGGATTTTTCTTCCAGTAGAATTTCAGTGTGTAACTACTACTACTACTACTTTTGGATACATTTCATAATTTCTTTTATGAAATCTACAAGTTACAAACAGTTTTCAAATGTGAAATAAGTGCAACCGATAAGATGTAACAGAACCAAAGGGGTCGGCCCTTTCAGGAAGTTGCAGACCTGTCGTGTTGACACTCCTTGGCCTTCGTGTGCAGCCTCTGGAGTGTCAGCCTCTTAGCCTGCACCTCCTCAGCCGGTGAATAGACAGGAGCTGTATGAAGCCCCTCTGCCCCACAGCACTTTCTCCTGACGAGTAAAAAGCACCCCTGAATAATACGGGATCACCTTGCACCGCCCGCAGCTCCACCGAGCACACACACCTGAGATGCGCTGCCCTGTGACAGCAGCGTGTGTGTGTGTGTGTGTGTGTGTGTGTGTCTGTCTGTCTGTGTGGTGGAGAATAGTGAGCACTCTTGTTTTTCCATTCAAAGCCTGATCTGAGGACAGCCCTGTCGTCAGTGGGACCGAGGCCTGTGTCCTTTTCACTGTTGTTCAGAGGAATTTTCTCATTAAGGAACCTGCTCAACTGCCCTAAAATTACTTCACACACTAAGCTTGCCCTTGTCCTCACTCTAATCTAGCCTTTAAAGTCTCTAATCATTATTATAGCACTCCCAGGCTCAATAAAGGCAATAGAAACATAAAGCCTCTCTCAGCAAGGTAGCACAACACTCTAGGACAGCTTCCACTCTGGCCTTTGTGGGCTTTTGGATTATAGATTCATTTTTACTGGACGTGTGGTCAAATTCGTCGCTGGGAAAAGCCGTCTCTGTTCCCCCCTTTCATCTCGGCCTCATTTACAGGGCATCTAATGGTCATAATCGAGGCAGCCATGCTGGGTGTGTGTTTGAAGGAGCGGTCAAGGAGCCCCTAATCCCCTCATACACAGTTTGTAGTGGCGGCCCCCAATACAAGAGATTTGTTTCTGATTTTGTTGCTGAACACAGACAGAGAGTGGGTGGATTTGAGTTTTGGGTCTTATGAATACACACACACCCACTTATACACACATACGCACAAAGACAGAAATACTCCGGCGGGAATCCTGGGAATCCCTGACATAGAAGCAGATGGACATTTCAATGCAGGAGCGAATTCATGGGGATGAAATCTCAGTGTGGAAACAGGAGGCATTTTCAAACAAGTGACTCGTTTCATCTAAGTTCAGTTCGATGACCAGCTGTGGCCCCTGTGCAGTATGTTCTGATGTGCAACTTATTTATTAGGTATTTTTCTAAATCAAACCATTATCCCACTTGTCAGAAAGTAACAGAAAGTGATAGTGCACACAGATATTTGCAAGTATAATGCTTTTTCAGCGACAGACGTAGACAACTGGTAAAATTGTATTAAATTAATTAAAGTTTTTCTAAATCAAAATAATAAATAATCCATCAACTTCATGTATCTAATGTGAAATGTACTGTAATTACTTAAGTACTTCATTTGGAGGTACTTAATTTTAGCTGTATACCTTAAGATTCGGCAAACACATTATGGATTTGGAATTCAAGTACATTTTAGATACTAAGAGTTTTATAGGGTGGTATAGTTTCACTTTATTAAAAGTTATAAATACTTCTCACACCACTGTTCATGTGAAACCCAGTCAGATATATAGAAATGTAAATGAGTGAAAACTGTGAAGTTGACATTTTGGGTTTGCAGTAGATGTTTTGACGTGACTTTTAAAGATGAGTTTTGTCAACCACTTATTTTTTGTTGATTTTCCTCTCTCCTGACGGTGACTCAAATGTTTCAGTGACACAGCTCCACGGTTCTACTCTTCTCTGAAATCAACAGAGGCTGCGGCAGATTACCAGAGTCAAGTGTGGTATAGATCTCAGCCCCAATGCCCCACTCCTCTCCGAGCAAGAGTGAAGATGCTCTCTCAAGCAGTCGGCAGTGAAAGAGCGAGGACCCTTACTGCTAAAGGCTGGGGGGGGAGCCTCTTCAGACATGATAGCAGCAGGACCTCTGCCTCTGACCCCCCAGAGAACAAGTTCACCCTCCCCACGAGCACCTGGCCCCTCGGCCGGACGGTCTGTCACTCAGAGAGGAGAGGGAAAGGGAAGAGAAGGACTTTAAGTGGATGGAGGTGCATATATATGTGTGTTTCAGTCCTTTCTTTCCCTCAGCTGTGAATTCCTCTCCACTTTCTAGAGGCTTTTTCGAGCACAGACGCTAACTTGTAGAGAACCTCTGAGGTCGGCTCACCAGCTGAGCACCTCCCACACCCCAGCAACCCCCTCGTCCTCCTCAGCCTCCCCTGTTTCTCCCACTTCCCGTGTCACCGTGTCTGTCCGTCCCGTGGGGCTGCAGGTTTCTGGTCCAGCAGCCTGGGACAAGGCCACCATTAACTGCAGGGCTGTGCAGAGGGCACGTGGGACAAAAGGCCCAACATGCTGTCCCTGCCCTCAGACAAGCCCTGAAACAAATGTTATAGGGTTGGCGCAGAATGGAATCATCCGGCCGGTGTCACTGAATACATTTACCTACCTCAGAGCCCTTTCAGCCCGATGCTTTGTTTTAGTCCGGGAAGAAGGGAGGGCTGGGAGGAGGTGGGGACTGGGGAGGGGTGGTGGGATGTCAATGTGTGTGTGCAATGAGAGAAAACCGCAAGGAGGGAGGAAGGGAAGTGAACGAATGCAACGAACGAAAGAAGCTCCAGGTTTCCACAGTGACGGCCGGGGCTCCGAAAACACCACAGCATTTGTGAGAGATGGGAGGAGGTCTGAGTGTGTGTGTGTGTGTGTGTGTGTGTGTGTGTGTGTGTGTGTGTGTGTGTGTGTGTGTGTGTGAGCGTCCCCTCACCCACCAGACAAGGACGCCAGGAGGTCTTGTTGATTGTTGTGTTTTGTTTTCTTCTGGCCCCCCGCTCTCTTTCTCCTCCATTGTCTCTGCTCCCCTTCCTGGGGTCTTTTTAGGCTAATTGGAGACCTGGAGAGCAGAGCAAACTCCACACAAGACTTTGTCTGAGCTCCTCGACTCCAGTTTGGTCAAATAATTAACAGTGAGAGAGAAGCTTTTCGTTGAGCAGGAGTGGAAGTCACAAAGTCAGATTGCAGGTCTGAGTGGCCGCTGTTGTTCTTGAATTCAGTTTGGATTCCTCACAAAAACAACGGGAAGGAGCGGAGCACTTCACTGTAGGTACAGAGCAGGAATTAGAAGCAGCTTCACATTCAAAGCTCTGTGATGTTTGACTTGGTTTGAAGAGGTTGACAAATATCAACGTTCGGGATTTATAAAGGTTTAACTTTATAAAGGTTTAACAAGTTTTCCTTCCTGAATACAATGCAGAACGATCACTTGGGGATTGACAATAAGAGTGACATTAACCAAATGCTATTTTTTGTTATCAAAAAATAACTGATTTATCTGAAAGATTCAGTTCTTTGTTACTTATTACTTACTTTTTCAAGCAGTGGATATTAAAATATTCTTAAATAAAAGTCTGGGTTGTGCAACTTGGAGAGATAGAAACTCTTTATTTCATTTAAACAGAATATTTTCTTTTCTAGATCAACTCACAGATACTATCATTATCATTTATTTTTCTTTTTTCCAGATTGCATGGTTAGTTGTATGGTTTCAAACACACAATGGAATGTTGGAAAAGTTCTGTATTCAAGTTGTCACATTTTAAATAAAGTAAAGATTAGTTTACAGAGAAGGCAAATCATCACAATTGAAAGCTGGATCAAAAGGATTATTGGCTGATTTGTCTGAAAAATAACTGAAATGATTGATCAATTATTTAAAAAGTGGTTTCAGATTGATCATTTGATCAGCTATTTGTTTCAACTCAATTTTGTTCTTATAGAGACACGGAGGTGCAAAATCTCCACTGACTGAGTGCACACTTCCATCAAATTAAAACAAACTTTAAAACTCATCCCCTACACCAACAGAAAGTAATTAGTGTGTCATTTTTCCCATAATCCCTTCAGCTAATCTCCTCCAATCCACTGGGTTTGATTCAGTCATCTTTTCTCTCGTTTTCTAATCCATTTTGCCTTTGAGTTTTTGTGTGGGTCGCAGCGCACCGCCCTGCACACAAAGAGCAGTCAGCCAGCTATGACATTAAAGGTATTGTTGAGCAGGCCTCGGCCCAGCAGCCCCCTTATATGGGCTCATTGTTGTCATGGGAATGAACACACACACACACACACACACACACACACACACACATACACACACACACACACATACAACCGCCTTCCCCTTCATCAGCCTCCTCTTGTACTGATTTTAGATGACATAAATTCAGTCTTTTGTGCAGGACATGCTGGTTCTTCTCCCACCGCGGAGCTGCTTTCAGCACCTGAACTTTAAAATATGATGCAGGAAACATCAGGGTGGTTCAGGGTTAAATATGCTTTATGAAAGTTCGGTCTGCAGATGAGGGGGAGGCCTCACGTTTAACTCAGCTTGTGCCACCGCAAACTGCCAGCGCCATTCATCAGGGCTTTCAGTGAACTCATGAGAAACAGAGCTGACTACAGCACAGGAGTAAACATGACCTCGAGAAATCACCAGCTGTAACACACACACACACACACACACACACACACACACACACACACACACACACACACACACACACTCTGTATTACCTATGAAGTGTGCATGGGAACATATGAACATGGTGGAACATTCGGTGAACACCCATGTGCACATGTGCCACGAACATGGGAAAACACTTCAAGACAAGTATTAAGCAGTAGGTTGTTACACACCTAACCTTGGAAATGGGGGTAAAGATTATGTTAATAAAGAGATCAAAACAGCTTTATGCTCTTAAGCCAGTTTGAGATGAAAGTGCTAAACAACTCAAATAAATTTAAATTTATACATTTCAGTGTCACAGTGTGTTAGAGGAAGTGGTGAGATTTTTCACCACTACTACTTGAGTATAAGTAGAAATACCACTTAACGAAAGCTCTCTGTTGCAATATATTATCCTGCAAATAAAAGCACTCAAAGTGTCCAGCAAGTACTGCTGTTAGATTAAAGTACATAACTGAAAACATACAATAGAGTCTGAAGTGTATTGAAGTGGCATCATGAAACCCTATTTCTTCAACTATACCTTTATTTTCTCTTAAATACTTTCGCTCAGTACATGTGATCGTAGCAGAAACACTTGTGTAAAGTTTTCTATCTATGATGCTAAATTGACTTGACTAAAGATATTTACATTGCAATTTGTTCTCATTCCCAGGTTGTCCAGTATGACTCTTTATATCCCACAGGTGACCAATGATAGATAAAGTCTATAAACAGATTCTACATGTGAATATACAGAATCTGTAAAGACTTGTGGGCCAGAAGTCTTCTGCTTTCTGTTTCTGCCCAATCAGGTCTGAGCAGGCTTTGGTTGCCAGCCGGTGAACAGTCCATGTGGAGAGTAAAGGTGGAACACTTTGCAACCCTTAATTTACATTCATTTATATGCATATAGGCTCAGACCCTAATCCATCATCAGATGATAGCACAATATTGCGCAAAAGATACAACTAACATCTGGTCTGTGGAGTCTCACACAGTTTTCAGTTCTATTTAAAGGTCTCAGTGGCAGAATTTCCCAAATCTTGTCATGTAAAATCAAAGCTATCTGCAAAGGTTGAAACCCCTTGAGGATATGTGGACAATATGTCATATTGTGAATCGGGTGAACTGACCCTTTAATGTCTGATGACATCATGTACAGAGAACCTGGTCCTGATTCACGACTCCTGAGTTGAATCTGTTGTGTACATTAACAATCTGTCTGTTGGGCCGTCCCTGTTATTATCACTTACTTTCCCACTGTTGGTGCTTTTCACTCCATCCACCCTGCCCTCTGTCTCTTGGTGTCAGAGCGTCTTTAACCTGTCTGCCACAGACTCAACACCCACAGAGAGATATGTTTGCCATACATTCACCACGGCCATATGTCAAAACAGGAGACCTATTGTCGGGCCAGACACCTCCTTCAAATCTTCACGCCGACTAATTGAGTTTGTCTATGAAGCGTTCATTCACTGTCGGACGTTTGATAGAGAAGAGAGCCAAGTTGTCCCTCGTCAATCTTTCCCGAAAGTCAACACTGGGCCAGACATGCACGCACACGCACTAAAACACACACCCCACAATGCAGCGCCGAGGGGTCTGGGACATCCCGCAGACAGCATCCTGTTCCCACTGAAAGGCTCTTGTGTCACAAAGGACAATTTGGCTTCGCTCTGGCCCGGCTACCTGCGTGGGATCTGAATGCCTCCCCGACTGACTTGTGGCCTCAGGTTTTTTGTGTTTTGTTTCGGGAACGTCTCTCCCGTCTTCCCTCTCTCCTCCTCCCTGGCTGCCTCTCTCTACTCTTTCTCTTCGTCTCAAGTGGTCTGCTGAGGGTGTCCTGGGAACCTGGCTGGGTGCCCTGCTGACAACCCCCCCCCCCCCGTCACCACACACCCACACTCACACCCACACACACACACCCATCCCCTCAGGACGAACCCTATGAATTATCCCTTATTAGCCCACTGTCTGACACCCAGGCTGTCCACTCACTGACATGCACACGCTTTACATGAAGACATTGACATATGAAGCAGACACATTAACGCACATGGACCCTGTCATGCAAATATACACACACACACACACACACACACACACACACACACACACACACACACACACACAGCACTGACAATGGCAGAGCTTAACAAGCTGAATGCCAGAGAAAGGGCAAGAGGCATGGGAAAAGAGCAATTTGCCAAAGTGAATTTTCAACAGCACAAATAGAAAGTATACACACACACACACACACACACACACACACACACACACACTGCTGCCACCATGTTAAAGAAAACAAGTTAATTCAGTTGCATCTGACTTCTGGCAGGTACAGCTCAGTTTCCAAAAGTAGAAAAACCGTTACTGTCGATGTCAGCATCAACACGTGAGACCTGCTTTGTGTTTAGCTTCTGTCTGCATGATCTGAGAAATAGAGATATACATATGGTGGCCCGCTCTAATTCTTACACATACACCATCAAAACAAGACAGGAACCAGGTTGTTTGATCAATCCAGCTGATCTTATTTGTACTTTCTGTAATTATACATTATGATAATATAATATAATATTTTTCAGAATGATCTCCAGACAGTTATGTACATGTAATATACTCTCAATATATATATATTTAAGATTATTCAACACAGACGCTGTAAGTATGATCTGTTTAGATGGTTCAAAATGGTTTAAAAAAGGTCTCAAAACCAGTGATGCATCCTTTCCACTGTGCTTGAGGTCCTGCTTTCTGATACTGTGTACGTCAGTCTGTACAGAGCGGGCACCAACAGCATCACCATTAACGCCTGCACGTGTTAAACTGGTGATTTTAACTGAATCTGACACAGCAGAGGTTCACCAGAATCTCTGCTGTGAGTCTACTGCCTGCACAGTGTTCCAATGTGTGTGTGTGTGTGTGTGTGTGTGTGTGTGTGTGTGTGTGTGTGTGTGTGTGTGTGTGTGTGTGTGTGTGCGCGCGTGTGTGTGCACACGCAGAGAGAACATGGCAGCAGGCAGCGATTCCCCCTGAGGGTCCTCGCTCATTACTCAGAGGTCACAGCCCACGCCTGGCCACTTCCTGCCTGACCTCCCTCAGGAGAGCAGAGCATGCTGGGTTGTGGATCACACGTGCTGGTCACAAACAATCCCACTTCCTGTCCCAGATCGGGCGAGCGACATAGAGAGTTAGACACAGAGTGGGAGAGAGAGAGGGAGCCCTGGCTTCTATCTGCCACTTGCTGTGCTCACTTCCTTCACTCTCACGCTCTATGAAAGTGTATCGCTCTGATTCATTAGCCTCCTGACTATTCACCCCCAGCCCAGCCTCATCTCTGGGAACAAAATACTCACTGGCCATCTTGTTCCAAACTTCCTCCCACACTCCTCTGCATAAAGACCATGTGTCATTTGTGTCTGAATTGAACTGGAATGACGACGTTTTTGCATTTTGGGCCCTCTCCGTGTTCTGGGGGAAATTCTGTGAACTGCTTTACACTTTTGGGCCCAAGTAGCAACATGTTCCTTCAACCCCTGAACAAGCAATGACCTGTAAGTAATTACAAACTGATAATCTGCAGAAAAACATTTGTCAAACCTACAGACGTTTAAATTGTAATGTAGATCCAAAGTTTCCCAAAGACACCATGTTGAAATTTGGAGAATTCTTTTTACTACAGTGATGCATAAGAGAAACAAGATATTTCCATTTCATTGACTGGTGCAGCTCAGAAGAACACATAACCTTGCGTGAACATTGACTGAACGTGATGGAGAGAACATAATGTATAAGTTCAGGTCAGACAGATTCAAAAACAAGATATAATCTGCTAATAAGACGCTGGCAGGTGGATTTTTCCAGTTTTAATGCAAAGCAGGGTAACCACATCCTGCTTTGATACATGTAAAGCAGTTATGAAGTTTGCATCAATGTTATCATCCAACTCTTGGCAAGAAACAAACAACACAAACTGTTGCTTTGAGGAATTTCTTCCCCCTGAATATGAACTGAACGGCTGAAATGGTACTGTGAGCAACTTCAATAAATCTTCATGTGCTCAGGCGAGAAGTTGTATTTTGTTCATGTTTGCAAAGGTCTGTTTTTGTGAAACTCTTCATAATAACAAAAAAACTGAAACAAATTCTTAGTATATTATATTTTTATGATTTGTTGTATTTCAATTTAACTTTAAGCCAATAAATGTCAATTCTGAGACAAGAATCTAATCTGGTCAAGTTTAGCTGGATTCAAAAAGCCACTAATGAGGTCTAAGCTTTGTATAAGTCTTTTCACACTTCCATGCATGGCAGCATGCATTGATTCTAATCTAATAGATAGATTTCACATATGCTCACTTCACTTCCAAAACTTTAGATCTATAGCATCTGTCACTTTTTAAGTGTTCGGCCACACTGGGTATTGAGCATCCAGAGAGGACCTCTGCTGAAGGTCCAGGCAAAATGAAGACTGATGTGCTGAATAGCATCTCAGGACATCTTATTGATGCCAGATGGGCTTTGTGAACACTAGATTGGCCCCAAGAAAGAGACCTTGCACAAACATTATTGTTTACCAGTACTGAGCCATTGTTGGCCCAGCGTCTGTCACTAACGCACCAGCATCCCACTAAATTAGACTCCAGCCGCAGGGGTGCCGCTCTCTCCTCACTTTCAGGGCTCCTACAGCCTTTTTGGCTGGACCACAAGCCCTTTCATCATTGGTCAGCGAGTGCTACAATGACCCACTGGGAGACTGACCCCCTGACTCACCACAGGAAGCCCCGCCAGGCTTGAGCAGGGTCAGGTCAGTGGAGGCTTGTGGTCGGAGGGCACGGCACTGGTGTGGAGGCCAGTCCAGGGTTGTTGACTCTAGGAGCTGACCCTGGCTCGCTCCCCTCCCGTGGGGTCAGGCCTGGCGCTCACAAGACCGAGGGCTCCTGCAGAGAGCAGGGGATGAGCAGCTATTCAGTGGGGCTGCACCAGGAGATGTGTCCGGCTCAGCACTCACCACCGGGGACCGAGCGGGTCAGCCAGGCCAGGCTCCTGCTGCTGTCCACAGATCAGAGAATGAAAGCAGCCACGCTCATTAGGGGAGGCATTCTGCTCCAGAGATATGTGTGAAAAGTCCCAATTAGCTGGAATTAGGTTGCACTGGACAGTGACGCCCTAATTTATCATATTGATCGGACTCCTGGTGTTCAGTCCAATTCCTTGAATTCACCAAGGCGTGATGGTGAGGAGCAGCATCAGCTATGCAACATCGACACTAAGAAACTCCAGATGTGAATTTCCCAAACCTTACATATATGACAATAAAACACAAATGCTCACACACTGCATGGCCGGACAAGAAAACAGACCCACTTTCGCCCACTAAGATCTGCCCTGAGGACGTCCAGTCTCTGATTTCATGAGATCTTTCAGGGTGATCGATGGGACTAATGGGTTTCTTTACCTGTTTGTTGTCTCAGATCACAGGTCACACCTCAGCTCACTATTGTGTGAGTGGTCAGGGTATTTCTGTTTTTGTGGAAACCTGAATCAGTTAACACAGTCGTGTAATGGGGACTCGTCTCTATGGGGATGACGCTACATTTTAAGGTTAGGTTAAATTAAGGTTAAGTTAAGGATGGGAAAATAGTAGTTATAGTTGAGCTTAGACAAAGGCCCTGTCCCAATTCCTCTTCCTTGGCCCCAGATATGAAGTGCCCGTCGTTTGGAGGGGGACACTCCAAACGGAGCCACAGGGGAGAGGGCTAGAAAATGTTCTCCTAGGAATTGGGACACCACTCGCTTTGTCATCAGCAGCCAACAAACATTATTATAGTGACAAACAATATCAACTAATGTTATATCAACAACTGTTATCAACCAACATTATAATAGAGGCAAATCTGACAACTGCAGGACAGAGGGGACAGATTGATCAATTGATTTACATCAGGTTTACATGAGTTAATTCAATGTAATGTTTTTCAGTCTTGTTCATAGAAACTTCTGCCCTGCATTGAAAATGAGAGAAGAAGTTTATTTCAAACTTCATTTACGGGACACAGGGGTAACGAGCTACTGGATGTAAATATTTATATTATTTTGCAGATTTCATACTTTAATTTATGAGCATTATACCCACAGCCGTCACCATGTTGATTCGCTTCGGTCGTCCGTAAAGCATTCAGGAATTTATGTCTATCCCTTCATTTTTTAGGGGGTCCTTAATACACTGGGAACTGTTGGGTCTCTCTATAAATTTAAGGTCTTTTTATATGATTTGGCTCTTAAAATTGCATTCCTCATTTTGCCATGGATTGTTTGTGTGAAGCACTTTGTAACCTCTTTTAGATAAGTTCGATACAAATAAAGTTATTATTATTATTATTATTATATTACACTACGGTTGAAAGGGTGTTTGAAGGGCTAGATGGCCACAACCCCTACATCAGAGGGCCCCGTCTCAATTCATCCCTTAGTCCGACCACTTGGCCCCACCCCTTTCTTTGGCACGTGGCCGTGAAGGGGTAGTGGCAACACAGTACAACCTCAAAGTGGCAACTGTTGTATGAACCATAGAATGATATAGGGTCGACAAATAATGTTAAGTACAAACCTCAGGTATCAGCGTTTGTTGCAGCTGTATTGTATCAATATAATGAGGGAACAAACTATGGGGACCATGAGTCTCTACACAAAATCCAACAATCGATATTTTGATCTGATGGACTGACTGAGAACACAACAAGAAACTCAACCGAACAAGTGAACCCTGGAAGAAAAGGTAAGACAGTGTAGGGGTCAGGAGGTGAACTGATAACACAGCAGGACAGGTTGTGCCTTGTTCCGTAAGACCCCACCCATGTCTGTCTCCTCCTCATCCATCCATCAATCCCTCCATCCAACCGCACATTGATCTGTCTCTGTCGACACTGTGCGACTAAACTCGGGTTAGCAGAGGAAGCCCCTGTCAAGATATGGTCCTTATCACGACTGGGTCCGCCCCTCCTCTTCCCATCATCCATCACGAGGGCAGCCACCTGGACGACTGCTGACCCTCACTACAACCTGATTGGACGGCCAGGCAGAGAGGACACACAGGGTGGAGGAGATAAGACAGATAAGAAGCCTGAGCACATTCTTGAAACTCTGCTCTCTTTTTCTCGAGGTTTTGGAAAGCTAACTATCTTGTGAAATACTTTTTCTACACTTGCACCATATATGAGAATTAAAGACAACCAATGAGATGTCATGATTGACAGGTTTTACCCAGAAGCCAGTTCTCTTTTAAACCACCTTAGACTGTATTTTCATGACCTATGAAGTTATGGAAAACACTCAGATATCCGCAGAGACATAGCCCCTCTCATCTTATTCTCTTCACCTCCTCCTCCTCCCATTCTGTTTGTTTTGCTTGTATTAGTACCCCGGAGGGCTGTATTATGGATCAACGGAGGAACATCCATCTCCATCTCGACTTAGCCTCCCGCTCGTGCTAAAATAAGTGGCCAATTAACTTGGCGGCAACCGTGTGTGCTTGTCCCCATCTGACTGTAGATTAATGACTGGCCAACGCTTTCCCTCCCCGAGCCCATTTATCAGAACGAGCAACTAGGTCAGATGATGATTAAACGTCCGGACCGCCGGGGCCTTCTGGGGCCCATGTTCCAGCATTGCTGTGGGCTCCAATTGGATTTAATTGCTCGTCTTTCACTTGGCTGTGAGAGGAAAAAGAGACGATTCCACTGGCAGGTGCTATGAGCCTGAGCTGAGGAGTCTGGGATGTCACATGTGACCGTGAGTGTGTGTTTGAAGAAGAGTTGTAGCCCACTTCATTAAAAAAATACCCACTTAGGTGCAATTGGACTTTCCCAGGACTCGCTGCAGTGTCACCTTCTTTTATCAAAGACTTGACAATCTGCGATGAGTTGCAGCAGAAGAGGGGTGACAGGGAGTCGAATTATTAAGGTGACATTTCAGTTTCATACTTCATACTTTAGTTTCTATATGTGATAATAAGTGAGATCTGGGGCAATGGATTAAGTCAGGTGGGAGAAGAAATAAAAGCAATCAGACAAAAACAAATAATCAAAACTCCAAGGTTAGACAAACTTAACTGGAAAAAAACAAGCTGTGCGTTGCCCATCACAGTTTAAAAACTCTCTCAACTTGAAGCTACCACACTTACAATTATTGTGTGTGCATCAAGTTTTCCAGCACAGTGGGAATTATTCAGCATTTTGAGTGGACTGATTTTTGTTTCTCCTCAAAATAAATTGGTTTGGACAAACTTTCGAAACAATTTGTTTACAGTCGATGGCTTGATTTTCTTTTTTTGTGGGATTTCATTGAAGAAATTTCACTGTGTACATGGAGCTTACCAATTACCTTTGTGGGTACAAAGGTAATTGGTAACTGTTGGAAGTGAAAACCATAAAATAAGAACCATGTTTGATCAAGTTGATTTCATTGATCTCATATTGTTTTCTACCTGAGTCCTAGTAAGTAGTAAGTAGATTGTTTTGTCAATTTATAATTTCCAAGATGAATAATTTTTTTCACAATTGCTTTCAAGTTGTGTTGGGACCTAATGTTTCCTTATAAATATGAGAATATCTCATTATTTATGTTTTCATTGTCCTTAAATAATTTTGTGGTGATTCTGCAAAATGTGCTTTTGTTTCACCTCATTAAAAAGCAATATCCATTAAGCTCATCGCTGACAGCACACCTCAGTACTCTTTCGTCCCATATGGAGCCCATAAGCATTCATCACAAAATGTAAATACCCCGTGGTCATGAGTGAATTTAGCACTCATCAGAAACACGGCTTGTTGTTCTTCTCTCTCTCTCTGGTCCTGAGGAATGTGTCTCAAACAGAGGTTTGTGTCACACCAGTGGCCCTGCGTGCTGCCACATCACTTCATCTCCTCTGCCACCTCATTGATCAGCATTAGTTCTGCTGAAAATGTGATTAGCTTGTGTAAGTTAGCGAGAGACGCTTGATGGAATCGGTCTGGCAGACGGCTGTAATAGAATTAACGTGTGTGGGTCAGACTCAGAAAAAAGGCGGCAGCTGTGTGAGTGTAAGTGAATCTAGAGTCTGGAACGTCTTTTTAACATCTGCTAATTGAGTCCTGAGTCAACAATTGGAGGCAGTGTGTGTGTGTGTGTGTGTGTGTGTGTGTGTGTGTGTGTGTGTGTGTGTGTGTGTGTGTGTGTGTGTGTGTGTGTGTGTCCGCCATCTAACCTGGATAGCGCTTTGGATTCCTGCAACATAAACAACCTCGTCAAATTAATTTGATTTTAGTTCTATTTTGAAGTCTCTGATGTAACAGTTCTTTCGAACAAAGGTGAAACATTTTTCTCGTCTTCTCTATGCAATCGTGCGTCTCCCTCCAGGAAATACTCGAGATCATAGGAAGCACAGAAAGTAGGTGAGGAAATACAACAGAGGGAGATAGAGACCTGATGCAGCAATATAACTGAAGTGGTTTCAGTTCAACAGCCACAGGGTTCGTACAGTATCTGAATATTGATGATTCTATTTAACGGGACAAAAAATACTTTGACCATTAGGAAGGCCAGGAAACCACCCATCAGTGTCTGGGTCACAAATGAAGGGTGGAATGAAAAGAAAGAAGGATTTACGATCATATAAAGGGGAATGTACCTTTGAATCCACATGATATGATTGGTAACAAGATTCTTTACATGTTTAAAGATCAAATTATATATTTTATGATGCTATGATGCTTTTACCCAGAGAGCTGTGTCATCCTCTGGTGAACCTGAAAGAAGTCGCTGTCCATGGCTGGGTGCTCGCCACGCGGGACTGACCCGAGTGAAGGCAGTGTATCGATGGCGTTTGAAAGGCAACAGAGCGCTGTGGCCAGTCTGACCCCGTCCTGCCCCGGCCTTTCAGCGCCAGGCCTTTCAGCCACATGTGGACAATACTGACTGGTCTCCGGCCTCCGACAGGTCTCTGAGCCGATTAGGAACCGGACTTGCCACAGAGGGATGGAGCTGTGGCTGGACACCACCCACATCCAGCAGCACACACCCCACCCCACCCTTCACTGGGCCCCCGAAAGGCGTTGTTAGGGGCCAAGGTCAGCGGCCAGGCTGACCTGTGATCTCCCGCCATGTTTGGACACGTCCACGCACAATGTGAGGCCCAGAGCGGCCGATTACAATATAGAAGGGATGAAAAAGGGCAAGACTGTTGCAGGAGGTTGTTTCTGTGTGTGTGTGTGTATACATGCATGTATGCTGTTGGCATGGCGACCTGGTCAGTGACTGTCGGACCACCGGACCTTCCCCAATACCTCCTCCCCTCCCCCAGACGTGCAGCCCTTGTCCCAGGTCTCTTTGTTGGGGCCAGGAGGGAGGAATTACACCAGGGATGATCCCGTATTACTGGGCCTGCCTGCCTTTCAGGTTGGGCTTAGTTTTGTTGGCTGGCTCTGGTTTTATCCTCCCAGCGTTGCCTCCGCTGAGCTGATCCCTTTGATGTCCTCATACACTGACCACCACGTCGCAACAATTCACATTTCGTCCCAAAATTTGGGGGATTGTGTTGGATTTGGTGCAAAGGTGATCTGTAAGACTCAGAAGATGAAACAGCTGCAGTGACAATATGAATCCCCCTTTCAACTTGAGGTGATTGGAGAGAAAAACGTTAGATTAGTTTCACTCACATGGAAAAAACTGACTTCTGAATGTAAGATGTCTAAACTTTGTATGCTCGTCAGGGGCAATAGGAGTTTTTCATCATTTAGTAAGATACACGCACCACATCTTGTAATCAGATTACATTCCATCCTTCCTTTCTATGCTGCTTCTTGCTTCTCTTCTTCCTTTTTCCCTACCTTGATCTTTTCATTTGTTTTCATTCATTTCTAAGTTACTTCTCGATTTCGTCTTCAATCATTCTTTACGAGTCATGAATGAAATTGAAGTCAGTTTTTTGCAACAACATAAACCAATGACAACAAATGACACTTTTTCTCAAAATGACCCTCGGTGATAAAAAACTACACTCTCTGAAGCTCTCCTCATCTCAACAGCGCCCCCTACATCCTGCAGCTGTCCGGTCCATTTGGACTGTATTAACCTGCGACCCCCAAATAACCCCTCACCTCCCAGCTGTGTGTGTGCATGTGTGCGGTGAGGAGGCAGCGGAGTGAGGCGCCTTGTGTCCGACCAGTGGTCCATACCTCTTTTACTGCTCAGTTCACTGTGCACAGCCAGAGGGTTTGTGTGTGTGTGTGTGTGTGTGTGTGTGTGTGTGTGTGTGTGTATGTGTGTGTCATAGCGAGGCAGAAATGGCCGGGGGTCTTGCTCTGACGCCCCTGTGTGTACTCATTCAGCGCAGAGGTCGTGTGTCAGGGGTCAAAGGGTCTACGGGGGGAGGAGGAGGTAGCTGGTGGTGGTGGTGACTGGAGGTGTACATGCCTCAAGGTAGATAGACTCTCTTAATTGGCCTCTGGAGACTTCAGGGAGTGTGTGTGTGTTGGTGGTGTTTAAATGTGTGTGTGCGTGTGTGTGTGTGTGTGTGTGTGTGTGTGTGTGTGTGTGTGTGTGTGTGTGTGTATGTGGTGATAAGACAGGATAAGCTGGTAAGTTTCATATGATGATGATGATGATGAATGTGTGTGTGTGTGTGTGTGTGTGTGTGTGTGTGTGTGTGTGTGTGTGTGTGTGTGTGTGTGTGAGTGTTCTAGTTTTTGTTGCCTCTTCAGGACGTTTTCCTGTATAACCACAGACCTCGTCGGGACCAGTGGTCCTCACAGGGACCACAGTCCTAATGAGGCAACATTGGTTCCTGGTTATGTTAACTGTCAGGGATGAGGTTAGGCTGGTCACAATGAATGGAAGTCAATGCAACATCCTCACAAGGAGAGCAACACACTACATTTGATTTCATGCTCTTCTTGAATCTCTAAGCTTTAATTGTTTGAATTTGTGCTTTTTGATTTGAAATTGATTTCTTTCATTTTGCCTCTGTGTTGTTTTTAATGTGCCTGTACAGCACCTTGAAAAAACCTCTGTGTATGTAATAATAATATGATACTATGAAATAAAACTGCCTCATATGTGATGGAGCGGATTTAGTTCATCGGAGGAGAAGGAGGAAGAAAAAGATGAGAGGAAGATGACGATGAAAGAAAAGACACGGAAAAAGAAATCAGTAACCCAAGCAACAACATGACAACATTTCACAAAGGTTTATATTATGTTCAGTGCCTGATCAGCTCTCACAGGTCTACTATAGTTGATCAGTTATATTGTTTACATTGTTTGTTTAGATAAGTGGCTAAACAAGAAGAAACCGAAAAGTGAAGTAAATAAAGATGACTTGTTTTAAAAGTGTTTTTTTGTGCATTTGACTGTTATCTGTATTTGTTTCGAGAAAACTGATTTCCTGGTGAAATCGTACTCATTTGAAGACCGTGAAATAAGGACAAAAAAGACAAATCACAATACAAGGTGATTTATTAAAATAAATAAATAAACAAGTGTTGTGAGAGTGTGTGTGTGTGTGTGTGTCTTTGAAAGAATGAAAATTGTTTGAGCAACTTAAATCCTCACAGAGAACTACGAGCTGCTGGACTGTGGGTCGGCGAGATAGGAAGACAACGTGGACATTTCGTCTTTACATTCTTTATGTCTTCTTTGTACGAGAGCTGTGGCCCGTGTGTGTGTGTGTCTGTATGTGTGTGTGAGTGTGTGCAGGTTGCTATGATCCTGTTTGCTCAGGGACAGTCAGGCTTGTGCCCTGCGACCACATTATCCACCTATTAAAGTGGCTGCCATTATTTACCTTCCTCCTCTTGCAGGGACAGGCCGTGTCCGGGTGATAAAAGGCTGCAGAGAGTCTGTTTCAATCCCGGCTGCAGAGACGAGCACGATTACAGTCGCTGAGTGTGGGCAGAGCAAACATTCCTGAGCACCCAGGACCTTTCACACACACACAGACGAGTACCTCTATCTTTGTGAGGACACTCAGTGACAAGATGCTTTCTCTAACCCTATACCATATCCCTGAATATCCTGTGTCTGCTCTGTCTGTCAAAGTACTTCCTAAACTCTGTTTTTAAAGATTCTGAATGAATAAAGTTATTCTTATTACTGTTATTAACTGAATGTCTAACCTCAACCTAACCCTCAAACACCTCTATGAGGTTGTAAAGACGAGCAAAAATGCAGAGCAGTGGATTTAACTTGCAGATTGACATTTTTAAGTGTGAATGATTTTGTTGCTTTTCTATTGTGGAAACATTTTATGCACAGAATCAGTTTTCAGATACACACACACAGACACACACACACACGCACACAAATACACGTGGGCCGGCCATTGCTTTTGTCCGATGGTGGTAGAGCTGTTCTCTGTCAACAGTCAAACACTCAGTGGCCAGCAAAGACACACTGACCGACTGACTGACTGACTGATCGACTGACCGACTGACTGAATGACAATATTTGCTGGTCCGGAGAGGAGGCGTGTGGAGGCAGCCGGAGGTCAGGAGGTCAGCAGGGCCGAGCGTTGGCCTTTCAGCCCGGACATGACTGACCAGCAGGTGAACAAACAGAGCGGCAGCGGCAGAGGAGGAGCACGACCATGACACGATAGGATACCACTGTGATGGATTTCACTTTAAAGGTTCTGTTCGGTTTTACAATACGATCGGGAGAACAATGAAGTTACAAGTTAACTTTTTAAAATATTCAGCTGACAAACGTGTGTTGGTTGAGTCACAAAAGCAGACAATGAGAGACAGAGACATGGACGAATGGACAATTAAAGTCCATGTAACCCTGGGGAGCCGCACAATGACGACCACAGGACTTTTGTTTCAGCATTTTCACTGTGTGTTACATTTCAACATCAGTGAGTCCAGACAGAATGTCCTCTGGTTTACATGCATCACCTCACTGTCGAGGTCTTAGGTCTTCATTCAGCTCAGCATCTTCCTAAATCTCTTCTATCTTATTTTCAACTCGTATTTGTACTAAGGTCATGAGAAATAAACATTTTGTACGTCTGAGAATAAAGCACAAGAATCCCTGACAGCTCTGAATGTGTAATGTGGCTAATTTTCTTTTTCTAATCTGTTGCGATGACACTGAGCTGCCCCTGTAACTTAAGCTTGTTTTTTCCGTTTTACTGCCAGAACACATGTAAAACCGGCCTGTTTGAAAATGCAAATCTAATTAAAAGTATAAGCTCGGAGAAAATTGGATCAGCATTTCTTAAAAAGAGACAAAAGTTCGCCAACTTAAACACACGATGCTGCTAACGCCTAACGAAGCCTCGCCTCAAACATCTGCACTCAGCCGCACTGAATGTTTGCTTTTGGTTTTAGTGCCTGCTAAGATACTATTGACGGCCAGTCAAGTAATGTCACCAGACCGTTTTTGGTCTGGCCTCACTGTGGCACTTAGTCGATGAAAGCTGCTCCTCAGTGTCCCCCATCCGGCAACAAGTGCGGGCCCCCGTCACCGCGGCTCTGCAGGAGGAGGCCCATCAGATCAGCCTGACTGACGTAAGCTGATGTGGACAGATACAATTTCAGCCTGGCAACGCAGCCGGGATTTGACGACGCTTGTTTCTGTTTACCTAACGGCTCAGGCAGCGGAGCGCAGGCCTCACCTGCTGGCCTCGCTGGCTGCCATGAATGCTCACATAATCCCACTAAGTCCATGCACACCCAGAGCTGCTTCTTGTGCTGAAAGCTCAGAGTCCCTCCCTCTCACAGAGACCTCCACTCCATTCAGAAACAGTTTGTGCGACGATCACTTTTTCCATGGCAACTTTGCATATCTCCGTTCTGCACAGGAAAGTTCACACACACTCACACACCCCTTTTTATTTCTTCTCCCACAGCTTCAGCACTTTACCACCTACTCACACTTTAACCACCATCTTGTGGAGATGGGTTAGACTTACATTTGTTTATAGTAATGTTCACACTGCAGAATGATTTCTGTGCATGTCTCATGAGGTGTAACTAATATTTAGCTGATATTGGTAATCGATATGAACTGAATAGTGATTTTAAACTGACGTTACCTCAGAGAAAGAGTTTTTCAAAAGCACGTTTTCCAACACATTTCATATCACAGAATTCTTAAATAAAGTTATTGTTTAATATGCTAATATTGGCTTCATTAAGCAGTTTTAGGTGATTATTATTACATTTATTTATTGTTATGGCCTCACTAATAAATTATTGTTTAGGTTACTTTAACACCAACCTTGTTTGGTCAAGACTTTTCAGTTTAGTTTGAATCAAATCACTTGTGAAAGGTTCCCCGGTCCACAGCTTGGGACAGACCAAACTTCAGTCCGACTAAAAGAGGTGTTCTGAAACATGGTTTGGATCGTTTGCAATGTGAAAACATTTTTGTTAAACATTTGGACCAGGAGCACTGAACACTAGAAGAAAAAGAAGCAGCTTGCAGTCTTCACTGCCGACAACTTTATTTGTTGCATTTGGACAAGTGTCAACTATTCCGCCTGAAGCTGCTGTTAGTGATACGTAATCATATCACAATGGCAACAAGAGGGTAGAGGGTATGGAAGGTCCATTGTGTATTACAAGTATTTATTTAGGATAAATACTCTGTATTCTGATCCTATTAAGTAGTCGTGTGGTAGCAATTTGTGAAAAACAATAGTTCCCTTATGCAGGATTTGACTTTTTCACATTAATAACCAAACGATAATTCTGATATGAATCTTTAATGTGATATTTTAAGCAGCGCTGGCATGACAGTCCTTCCTCTGTGTGCGTTTTGTCTGTCCCTTGTGCAGAGAATGACCCTGTGTGTGAGCGGACACCCTGCATCTGGAGGGATTAGTAGGGAAATATATAGATACACACACCATCAGGGATTTAATGATGGAGAATGTGTCACTCCACAATGGCCTGATTCATGTCCTGCACCGTGAGAGACGATGAGGTCACTTCATGGATTCTTCAGGGTGGACGTCACATTTGAATGGTGGACAGTTATCCTCTGCCCTGCCACCCCTGTGGAAACACACACACACACACACACACACACACACACACACACACACACGCAGCTACAGGACCACCACAGGATTCACACGGTCGAGCCCTGTAGGTCCTTAAGTCTAAACGCTGAGTACTGCCATAATTTATAGCTCACACAGAAACGGGCTCTCTGTATGTGTGTGAGTGTTTGTGTGTGTGTGTGTGTGTTGGGGGGTATGACAAGGAAGGTCACTGACCTCTTGTGACTTGGCTAAAATCCCCATGGGCCTAATTCAGCGTTGGAATGGACCCCACAGTGCAATGGGAAGATGCCTCAAACATAATGAACACAAAGGCCAATTGTGACGCTTTTCTCTGCAGGGCAGAAAGCAGCGGGCCCCGGGGACAGTAGAGGGTTTTGTGGGCTGAAACGGAGAAGGAAGCCTGTTGCTTCAACAAGCCTCTGATAAGATTCATCCGCGGTGACTCCACAGTGGTAGTTTGTCTCCCCGGGGTGCAAAGTGTTAGATTTACATCCACTGTGTTTATCTGCACTTGTTGAATGAAGTGCTGATAAGTGACCCTCACAGGCCGAGACAGTGTCTTTAAGGTGTTGGAGCATCTCTTCACATACGAAACGTCTCGCGTACGTGCTGAATGTTGTACAGTGTGTCTTGTGTACAGAGAGTGTTAGCGAGTATCTCGTGTGCTGTAAGTATTTGTCATGTCTACCAAAATATCAACAAGGAAATGAATGCTCTGTCTGTGGCTTGGGAAATTCCACCTTATACTTAAGACAAACAAACCATATATAACTAGAATATCACTCAGTAGAGCCAACATTTTACATAATCATGGTTTTCCACAGGATCTTTTTCTGTCTTTATATTATACTTGTTTTTATACCTTTTAATTGTTTCATTCTTTTACCCCAAGTTTTATTTCATTGCCAACTTGTTGTTATTGATTAATATTATTTCATGTCATTTTATTGTAAAGCACTTTGAGGTGCATGTATGAAAGGTGAAGTATAAATAAAGTGTATTATTATTATTATTATTATTATTAATAGTATATTAATAATTATATACATTTCAAAATTAATGCAGGAAAAGTCTTTGGTTGCATGATCAACATTTTTTTCATTCAGTCAGTGAGTGCCAAAATGTCTAATGTGAAATGTCAAAACTGTTCAATATTGTGTTCATGACAGAAATAAGTTTACTGCAAAAAGATTTTAGGAGCTTTTGTAAGTAATCTCTTTCCGAGTCCAAATTTACAGACACTTATTAAGCAAACAGAGCAAAGGCTACACTGTAAGATCCTGTTTCCTGAATGGTTTCAAACATGCACACATCCACACCCATCGTTATTTATTTATGACTTCGAGCTTGATGATATGACACAGGAAACCAATGACAGGTAATGTATAGAGCGATCTGTAAAGTGGAACTCTAGTGTTGGTTAACGTCCACGTGAGGATGCTTTGCAGCAGCGGGTTTGGTGCCGTTGAGGAGGTGAGGACGACCAAGTGTGTTCGTCTAGTCGCCAAAAACCTCAGCCGCTCGATCCCAGAGGACACACGGAGACCAAGACAAAGCCAGCGCGGCCAACACGAAGGCAAACAAATGCTAACACCGCTGCTTCTGCCAAAAAACACACAGCCCCACAATTTATTGCCCTTTTCTGAGACTTATTTAAGGGTTTCATCATATACTGACAAGTGTCACTGCCCCCCCCAGGCTCAAACACCCAGAATGTGTCTCGTGTGATGAGGTGGGGGAATTAAAATAAAATGAAGCAACAAGATTGGCCCTTTCTTTTTCCTAAGAAAGAGTAGAAATGAAGCTTTGTGCACGTCCGCTGCTGTGGCACATTTGACAGGTCTGGGCCGGCTGCTTTTGTGTCACCAGCATAAAGGGGATTGAGGGAAAACACAAACTGAACCACTGTGCCGTTGTGGCGCTGGCTATTAGTCAATGTGACGGCCTTTGCAGATGCTAATGGCGTATAGTGTGTCCCGGCCGGCCTCCCTCCTCCCAGAACGTGGCTATCTGATGGCACAAAGGCCTTCTGCTGGAGGTTGACTCTTCCCCTGTCTCTTTTCATGGCTGCTCCAAAGTCATTAGGGTCGTTTATTTATTCCCTCTCTCTTGTTTTTAAGAAAACAGGGGAACATGGAAGACAGACAGAACGCAGCACGTCGATGTGAGGCAGTTACCTTCATGTGTGAAGCCTCAGGTGATGGTGCTAAGGATGAGAACCCCCCCCACCTGCCCTCTGAGCAGCGTGGAGATGCTGTAACAACCAGGCTCTTGTGAAAGAAGAGAGGATGCCCAGGAGTGTAGGACCTCTGGACTCCGACTTATTAATCAGACGGGGGCCTGGGCTGCCTGCCTGTCCGCCTGCCTCGGGCTGCATCGTGTCTGCAGCCTGCCCTGGGATGAGATAACAGCCTGCAGAGTTAAATACTCGGAGGGTTCGCCCGGACCTGGAGCAGAGGCCTCAGCACGTCGGCACACAGTGTGCTATCATTTTTGATACACACCAGCTCAGGTGTGAAAGAGCTTGTGTTCCTTGATAGTACCAGTGTACTATCATTTTTACTCCATTACATTATTCTGATTGTTATAGTTACTTATCAAATGAAGATATAACATTAAAAACTATATATTAGGCGTTGGATTAAATGGAGACTCTAAATTGACTGTTGCTGTGATTGTCAGCTGTGATTGGCTGCAGCACCCCCTGCGACCCTTAAAGGATCTGCATAATAATGGATTGATGGACGGACGGGAGGATGAGTGATGAGCCTGTAAAATATAATGAAACCTTAAGGATTAAACTACCAAACATTTAGTAAAACTTGTTTCAGTTTTGTGGAAATCTGTAGTTATTTTTGTGTAATCCTCCTTACTAATAAACAGATGGGTGAAAACAAACACCTCCTTGGTCGAGGTTATGATCAAGGAACAAAATAAAACTGTAAACTTCACGATTCATCGTCAGAGGAACATAAACATCCGTCAATCCATCCCATAGCTGTCGAGATATTTCAGCAGCCGTCACCACTGACATGGCAGAAAAGCACAACCTGTTGATAACAGGCTGGATGATGATGATGCACCCGACCGCAGGTTGTTTCAACAGCACCAGAACAAGCTGACAAATCATGAAAAATCTTGTTTTATTTATCTCAATTTTATTCTTATTTTTCTCTTCAACACAAATTCAATAAATAAAGCACATCTGATGGGGTACACCATGCAAACATTACTTTCTACAACATACAACAGCTTTTGAACCAACCCACCGATTTCCTGTTACACAAGTTCACTCTGCAGACATGTGCTGTACACGACTTCCCCTCAACTCTACCTGTACACAATGTACGGCATTTTATATATATATATATATATGCCCATATTGAAATGTGAGTGGATGGATGGGATTAACACAATCTCTCAACCCCTTTCTGTCAAATATATGACAGTTGAATCTACAGAAGGTGGTGGAAAGAGTCGTACTGGTCCAAATGAAGGCGGCGCAGCGGGCGCGGTGATGTGAGATAAGAGGAGGGTTGATGATAAGAGCGAGGAAGAAGCACAGGATCGGGAAACGTCAGGTTCTGGGACAGGGACGTGTGGAAGAAGCGGCGAGTTGAAAAAAGCAACGTATATTTTCAGATAAAAATCACAAGCCAGAATATTATATTCTTCCTTTTCGGAGGGATCGTACTCCTGAAGCAGCAAGAGGGGTGAGATCTTAGAGAGGGACACGGGAAAAGGGAGAGCGGGTCGTACAAGGTGCCTGGGCTCTGTGCAGGTACAGAGGGGACTGAACAAATAAGATGAAACCTGGAACAGTTTGAAAACACAGGAACCCTCCAACCTCTGTAAGACTAGACCGACTGAATACAAAACAAAAAACAGACGTGGGTGGTAACAACTGACAGACACTAATACTAATGAACTCACAAAATCTACTGATATGCGCCACCGGATTGGTTGTTGATGTTTTCATCATTCAGCATTTTTAACTGATGACGTAACATGGATATTGAGAAATTAAATCTTTAACTTAATGATCGGTATAACTGTGTTATATACAAATACATGATCAACTAATCAGTTCAAAGCTGCAGCACTTAGATTAATAATGTGAATGTAAAAGACCCTTCATTTTCTATGTATTCAGAGGGCGTCAGTTTGGTGGTTTTACTATTATCTGTCAGTTGAAACATGGGGAGGAAGGATCCACAGTGGGTGAAGTGTTCATGTGTAATGAGAGAGCAACACATTTAGCTTTACAGAGACAAAACGTGAGTTAGAGCATCACTTGTATTTGGCAGAAATTCAAACATACAATTTGTCAAAATAACCCCAAAAATAATAAACGAAATCTTTATATAATAAAGTTTCCAAACACCTTCATAGATGATTCTTGTTAATCGGAAAGGATATTGAATTTTGAACCAGGTAGTTACTTTCCATTCTTCATTGAGGGAGACATGCAGAGTGAATGAAGAATACAGGTGAAGCTTGGAGGACAACTTAAGAGCTTAGGATCCTAAGTGCAACTGAAGAAAAACTGAAAAGACGCAAATTTGAGCTGTGTGTCTTGGTGTTTCCTGTGAGCTTTCATAAAGGTATGAAACTCAGGGTTATTTCACCTGCCAGGACCAGTGCCAGTGTGTTCATGGTACATAGATCAGTGAATACACACACTGGTACGATCATGTACACACAAACATCCCAGGTCAGATGAAAAACATGTAGACAACCCTCTCAGTGAAAACTCAACAGAAGCTTCTGGTTTCCCTCCTGATCTACCGTGTTTGCTTTGGGGCGCCGGTGCACAGGTTCCCCTCGTGACGTGGGACAGCTCACAAGCAAAGAGGGGAAGAGAAAAAAAAACCAAAATGGAAAAATCAAAGAGAAAGCTTGATAACTATTCCTCTATCTGATCTGATCAGGTCCATCTTTCCATCAGTGCCCAGGTGGGGACAGGGAGCCGAGCCAGGGGCATTAAAATCAGGTGAGTGGTGAGGCTGACGGACATTTACACATGTTCTTGTCTTTGTTCAGTGCATTTCTCTGTCGGATCCAAACATTTACTGTAAAGAGTTCTGTAAGGAGGAAAAAAAAAAAAAGCATACATTCAGGTGTCAATCATCCCTCTGACAGAACTGATCGTTTAAATGTTTTCTATAATTTAACAATTATTCAAGTCATAACTCAATAATAAGTCATTGCGTCGTTTATACTGAATTATCGACTCTGACAGAGACAAATACCTGGTTCTCTTATTTCTCCTTGTGAAGAGCTTCGATGAAGGCTTCAAGTTTCTCCTGGATCTCACGAACTTTCTCTGCAGAGAAGCAAACAAAGGGGGTTATTCACAGTACACAAAATAACGACACAAATAAAAAATAATTGTTAGAGCTGAGACAATGTTAAATAATTGGCAGAGATTTTGAAAAATTATCAAATGTTTGTAGAATATTTGAAGAAACTACATTATTCATTTGAGCTGTTTGAAAAAATACTTTCTGCTTTTCGTCTTGTAGAAAAATGCAGAGCTGAAACAATTAGTTATTTGTCACAACTTAGCTAATGATTATTCCAAAATGAACAAGCACTGAGATTTTTTTTAAGGCAAATGTTATTTGTTGGCAGCAACTTAAATTATCTGCTTCTTTTTAGTTTTAGATCATTGTGAACAGAACATCTGGGCAGATATGTGAAGACATCCGCAGCTCAAAGGTCATTTCATTTATTTTGTAATGTTTAATACACAAAACCATTTATGGATTAACTGAGAACAGAATAACTTGAATCAACAATGGAAATAATCTCTGGTTTCCGCCGTTGTAAGATGAGTATCATTGGTTTTTGGGCAGTTGGTCTGACGATGTAAAACTTTCAAGGATAACAAATTGGGTTTGTGCAAATACACAAAGAAATAGACATATTGACAAAAATCATGAATCGATCATCAGTAAAATAATAACCAAATCATTGATAATGGACATAATCGTTTAGCTGCAGAAAATGTTTGCTGCTTGTGCACGTCGCTGAAACATACACAGAGCTAAATGAAATGACATCAGCATCAGTAGCTGTTTATAAAATCAGTTCCTTAAACAGAGAAAATGTAGAACAAATTCCTTTTGCAAAAGTAAACTTGAGCAGGTAGAAAGTCCTCTGCACTTTTCACCAAAACACCAGATGGTCCCGTGTGACGGGGGACAGCCAAACGTCAGGGCAGACCTCTGTCACACATCTGATGATGACGAATTGTATATCCTTTACCGGTGAGCACAGACCACATCAAAGCTCTCACCATCCTCTTTCTCATGGTATGTACCTCCCGGGCACATTGCTAATGGACAGGGGGAGATACCATAACAACAACACTTGACATGAAAGGAGGGAATTTACTGGAAAAAACAGTCACTTCTTTTCACGATTACACTCCCATTGTGCGGGGACGATATAAGACCAGCAATCCTTCCATGTACTGTCACACGAGATGAGCGAGCCATCTAAAGCAGTCTTAAGCGCTGATTAAACAGTGGCTGAGGGAAGTCTGCGGGCCAATGCAGAGAAAAGGAAGCCGAGGCTCGTAATGCCAGCTGCAGCTCCTGGCCTGGTTGGCTCCCCAAGCTTCCCCCTTCACCCTCGCTAATCTGTCTGGATCCCCCCCAAGCACAAATTCAAACACTGGCTCTGAAGAACACACTAGCCCTGCTGTATCTTGATCAATCAGCCACACAAGATCCATAGCCGGCCTATTGTGGACTGTTTCCCTACGAGCAGGCCCAATGCAAACACAGATTTAAAAAGACTTGTCCGTTTTCAGGGATATAAATCATTGTGGTTTGGACCTCAGAGCAACAATGTCCTAAGTGTCTATTTCAGGTCGGCACAAAGGTGATAACTGTGTGCGTGCTCTGGACTGAAACAAAATATCGTGCTCAGGGGCTTGTGAGCAGCCCCTTTGATGGGAGCACGGCTGCAGAGGTATCCTTTTCCTGATGGATGAAAAGCAAATGGTTGTTGGGAGAGATGCAGGCACACCCCCACACACGTCCTGAAACACTAGCAGAGCCGAGAAGTGCTGGGTAGCATGTGAGGCACACGCACGGATGCACAGGTGGGCAGAGCTGAGAAGACATGACTGACAGCCAGAAAAGCTTGGCCCTGAATGGCTCATGTACACGCGCACGCACACGCGCACGCACACGCGCACGCACACGCACACGCGCACAGACACACACCCAATTACTTGAAAACCAGCTAGGGCTCTGCAGTCTTGCCACCTCCACCTCTTTTCACCTTCCTACACACTCACTGCTGGCAGATGGTTGAAAAAAAAAAATCCCCAGCCTTTGATACTCTGTTAACACACTCAGGCAAAATGGCAGGGCATTAGGGGGAGATTACAACACCTAATGGAGGCATGTCGAGGGGCCTGCTGACAAGGCACTGCAGCAGGTGTGGGGTTGAATGAAACATAACCCTGTGCTACGCCATTCCAACACACAGCCCATGGAGGGCATGGCTCAAAGGCAACTGACGGAGTTCAGCCGTGTGGGCTGTGCACCGTGACCACAGGACAACATAACTCAATCCAGGCCAATCAGAGCAGGATTACCAACATCTGTCCGACCTGGAGAGAAGGAGATGTGAGGGCGTTGAGGTTTGGTTGGTGTGCAGAGAAGGAGGGTACTGACTGTCAGATCATCAAAACATGGGAAATCCCCTGGTTCAAGCTTCAAAGCCTCTAACTGGGTTTAGATGTGGCTGATGATAGTGTGCTTGAAGGAGCATCAGCCTTTCAGAGGCTGACTGCTTAACACGGGTCAAACATGCCAACTGTTGGGCAGACACACGGAGCTCTGCCAGATCACCGGGGGCGGCGGTGGTGCAGAGGCAAGACCGGAGAGGGAGTGATGAGAAAAGACATTGGTTTGAATCGCTAGATTGGCTGGGAGCTGATGGTGGGTGAAAATAATCCTCCTGAACAATTTCATCCAGTCAACAAATAGAGCACAGGTCTAAATTGGGGCTGTACTGTGCAACTCTTATCAAGTCAAGTACATTTTATTTCTACAATCACATAAACCACATTTACAATCTGTACAACATGCAGTACTGTGTATACTTTGGGGAAAAGGACGGATTAGAGATCAGAGGTGCTGGTGCAAATAGTAAACAGATAAATGAACTGTATTTATATATAGTACTTGTCCAGTCTGTCATTCATTCAAAGCACTTCACAATATATGTCACATTCACCCATTCACACATACATTCAAGCACTGATGACACAGTGCAGTGTCCTGCTCAAGGACGCGTTGACGCACGCTGGAGGAGCTGGGGATCAAACAAGTAGGTTGAACTCAGACTGAGAGAAAGCTTAGACCTGTTTTCCAATTCGTCTCTTCTCGACTCTCGAGCTAATTACCTCTTTGTTGTTCAAAGACGAAGACAAAATTCGTAGAAGGCAGTTTTGGAGTGACCGAGAACTAGACCTCTGCTTTAGCTAGCTGCTGATGCCAACTCAAGGTAAAACTCAAATAAACCACTGCCATTCCATACTGCTTTCTTTATTCATTCAAAACACAGTATAATTAGGCAAAATGAAAGTGTAAAGAGTGAAGACTGTTAAATGAAAATGTCACACTTTCACTTGGCAGCAAGCGCCTACAAATTCATCAGCCATCTATCCTGACATAAACTCCAGTTTAAGGTTTACTTGCATTGGACTCCGTGCACATTAAAGTTCCAATATGGGGTGAGACAGCACAGCATCAATGAGTACAGCAAGGTCCATCAACCATTCCGATATAACATGATGCTTAATGACTTTAAAATGGTCCCTCAGCAGCTTTCAGGAGCCCAGGAGGTCGCGGGTGAATGTGAACGGAAAAGCCAATATACTGTGGTTTAAAACTGCATGAAACAGGTATTCTTTTCCCCCAACACCATCTGTTTGCCACCAAAAGACAGCAGCAAGATGAATAAAAAGGCCACAACAAGGCTTTCTTTTCACAAACCTGTGGAAATGCAACAAAAAAAAAGAAAGAAAGTGGGCAGAGTCACCGCGACCTGTTCCTCACCGA
Organism: Verasper variegatus; assembly: GCA_026259375.1. Taxonomy (NCBI): domain Eukaryota; kingdom Metazoa; phylum Chordata; class Actinopteri; order Pleuronectiformes; family Pleuronectidae; genus Verasper; species Verasper variegatus. The sequence goes on along the minus strand of CM048046.1, from coordinate 15,635,162 downwards.
GTAGTGGGAGTAGCGATCTAAAACTCCATTTAGGCTCCTGTTTACCTAAGAGATGAGCCCCAAAACACAGTCATTCAACCGCTCACCCCTTTATCTGGTCATGAATATTCCCATAATCCTCTGGCCTCTATCCCAGAGGCCCCTTGTTTAAGATGCTGGGCGTTGTGTGGGTTGCCGAGGGCGGAGGGACTCTCGCCATTCAGAGAAAGAGAGGGGAGTCTTTCCACCCCCAATCCCCTCTTTTCAAGGCCTTCTCTCGGCTGATCTCCACATGAAATGATATCTCATTCACTCTCACTCTGCAGAGTCCCCTAAGCCTGCTACGGCCGAAGCGCTGGCAGAAGGACGGCCGAGCCAAAAATCCTTTAATTGACATGTAATTAGACTGTGAAACTGCGTGGCCCTGGTGGACAAGTAGCCACCACAGAGGAGAGAGCGAACAGAGGACAGGAACAGATGAGAGGGAAGCCTGCAACTTATTGTGGAACAGAAAAAAACTAATCCCCTTCATATGGGAGATGGCTACTCTTCTTCACTGGATGTGAGAGGGAGGGAACTTTAAAGGAAGGATGACTTATATGAAGAAGTGACAACAGGAGATTTCAGTGGATGAGGTTTGGTGCCAAGGTTCAGGCTATTTTAGCCGTGCTGCTCTGAAACGGTCAACTGACAAGAGAGCTGTAGTTCAGCTGTATGGTCACTAGAGACAGTGGGGCGGAGGGTTTAGTTCCTGTCCCGACCCGTCATAATTCATGAAGAAACTTTTTATATCTCGTGACGGCCAAGGTTACAGTGTCGGTGGAGACAGTGAATGTTTAAACGGCCTGCTGCTTCCTTCTTTGAAAGATGATCTCTTAATGTAACAAACAGAAAAGACGCTTTTTCTTCAGCATGCTGCCTGATCTGTCCCTAAATCTGGATTGTCTCGCTATAAAGACTGGGCCATGGGGGATATAGGAGCAAGGAGAACGGTAACGTTGACGGCCCAAACGCCATGTCAGTAAGAGAGCAATGAATCAGTCCTCACACTCGCGGGTCTTATCTAGAAAACAGATGCCTGCGAAAGAGCAACCCAACCTGGGGAAAGACATACGTAGGCCTGAGCAGGTCAAAGCTTGGGGTCAGCCAGAGGGTAGACTGAACAAAACACAACAAAATGCAGGGAACCTCTAATTAATGAGCCAGGTGAGGTGCAGGTTTGATTGACAAGCATTGCTTGGACCTTTAAAGGGCCACGCTTCAAAGATTTTAGAGCAGGGGGTTGTAAAGATGACGATGGAAGATGGTAGATTCAGCTCCAGGGCAAGGGAGGAGAAAGATACATCAAGATCATCTGAAAATATATCAGTGAACAGTCTCCAGTATTTCCCAAACCATTGTTAAAACTGAACAGGTCTGAGGCAGTAAGTCTACTGGTGACTCATGGTGTAAATCACAGCAGGTCTGGGGTCTGAAGTTTTCCAAGACTCACCTTTTGCACTCAAACGGAGGCCTGTGCTGAGGCTAAGTGGCGATCAATCTGGAGAGGCCACATGGGCCTGAGGATGTGAGGCTGACAAGTCTGGTTTAAACTGAGATCCTGTCATAATCCCTCAGAGAAGCTCTCCTCTGCTGAATCAGCCACAGGTGTGTGGAGCGACTTATCACAATTCCAGAATGAGCACACACACAAAACAAACACACAAGTGACTGAAAACACTTGCATGTATCCAGCCCTGCTGATAATTGGCCATAAATGTAAAAAAAAAAAATCACCTTTCTTACTTCCTTCTTGACACAGCACTGACCCCGGACCATCCAATCAAACAAGATGACGGAGAGAGATAATACAGTCCAGCTCTGGTTCTCAAACATCTTCACATCCTATACCACACTGAGGAGCAAATGGGTTGGAATTCCTTTGAGCTTCTAGAAAAGTCCTGTTCATGTCTGTAGCCTGGATTCACTGGACCACAGGTGCATTACTTGCAAGCGCAAAGCGGAAAAAGTACTTTTGGTGCCTCAAAATGTGGCTGAGTACCTGATAAAGGTAACATTACTACACTGAGGAAACACATTTTATAGTATTTTCCGGCACTTAAATTTGAAATGTCTGATAAACTAGACAGCAATAAATCAAAGAAGATGGTCTCAAGGCTCCAAGGGCAGTTGGGTCATAACATGAGAAAATTCAAACCTGAAGTTCGCATGTTTTTAAACTGTTATAGAGTGGGAGTGTATGGTTTTCCTATTACCTCATCTTAACCAGCACCTGATGTCTGATCTTGTGTGTGTGTGTGTGTGTGTGTATATATATATGTGTGTGTGTGTGTGTGTGTGTGTGTATATATATATATATGTGTGTGTGTGTGTGTGTGTGTGTGTGTGTGTGTGTGTGTGTGTGTGAGTGACAAGTGGATCAGTGGGAATGGCTCCCTCGTGGCCACAGTGCTGGAAAAAAGTGAACAGAAGCCCCGCAGAAGTTACCCTCCCATCACACACCTCCTTCTTTTCCCTATTTTCCCACACTTGCACTCTCACTGCCCCTGAGGAGAACGAAAGATGGCTTTACATTCTCCTTCACAGTTCAGTTTCTTTATCACCACTTCCATCATCGCCTATTGATTGGTTGTTTAAAAACACAGGTTTCTTTTTTTCTTCTTATTTCCTTCGTCCGCTGGAGTTATTTCCTGAGTTTGTGCCAAGGGAGGATATTCAGAAGCAGCCACATCACCTGCAGATGGTCCTTCAGACAACTTTTTCTGACTGTAAACACTGGAAATGGTGTTTGAGCAACGTTGCCAACAAACAAAATGTCAATAGTAGCAGTTTAGTGGATATTTAATTGCAGGGACTTTAGAGAAGATATTTATGTGCTTTCTCGGAATCTGTTTCAACAACTGATCACTGTAGCCACTGATCAACAACTGTATTATTCAAGAGCTTAACAAACAGATTGTGGATAACAACATAAAAAAATATGTAAGTGCAAAATGTCTTAGAAAGACATTCCTGGGTTTTGACCTGGCAGGATGGATGGATGTACCGAATGGAAAGGAGGAAGTGAGAAAGAGCCTCAGGGAGAGAATATGATAAAGAGATAGGTGATGGAGAAGTGGAAAGAGAAGCAGGTCATAAGTTTGGTAAATGGGGGGCGGGTGGCTGGTTGGAGCTGTGATGAAGAGGAGGGGGGGAGAAGAAAAGTAGCAGAGATGGAAAAGAGACTCCTGTGTCCTGAAAGCAAAGTATGATAGAGAGAAAACAGTTTGAAAAAAGGACTAATAATTGGAGATACAAATAGGAAGTAAACTCAGAATTTCAGAATAAGAAGAAAGTTACTTAAAACCATGCTTCTTATGATCTGCCTTCTGACAAGAAGGGATAAAAGAGAGATCAGTCAGTCAATAGTCAAACAGTGGAGAGAAGAGCAAGCTTTACTGTGTAAAAGAGAAACACGCAGTCAACTGGAGTAATGCAAGGAATCCAGGTCAAATTCTAACCTTTAAAACTAAATACTTAATTGGTATAATTGGTACAAGAGTATAATGATCCTCTTCAAAGCCATTTTAAAGAAAATGTGATGAGACAATTAAACATCGGAAACAATATACTGGGAGCATCAAAACTACTAATAATTATCAGGGCAATTATAGATGTTCAAAGTGCTTTGCAATTGAATGTCTGTTCATTTACTTTCACACAACATGAACAGAACACGACTGGATACAAAGTGGGAGGGGCCACCTCATTTACACCAGTGTTATGACAACAGTAGATCTGGTGTTTGTGTACCCGACACACCTGGGGAGAAAATGTTATTTGGCAGCGACACTGAAGCTTGTGGTTTCCTCATCCGTGGGAAAAAACAAACTTATATTGTAACTCTACTAAGCCTCTCAGTTTACAAAGCCTTACAGATAACTAGTGTCTATTAAATCAGGGACAATGAAGACTTCTCAGGAAGATGGAGGTGACTTTTACCAAGTAAGAAAGGTGGGGGAGATAAAAAAAAAAAGGACAGTAGCCAAGGAATTAGAGCTATAGAAGCAATGCAGTGTGCAAGAGAGTGATCTGGAGAGCACAATGAAATAAGAGTGCATATAATGGCAATAATCCCCAACATGCCAAATAGCAAACAGTCTACCCACTATCTCACTGCAGAAGAGCCGACCCCACCTTCCAAATGGCGGACCAGTCGACTCAGGCCATGTCTACAAAGATGTGAATTAAGTTGAAGAGCTGCATAGAGATCAGAGGCAGGATTATATTGAGGCACAGCTCCAAAAATAAAAACTAGTGGTCTCCTCCTAAATGGAAGCATTTTGAAACAACCAGAATCCTTAATAGAGTTGGCCACCCAATCAAAGTGAGCAATCAGGACTGCAACACTAACAATCTGGATTATAAAGCAGAGAGGTCACTTGAAAGCACCTAAAAGTACGGAAATATCCTTCATGAAAAGTCGGGCCAGGACTTCGTACTGGTCCAAAGGTTCAACCTCCAAGTGGACAATGACCCTAGACAATGCAGGGGTGCCCCAGGGACAACCCAATAAATTTCCTTAAGTGGTCCAGCCAGAGACCGGACTCAAGCCCAATCAAACATCTCTAGAGAGACCTGAAGACAGCTGTGCACAAAGTGCCCTAAACTACCTGACACCGCTTGAGAGGATCTGTAGAAAAGACCCCAATTCAGGTGTACAGAGCTTGTTGCATCTTACCACAAAAAGCTTGAAACTTTAATTGCTGCATAAGGTGCTTCATAGTGAGTAAAGGGTCCTGATACTTTTTAAGAAAATAGTAGAATAATAAGTGAGGGAGACTAAATACTTTCTGAATGCACGGTAGATAACGATGAAACTAACAACTTGATAACCGGTAATCTTTTGGTCCCCTTTCTCCTGGGGGTGTTTAGACAGTGTATATTGTAAATAGCATCAATATAATATAGTTTTCAGAAGCATGGCCATCAGGGCAACAGAAGCATTAATACCTAAGAACAGGACTTGTCCTTAGAGCCATATAGAAACCATGGACCAGATGTAAGGTTTGTGCAGGAGCAGCATGCTCTGCGCTTCTCTCCCTCCTGAGCACAGGCATACACAAAACCTTAAGATGATACGTCATGCCTTACAGCAGACGAGAAGAGAGAAGCACTTCTCATTGAGCCCTCGCTAATCACTCTGGAGGAAGCTGCTCAAAGGAGGAGGAGATGAAAGAAACAAAGTGAGCGTGAGGCTGAGAGGGCATTCCGGTGAGCAAGCCCAGACAACCAGAGCTTTATTGTATTCTGCTACACAAGATAAAGAAAAAAGAGAAAGTGACGGCATGTGCAAACACGCAAACACTTCACACATTAGCACGGTTCTTGAGAGCACATTCAGTTGACACCTTTAATTCCTTAACCCTCGAATAGCCTCAATAGAAGAGCTGGAATCCATAGGTTTCTGCACATTGTTGAATTCATCAGCAGCAGTAAGCCTGTAGTGAAGATGGGAATTTACCGCTGTATGTTGACTAGGTGATCGATCATGAAATCAGCCCTTGCGAAAAAATGCAAGAAACCAAACTAATGGACTTGAGTTTGCAATCAGGAAAGTACTTTACCTCAAGCATTATGGAGGTAATGCACAGTACAAGATGTTTTCAAACTAATAAAACAGAAATCTCAATCACCACATATCATTAGTCCTCTATAGAGAATGTCAAACCATAAATGATACCATTTGTGTTGCTGATTTTGTTCAGTTAAACAATTGAGAAAAAAAGTATTTGCTGCAACCTTTATGAGAGATTCAAATCCTCTAGCTCTGTCAGTAGTACAGTAATACGGTAATAAAAGTAATCTCCACTGTGACTAGATTTATGATCACAAACGTTGAAGAACATTAACAGGCATGGTCTATAAATAATAATTTAATTGTGTGACTGATTTGTCTTACTGCTATTATACGATCTAATAGTAAAAACTCAAAACAATCTGCCAACGCTTGTTTGATCCTCAAACACTGAGCAAGAACTGATAAACTGCCAAATTGGCATCACTTTGCCAAAAATTCCTCATGGTCTAAAAATCATGTTCTACTCTGTACAACAATATTATTACCAAGAGGACATGCACATCATTACAAGAACAAACAAAACAATATACAAAGTAACAGGTGTAAAGTAAAGTAATACCATGGTTACTCACATAACCTCTTTTCCTCACAACTGACTTAAACTTAACGAGGAAAAGCTGATGTAATAATATTTCAATAAGAGATTTTGTGTGTGTGTGTGTGTGTCTGTGCATTCATACATGCACTTGTGCAAGTACACTCTCCATCAATCTGACAAGGGTGACAAACTGCCACCAAGACTGAAGTGACAGCCAGGCAGCACTTATTCGCTAGGTGTAATAAGAGGAGCAGAGGAAGAAACAACTTTCTCTACTGCCGCCTCTATTTACACAGAAAATTACCAAAACTTCAAGCAAAGAAAGTCTGTGGGTCACCACTAAACAGACAGATAAGAAATATGTATATGGAACAAGATAGAGTTTGAAAACAAAACAAATACTATCTGGGTACAACAAGGGTTAAAACTGAAATTAGGCTTGAAGTTAACATAGCTGTGACATCCCTATGAAAGCTCCTTTATATATTGGAAATGTAAAATAACCCACTTGACATATATTTGCTGACGCAAACCTTATGGTGTTGTCATATGTTCATGAGTGTTGTATCTCACAGTATTGATTATGACAACCTACACTTCATAAAAGAGTAGTTATTGAGTCTGGAAACACTCTCAAACTACTGCACTTTCTCAAATCAGGCATCACGGTATTTTTTCCATTACACGCACAACATACACACACAACACACACACTAAACAACATTTCTATGAGGGGCAATGAAGCAGCCAAGCGACATCCCAGTGAGGCCATCTCCAAAGAGGCCTGTGCTTGCACATTAGGGCTGGGCTTTGCTCCAGAGACGGCACTGTGCCATACAGCTGGTCTGGCACAAGCTGACAAACACAGCTCTTTGCAGTGCACATTGTACCACTCATTACTGGGGCTTTCACGTTCTCACCCACTGACGCACACACCTGACCTGTATTTGTAACCTGAGCAATGCTGCGCCTGCCTGCGAGTAGAGGCAGATAGAGCTGAACAGCCGACTGCCCCTGGGAGCAAATTTCTGCCTTTGTTAAGTATGTTTATCCTTTCTCCCACCTCTCCCTCCCCTCCTTTTCTTATATGAGAAGTTGTCTCCTGTCTGTTTCCCATTTTTTCTCCTCCTCCTCTGTCAGGGGAGAGAAAGAGAAGATAGGGACAGAGGCTGTGAAACAGTGACAGAGATCCAAAAAGATGGAGAGAGGGAAAAGAAAGCTACCTGGATCTAATAGGCTGTGGTATTAGCTGGCTGACCTGTGGGGTCAGGCTGCAGTTTGGGCCTGAGGCGATCTGACCTGGTGTCTTTTAAAGGGCTGGAGAATGAGGGGGACAACAGCTCTTCATAATGCAGTGGAAAAAGTTGGTTCATAGAAAGACGTGGACAAAACCAAATATTCTGTGCACCACTGTATGGCAAAGAAAATGTGTGCTCAAGTCCTATCAAGTGTTTTAGCCCCTGATTTGAAAAAAACACATTTAAAAAAGGTTCCTGCCAGAGATGCATGCCTGTGAGCTGAAATGGCTTCCAGTAAAACGCGAGGAGATGATTTCATTTATTCAACAAATTTGGGTATTTTCATAGCTGCAAACTCTAGAATAATGTTTGGCCGTATACACGTATACACTGTTAAACCTTCACCAAATTTCCCTGTGGTATTCAGTATAACCAGCTGACCAACACTCACACTGGATGGGCTTTAAGGAAGCCGCCCATTGCAGCTACACTGTGTCCCACCACAAGGGGGCTGCAGTGCACTTTAACTGTAATTCTCCAGCTTGTGTCATATTAACATTTCATCATAATTTTGTGTTCATTTTGTCTATTTGTAAGTGAATCACTCCACAAATAAAAGTTATGATTCAAACTTTCAAACAATGTCAAATAAATTGTGCCTGTACCAGTTTTATTTTCAAATCACCATCAGAAATAAAGCAGCAAAAGTTAACATTAAAAACATCACTTATCTAATTTGCAAAGCAGGATTTCTCAATGAGGGTATTGAAAAAAAACATTTACTATTTTCAAATACCCCGGGGTATCATATTACCTTATCACCGCCCAACCCTAATCTAAAGAAAACTTTTTGACTTAAAGTTTTTTTTTTATTACTTTTGCTCCAAGGAAACTTGCTCACGATGTGCTTTGAGGCGTGTCACCAAGTCAGCCTATCAGCCATGCAGTTCAGTCTAGACTGATGGGCCCACATACCCACGCCCACACACACGGGTCTACACTGCATTACACAGAAATCCCTGTGGAAAGTGTCAGACATCTAATGACCCAGATCCACAACTCACCCACTAACTCAACCTCACAGTTTGAACATAGTTACTTGTAAGGTAGAAAAGAAAAACCTGACATGCTGAGATGAAATGTTGCAATTATGAGAAAGAACAAAATAGATCTTTTGTGTGTTTTTCTTCCAGGCATATTAAGCATTTATTGGAGAGTCGATGGTAGAGACAGACGGGTAATAAGGCTACAGAGATATGGAGAATACTGTACAACAAAGCCAGACACAAATCTCTAATATGGTTTCACGGGAGAGGTCAGGCAGTTTTTGGGATCCATGAGAACCTCTAACTTATGGTCAGCAACTATAACCCCTCTGCCACGAGGACATCTAATGTGGTGCTAGGTTACTATTTGGAGATTTATCTACAGTTCTCTGCTTAAACTTAACAGATTTTCTTAAACTCTAGCACTTACACAATTTAATGATTGTAGAAAAACTCTTACTACTGAGAGCCTGTACTGATGTAGGTGCAGAATGTGAGACTGCCTCTCACACACAAGTGATCCCTGATAATCTGTGCTGTGTCAGAAAATTCAATATGCCACTCTACAAGTCCCTTTGACTGAGTAAAAAAGAAATGAAAACCTGAGATGCAACAACCAGGGAATTTACAAGGTTCCCATGATGGACCCCAGGAACCTGTCTGCGTATGTGTATGGCCGTGCGTGCATGAGCGTGTGTGAGAACAGGTGTGTTTCTGTCCTATAGGATCCCGTGACAGATTTCAACCACATTCACACATCTACCACTGAGGGGGGTCTTCGGTGGTGGGAATTGGGAACGCCATGCCTGTTTAAGAAAGTTTGGGATCGACTTGCCTTATAGGATTTACAAGGCCAGACAGGTCTGGGCATTCCCGACAGTGTGTGGAATGGAGAGAGGTGTGTGTGTGTGTGTGTGTGTGTGTGTGTGTGTGTGTGTTTATGTATGAATGAGCTCTCTTCTCCCCCAGGCTGGTGTCATAGAAAACTAGACTCAAGGGTGGAAGAGAAGAGGCCCCCTGTTTGTGACAGTACCTGTATGTATTAATATGACTATGTGTGTGTTTATGTGTGTGATGGTGCATGGCTACTATGCACATAAATGTTTTCTTTTTAACAACCTGAATACATTGTGTATCCATTTCTTATATGGATACATGTGTGAACATGTGTGTTGAAACTGGGGAGAAAAAAAGTCAATGTGGGGGGTGTGTGTGTGCTTTCTTGAGGCTGATAACTGAGTCCTAATTAAACTAAACGTAGGTACACACACACACACACACACACACACACACACACACACACACACACACACACACACACACACACACACACACACACACACACACACACACACACACACACACACACACACACACACACACACACACACACACACGCCCTCTATCAGCAGTCAGGAAGCCAAACAAAATCGATTGTTTAAACAAGAGTTTAAACAAATGACTCTTACAGGGTTAATGTTTGTGTGTGTGAGGCCCAAGCAACACCTTACGCTTCTGGATATAAAAGCCAAGAGTATCTGGCAGCAGGAAGTAGAGAGAAGGATGAGCTTTCTCAGGACCAGAAGGCAAAGCACAGGCAATCCAGGCCTGTCACTACATAGCTGACTTGTTAATGCTTTGTGTAGCCACAGGATAGTTACAGGACCGGAGGGTGGGATTTAGTGGCATCTAGTGTTTTGGTTGCAGACTGCAATCAACTTAATACCCGTCCCCTCACCCATGCCTTTTCCAAACACGCATGAGAATTTATGGTAGCCTTCACCTAATGTAAAAGTTGGCTACACAATCTGGGCAACTGCAGAAACACAATGGGCTCTGTGAAGGAGGACCCAGTGCTAATGCAGATTTAAGGGCTTGTTTAGAGATATCTAAACCATGATTCTTAGTTTCAGTAATGAACAGCATTATTAATATCAGATTACATATGATGCATCCGACCCTTATTGAACTAACTGTTAATAGGAAGCTTCTGCAAGCAGAAAAGTCAAAATTATCAGATTTATTGGGCCAGATGTTTACAGTTCAAATGCTACACTCAGTTAATCCCTACATGGATTTTTAACTAAGGAAAATCAGACAAACTTCATTAGATTAACTGATTCTGGACCTATTTTGTAAATACACATTCATATATGTAGGTAAGATTTCCAGTGCATGCAAGAATTTCCTACAGAGCCTACTGGGGTGAAGGTGGAGATTCCATGTTTAACAGCCGCTCCACAGACTGTTTCAGGGATGATAATGTATTTAAAAGTCCAAACAACTGTTGTCTGTGAATGTTGCTGTAGCCTGTGTGCTTTACAATGAATTACAATTGTAATATCCACCAAATTAATCTTGCTGCATCAGAGTGGTCAATAGTGATTCCTTAAACACCACTGCCACCTACTGACAGCTTTAAGATTGGCTAAGATGTCACTGTTTACATGTTACTAGAGCTACCATAGATTGAATCCAGTACACTTGACATTAATACATGAGAGCCCAAGTTTGTTTTTCAAGGCTCTAGGTTTAGACTTAAAATCACATATGATCACTACAAGATCCAATGACAAACTGAAACAGTGACAATTTGTCTCTGTACCCATTTTAATTTTGGCTCTAAATGTAAGTGTCTGTTTTTGAAAGCGTTTGTGCGTCTTACTGAGATCCTCGGCCAGCTGGACTCGTCGGCCAGTAATGAGATGGGTCTTCTTCTCCATGTCTTCCCCGAAGTCATCCAGTACCTCCTTCACATTTTTCTCCAACCGGCGCACTGAGAGGACACATACAGAATAACAATCAATATCCCATCCAACAACAATGCATTGGATTTTTCTCTCAGTGTTCTGACTGAACACTTTCCTCCATCTATTCGTCGTCACATCGTCTATTCTTACAATGGGTGATTTTGAGCATTCGGGTTGTAGGACCGATTTCATTATTGAATTTTTATCCATGACCTGATTAACTGGTTATAGACTTTGGGTAAATTATATCACAAAGCTCAGTCCATAAGTAATGGTTGTCCCGCTGCCTCAGTAATCGATATGGGCCACTCTGAACTAAGCTTTATCCAATCACCTCGGTGTTGAATCTTCTGCCTAAATTACCGAAGGTGCTACTGATGCAACTATTTACTCCACCAGACAAAGCTAGATCTGAAAATATGAAGTATTCATTTGAGGGATAATCTGATAACATTATAGAATGACAAAAATGGCCAGTAACAAACAACGAAACCAAAATGAGCAACTATTATTATTATCATAATATTTCATGAGAACATATGAGGCAAAGCATGGCTGACTAACAAAAGAAAGCAGAGGGTCTCATATTTAACAGTAATTTGGTAAGTGTCCAGTAGCTGTGCAAATAATAGAAACCTCCTTTTAGAACAATCTTTCATCATGAATGTCCCTTATCCTTACCCTCAGTGTTGGTGAGCTGCTGTCGGAGAGTGTTGGCTGTGATGACGAGCATCCTCTGGATCCGCCAGAACAGAACAACATCATTGCACTCCAGCTAGGAAAAAAGGTTAAACGGTTACATTTTCCACACAATGTTATTTGAATCTGGTGAGAAGTAAGTTGATAAGAAATACAACTCAGGAGAGCTTTTTCTCCCTCCTTACCTCAGAGTCAACAAAGTGTCTCTGGTAGTAGTAGAACCCTCTCTTGCAGAGGATTACAGTGAGACAACGCCTTCTGCAAGAAGTGTCGGCGATACAGCTGATGCCATGTGTCCTTGATCTGTCCAGGAACAAGTCATCTTATCAGTGACAGATTTTTTTTTCCTATTACATTTTCCGTCACCTTTTACTTAAGTTCAGAGACAGGTATTATGTTCTCACCAGCACAGGGTCAACTTCGACCGATCGTCCTTCGAGGTTCTTCCTCACTGTGGTGACCTCGTCATTGGCCAAGTATGCTGTGTGGTCTTCGTGCAGCTTCAACAAACGTTCCAGCTCATTTTTCGTTTCATTACGAATGTGCTAAAAAGGTCAAAGAAGAGGAAGTGAGCACTGTTGTTTAGAGAGAGAGATAATTATTTAATGTAATGTGTGCAACTATAAAACTCTGGGAGTTTTCTGGGAGTGTCTTATAATTTTTCCATAAACAACAGCACTGTTATTTCAAGGAAAGTGGGAAGACTCTTTAAACTCTGACCTGATCTGGTGAGCGATTCTGCCAGTTCAGCCACCTCTGCTTCCAGTCTGGACCCACCATGTCTCGGATTACTGAGTCAGCTACAAGGAGAGAGGACAAAAGTAAAAAGAGAATGAAATACATTCAGTCTACCATCAATTGTAGAAGCTGAAGCGTTAAGTATTTATCATAACCTCATGGCATCTTGAATTTCTGTGGTCTAGATCCTACAACAGTTGTCCTCTTCTTAACGTGTACGTTTGTGATTTGATTGTTTGTGAATGTTCGTGGCGTACGTACTGTCTTTGAGGCGTGACTGCAGAGTTTCTTCCATGAACTGGATCGCTGCATCCCACTGAGGCTTGTCTGTGATGGAACGATCTTCTAGGGCATTGTGCTGGATAACCCTCTGGCAGATGTCAAGTGCAAGAATAAAATAACATTATTATAGAGATGTGCAATGTAATTTAATGTAAAGGAAAGGCATAATAAATCCAGTAGTAGATACGGAAGTTGTTAGCATGAGTGCACCAATGTCAGCAAGACCACTTTCTTTATATTCCAGGGTACATGGTGCCTAAATTGCCTTTAAAAAAGAGTTGGTTGCATAAACTTGTACATAATCCCTCTGTATCCTTGTGCCGAGATGAAGTGGATTTTGTGTGTGTTTACCAGGCCGTCCATGGCTCTCTCATTCCACTTGTGCCTTTTGATGCTCTCGTCCTTCACAGCCTCCTTCAGCTTGTCAAAAATGTCGTCCTGGTCTTTGCCTTTGTATTCAGCCATGAAGCGGGCGAACTCCTCCTGCAGCGTCTCCCAGGCAACCTGATGGGGAGAGAAGTGTTTGGGGGAAAGAAAAGAATCATAAGGCCATTGCCTGATTGAATATGAAAGAATATGAAATTCTAATGTCATTAAAATACCATATCAAACAGTAATAACTCAGTTTTGAAAGTAGCTGAGAGAAATAAATACAAAAAGAACTATCTCAGGTATTCATATAAAAATTTTTAATTTTACAATTCTGCGATCAGAATCATATGATATTAAGACAGAAAGTTTGCTTTACCTCTAGAGCTTTGTGTGGAAGCTGTTTGTCAGTCCACTGCTTGAGCTTGATGTCAACTGTTGTATTAAAGGTACCGGAGTCCATTGTTTGGGCAGCAGGCAAATAGATGTTCTCAATTACATGGGTGGAAACACGTTCCCACAGCTTCTTCTGCAGGATGGCCTCCCTTCAGGGTTAAAAGAAATTCCAAAGAAACAGGATTTGTAACTCACTCTGGAGTTAAAATACAAAAGGTGATCCGGCCTTAACATAGACATGGTAACATTATTTTTTTTATGATTTCGGTGATTCTTCGTTTCACATCTTGGACGGATCTAACAAGCCAGAGTGCTCTGAACAAAGTTAAGCGTCCAGCTCAGTTCACTCAAGTGACCCGGTGGGACGTGAAAACAATGAGTGAAGAGGGATCATCCTCAGCTCAGCTGCTTTCACTTGGATACTCAATGCTCCTGTGATTGCATATGACTGTAGGTCCTGATACAGCTTCAGTGTGACCCTGTTAGCAGCTAAAAGCATCCACACTCTCACTCCCCACAGCAGCATGACAATGGAACAAAACCCTCCCCAAGTTCCCCTGAGACCAGAGCAGTGTTGCACCTCTCTCATCTCATTTATCATAAACACGCTCATATTTCATTAGGATGCGCTTTTGTTCAGGATAGCACTCCTCACTGTCAATTGCCACTTTCTCCAATACTGCTGGTTGGTTGCTGGCTAACAGGGCCACCCCCTGTTCCCGTCCAAGGGCGATTCATCAGAGTATTGATCTGTGAGAACCGATGGCACACTCACTGGGGACAGCCACACCATGCATACATCTCTTTTATCAAGGTTTTCCTCATTGGGGGGGGGGGGGTAAATACACATTTACACACCGGTTAATTTTGTCAAAGAAAGAACAGCACTTTGAGCTAAAAATAGCTTTGAATGTCTGCATCAGCTTCAAATACATGATGTAATTACATTCATGTTCAATTCTTATAAAGTTCAGTCCCCTAGTGGTGACATCTTGTTAAGACCAATTATCTCCATAGGGTGAATGAAATACATGACAATCTAAAAAATGTATATTTACATTGTGAGAACCGACCTCTGACTCAAGAATGAAGTGGTGTCGGTCAGTCCCAAAAATCCATATCAGTCAGGCTTCTAATTTTGATAGATATATAACTTACAATATCACTTACCAGTGTTGTGGGGTCACTTGACTCAAACTAATGACTTCATCCAGGATTTCATTTTTGGCCTTTTCAAACAGTTCATTCTATAAAAAAAAAGGAAGAAAAAAAAAAGAGAGGCACAATTAATATTATTTGCCTTCAGAGAACTTTTGTGGTGTATATCTGTCGTATCGGCTGCTTTAGGAAGTCTGTTTATTTAGAAAAATGTATGCACGTGTCATCTGAATGAGTCTCTCACCCTGTCCAGCTCTCTCAGACGAGGGTAGTTGTTCTTCCATTCTGTCTCCAGGTTGAAACGGGACGCTGTGCAAAGGAGGGACTATGACAATGAATATTTTATCCAAACAGACTTTCAACATTTTCAACTTCAGATTAATAATTTGTGAACTTATAATAAGCACAAGTGGTTCCACCATAAAGACAAATGTAGAAACTTAAACCTTAAAATCTCTTGAAACTTCAAAATAAATCTTCTCTCTGTCATTTGCCAGGTGGTTTTCCATCATGCCTGAATTAATCTCTTACCTGTTTCTATCATTTTTTAACTTTTGCTGTTAGGCTTCATTAAACAATAATACTCTATAATCAACAGGCAGTGACCGTACAGGGACAGAGTCTGCTTTGTTTTTACTTGCTATGATATATGGAGCTTTTAGACGATTAATGGTGCCGATCCTTTATTAACAGCGGATGAGGACTTTGCACACTCACTCTCTTAACTGGTCCCTCAGGAGGAGAGGGGATGGGGCCAGTCACACACGCTTTATCAAAAGTCAGAGTTTTAGTTCTCACAAAGGCACACACAGACACACACCGAGCCACACCGAGCCTGCTGTCCCTTTCCACAGCTCCCTATCCGCAGTGGAGATTAGGCTAATTGCTGGTTTGTGGGACCACAGTGGCGCCAAGCACGGACGATTGAGGCCGGCTGTGTGTAATTTGATGGGGTTATGGATCAATACACCACACAATGTGCCTATGGGACCTGCAGTCTCATGGTCATAAATCTCCAGCACAGTTAGCAATGGGCTTGTAATTGTCTAGACTAATTTGAGTTGGAGTTGGAACGCAGGACTGGAGGAGCACAGGAGTGTGGCAGGGTGGGATGAGTTTGAGCATCACCAGGAGGTGGAAGAATCAGGAGTAGTAGCACCTGTTCCCTGTGCATTGTAATGGATGGAGGCAAGTGCATCACTGGTAATGAATATTGTCTCAAAACGTGATTTCACACTTTCAAGACATGCCTGGCGATGAGGAATCAGATAACCCACTCTGTGAAAAGGTTAGTAAAAAGTATCCTGAAAGTGCAGTCTCACCTTTGAAGACGTCAGCCTGCTGCTCTACAGACTCTCTGACCATCTTCCAGAAGCAGTCAGACACCGCCAGACTCAGGTTCTTTGTGGTCACCTGGTGGGCCTTCAACATGCCATCTCTGGTCACATGAATAGATCAATTGTCAATTTAAAATGAATTAATGGGATTTAACATTAAAGTTTGGTGAATCAGGTGTTACTTGCCTCAGTAACCTGGAATTCTGGAAGAAGTCCTCCTCATAGTCTTTAATGGAGTCTATGCTTTCACCGGGGCTCCCTGCACAGAGTTTTACAGCAGCATGAGGGGTGAGTCAATGACAGCTCAGGTAATGTTGGACTTCATCAAGTAATATTTGAAACCATGTAATTATGATTGCTACATAATTCAGCTTGTACAAGGTAAAAACTTCCTCACAAACAATACGCAGCAGAAAACACAAGTCACACTCATGAAATAATGTGACATTAAATGCACAACAAAAATTTACTAAGAAGTACATTTTACCTTTGCCTGTCACCACAGCAAAGTAGCCCAGGGCCTTCATGGGGAACAGTTTTCCTTCCACTATTTGCTGGATCTGAAATGTGAAGTGAAAGAAAGGATTTCAATTCTGAAGCATTGGCTCATTGAAGGAACCAGCTGGTTGAAATCTATGCACTGGACGCCCTCTGGTGGTGCAGCTGTATCATAGTTCTGGGCTGCCTGGTTGTATTGGCACTACAGGCCCAATGGTGGGGCAGGTGACCAGTTAAAACGTCTTACTCTGCTTGGACTGGCCAGGTTCTTCTCGGCCAAGTCCACTTTGGTCAGAACAAAGATGGTCCTCTTTCCATGGGGGTCCATTTGGCTAACCAAGTCGGTTACAATGCTGCGCTCTGCATCCACACTGCCATCTGAACAGAGAGAGATCACATGTCGCAATAGATGAGACAATTGTATACAGATGAAATAATAAGAACAAATGTGGATGGTAGATTTTGAAAGAAATGAAAGTTGGGATTTAGTATTTTACTTAAGAATACAAGGGTGAGGGTCTGAAAGTCCTTCCTCTGACACATCAGATCCCTGCTTACTTATTATAAATCGAGAATGGCATGTTTATGGCTCACCCTGAATACAGAGGATGATTGCATTGGGGTTCTGCATGTAAGCTTTGCTGATGCTGAAGATGGTTTCTTTAGTGTCTGATGCCATGCCAGCTGTCACCGTCTGAGAAAGACAAACATTTTAATCTATTAGATTTCATTATTTCAATTACTTTTAAGATTTATATGAAAAGCTATAGTAATAATAAAAACAAACAATATTTACTGCATCACCGAAACATTCCAGTAAGCAGAAAAGAAATTTGTAAAAGTTTCAACCCTTATCAGAATGTATACTCACACTGATGACACCTGGTAAGTCAACAAGCACCATCCTCTGGATGCCGGGGCCCTTGACACTTAGAGATATTGTCTGACATGCAAAAAATAAACACGATTATTCTGTGAAACATTTCAGAAGTAAATCATCATGTTTTCCATGGGAGTAAAAGCACTATTTCCAACCTCCGAGCTGACTGTCTGTCCCTCCTTCACGCTCTTCCTCATCCTCAGTTCAATCTCACGCCTCAGAGCAGCGAGCTGCAAGAAGCAGGAAGAAAGATTGAGTGATTAAATTGTGTAAACAGGCAACAAAGTTAAAGGTGTGATTCATATTAAGTGGACAGAGTGACTGCGTTGGTGACTTACATCTTCCTCCTTAGTGAGGTCAAACTCTCGGCCACTGTCCTTGAACATGGCCACATGATGGGGGCCTTCGCTTAGTGTTACCTACAAAGAGAAGATGACCATCGTCAAAAGATTTGTCACAAAATGTCTCTAAAATCTGTGTTTATTTGCAATTTTAAACTTCTAAAATACCTTAATTCCTTGGTTGATGTTAGTCAATAAATAATTTTGGATTCTGGATAAACAACATGGTCTTTCAATACCAACTAAAATTCAGACATGTAGTAATTGTAGGATTTCAAATAAACCAGCGGTTGGTAAATCTTTTTCTTTTCACATCCTAAAGGACAAAGATCGGCTGGTCTGAGTCCACTAACCTTGACAGGTGACCGTGTCATCATCTCTCCTGAGCCCCGGGGAAAGATCCTGGCCTGAGCGATCATCTCCAGCACACTGGTCTTCCCAGCACTCTGATCCCCAACCACAACCACCTGAAACACAAGAGAGAGAAAGTGGGTGACTGTAGACAGAGTACACAGATAATAATAATTATAATAAATAAGTCTAAAATACATTGAAACAAGATTTTTTGTGAATAAAAAAATAGCCCTTCTTTGAAAACAAACCATTTTAAGTGAATGAGGAAGTAAATGTGACTACTACTTACTCTGGGTAGGTGGTCCTGCGTGTTGTAGTTGGCATCGTAGTCAGACAAGATGTCCAGAACTTCAGAATACAGGTCAATAAGGGATTTCTACATGAAGAGACACAGAAATGCAAACTAATGACACAGTAGGCACCTTTATTTGAAGGCATCTACTTCACACTTCCAGAGAGGATAGGGGAATAAATAAACCAATACAACAAATCAGCTGCTCAGAGCACCATTAAAGAGACAGCACATACAGTACATTCTCTGAAAAGATTACTGTGTCCCCAGAATGATCATATATAATGATGAAACTCAATAGTAAGTCCAAGTCTTAAAAGTGAAGGTGTTTATTGTATCTGTTTGAGTTTAGAAACCCACCTTGACTTTCCTTTGGTGAATCCCCTTATCGTCTTTTTGCAGCACCACTTTCCTTAACTCTTTATTCTCCTTCTCCAGTCTCTCCAGCATACGCTGGTATTTTAGCTGTGAAATAAACAGAAGTGTAACATCAATAATCAGCATCACACACACTTTAACACTAAAAGAAGTAGTGTTTTACAAAAGTCCATATCTAGTTATCTGCACTCGACTAAAGTAATTGTTGGTTTTGATATAAAAGCAATTATTGTTCTTTTTCACATATGTAGAGAACTTCTTTCTTGTATATATCTGTTTCCTTGTTGAAAGAAACGTGTATAAATTTGAGCATATATATAATGTAACTTTATTATTCCAGATTATTTACTGGGCATTTTCAGGAAGTTGTTATATTTTCATTTAACGTAAACTTTCTATTGCATCACATTGTAGATGATGTCAGTTTAAGTATCAGAAAATGTACTGTACCTGCGTACGAAGCAGTTCTTCTTGAAGCTGGTCTAACTTTTCTTTATCTGATGACTAGAGGTTGAAGTAGAACAATAGGAAAAAAAGAAAAGCAACAAAATGTTAATGATTCATTTCAGTTTTGAAAATAAGGGGTTTCCGTAACCCTCATCGTGCTACTTTACAAACATGAAATCCCAGCACCACCAGGCTCATTACGTGCACACTGTATTACAGAGAGAACCAGAGTTGACAGTCATGTTAATTCATTAACAGAACAAAATCAGATTTCAGGCAGACACTATTCATTCTGGGATTACTCAGCTTGGATCAACCAGCTCTGATTCACAGAACAAGCACGAATCACAGGATAATACGTGAAACATACAAATAAATTTGATCACATAAATATTTAGTTATTATTAGTTTCCCTTGATTTTTCATAACTAGGAAAACCTCATTAGATTATGTATATTTTTACCCTTGCAACAGGTTTATGCAGGATGAGAGACAGGACAGAAAGCGTACATGGACAGATGGGACTAGCAGCAGAAGGAGGAGGATTTAACAAACACACAGACTACTTTAAGCAAAAGCAATTTCAACATAACAGGTACAGAAAGTGAGCAGTAAATCACCCTCTAGTAAAATGTACCAACAGTGTCTTAAAAATAGTTGAATGTGTTGAATTAAAAAGAGATGTGTGGTCATTATAACATTTCTTGCAAGCTAAAGACTTCTCCCGTGCAGTTGATAACCATAATTGAATGTTTAATCAAATTTGTCCAGTTGTGGTAGTTTCAACAAGTGCAGCTCACACCATGCAGCAAGTGGCCACTCCACTCCATGCCGTGTCTCCCTACATTGTACATTAATGGACGGCTCCTGATGATTATCCATCCACTTGCACAAGAGTGAGGCTAAGCTACTGCGCCACCTCTGGAGACGAAGGTCCATGCATGCCTTCACCACTGCCCACTGATAATGCAAATTTTAACACAGCCTTACAGACTATGGGGTGATACATGGAGACTACTGTTGAGAATATCAAAGGGCAGACTAAAGGGCTGTTTACATTATAAATAAAATCAGTCTTAAGGCTTACTAAAAATGCAGTGATATCACTGTTAGGTTACAGGTGCACATCTCTGAGCATATCCTAACACACCGAACAGTGATGCAGGGTGTGGTGAGAGATGCAGCAGACTATAAGGACCAGTAAAAACCTGCTTTCAGCCTGGTGTTGAGTAACTCTAATGTTTTGTTAAAGTTTTTTTCGGAATAATTATTCTATCCTACTCTGTAGCTGTGATCTTTTAGGAAACGTTTGTGGGAAAGGACGGATCTAAGTGGGGTGGGACCTTCACCTTGCGCTTCTGTTGAGGGGGGCTGGGGTTCGGAGGCGGACTGGGAGCGGGCTCTGGCGGTGGGGGGCGCGCACTATCGGCTGCAGCGGCCCGCCGGACCTCCTCCTCGTGCCGCTGGATCTGCTGCTGAATTAGAATGAGCTCGCCGAGCAGACCCTGCTGGGGTACGTCATAGTGAGAGAGAGGTAGGAGCAGCAAAAAAAAAACACAACAACCGGCCACTGGGCTGGTCGGCCCCGCAGGCCAATGCTGCTTCCCAACACAGGAAACCTCGGTTCCGTTAATGCTGGAGAATCACGAATGAGTCAAGGCTCGAAATTAAACAGTATCAAGAACTTTGGCTTTGTTAATCTAGCCACCATCATCAGTGTGACCTAACAAAGTGAGTCTCTCTCAACCACTAAAAGGGAGACGCCATACTTTGCAAGACTGACGGCAGAAGAGGCAACTAATACCACAACCAGCACCTCTCGACAAGTGGCAACAAAAGTGACTTTAACCCTCAAACCACTGGATCAATGATTCAGACAACAACTAATTTACATACTTATACTTAGCAGCAGTTCATAATACATGGAGTAGCTGTAACGATGAAGCAGTAACAAAGCTCAGTCCACAGCGTTGTGTTGCAACACAATGTTAAGTAGTTCTGACTGTATCTAATCTGATAGTGTTGAAGATGATGATGATGATCTAACAAGCAAAGCATTGGGACATTGCTCTATCCGGAGTGAAGCACAAAGCAGAATGTACAGCAGGTGACATTTGCTTTGTTTCGAGGTCCCCAACATGATTTGACTGTTAATTTTGTTCTATATTTCTTTCCTTTGGGAAATACACATAAAATACATACGTTAAATGTATTTTGAGCTGAAATATTAACTTGTAAGATATTTGTTGTGTAATGTGTTCATGTTGGAGACCATGATTGCAGACAAAAAGCAAGGAACAGGAAAGGAAAGCTTTTTTTTTATATATATATATATTTAAAGTCAAACCTTTGTGTAATTTATTTTTTTCACAGCTTAACTCTATGTAGTGATAGAAAACAAACTTACAGTAATATACAAAAAAAATGTAACAAAGAGAAACGGAAACTGGTCACTTTGTGGAAATGGACAAAACTAAAGTGAACAAGGAGAGAGGACGACATAAATAAAACACATGCATACAAAGCAAAGGAGGGATGGTCTCCATGACAATTCTAGGGAAAGATGTTGAGGAGAATGACGGGCAGTAAAGGCACTTGAAGCACTGGTAAATATCAGAATGAATGCCACACAGTAAGCACATGGTAACCTGTGTCAATGGTAAAAGCTTTTTCACGTGATACCACACTTAATGTAAGCTGCCATGAAGTGAGAAACACACTTATGTTTCTTACCATAAAATTGCCTTGGCGGCTCAAAAGCTTATCTCGGAAACAGATTGACAGCCAGAGTTATCATTTTTACATTCAGACTGAATCAAAAGGCACCAAAATTTATTATATATATCGTCAGGATCTTGTTCTAATTGTAGGTTTTAACAACTTCTGTACCGTGAAATGATGTGATGCATCAATCCATGTCAAATATGACTCATATGTAAATCGTATACAAGTTTCTTTGGGTACATTTAAATTAAATCCGGTACAGTTCTTGTCGCTGAAGTGAAACGCAGCCACGATGCAGACAGAGCAGCAGAGTGAGGCCGAGCTGTGGTGGAGCAGAGAGCAGAAAGCTGAGGAGTGTCAAAAGGTTTTATTAACTTGCCTTTTTGTATTGCTTGTCACTGGGGTCTTGTGCGGCTGCAGCAGAAGAGTCTGTGGCTTTTAGAGGAGGATCACCTGAGGTTTCTACCAGAGGAGACATACACCACAAAATAATGTCACAAATAAAATGCATCATTGACTAATAAGTGCTATAAGTACCAACAGGCTTAGGGAGACAACACCCAATGACAAAATAAGACAGATAATACTTAAATGCTTGATTAGAAAAATAAAGACCAGTGTGAGTTCAAATGTTTGGAAAATACTGAACTGTACAGAAAACATTTATAATATGTGCATATGTGTACACATAAAATAAACAATTTGTGATTACTGAATTATTCATGTAACTTAATTTACATTTTTGAATAAATAGCAATAATGTTTACATAGTACATGCCACAGCAAAAATTAAGATCGATTAATTATTAAATCAAGTTTGCTAATTAGAATTAGCTCCAGCAAAACTGAAAAGACAAATGGAGTTACTGGAGTTCTTTAAATAACATTAAAAAACTGCACAATAAAAATCTGGTTAGAGATTGGTTCTCTTAAGGTATAAGGTTGGATACTTTTTCACTAATATTTGATTGGTAGACTTTCAATATTCTGGAAACGCTGTTTAATTCTGCATGCGCTGCTGTTGAATGTCTGGTAAAATGACAATAAACAATGATTTAACACTAAAGTACAGTATTATAGTATTGAATTACATGGGGACCTTGTCTGAACAGACTAACTAAGGGCTGCATTATATGACCGTGCAAGAAGAAAAGCCACAACACCAAAAAATGTGGAAGTCAAAGATGGAGTGATAATGGAAAGAACCACAGACGTTGTCATTTTTCTGACTCACAGCAGAGGTGTGGTCCAGTCTGCCCTGACAAGTCTTGTACAAATAACTTTAGATTAATTATGTCTTTGTATTAACTTTTGTACACGACCTAAATACATTTAGGGTTACATCACTGTTATTTATCTTTATAACTTTAAACCTATTAATTAAAAACACATATATTTATTGAATATTTGAAGAGATAAATTGATGTCCTAAGTAAAGTTCCTTTTGTGTGCATTTTCCAAACATCTGAGTGTCAGTAAATGAAAACAGAAAGAAATCACCTCAAAGGTTAGTGATGGGAGTCTAATTAAAGAAGGCAGCAGGTACAGGCCAGGGGAGAGAGGGTGGAAGTCAAAGGAGGCACAAATAACACAGATGGGACAAAGAACAGCCAAGGACAGGCAGGTTAAAGAAAGTCAAAAGGGAAGAGGAGACTAAAGTCGAACACAGTGGATGTGCTTTTCTGAGCTTTCTAGACTATGAAGAAAAAACGTAAACACAGGCAGGTTGTTGCTCCATTTGTGATTTGATCTGAACTACAGAATAGTAAATACTCACTGATTCAAGTTGACAGATGTCAGCAATATGGTAAAATAGTTATCTGCACAAATGATCAAACTCCTGTACATACTCAAGGACCTTTTCACCATCCTGGCCACAGGTCACACATGTCACTAAATAAAGAGCCTGAATTAACCAGGAGCACTGCTGTTGTTGACAGCAGCACTGGTCTGCAACCTGGAAATCAATGTGGTAGTGAATCCTCCTGCCTTTCGAAAACAAACCATTGGCAAAGCACTCCTCTGGATCGCAAGCAGGAAC
This sequence comes from Verasper variegatus, assembly GCA_026259375.1. Lineage (NCBI taxonomy): Eukaryota > Metazoa > Chordata > Actinopteri > Pleuronectiformes > Pleuronectidae > Verasper > Verasper variegatus. The sequence goes on along the minus strand of CM048046.1, from coordinate 15,611,057 downwards.
CCACAACCAAACCAATATCGTGGCAAGATGGTGGTGAAAACAGCGGCAGAAAGTAAGGAGGGGGAGTGGGCAGCGCTACTGAGTGCAGGGTTTACACACCTAACAACAGATGCAGACCAGCTCCTTTGACTTCACTACCCAAACTCACACCTGTGAAGAATGTGGAGGGGAACAGGAGGGGAGGGGAGGAGGAGAAAGGCAGAACAACACAAGAAAAAAAAAATCATAAAAGACAGAAGCTGAGGGATGATGGTCAAAGCAGGGACACAGCTAAATGGTGTGTATTATACCAAAGCAGCCAATGTGCCAGAAATCCAAGTGAAGGAGCCACTTAATGAGAAACTGTTAAAAGAGATAAGCACACCCTGAACTTGGTGCGATTCTCAAGGAGCCCATAATCTCATATTTTGTCATCAAACATCAGGTAAATTTGGACTCAAAACTGAAAACTACTTGGTATATCAGAGAAATACTCTGGCAAAATTCTCTTTTGAAACGGAAACAAATTGTTTGTAGTTAATGTCGTTTATATAGATGTATTGAAGTTAACACAGAAATATACAATTTGTCTATCCAGGTTTGCAGCAGTAATGCACATGTGGTCCAAGGATTTCTAGCTTTGCTTATAAAACTACTGATTCAAAACACATTAGTCAGAAGTAATTTAACATAAACAAGGGCTCTTTGAAGAATCTTTTAGCAAGCATATAAGAGCAGAAATCTACAACATAAAGCAGGTTACTTCCTGATATTTTGAAATAACTGAATCTATGTTATCTCATTCTGCAGAGGTCACTTTGAGGTAGGTGTAACTGCAAATACAATACTTAAGTGTGTGCGCTACCCACTGAATTATATCATAATATAAGAGTAGAGGCTGATATAGATGTGGAAGATGAGGTTTGTTTCAGTACAATCCCTTTTATACTAATCTGATGTCTGCAAATAATGATGTGATTTTTGTCATGATGCAGTAACTTTGAGGAGCACAGGAGCTCAGGTTTTGTTCACTCACCAGAAGTCAGGAGGCTTTTGAGGAAAGAGAAGTTCTCTCCTATCTTGTCTAGATCCGGTAGTAGTTTGGCAATTTCTTCCATCTCTGGTAGCGCTTTGGCCAATTTATCTGTGGATACAAGAGATAACAAGGTAAGTGGCGATGACAAAAAGGTAGGGAGTTCTATCCCATGATAAGTAACTGAGGAGCCACATTTCAAGTATAATCTAAGAACAATTGTCTCTGTTCGAGTTAGTGAAACAGGGATAATTTCCAATAAAGTTATGGCCGCAAATTAATAGATTCACCCAAAATCCAGATAGGAATTGTCCGTATTGTCCTTAATGAATCAAGATGCTAAAATAAAGAGGCTTACCAAGATCAATTTGTTCGCTCAGTTCCCAGATAAAATCAGGAATGACCCAGTTGTATTCACTAAAATCGGGCAGCATCTCCTTCCACTCCTCATATGTCTGGAAGAGAAATGACAAACTTGTTATTTTACACACATGCAGTGCAAGATATCACTCATATGAGCTCCACGACGTTAAAAGTTCATTGAGAAATTGGTAATTAACAGAAATGCATGATGAGAGCTTCAAAACTCACAAATGACAAGATACAAGATATTAAAGATAAGGATAACAGAGAATGTAAAACAACTTTATGAATAAAAAATTGTGTTTAAAACAAATTACAAACATTCAGTGACTTAATTCTCACCTTTTTAGCTGTGTACCCTCCTCCCACTGCCGTGCCCAGCAGAATGTATCGAAGCTTCAGCAGCCGAGCAGCCAGGCGGACCATCCAGAAGTTGCGCTGCTGCTGGTAGCCGCGGCCCCCTGACCCACGGGGAGGCTTGGGCGGTCGCATTGGCAACCGTGACATGGAGGTGAAATAGCGTGCTGCCATACGATGGGGAGGTCGCTGGGGGTTGGCGTTTCCCGAGAAGCGGTGGTGGATGGCCCGGGACAGAGGGTGCAGCTTCTGCAGAGGTACTGGGAATTTCACCCCCATGTTCGTGGAGACCAGGCTCCTGCAGGCCATGCTGGAAGGATGGAGAAATCAGAGGACAAAAATTACACATGCTCACAATCCTCATGTGCACAATATCAGAGGGAGCTTCTAGTCGTCCCTCCTATTCTTTACCTGATGATGCAAGTAAAGTTATATAAACCCTGATTTCAGTCACAAGAGAATCATGCATGCAGATAAAAACGTTATGGTTAGAAACTAAGAGTAAACTAAGTACAGCTTTTTGTACTAGTTGTTCATGCTGCTGTTTCATTCCCAGCCTATGACAGGTGAGGGGTGGATTGAGTTAAACACCAAAATACAGAGAACTGATAAGAGTAATAATGGAGGATGGTGTTTGTCAGTATTAATTTGACAAGTTAGCAGTTAGGTCAGTGATCTTCTTATTATAACGTAGCATAACATGTAGATAAATGCAAGTAGAAGACGTGGTGCATATTTTAAAGTACGCCACAGTCCCTTTTAATAATTACATCTAAACTCTATGTTCTATTAATAACGTACATTTAGAAGCGCATTATTTTAGCTCGTGTGTAAAAGGCATTTAAAGACAGCTCACAACAGCCTGTCAACCAAATCGGTTTGAGTTAAGTCACAGCCACCCGAGGTAGCTTCCTAGCTAACCAGTTAGCTGGACGGTTGAATGTCCAGACAGCGCAGTGTAATAAATAAGAAGAAGAAGAATATGTCAGTGACCGTGTGAAGACAGGTGCATCTTGTTAGCTGTAATATTTTTGAATAGGTATCTAACTCCCAGCTGGCTTGTCTGTCCTCAGCTGTCAGAAGAAGCAGCTCCATCAGTGCTTTCCTTCCGCAGCTAACACATCCAGCTTAACCGCTGCACCTTCACTAAATACGGACTCACCAGGCGGTTTTCCCCCCGACACGCAACATGTTGCGGTTCTTAACAGCGGCTGAACACGAATCTCCTTCAAATCCACTCTTCAGGCACAGTTCAATTCATCTTCCCAAATGGTGCACATTACAGCTACTGTCTCGTTAGCTAGCAAGGACACAGGCAGAATGACAGTCCACTTCCGGTGGACAGTGCAACCGCCAACTCGGCCCCCGACAGAGAACGCACCAGTGAAATAGTTCCTACGTATTGGTGTAATCTTGTTTTTATTAAAAATGTTTTTAAAGAGTTTGTTTTACTGTGGGAGAATGTGGTTTATACGTTTTTCCAGAAACAATCAAATGCATTAATTATGAATGCAAATTTTGCAGCTTTACAGTATTTCTATGATGTAATAATATCTAATTTTGTTTTTTACAGATGTGGGATTAATAATATTATGTAGTCACAAATAAGGCAGTTGCCTTTTTGGAATTAATAGGCAATTTTTAATGCAACCCGACGACAATAAAACAAGCATAAAGATGCCCGCATTAACTTGATGTTCACTACACTAAATGATTGCTACAGTATACTGTTAATATTAAGTTTAAAATGAAATGTTCCTTTTCATCCCCGGTTCAACTGTCACACAAGAAAACCACCAACTGAGTCATTTTCCTAAACAACTCTGCAACCTCAGAGAAACGTGGAAAGTGCTCATGAGGTCGTCACACCATCCCGAGAGCCGACTATCTGATGTTTAATGTAAATGAGAAATACCGATAACTCAATGTAATTTTAATAAACAGTGTCGTTATAAAGTCATGGGCAAAGTGCAAGTGACAAGGTGAGAATGAACAGACTGATACACAGGCTCTGCCAGGCGATCAGTGTACAGCAGCTTATGTAAACAACATTTGTACATTTAAAGGTGAGTGTTGACACTACTGAGGGCATGAACTGCTGTAACCTTAAGCCACATTTTACCCAATTCAGGGTCTGGATCCTCTATAGTCCACATTTATAGTGAGAATGCATAGAAATGTGACAACCAGGCCAATGTGACAAGTCTCTTTAAAATGAGTTATCTTGTGGCTGAACTTGGATGACCTAATATGTGTGACCTTTGCAGCCCTTAATATCCCACAAGCCATTATTTGCTTCCCAGTTATTTACTTTTAGGTGATTCCTGTCAACTTTTTGATCCAGGAAACAGGTTGCAGCCCTCTTCACATTTACAAGGTACTACGTCCAGGTGTACTCTAACAACACAACTTTGAATTCCTTCTATCTGATGTCAACACCACCCATTCTTTACCTGTAACGACATGAATTACAACGGAGACAAATGACAAGTAGACTTGCACCAGATAGTTTTCAAAACATTTATTGAAAAGAAAGAAATCATGATAAATCTGAAATACAATCCTCAGGGAAAAAAAGAAAGAAATGAAAATAAATACAAAATAAATTATGAGGTAAAAAAAAAAAGAATTAATAAAATAAAAAAAGTACATCTTTGCCAATAACAAAAATACATATACCCCTGGTGAACCTCTTGATGAGGTGTGGGAGCTGCAAATAAAAAAAAGTGCTGACATACACAGACTATAAGAAGTTTTTAACCACAAGTATATTTTCATTCAGTTTGGGTATGAACTTTTATTTTCTCTATTTATTACAAATAGACATTTCCCTGAGGAAACAACATGGAAATGAGGCTTCATGTACTCAGTGGCTGACTCAATCTGAAAGTCATTCGATGGTTTAAAAAAAAAAAAAAACATTATGTGAGAGAGGCCAATGCTGACTGTCGGTATATGTTGTACCTGTATAAGCGCATAGAGGCAAAGTTGTGTCAGAATAAAAGGCAGAACTGTAGCGTAGAGGAAAAGCAATAGTATTTACACTTTGCCATCATTAAATTGATGAATTATCTGTTTCAAGGTGCACAGTCATGACACAGCTGATACTGAATAACTTTGCCCCCTAGCAGCAATATAACCACTTCTACAATAGACTGCTGATATTGAGCAGCAATGCACATTCTTTTTTGCCAATCTCATATTCAATTTACACAGATGCAAACTATTTGTTTAAAGGGTTAGAATAAATAAAGTCAAACACATACATTGGATGATTGGACAGAAAAGTAACAAGATTGTCAGATGTTTAAATTTGCTGAAATGAGGTGATAATATACAACATCAAATGAATTATTCCCTTCTTGTGTCAGATCCTTGGTTTTATAAAAACAGTTGTATAAAAAAGAAAAGAAAAAAAGATAAGCTGAGAAGTAGATCTACCACAAGAACTTGAAAAGACAAAATTTCCTAATCAAAAAGTTTCCATTCATCTTAATTCAAACTTTTAAAGTCAACAGTGGCTGCAGTATGATTTACCCAAGACAGAACAAACACCGATCATACTTCTCAATAACTGGTTCAGATTGTGAAATAAATGCCCAGGATTATGCCCAAATAAGGAAGATCCAGCCGAATGCAAGTCCCCGACTAAAGTGAAAGTTTGAACAAATCCAACAGACAGTACGAATCAAAAGTTGACAAACAAGTGATTGTAACACATAGTACCAAAATAGCAGAAAAAGACACACCAGCCCTTTGATAATCCAAAAACATACACTTTTATATCTATATCTTCTTTGAATTTTTCTATATATTTCTCATATATACACAGACATAATCCAACTTCTAATATTATTATCACTGTTTAAAGTCCATTTGTGCCCAGTTAAATCAGATTTGAAAGAACTGGACAAGCTAAATAAAACTTTGTTTTGAACTTTTTTTTTTTTTTTTTTTAAATAACCTATACAGATGTGATGAAGTCTTTGGGAATAGAATCAACAACTGTAGTATTGCATTGCATTCAATTTTGTTCTTTACAAAACATTCAATTTTAGCCTCAGTAGGAATCTATGGAGAAAAAATATCAAACCCTGAAATCAACGATAAAAAGAAAAATACCACTGAATATTCAGAAGCATAGGAGCCAATGTGGCCCTCGTTTGAGCACATCAGCAAGTTTGTCTCAATTTAACAAAATAAACAGATTTAGACAAAGATCTTTTTTAAACAAACTGTCAGACTTCTGTAAATTGGCAACACAATGTCCATTTCAGCCACACTATTCATCTTACCAGTTTTATCAACTATACACCCCTCTCACATTGACAATTTGTCCACAAAATACTATAACAAAAATACTTTCCTCATTAAATAAACTATGTATCCATGGAAACTCTGGTCACATGTCACATTTGAGCTGGTCACAAAAATGTTACGGATCAAATGTTTCATATACATTTGGAATATTATTACATGCATCTCAAGACGACGGCTTTCAGCGACTGAGCAACTTCAGACTCTTGTTATCACTGAATATGAAGAAACCTTTTGCAACTACTGAATAAACTCATTGATGATCAATAAGCTAAAGATGATGTGTTTGTGCCATATAAATATCATACAACACAGCACATTCAACAAACTTTTGAAATGTAATTTGCTTCATGTCACTGAGAAGGAGTCAAAATGGTATCACCTTGACATTTGTTAGGTGTCTTAGACATGGTGTCTTATAGCTACTGAGTCGCACTCTGAATAGAATATAAAACATAATTCATGAGACAGGCTGCAATTAGTTATACTGTCAATAGGAACCAGCTATTTCCATGTGATTCTCCACCATAAATTTGCATTTTGACTTTTAAACATCATCTCTGGTGACTTTAAGAAGTCTGTAGTTTTCTCCTTAGGTGACTGTTCATCATGATTAATGAGGAATTTCTCATATGATGTTATATGCCTGAAAAAAATGATTTATTTGCATTTTTAAAAAAGTACTAAAATAAAGTGTAAACTGCTTCCTTTTTGAAAATGTTTGACAAAAGGATGAAACTACGAACTTCTACAGCCACCTTCAAAGTCTCCAGACTGTGTGAGTACATAATATTGGGAACAGATATTGGGAAGCAGCAAGAAATAGCAGTGAACATAAAGATAGCCCTTAACTCTCTATGCAGGTAGCATGTGTAATACATGAATACAACTGTGCATGTTAATCTGCATCTGTCCTATGCAGGGTGTGCTGTTGTGTGGATTGTGTGATTGCATCAAGAGCAGCGAGAGGATAAGATGCATGATTCTTTACCTTAATTCTCCATCACACTTGTAATCAGTCTTCCATGGGAAGAAATTGTGCTGAAAAAGAAACTACTGGCTTTCTTTTAGCCAATCTGGAGTTTGCAGATGTAGGATGCATTGATTCATATGGTCTCATGCCTGTAATCAGCTGTCCACAATAGCCAGTCAGATTCATGCTGCCTCTTGTGTGGATTTTCTTTTTAAAGTACAGTCATGTTAATGTGTCTTCTACAGTAATGCTGTATATTTGTAGTAATAGTTCTCGTATTACAACTGTTTAGTCTTTCAAGTCCTCAGAACGAGACGCTGACAGGACATGTTTCACCGAAGCAAACACATTGGATTAACGGTTTATAGCCACACTAGCAGCCTGCAAGGGTGCAAAGTTCATGACACACTTGATAACCGATTTTGATGGATGTAAAACACTGGGTATGTTAGCATGCTGTGTTGGAATATCAGAGTTCAGCTAATGTTGATGATACTTTAATCATTAGCTTTAGAGGTAACCTGTTATGTTCTAGTGTTGCTGACATTTTGGTGACATGACATGATGAATGAGGAGCTACAGAGAAGAACATCCCTGTTGGAGTTCATGACAGCTGATGAGATATTTCCGTCTGGACCAACCCATGAGTTGATTCACGTTGCTAACATGGCTAAAAAGCAAAGCTTAATTTAGTCTTTTTCTTTAATTTATTGTATTTTAAATTTTCTACATAATAATACCTTTGTTGAAAATCTTTAAGGTAATCTCTGACAAAAATAATGGAGAGCCTGTCACAGGTCCCAGCCTGTGGTTGAGAGTGGATGAGCACGTTTGTGTGTCCGTCTGCCTCACTGTTCTTCTTAGGTCACTTTTCACTTTCTTTGTTTTGTACTTTCAGTCTTCAACCTGTGATGTATAATGTGTGACCAATTTAAAGTCTACTTTCTATAATCCTACAAGAGCTTTTCTGCATTTTCACAAATTTAAAAAGGTGATCACGGGTAAACAGTATGATTTATATAGGTCATGTTACAATGTGGCTGACGACAGCAGGTCTACAAAAACTAAATGTCGACAATGAGTACATTAAAATATTTTCAGACATATTGTGTAGTTTCCAAATCACACTAAATCTAGACTTTCCCTAACTTCATCCTCTTACTTTTCCAGAATTGTACGATCAGCCACTTTGATAGTTGTTTATTTGTGTTTATTATTGAATATGAACTTCTGGTTGGGGTGTGAAAATTTACCACAGCCGTTCATTATTCCTCAAATTCCTACAACTCAGTGTGCTTGGACTTGTGGTTCACTCATCACAGGGAGAGATTGAAAATAGCTTGGTTATCACAAAATGATGTGCTTGTCGGGTGTTTTATGCTAACTCATTAAAATGAGTCTATGTGTACATTAGATGTATAAGACCACTACATAGTAGCAATCAGAGTCAGCAACACCTACAACAGGTCAGAGTGGGTCAAAGTCCTATAGGTGCGGTGATGGCTGCTCAGAAAAACAAACACATTGGACATTTTGCTGTTTCTTTAAAAAACTGTAAGATCACGTATCTATCACTCTGTCCACATTCAACTCCAGGCTTCCAACAGCAGAATCTCTCCATTTCAAACTGGAACTTCTGTCCTCCGTCCTCTTGCTCAAACTCTGCCAGTCTTTTCCTATATAAGCCAATTGTCTTACTTGCAAATTCAGTCAGAGTGGGTTGAACTTGAGGACTAGAGTACAACCCCTCAACTTGGCCTATACTTATCAAGTTTCTATTAAAAAAAAAATAATACTTCTGAAAAGCTCAGACATGATATCAACTATTTTAATCTTAACTCTAAATGGGTTTTCTAATACAGTGGTTGTAAATTAAATCTGAACGCCCAGTTATTTTAAACAGTGGTAGTGTAGAAATGATTTACTAGCACAAATTTGTCAGAAGCTATATCCGAAGTGGAGTGTGTCTTCAGCTCGAGCTTACATCGCTTCCACACATAGACGAGAGACATTTATTCGGTTGACTTGATTTTGAACTGGGGTTGCTGCTCAGCTTTGGTGAAAGGACATCGCAATAAAAGGAAGGGAATCAACTTTGACGTGCAGATGTTTTAAGGACATTTAAAGCAAGAGAGACCTGAGAGTCTGAGACCGTGTTCGACACGTATGGACCCCACTGTCTGTGTAATCCTGTGGTTTTTGCAGTAATGTCTCTGGAACTACAGTGTTGGAGGCAAGTCTCTGAACGGTGATGACAAGCAATCATCCTATTGAATGTGCTTTCACTAAGCACACCTTTAAAAATGTCTACAGTATGAAAGGTGAGATAGGATAGCTGGAGGCGCTGTGGGGGGGTGCTAGGAGTTGATCATGATTTGATAAGTGGAGCCGTTTTCGGGGCGGGGTTTGGCTTCTGTGGTGGTGGTTGGCTTTGGAGGCCAGTCAGGGTCCACACTCAGCTCCTGGGCCAGATGCATGTAGCGGGCCTTGGGCATCTTGCGTGAGCAGCACAGCCAGGACAGACACTTGAAAGCCTGCAGGTCAATGCCCCTCTGAAAATACCACATTGGTATAACAAAAAAATAAATAAATAATAGCAGAGAGCGGAAAGAAGGGAAGGATGAACTGGTTCCCTACTTTGTTCAGATTTTCTAAAACACTTTCATTAACAAATCAGACTGTGACATACATCTATAGCTGTTGCATGCAAAACAAAACTGGAGAGAAGACATTTGCACAATACACAGGCACATTTCTTTACACTGGTAAACTGCAGCATGTGCACATGCATGTAAGTTGTTCAAAACAAAATTCAGCATGGTAGTTAAAGGAGTTGCTAGTGGACAGTTAAAGAGCGAGCCTTCTCCTTAAAAACAAGCTCATGGAGTCACAGTTAGAACAAAAGATTCCACAGGAGGTCTCAACAGTTGAAAATATCTCACTAACTTTTGAAGTCTTGAACATACTACATCTGTTAGGAACCACTGACAGTATTGACTGACAGACTTAGGTAACAGGGTATCTAGGCGACAAGTGCAGCAAACAGAGTGCTTAAGTTTGGGCACCCCATGACATTTGAGACAATTTCAATTTCCGGCATTTTCTTTATTTTGAAAATGTAAAACATGGAAATGAATAAATAGTTAATTGCTTAAAATATTAAATTAACCGTATTCTTTTGTGTAAATTGGCCAATCTTTTAGTCACTATAATAGAAACTTAGACCAGGAGTGCCCAAAGTTTTTCATGCCACAGAACATTTAGAAACTAAATATGTACTCATGTATGTAAAGACCTAAGAGGTTCATCTAAGAGATAACTATCATATCATGACTGGACTGGTTGATGGTCGCTGCTTCTGCCAGTGCAGAGTGCTGTCTCGTTGCCCTCCTATTCAGAGTTTTACTTTCTTAAATTTTGAAATTTAAATTTGAAGGCACAAATATGAATAACAAATGTAACATGCTGACAGCTGAGCATGAAGGTGTTAACCACCTTGTTAAAGGGACATGTTGTATGGTTGACTCGTTTATTTCAGTGTAATTAGGTTAAACAGCTTCAGTAAGAATGTCATAAAGTAAACTAAATGTTATGAAGCTCATCTCACAACTGAGTGTAGTACAACTGTATCCCTTATCAAGCATTGAACCCAGGGTCCATCAGGACAACTCGAGGTGGAGAAGAAAGATCAGAAAGAGAGTGAGGTCTTGGTTAGGGGTTAAATAAAAAGGGGTTAAATAAAAAGGTATGCTCTGAAATATTAAAGATACATGTGGGGACAGTGAGAGGAAAATGAAAGGGCTAGAGAAGAAGGTGTCAGATTTTCCCAACCTGTGGTGTCTGGGTGGCAGGAGTGACTCCAAAGCTGCCCTGTTTGTCTCGGCTGAACACAAGCTTCCATAAGATGATGTCAAGGATGAAGGTCTATGGAATAGCGCAGTGGGCAGGGGAAAGAATTACAGAGATTTGATTTGAAATTTGATTTCACATAGTTCCTGCTATTGTGTCTTCAAGTGGTTTTGTCACAATGTATCAAAAGTTTAAGTGATCATTTGTTGCAATTATTCTTCCATTAAGTTGTGTGTTAACATGCAGTTAAAATGACAATTAATAGAATTAGTAAGGAGACATCACATTATAATCCTGATGTCTTAATATATATAGAAAACTCTTCAGTTTTTGATTATGTGCAATCACTTTGGTTTCTTTTTATTTCATTGTAGAGGTGACAGCAGTTTGCTCCGGGAGTTTGGGTGAAAGCAGGTTAGACAAACGTTCTCTGCTTTGAGGGATTTCAAATACCTGCATACATTTAATCCCAAAAATATTACCATAAGTCACATACTTTAAGTTTTAACCATTGCAAATACCAAAGTTCCTCTTACTGAAATCAATATTAATAACATTCTTCTCACAACACAAGATAAAAGTGAGACAAAGATGAGCACATTGCATGAAAAAACAAAAACTGAACATGAGGAAAAACATCTACCGTTACCATGTGAGTGTGTCTTACCTCCACCACCACAGACACAGCAGCATTGACTGTGATAATAAGGAGAAGTTTTACTCTCCAGTCAAACGGGACACAAACAATCTGCACAAAGAGAGAGAGAGAGAGAGAGAGAGAGAGAGAGAAAAGGTCCAATGTTGATCATCAATCTGGTGACATTAAAAACCCACTAAGTGGCTACTACCAATGCTTTATGGGTCTACATCTTAAGTAAGGCACATATACCCAAATATGGCTCTTGGTATGATAAAACCAGATAGAATTTTCACACCAGAGCTGAGTAAAGGTTTGTATTTCTTTTGTGATTTACGTTTTCTTACCTCTAGAAACTCGTCAATTGTTTTCACAGGGTGGAACATGATGAACAGTAGGAAAATATACAAAATCAGGGTGGACACCACAAAAGGCCCTGCGGAGAGCAAAGAAACACAAACAAACTTACAATAAAGAAAAGTAAAAGTATTTGTAACTATATTAGGACAGATTTATTCAATTTCTTACAGTTCTTGTAGCTGGGCTGCCTGAACGGTTTGCCCTTGGAGAAAACGACGGCAACAATAAGATACTGGAAGCAGGAGACATAGAAGAGGCTGGTGTTCTCAAAGTTTTGGATGTTGTGGTCGTCCACTTCTGTGTTGTTGAGGTCGGACATGTTGATGTGTGATGACACGTTGCAGACACTGGGTGAAGACAGAGATTGATTCAAAATAAACATGTTGAGTCAAAATACAGCAACAAAAATCTGACAGACACACATGATAAAATATTGTATTTGGTGCGTTGGTCATGACAGCAGTTACTCACTCTGTGAGTGGGGTCCAGGTTGTGTACCACGGCTGCTTCTGGACCCATAGGAATGTAAAGGTCTGGAAGCCCAAGCAGATGAGGATCTGTGTCAGCACAGAGAACAACAGAGACCCTGAGATCAGACCTGATGGCGGCCGACGTGGCACAAGCTCTTTCCACGCTGGATTCAGACTCACTGAAAAGGAGAAAGGACAGTAAGTAAAGACACAGGTTAAGAAAAGTAAATGTGGGACACATAACCCTGGTGTAATTTATATTGCTTGTATCTATATTGTTACTCCTCTTCTACTTACTTGTAAAGACAATAAGGAGGATGATGGCGATATCGATGAAGAGGAACTGGAAGTCTCCCAGGTTACTAAGGATCTAAAAAACAAAAACAAACAGTTCAGATCAGACACTCCTGAGCATTCACTGGATGTCTTATTAATTCAACTGCTAATATAGATTGTGGAGGCAGCGGTACATACAGAATAGAGGAGGGTGACACTGATATACTGGATGATGCTGTAGAGGGCCATGAACTTGAACACACAGAAGGAGGTGATGAGAGCGGCGCGGCCCTCCCTGTAAAAACAATTAACCAGCATGTCATCTCTAAATCCAACACACAAAGTTTAATCCACTTCAAAGCAAAATACTAAAAATACTGCACCAAATGAGAGAAAGCCAATGATTAAACATGACAATTATCCAGTCACTATGACAACAGCCTACGCTACAAAAGTAACAGATAAAACGTCATCTGTCCATGTGGATCATGAGGAGCTCTTCCCTTCAAGTTTTATTTCTCCATTACATCTTTCATTTTGTTTATGTATTTAATACAAGGTGTGGAATGAATCTATAAAGAAGGAAAGAAATACCTGATGAGGCTGGGGACACAGGAGATGTTGGGGGTCCTGGAGGTGAAGGGAGAAGCTACAGAGGCCTCAAGCTCTGAGAGAGAGATGCCACCATGAGCCCTCTTCAGAGCCTGTGTGAGGAAAACAGATAGTTTAAGTACAGACTAAAATAAATTGATGTCCATTTCAATATGTTCTTTGTATCGTGGTTTACGTACCCCACAATCATTAGCTCCATCTCCACACATCCCCACAAAGTAGCTGCATGAAAGAGATAAAGAACAGTAACTTCATGCTCAATTTTAACACTTTCATCTTTAAAAAGGTTTTCTACAGCTTTTATTGAACCCTTCAATAAAAGCTGTAAAAGGTACGTTTTTTTTTTCATGTTGTGTATGTTTATAATAAAAAAAATAAAAAACGGTTCACGTGTTTGACTGAAATACTCACTCTACACCCTGCAACGCCTCAATAAGCTGGGTTTTCTGGTCTGGGGCCATTCTGGCAAACACCGTCCCGTGAAGCACCAGCTACGAGGCATAACACATTGTCAGAACAGCACCGTCCCAATACAACAGTAGGAGCTGCACCAGTTATAAGTTATGTCCACGCTCATTGAAGAGACCTCATACCTTTTGAAGCATGTCAGGGAAATGCTCCGAGATTACAGCAAATGATTTTCCATTCATTGCAAAGTGGTACAGTTCTTGTGCTTTGGGTTCATCTTCATGACACACGTCCTTCCAGGCTGATGTTCACTTCCTAAAAAAAAAAAAAAAAAAGTAGAATTACTGTTTGTCCAATTTGTGTTTCTGCAAGTACTCGTGTCTAGTGTCAGCCCCATCGCTTCACCTCCAGGCGAGTCGGCTTGTCAGCGTATCTCCAGGTGATCTTGGCGGTCTGTCCGTCATGGGGATGATGGGCATCAGCAATGATGACTGTGTCCCGGGGTGGGATCATTCCACAGTCACGAGCCACTGAAATTGCTGTCAGCATATTGTCACCTGGAATGTGGTCAAACCATAGAGATCAAATAAAGAACACCGACAAGGGTCTACTGATTTATGGATTTATAGACTGTTTATTTAAATGTTATTAATGCGCGTCATGCCTTTCTGCTCCTCACTATCTTCTCTGCCTATCCCACAAGTGGAGAGTTTACCTGCCTGTGACTGATGGTAGGACACTGAATGAAAACAGAGGCCAATAGTCCTGGGGCACCTTATTACCACAAGGGGACACTCTATCAAATGAGTTTAAGGGCTGATGACATTGGGTGAGTTTGCAAGAAAGCCTGAGACTGAAATAGCATTTACTGTGTGTCGATCATCAATCAAGCATAAATTATAAATTACATTTCATGTCCTTTTGTCTGTAGCAACCTTGAGAATACATTGGACAATAACAGGAAAGCAAAGGCAAACAGAGGACTGTCTGGTGGACGTTTGAGTTTGTGTGTTGCACTGTGCAGCCTAGATGTTTTTGTGAGTTGAGATTATGGGTAGAGCTGAACAAATACCAGAGTGACTAAATCGAATGTCAAAAACACAGGAGATTATCGAATTTACTGTTCTGCTTGTGTGATAGCAACTCAAGAGGTTTGACCTTGACCCTGCCTAATCCATCTTTATTTACAATCTGGGGTTTTTGCAAGATTATTTTCACATTTAAGACTTTTAGGATTCACATATTGTCATAGTTTATGGGTTAGGGTTAGGTTATGTGGGTGTGAATGTTTTTATGTGCAGTGTGTGTATGCGCTCACCAGTAACCATGACTGTGCGGATGTGGGCTTGGCGGAGGTCCTGCAGGACACCTGGAGTTTCTGCCTTCAGCTTGTTCTGCATGATGATCAGACCCAGGAAATCCATGTTCGTCTCTATGTGATCCCTGTTTCAAATGAAGACACAAACACATTAGTACTTAGAATCCAAAAAACTTGTATAGTACTGCTCTCTAGAAATCATTATTGATTTCAACACTATAGACTTTGCTTGACACAGGGACCTGTTCATTTAGTTCTTATTTAACTCTTATTTCAGTTCTTCGTGGCATGGATTCCATCTAGATGTACGCATTTCTTTGAAGATTTTGGTCCATGTTAATATGATTGCATTACATAATTCTGCAGTTGCCGTTGGATGATGGTAAATTGTGGCCATGAAGGGATGTAACATGGCCAGAAATAGAACACACAATAGGTTGTTACATTCAAACCATAACTACCATAATTGACAAACAACAACATAAACAGTAAAGGTTACCTGTTGACGTTCTGAACTTTGTGCCAGGTAAGTTTGGATTCTAATCGTCGGTGTGCCAGAGCAATGACCCTGAAACCCTGCATTGTGTAGCCCTCCAAAACCTCTGCAAAATTATCTGGCACTGCAAAGAGAGAAATAGAGAGATACATTAAGACAGAGAGGCAAAAAGGGCAGGCAAAACCCCCCCACAAAGTTGTGAGGGTTTTGTGATGCAACCGATTTTTTATTCATTTTCCATCAATGTACAAGTAGTGTATTGTATTTGCTAAAATCTTAAAACATAAAATAAAAATGTCAAGCATTTCCTAGTTGTGGTTGTCACCACAGCGACAGTGCAAACCTCACCTGTGTCTCTCTTGCAGAGACCAGCCACCACCTCTGGCGCCCCCTTGGTGTAGGCGTCCATACGTTTCTCCCCCAGCAGACGAGCGACCACAGTCATTCTCTGGAGAGCTGATGAAAAAGGAAACTGGCGCACAATACCGATCTCATACATAGACTGCACACACACGATCACGATCACACACACGATCACACACACGATCACACACACACACACACACACGATCACACACACACACACACACACACACACACACACACACACACACACACACACACACACACACACACACACACACACACACACACACACACACACACACACACGATTGCTGACTCAGTTCTGCATCAGGCTGACAGTGCAAACGGAACAAGGCAGGGAGTAAAGAGTGTGTGACAGAATGTGTCTGTGAAATGGAGGAAATGGGAAACTGAAAATAATCTATATGCATGTCATATATAATGCAAATTTAACATCGCTTGACGTAGAATACGTAACATACAAACTGTTAATTGTCAATACACATTATAGTTCTTTCAGAGAGATCTGTGTTGTTCAAGAAAGCCAAGAGGAATTCAAAAATACATTTTCAAAGAGGAAGCAGATTTCTTACCGAGAGCTCATAGAGTTCCTAGAAAGAAAAAAGGACAGAGAGGTATGTTGGTAAAAGCATAATATAATATAATTGTTGTTGCTACTGTATACTGCAATGGTAGGGTCGATATGTTGCATTATAGCCATAAAATATGTGTATGATAAAATCTCTTTAATACTTAACTGTGAAATTAGATTATTTGATTTTAATAGCTTTCACGTTCATTTACAATGATGAAAATTAACAAATATATATGATTTTATCATATTTTCCAGACTTCTAACAAACCCTAACCCACATACCATGTCTTGGTCCTGTGACACTGCAGGCTCTTGAGGCAACAGCTGCTTTGGGGGTCGAACCACAGTGGGCATGATACGGTTGTGGAGCGATGTTTCCTCCTCGGTGGCCTCCTCCAGGATCTGTGTGGGCAAAGGTTTCGAAAAAAACAGTGATCAGAAAAATGTATTTGAGGGAAAAAAAAAAAACCTTCAAGAATGGGTCAAAGCATTTGTTCAAATAAATATCTTCTTCTGTTTTCATCACACACACACACACACACACACACACACACACACACACACACACACACACACACACACACACACACACACACACACACACACACACACACACACACACACACACACACACACACACACACACACACACACACACACACACACACACACACACGCGATTCCATGTGGCTGTTGGCCTCCATATATTTTATTCAGGGTGGTCTGCCTTATCACATTCCCACATTCATGCCCTCACCAACTTTAAATTCATGGACAGACACAAGACAACTCACCCAGCCTGTAGCCTCAAACATCTTCAGGTCCAGTGGGTCCCCAGACAGCTGACCCTCTATTTTTGTGAGGGAGTGGCAGGTGGCCATGCAAGCCACAAACTGGGACTTGACAAGATTCTCCTTGTAAGCGTTTTCCTCTGACAGGTGGAAACTGGACGGGCAGGAGTGGTAGGTGCAATTCAGCAATGCAGCCTGAATTGTAATGAAACAGTGGTAGTTTCATGTTCACTTAATTAAGAGTGCAGGTCAGCTTACCTGCCATTCTCAACTCTCTGGACACCCCACAGGTCTAATCCATCTTCTGTCAGAGTTCCAGTCTATAAGAAGAAATAGAGTAGAATTGATGAGCTCTGCAGTGCCACACCACCAGTGGCAGTTGGAATTCATCTGGGCAACTATAGTTTTAGTTAATTTATCGATATCTACCAAATACAAAACATCAACAATATCGCTCCAAATCCTTAGTTAATCTATGTTGTGTATTTCTGTGTATGTATGGAATATGAAGTCATTCATTCAATCTGACTGAGAAAACACAGCAGTCAACTTCTCGTGCTCACCTTGTCAAAGCAGACCAGATTGATTTGCCCACAGATGTTGATCCTCTGTGGGCTGATGCAGAAAATGCCTATCCGTTTCAGGCGTCGCTGGGCGTACACAATTCCGGCTGTCATGGCAGCTGGCAGTGCCGGTGGCACAGTGATGGTGATGATGTCTAGGGACTCAATGATGATGGTCTTAGCTGGCACCTAGAGCAGGCAAAAAAGGGAAAAATCTGGTAGAAATTCACATATCACTCACATTCACTGGCTAAAATTCTGGTTTGTAGTAGGTGACATTTCTGAACAGGAGCTGGAGAAAATCACTTGATGCCTGAACAGTGTGAAACAAACATTCTCTTGGATACGTTTCATCTCAGATTATTAATGTTGACAACAAATCCAAAGAAATGTGCTAATCCATCCAACCAAAAGCCTGGAGTGTGATCTGAAGCCTTTAACAGTTCATTATATTCCATTGTATAAAGTAAGTATAAATTAAGATTGGTTTTTTCTTACAGTTGCACTCTCATTTTCACCTCTTTACACTGCATTTGTTTAATCTGCTTGTCACCCTGTACATTACCTTGTTTATGATGCTGAGGACAATAGAGTAGATAAAGCCGATTCCAGCTACAGCCACCAGACACAACAGAAAGAGGTAGGCATCACGGTACAGCTTGAAGTCGGTGGGTTTGGGATACAGGATGGAGCGCACCAGCTGACCTTTGGCTGTGCTGAAACCTGAGAAGAAGAAGAGGACAAGTCTTTTATAAGTGGAACCTGCTACTTATATGGGAATCAGGAGTTTGACAAATACTGTGAGAACGCTCTCAGAAAGCTCTTAACTTTGCCTAAAATTTTCGAGCAGGGAGTCGTAATTTTTGGAAAATTCTCAGCAACTCTAAGCAACAGACTGACACTTTTATGTTAATGGGGGGGGGGTCGATCCCTTTAATGATTACATCAGAGATGCTTCTTCCGATAAAGTGTTTGTGTCCTTCAATCTCACTCACAATGTACCAGTTTTTATACAAGCATCGAGGACATTTACATCAAATTAACCTCAAAACACATTTAATAAACACACCTACCTGTGCGGACCACCACAGCCTTGACCATTTCACCAGTGTAGAAGCGGGTCTGGATGACATGGGTGCCACAGAAGAGTGTATGTCTCTTATAGTCCTCTGTGTTGTAGGCACTGTCAGCCTCCCCCGTCACCTCTTCTGGCCCTGGGTTTGGGAGGTTGGTCTTTGTCACAGGAACGCTCTCACCTGACGGAGAGTAGACCTATATCAAGAGTGGCTTCTAGGACTTGTACTTACACAAGTGTTTGATGTTTTGGAGTCTCCTGTATCTACAAATATATACAAATATTCCAACAAATCTCTTTCCAAAGTTATAAGACTTTAGATTTTCAGATATGTCCTCTAACCTGTGAGCATGCTTTCATTGACGATGCAGGTGCCGCTGATCAACACGGCATCACATGGCATGATGGTCCCATTGCTGGGAATGACCATCACATCACCAGGCACCAGATCAATAGACAGAATCTCTTCGATATCTGCCAGGTAGGAGGGTACAATGGAGGAGTAGAGAAGGTAAATGTGTGCATTTGACACACAGGTGGAGAGCAAAGTGGGTAATAAAATATAGGAGAGACAATTATGAGTGTGGCTAAAGTGTATAAATGATCCAACAGCAGCAGATGGGGGATTTGGGGAATGGAGGAGTGAGGAAGGAGATATTTTGTGACAGAGTCCCCTCTGGGACATTCAGCACATATCTCATTACTCACACCCCCTTAGGCAGCAGTAGGAAAAGGCATCACAAGCAGGGGCCAGGGCAATGAATGGATGCAGAAAGAAAAATGTTGGTGGTGTAAAAACCTTCACAGCAATGTTTCTGACAGATTCAAACTGAGTTAAATATTCTTCTTTGTCCAACTCATGGAGGTAATCTTAATTAGCTGATAAGATACCTGATGAAACTGTCAGCGCGTATGCATCACCTCTGCAGACACTATTACCCATTGTAAAATGCATGCAGCTATATAAAAGGCACATGCACAACCATTAAAGAGTGCTTTTCATTGTGCTAAACCCACTGTCTCCCATACACACACTCTAAATCTGCGGTCTCCCCAACTAGTAGCCATCTGGAGGACAGCCAAAGGAGAGTGACTGTGCGACTGAGTCTGGTCCAGCACAGAAGCAGAAAAATGCCAACTGTCTGGTTTGTAAAAGCACTTTTCAAAAAGGCTGGGAACCAAATAGAATAGTACACCATATGAGCTACTACTTCAATTTATGTACAGAGGCATTCATGAAAAACGGACACACCAAAAAAAAAATTTGACAAACCATTGTTGGCTCGGCATACAGACACACGGACAATACTGTGAGCTGCCACCATATCGTGAAGCATGACGTATTGCTGGAGAAGAAAAGACAAAGAAAAGAATGATGAAAAACGTTTCTAATCCCATGAGCACCTCTGTTACTGCAAGGGTGTTTCTGTCTGGGTTTGTAAAGCCAGGGGCAGCAGACCGTGTGAATATGAGCCTTTATGCTACCTTCAAAAGCCTGGATCAGACACGAGTTGGGCAGCGAGTCATTCTGACATGGACTCTCACTGGTGCCGTCACATTACAAACTTGGTTGCACCAGAGCAATCAATAAAAGCAATATAATAGGATTGTAATATGTAATGTAATATGCATTTGTCTGTTTGGTACTACAAATAATGTTTCATACAGTGGAGGTACACTTTTGTGGAAGCCAATGTAAGATAAAACCATACTGATGTCAATTATGTGACAGATAAGATGCATCTTGTTGGTATTATTATCAGTAAAATAATACCACTTTCCACATGCAGTCGTATTCCTGGTTTTAAAGGCTGTTTTACGAAACCTCTAAGCTTATATGGTACTTACATGTAGCAATTGTAGTTTAGCTTTTATGAAGCAAATTGCAAAAATACTTGATTCTTGTTGTTCTGGGTGTGTACCCTCATGGTTGAATGCACTTATTATAAAGTTGCTTTGTTGTAATGTAATGTAAAAGTAAAGATTTGCGTTCCCTCTAGAAATTGGCCCATCTTATCTCAATAGCTTTTGCTGTTATAAATATGCCCTACCATGTGAATAAAATCAAAATGCATTTTATAAAATCTTAATAGCAAATACATCCAAATTGTGAAGTATGAGGGGCTAATTGTTAAAGTCTAAAGAAGATGTGCATCAGCAAATGGATCTAATTTCTCTTCCAACTTTCACCTGGTCCTCCCTTAAATCTGCAGTATGCTAAACAGATCTAATTTATTAAAGGGTCTCAGCAATTTGAGGAGCTCACCTTTTTGATGGTGTACACAGAGGTAGCAGTGGATATAACCGACATGAACACAATGGCCACAGCATAGTAGTAATACTCATCGGCACTCCACAGAATCACACTGAAGAGCTGGAAGATGTAGAAAGGGTTTAGGACCTGCAGGAGGAGACAGAGGGAAAGATTAGTGCAGCAAATGCTGAGATCAAAGTTTAAAGATTGTAATCACAGATAAAAAACAGGGACTGAGGAAAGAAAAATGCTCATATAAATTATATGTATATAATAAAAATGATCAAGCTGAGTCATTCTTTTTTTTTTTCAGTATATAACAGTAAGTTAGGACAGCACTCACTAAATAATTCAACTAAGGACATATACTATCATATTGTATCATTCATACAGTTTTTTCAAAGCTAGTATCAATTGGCAGCACACAATCAGATATGCACGTCTGTTCTCTGTTGTCCATATATTCTACGTGCCAAACAGACTCATCATTAATGTTGAGCATAAAATGTCATTAATTGTACGAATTAATAGTTGAGGCCATAAGTTTAAAAGGTGTTTTCAAATAAGAAAAATGTAACTTTGAGTTAAAGGCAATGCAAACTGGGCCTCACCTCTTTGATAAGCAGCTTGAAAACAGAAGGCACTTTCACTGAAATTTCATTCACTCCGAAGAACAGTTTCCTGACAAGTGGTGAAAGAGACATTCATTAGGTCAAGTGTTCTGAATCAGCTCATCTAAAGACAAACACATGCTGGATGTAATGGAAATACACAACATAGTACCATTAAAATATGTAGGTCGTCTTTCTAAATAGATAAGTCCACCAGATGATTTCACTGATCAAATTCAAATATAATCAGTTCTTTTTGTGGACTTTTCATATTCCAAAATGTCTCATCAAATTCCTGCGGGAGTTTTGGAACGACGAAAACAACAAAACTTGGCTGCATAACGATTTCTGACAAAATGACTTCCGTCTTTACAGTCAGTATGATGCTGGTCAGCGATAGTAAATAACTTCTACATGTGCCTCAAACTGCTTAGCCAGACGTCGCCCACCTCTGAACTAGTGTAATCCACTGGACCATTTAAATCTTCTTATCTGGGGAGTTCCTGCATTTATATGTGGCATAACCAATCCCTCAGACAGTTACCTGTACTCCTGCTGGTTCCTGGTCAGGCCTTCACTGTGCTCTGAGTGGAGAGTGGAGCAGCTGATCTCTAAGTCCTCCAGGCCACTGTGGCAAGGAATGTTGTTCAAAGTACAAGGCAACATGGACATTTTTAATTACACATAACAGTGCTATCAATGCAGGTCAAACTATTTATACAGCTGTTTTGCTTGTTTCATCTTTACTTTGTTCCATCTGCTGTTATCATTATGGCAGGGTTTTACTGTAAACATGCTTCCAAAAAACCCTTTGCCAATTTAGCTTACAGTAAGATATATAAATCCAGCTACATCTTGAAAAAAGGTATAAAACAGAGCCAATAAAATCTCTGTAAGTGCTTACCTTAAATCTTGAAAGTTCTGCACCTCGTCATTCCAATAATACTTTGCGCTATGGAAGGTAAAATAGCGAATCTGAGGGATACAGAGGTGAGAGGGGCAGAAGGGAAAGAATTTCATTTGACGCATGTCAGCATTTTCAGCAATGTTACAAGGAAAACAGCAACAATAATAAAAGCAATTCGAGAAAGTGCAATATCCCATTCAATTAAGTCAATGTAAATATTTCAGTGGAGGTAATTGTATAGTATTTGTATAGTTAGGTTTACTGCTTGGTTATGGAAAGCATGTGGTCAATGTAGAGTAGCCAAAAGAACAGCAAGTCAAAGGAGGGCAAGTGTCTCTGTTTTCGACAGAAAGAGAAAGGCCAAGGCAGCGTTCTGTATTATCTAACACACCTCGGTCCAAAACTTTGAGACCACTTTCTCTTTAACTTCTTTAGTGGAAGTGCTCCAGAGTTGTGTATATTTTAAGAATTTGTTTTTATCCCATCGCGACATAAATACGAAGTCTAAAACATCAAAACCATTCTATCAACTGTAGAAACCAACTGATTGATGGTTGCCATCATTGATGGGTATGTGTGTAAATACAGTACATTGCTGAGACGGGCACCTACTTGTGTGGGCTGATATTCTGCAAATCTTCTGATGAGCTCCTGAGCAGGGCTGCCATCGGAGGGGTGAGTGGTGTGTCCGTTGGCTAGAGAGGGGGAGGCTGGGGATGAGAAGGCGCAGGAGGGAGAGGACGGGGAGCAGGGGGAGGTGGTCTGGGTCTCCAGGCTGTGGAAGGGGTCACTCCCCGGGGCCAGCATCACTCGCACCCTGGCCAGGAACCAGCGCCGAAACTCATCCTGGTGAAACAAATACATGAAGAAAGTGAAACTACTGAACTTTAGGTCCCTTCATTCATCCCACAGCCTATAAGTATAGATGATTCTAAACATTTTGTTACGATTTCTATCGTTAAAACCTAATTTAAAGCATTTTGCAGAAGTTTTCATTGTGATGGCGGTAATGTTTATTGCCACAGGCAGGAGTGTGGAAAGTGACAAGTTTGTGATGTTGGCTTGCACCTGCAATAAGCTGCATTTACTGACCTCTGCAAGGAAAGAGAGATCTTCAAACTACTATAAGATATGTTATCAAACTGCATTGTATTTTTGACAAATATCAATCACTCAACACTACGTGACACTGTCAGTGTGCATTTCCCTGTATTCTACTTACAAAACTTATTATTGTTTTACCAATACATAAAACAGCACATCAACGATACCACCAAACACATAAATGAAAAATTATAAACATAATTTGCCCCAAAAAAGAAGGATATTGTAAAACTTCTTGTTTATTACCAGGCAAGATGTAATATATATAATATCATATGGCCTGAATATAATCCACCTTAAAATGTTGATCGTACTGAACATTAATCCTGGACAAAATTCAAACCTCTGTCCCCCATCACTCACACTGACATTTACAATGTCATCAACAACTAGAATGAGATACACAGATTCATATACACATGATAAATGGATGAATACACACACATGCACCCTAGCATGAGACCAAAAGAGAGAGAGTAATGTATACAAACACACACCCACTCACACAGAGTGAATGTTCTGAACACACTGCTGGCCTCTGTGCATTCCTGCTGGTGTGACCGTCTGCAGGAATCAGATCGTCTCAATGTATTTACTGTGCAGCAACAATACATCAGTTGTATTCACTGGCAGCTTTAAGAGCATACGAGCTTGAAAGATTTATCTTCTGCATATATCTTACTACTAAGTTACACCTGACAGCATTTGGACATGAAATCCATACAGTTAACTGGATATCTTGAAAAATGAATCATGAGTGTTGTTTTTAAAAACTACAATCTCAGAAAAATGTAACATAAAATGCGATTACTGTATAATAAGTAGATCTGCTTGTAAATTATTAGGATTACAGACAGGCATGTAAATTAAGTTATATAATACAATGTAACTCCTAAAATTCCTAAAGGATAAATCGATTAGCAGGTGGCTACAGATTAATTTAGCTAATCATCGCAGCTGTACAGGTTACCTACCACGGAGCGCAGCAACACCACTTCAGCATCACGGGCTGTGGTACGGGTGCAGGTGGATTTGACGCACCACTCTGGCATCCAGTAGAGCAGCAGGAGGAGGAAGCCCCCTGTACACAGCACCCCGAGGCCCACTAGGACCAGTCGCCAGCGACAGAGACGGTAGCCCTGCAGTTCCTAAAATGTGTAACAAGAAAACATGGTGCAGTTTGATGAGTGTGAGAGCACCACCTCCTACATTGGCATTGATGTAAAATGACAGTACCATCTCCTCCTCCTCGCCCTTGTTGAGGACCTTCAGGTCTTCCTTCTCCATGCTGCAGAACAGTGTGCCAAGCCCCTTCCTTAGTCACTGTAAATACAACAGACAAAATGTCAGTGTGAACTTTGGAGAAATATTTCAGCTCTGCCACAGCCTATCAAAAACAGTGGCTCAACACCAGAGGGTCACACACCCCAGGCGGGGGTCACAAGGTTTTCTAGGGAAATTGTGCAGAAGAGTAACATGTGGAAAATGCTGTGTATTTTTCATTAATGCATTAATCACATTTTTGTAAACATCCTCTCTTACGTAATGATCTGAAAAAGCCCGAAAGGGGAAAAACACAGGTCATTTACTGTTTTCATTTCCTGTATTTCTGTGGTTGCAAAATCATGCATTCACGCCGCATCGCTTCACAGATGGGGTTTATAAACTGAGAAGGATTTGGAATTGTTACTGTGCAGCCAGTTACCATTTAATCTGGTATCAAAATCTAGTGGTACGGTGGTGGTGCATACCCAAAAGGGCAACTTGGATTAACCAACCTTGGTCCCAGTCTAACACAACATTCTATGTTTAACCCTAAAAATACCAGAATTCAAGTACGACATTATTTTAAACAAAGTAAAGATCATCTATTATTTATCTATTATATTATAACTGCCACTACTAGTGAATCGGTAACCAGAGATGGCATAAAAAGAGACAGACACAAAATAATACACCAAAAAAATGTAATTGAGTCATGGAGAATCAGAGCACCGCATGGTGCGACAAGGAACTGTGCCTACAGGGTCACCCTGCTACTGCCGCCACCAACCTACAAGACTCACTGATCCTGTATCGCAGCCCCCCGCACTTCGATCTTATCAGCCAGCTGCACCCGGCTGCACTTTTTCTCTGGCATACAGCGGGATATTTTGCTTAGGACCAAGCCCTTCCTTGTATTTTACAATAGCAGGCGCGAGGCAGTGGGTGCAGTGCAACAAGAACATTCCCTCCCCAGTCTCTGCAATGACTGGAAATGCCGACACCAGGGCATAACGGACACACTCTTTCACAACATTGCTGCTGGTGGTATGGCGACTCAGAAACAACACATCCATATAAAACTGCACCCAAGAGGAATTGATAAGTATCAAAGTTAAATGGTTTTTGAAACCATAGAATGAGATGATAACGCAGTATGTTATGTTTGAATTATCTGTTCAGATAACAGCAGGGTAACCTCAGAAAACATAAAGTGCTTCTATAATTACAGGCTCCAAGCATCCAAACAGACCAAAGTTGACAGTTTCAAGCTAAATTAAAATTGAACCAACCCTAGAATCAGTAGCAATAGATCATTAGTAATTATAGCCAGTATAAGACCGGTTTCTGTGTCGCACAAAGAAAACTGATTGCTGCCCATTATTGTGGGCAGTAGTTCTACAGCAGAGTCAAGCTGAGGAAGACATTGGTCAGAATTAAAGCAATATGCTGGATGAGGTTTGAAATCAAAGTTTACCATTCTTTAGGTCATGGTGCAAGCCTTTAGATCCATGAGATCATGTCTCGTCCAGAAGCAGCCATCCAAATATTACTTGCTTTATAATCCATACAGTAAAATAACACAGGATCCCAAAAGTCAATCTAGAAAATGAGCACTACTAAGTTATATCTGCATCATTAAACAATCAAAATGATCTAGAGTAAACGGTTGGTCCTAAGTTTTACCAAATTAATTCACGTAGCTCATTGGTATATTTGCAGCGCTGTCAGCTCAGTGGATTTACTGACTGGGTGTGCAGCCATTTGAGGGACTTCTTTGGATGAGAAACTGAGGATGGTGTAAACTACTGGACATGAAAACTACTGAATCACTACAGTGTCTATGTGAACAAAGCATAATTGGCTGATGCTCAATCAGAGCCCAAAGCAGAGAGTTAAGACATGAGTTGGATAAGCTTCTTGGTAGTTTCCCCATAGGGTTTTGCTTTCACATTTCAATATTCTCTGCAATTCAGTCATTTATAAGAATTCACTCTTCTAGGCTGCATTTTCTCAGCAATCCAACCGCATTACACAAGAAGAACTTTCTAGTTACCTTGAGAACCAGGGACAGGATGCCCCAGGCGGTCCTTCACCCCGTAGTTAGCTTGCTCTCTCACCACACCAACCTGGAACCCTGGGGGGGAGAAAGTTCATTGTAAACAGTGAGCATAAATTAGCTTTCCAGAATAGGCTTTCAAGTCTATCAACCAATTTGACAACATTTAAACATACTGTATCATCATCCAGAATATTGAGGATTTTTATTTTTAAGTTGAAAGATTTTACAAATTAATTTGCTGTCTGAAGCAAGTTCAACACTAAACTCTGATTATTGTGGAATACCCTGAAAGAGAGTCCAAATCTTAAGACCACGACCACATGTATATCTTCTTTTTAGGACAGAATTACAAGAGGGCAAGTGAAATCCCACCATCCAAGTTCAGATTCATATATTCCTGTTCCCACCAGCTTCTGTGGACTCCTGTTGCCACTAATCCTGTTTCTTTTACGGTTCATTGCCAGTAATTATTTCCTCCAGTGAAAAAAGGTACTGGGAGCTGGATGTGT
Organism: Verasper variegatus; assembly: GCA_026259375.1. Taxonomy (NCBI): domain Eukaryota; kingdom Metazoa; phylum Chordata; class Actinopteri; order Pleuronectiformes; family Pleuronectidae; genus Verasper; species Verasper variegatus. The sequence goes on along the minus strand of CM048046.1, from coordinate 15,583,509 downwards.
CCTGATAAACTATGCCTTGAGCAACTAATTTTGACTTTATACAGAAACGGCGCCAGTCGGGGGGTGATTCCTCCTGACTCCTATTCAAGGCTTGGTTTGCTATCCTGTACAAATGATGATGAAATAATGTAATAAATCAGGTCGACCAATAGTGGATGTTTCAAAGGTCACTATTACACAGAACTAAAGAGTTGGCAAGTAAAATCACAGATTAGCTTTCTTTTCCTCCCGGTCTTCCTGAATTTAAGACAAATTATATTATATTATTATATATTTCAGAAATAACTTTTGTGGGGAGATATTAAACTGAAAACAAAGATTTTCTAACCTTAAGGCCAAAATAATCTGCTGCAGGTTTATCTCTGATGTAGTCTACATTGAAAAGGAGGGGGAAAGATATGTGAATAGGGGGATTAAAGGAGAAACCAATGTTCATACTGGACTATAGAGGACCATATTTGGTGCCTCTAGGTCCTAGAGTCTAGGGGTCAGTTTGACTTCAGAGATATTTATAGATTCCTCAAACCCAGCCTAAAGCCACATTGTTGTCTCACATTTGATTAGTCTTCTATTGTAGCAATAAACAATGCCGGCCTGGGGGGAAAAACGACAAACAGGAGAAAAAAACGCGAGGCAGCTGTTGATATTTTTTACAATTATTTGTGCAATGAGCATTCTGACCCTCCAATGCATCAGCTGTTTTCTGACTACTACAGGTAATACAATAAGCAAATGGACCCTTATCAATTATGTGTGATTTGCAGAAGTAAAGTTTGTACAAGAGGCCGAGCGACTTAAATCAGCCAAGACGTTTGTATAGTGTCTAGCAAAGCAAACGTACGGTATACAAACAATTAACTTAAAGTAAGCCAAGACTAGACATGTTCTCCTTTCCCTTTCTGTCCTGGTCTTCAACACAGACAAAAGGGAAAAAGTGAACAATGAGCCATGACCTAATGACAGAAGTCTATAATTCATGGAAGCATTAAGAGGAAAAGGTGTTTTGCTGCCATCATGCTCTGCACTCAATGTCCTTTCTTTATCACTTCCCCTCCTACTCATGGGGTATTATAGCCAAGCTTTGTTCCAGATCATGGACCAATCAAGTTTTTAAAATCACTGTTTATCACTTACTAAAAAAATCTTTGACCAATTGCCCTTCCGCTGCTGTCTGAACAACTATAACACTTCCCTCGCCATCACACACAAAGTTGTTTACTTTTTCTCCCATGGAAAAACTGGTCAAATACACTGACTCAAGGTTACTTCGGTAACCCATGTCCTTGGAGTAGTAGGAGTGAGATGTCTCGTGGGAAACGCCGCTCTTAAATATTTAAATTCACTTTTACCTTTGAGCTCTCAGTGGCTGGCAGTCATGAGCAACTTTGAGGCGAAATTCCCGTTGATGAAGTCGTACAGAAAGGACAAAAATGCAGTAACGCTCCACTTACACTCACAAAGAGACATGGTGGATGGTTCCCTGGCAATCTGAATAGTATTACTAACCCCCCACGAGAGCCCAGAAGTTTTTAAACTAAAAGACTCAAAGGTCAAGACAGAACAAGTCACTGCGCATGGAGGCCAAATATCGTTCTGTGCGCCTCAGACAGAAGCTCCCTGTACAGCAGGAGGAGCCATGGGCAACTGCATGGACAGCCAGTAAAGAGCTATTAGAGTCAGGGACAAATTGTTCACCCAAACTGGGAGCAGTGTCAGAGAAATCAGGGCAAGTGACGGAAATGCGTACAGTAGGGCATGACGCCACTCATGCACAAATACTTCCACCCCCAGCATGCTCTGATGGTGCTAGGGAAAAAACTGTGGAAACTGCATTATCTCTCCTGAGAGAAACGGTTCTGCCGCTGAGGCACCAAATGGTTTCCAACCTGCCCCAGTACACCTGTGGGCATCCTCCACTCTGCGTAAAGGAGGTATGCCTGATAATTCTGGACACAAGGGATTTGCGTCAATCAAAAAAACACTCCACAAATTAGTCTGCATGTCCATAGGAAACACTTACATGCTTCAGAATAAAAGCACCAGTGGTTCCACGTTGATTAATTTAGTTATAATAGTACTTATAACAGCAACATCAGTTTATAGAAACTTTGCCCCGTATAACTAAGAGTGAGTCTATGTCAAACTATGGTCAACTGCCCTCTTAATCCTAAAGACAAAGTTTGTGTTTCTGTAGCAATGATGCAGCTGAAATAGATGATTGAAACATGGTCATACACAATTACATAATTAAATGAATTGGATCCTAATGTTAAGGAAAACAAATTTGATATTGCATTTCTATTTGATATCTTTCATTGAGTCCCAGAAATTCTTTATGCCCCCCATAAATATTTCAACATTAGAAGAAATGTGTTCCTTGGAGGAAAAAGGGAACGGTATGACAACAAAATAAGAGTGAAAGGGCTGGGAAAAAAGAATCTTACAGTTCAAAAGTGTACTGGGTTTTAAGTCACAGCACATGCTTTGGATTAACAGCGGCAATTCTTGACAGTCTGAAAACTGCTGATACCACTTTGCAAGAGATTAAAACATGGAGTTTTACTTCATAAAATGGATAATTGGTGCATAATGAACCTGGGTGACATAATATTCAACATAGATGAAACACGCTAATCAAATTATTCAGTTTCTATATTTCAAAATGAGCAAAATTAAATAAGTCATATTTTCTATATATACTTTGTAAACTATTCTTTTAAAAACAAAATTACACATCTATAAATAATGATTGATATTGCTCCATAATAAAATCTTTTTTTTTATATCAAATCTTCACATAACTGTCAAAACTTGTTTGCTTTACTTGTCTTAGAAAAAAAAAGTTTTAGAAAACTATGATCTTTATTTGAAATTAAAAAATAATCTGATCTGACCATATAACTTTAAAAATTCCCAGAGGGAACTTCAGTCAGCAATTAACTGAGTCCATCTCCAACGCTCACTGTATTCACTTTGCTCAACTGCTTTCTCAGGTTTGCATCACTGCGTTACATTTCACAGTTGTTCGTATTTACATTGAAAGTGTTCTCGATTCCACTGATGTGGGTCGCTGGCTTGTCCTGATCTTGTTGGAGGCAAACCGCGATGCCGGCACTAGAAAGGTCTGTTTCTCTATCACACTGCACTTGGGCACCCACACTAAACAGTGCTGGGCCGTGGAGAGGACTTTTTTCCATGTTGAGATATTTCTCATCTACACTCTAAATCCACACTGGCGGGCCTTCCATCAGATCCCGATGTTTTAAAGCTCACCTGTGAGAAGTCTTGAGGTACAGGCTCAAAGGCCAATGGAATATTGGCACCTAACTTCTTAAACTGAGACTCAACTACCTCCAAATCTCCATTTTGACTTCAAGATCTCCCCCAGTGACGGGGACCAAAGGTGAAACAGCAAGTTCAATTTCTTGAGTCCAGGAATCTGTATTAACACAGCTACGTAACATGAATTAGGAAAGTTAGTAACACCCTCATCGTGCTAAGAATCTGCAAAAGTCATGCATATATCATTCCTCTATGCAAACTAATTATCTCCTCAGCCTCCTTGACACTACAGAAGACACATGTGCCAGCCGACCCACTGACTCTGTTAACATATAAACAGAAAAGAGAAAAGACAATGAATACGTTTTCCTGATCGCTGACGAGTATAATCTACGCTACTGGATCAGGATATTTTTAACTCATCGGTGTTGGCTTGATTACGTCTCCAATCCCTTTCTCATCCTTTGTTCACTGAAAGCTTTTCTTGTCTGGGTAGACCACAGATACCAAGGCACGAATAAATAATAAGCAGCCAACAGTCAATATCTCAGTGTTTCTCACACATAGGGCTCTACTTGGGCGAGTGTTAAATACCGTTGGTTATTCTCAGACAACAACCAGGTGTGTTATGTATGCCAATATCCCTAATCCCACACACGGAATTAACTTGATGATACAATTATGGCTTCCGTCTCCCAAATGCAATGAATATATTCACACAGGTTCTACTGCAATAAATTCATGAAGATTTATCTCCACAAATGTATCTAAACCAACTAAAACGTAATATACATGCATTTATAAAGTAGTAATTCCTTTTTGGGGGGGCTTTCCACAAGGATATAGAGAAACAGGCCAAATGTGAGCCGATCCAAACGTTAGATTAAAATGTGGCCAAACTAACACACGGAATCAGGAAGAAAGTCATTTCTCAATTTAAGGCCGATGACCTTCTGCAGTTGAGGTGGCCCTGGACCTATTTGAGGAAATACAGTAAAGAGTAGTCCGTTATTTAGCTGGCACTTATGGAAAGCAATGCTGAGTATATAAAAAAAAAAAACCTCTGCTGCTTTCTGTCCCTCCCTGGAAGACGTCTACATCTCCCTGTGCCCCAGCTGAGCCAGCAAAATCACCACAGACAGCATTCAACTGTTCACTCTCCTGCCTTCTGGGAGGAGGTGCAGGAGCATTACATCAAGGACAAACAGACTCAAAACTTGTTTTTATCCATGGGCTATCAGATCACTGAACCACAACATTGACAGTTTACATGCTTTCTATTCAAATTCATCATCAGTGCAATAATCTATTTTTGTATTATGTATGTTATATTCACTGTCAAAGTATTTTGTAACTTTTCCGTTTGTTTTATCTTGCACTAAGCAGCACTGTGAATTCCGTTGTATAATCTTGTACAATGACAATAATGGCTCTTTCATTTATTCAAGAATATAAAATATACATAATCTGGATAAAACATGAAGACAGAAATAAGAAAGTGATGAAGTACCAGTTATACAGGTGTTTATCTAAGTACAATAAGTGTCTAAGAAAATCCCAGAAGTCAGTCAGACATATAGTGTGTAACTCAATCTCAGAAGGGTTATGTCGCCTGAGCTTCTAGATAAGAGCTCTGGTTACTTTGGCACATTCTCATCGCCAAGACTATGCAGCCATGACAGAAGACTTAATCAGATTAAGCCTGGTGCCTGCTGTCTTTCAGATAATTGAAAAGGCCGTCTTTCAGCAATTGAATGCTCTGTTGGCATAAACAAATTGTGGCTCTTTAACCAAACAAACACCTTTACTTTGCAATATTCAAAACCACCAGACTCCACCAACAAAAACAGCAATTTAGCCTATTGAGCAGAGGTCTTAGGGCTCGATCGGGCAGATTCTGATCATCATCTGAAAAGTATCACAAGAGACACTAAGAACAAGAGTTGCTGGTGTTGGATTACACTGCAGTACTGATTAACGGTAGCCAAACATACTGATCCTGCTCAAGGCTGGATTTCAGGATTTCAAATACCCCCCCAGTAATCATTTACATTTAATAGCAGGTTAGCAGGTTAGAGGAAGAAACGTCTGGGTTATCCTTTAAGTTGTCTTAACTAGACCACTGGGGCAGGTGTTCACCGGCAGTGAAGCTGTCAGAGAGGAGGCGTGTTGACGATTTACAGCCTCTATAATAACAGGATTTCATTGTGATGCCTCGATCTATGGATATTGTATGAAGTGTAGCTCCAACAATCCCAGCCACGCGAAATAAACCTCTCAATTATGCCATTTAGAAAACAAACAGACACCAGCACACGTCCAACATCTGTGTGGTGTGTAGCCTCGTTGTAAGATCAATTCGATTTACACAGTGTTGTCCTTTCGTTAGTTTATATGTTAAAATGCTTCCACGCATATGTCAAATCTGGCTAATCGTGGGTACGAGCCCCGGGCAGCAGGTTAGCGCTTCATCGGGAAGACGTTTGCTGGATGTAGGCTAGCAGGCTAACGCTAGCCTGGCTTCATTGTTAGCGTGCTACTCGGTCACTAGCTTCATAACAAATTCCATGTGCCTCCCAGCGTTGGGTCGTGCTTCTACTTCCAGACAGTGCGAATGGGTAAACGGGCTTCGAGCCGCAGTCCTGACCCGGTTTCCCCGCACCTACCGCGGCAAGGAGGACGGTGGACGTCCGAACACACACACACTCGCATACACACACTCACACACACGCTTTTGCTAACGCCGCCGCTTTAGCTCCGCTGGGTAGCGACTGACACATGGGTGAGGATGACAGCGACGAAGGCGCGGACACTCACCCAGAACCACCTGGTGACGCTGAAGATCACCTCCGAGTCATGGCGAGACGAGAGCGGCTGTTATCTGCGGGGAGACGTCGCTGAAGGAGGACGGAGGACCGGGGTTTCGTGGGGAAACGTCGCCGCGGCACACGGTCGGTCGGACGGGCGGAGAAGGAGCGGAGCGGAGCGGAGCGCGGCGCCGCTGTGTGTTGACAGCTCAGCGGGACAGAGTGAGAGCTACGGCGGCAGTGAACTGGCCCGAACTGGCTGCGTGACGGCAGGAAGTGACATGTGCTGAAATCACGGGAGCGTGAACACCGCCCACGACTCACCCAGAGAATGTGCTTCAAGTGAGGGAGGGAGGTCTCTCACCTGCCGCTAGTGGAACATGATGGTGATACGGACAGCCATGATGGTACTGACAGCCGTGATGATACTGACAGCCATGATGGTACTGACAGCCGTGATGATACTGACAGCCATGATGGTACTGACAGCCGTGATGATACTGACAGCCATGATGGTACTGACAGCCGTGATGCCTCAACCGATAGTACTAACATGTGTGTTGCAGCAAGTACAATATATAAGTACTTGAGTATTTCATTTTTATGCTACTTTGTTCTGCTTCTCAAGACCTCTGCTAAAGTGAAGCCAAAACGTCTCGATCGCCACCTGGTGGTTGACCGAGGTATAGGTCATAAACCACACCTCCCCATGTTAGCAAATGGGATATGGTCCAAATTAAAAAGTCAGAGTTGTCATGATACCTTAACAGCTAATACTAACAATGTACGTTTAGTTGAGTAATGTACTTGAGTACAATTTCACTGTACTTCCTTTTTTATGCTTCTTTGCTCCACTGCCCATCATTTGTCAATAGACATTCTTCATCATTCTGTTGCTTATAGCATCATGTTGCTAGGTGGCTTTGAGTCTCTCAGGTTTTTGGTTTGTGGTTGTCATCGAGTATATGATTTGTGCCTCTTAGTAATGTTTCTGCCTAAAGTTGGTGGTTTAGAGTCTCTTTTTGGGATAAAAGTCAGGTGAAGACCTGGGGTAGAGTCCAGTACTCAGTTCCAGTAGACCAGTTTAGCAACTCACGAATATTTCCATTACAAAATACCCTCAGTACTGAACCTAAGTACTGAAAAGCGGTTACAATACAATCACAAGCAAGTAACTAGAATGGAACTCATTAGAGCACATACCTCCACCAAGACCCAGCAATACTACACATGATTGTATTGTTCTCATAGTAGAAATACTGTATAAAAGATGAAAGGAAGTGGTCTGATTAAATGACTTGTTTGTAATAAGTCATTGTTTAAGAAAGAGACAAAAATCCTGGATCCACCTCTTAATCCATAGCCTCACAAAGATTTAATGGATTCTTCCCAGAACCAGGTTCCATCCCTTCACTAGGTTTGGTGGAAACGGGTTTCGTAGTGTCATCCTACAAACAGATAAAGCAACAAACACACAAACAGACACTTGTGAAAGCATAACCTCCTTGTCCTGGGGGCCACAAAACAGGATATTTCCAATCATGCTAATTTCAGCAAATGTACAAACACTGTGAAACAAACATCACTGGTGCTCCGAGCTCTCTGGTGAGTTTGAACTGCACATACATAAAGTTGAGGGAGTTGTAAGAGAAACATTTAATTAAATAATAGACAAATCAAAGCACCAGAAGCTTAGATATTAATTGTTTCTTCCCAGGTGAGTAATTTTTCATAAACAGATCCACGCATTTGTCATGATGCAATCAAATATATCGGGTACGTGTAAATGTTTTCACAGGCTGAGTTGTACCATTTGTGGCAAGTAAACTGAGCTATGAGTCAAATCACTATTCTTAAGAAATTCACAATGAACTATTATCCAATTCTTTCTGCAGTAACTGCTGGGTAATCATTAATTCCTGGCTTATTCAGGAGTTTTGTATTTCTCCTGAACATTGCCCCGCGGCCTCAAATCATCCACTATCTTCCATGTTCTGTGGAGTGATCATTGACGCACGGCCAAGAAAAACAGAAAGGCCCACTCCCCACTGCTGCTTCAGATGTGCTAATCCTTGCTCTTGATCACTTCTGCAAACAGAATTCCACCTTTTTATGTTGGACACGCTGTTTGTTTTCCTTTCAGCTGATCTCAAAGGGACAGAGATGAGGCCCAGAGATGGAGCAATGCTAGCTCAGCATTTATCATAACTACAGACGACATTAATGGAGTGCAAATGCAATTTTCTTTCTTGAGTTTATTGGATATATGAGGAAAAACAGATTAAAAACCATAACTCACGTTAGGTCTATTTTCAAGAAGATTCTCTGGTTTAACTTCCCGAGTAAACAACAGCGGATAAAACTAATTTTGTTTTAAAAGCACCTGTACGCCCCAGATAAAGTTATCGCTGTTCATCAGATTAGCCTATAAGCAGCAAGAAGCGTGAGGCTCTTCATTGTGGGTTCATTTATCAAAAACCAAAAGGTATTACAGACTAAACTAAAAGTAGATAGATTATAAAGCACGACTAGACACTATCAGCAGCTCTGGACAATATGGATAAAACATTTATCACAATGTTAAAAGATATAATTTCTCAAATCAGTAATATATCAGTATGCTATACTAGAACGGCAGTGTATACCTCTGCCAACAGTCCCCTCAATTCAATCAAGTCGCACCAAATTGCACACACTTATCAGTCCCCTACATATGACAGATTAATTTCACCAAGATCCATGTATTCCCTTGGTAATCAGTGGAAATGTCAGAAAATACCCAAACTTAAAAATTTTAACATAAGGGTTCTTCCCTATTTACCAAGTTTCATGGAAATCCATTCAGTCGTTTTCGTGTACACCAACAGACAGGGGTGAAAACAGAACCTTGTTGAAGGCAGTCATTTCTTCCTCTCATCTGTCCAATAACTTGAGTTGCCATGTTTGCGAGTTCTTAATTACAGTTGTCTCAACATTATTAATTAATCGGTCACTTAATTGGTAGAACAATAACAAATTAAGGTCTTATCATCTCAACATGGTGTAAACAATATAATTGAATCGTGTTTCCAGGAAAAACAAGGTGTTGAGTAACATGAGTGCGACTGCTGAAATCAGCGATCGCTTTGTTACACTTCATTAGTGGTTTCCCACTCATTTGTCTCAGAAAGACATGTCACTTGAGGAAATGTAACAGGGAGGAGGAAAACATGCCTCATAACTTAGCTCTTATCTGTGTATTGTTTGGTTTTTAGGCTTTGAGGAAGTCCCCTCAGTTAAAATGGCCTGGTTAGTTGTTCCTTCATCATCCTTTAAAGCCCCAGAGCAGACAGATGGACAGAAGTCCGATGGATGATGGAGAGGACAGACGAGCTCGGGCCGTCTAGTCTGGCGCTTATCTGCTCTGTCGGCCCTTTTCCCAGTCCAGCCCTGATAAGCCAGGTCGACTAGCAAAATACAGGATATGACCCAGTAACCTTGTAAGCCAGCGGGGGAGCAATATTGTTTTATTAGGGGAGGTCTTTTCCGTAAACCTCCTTAACAGATCCCAGTTGTCAGAGGTTTTGATGAATGCGGTCAGGACAGAGCTTCAACAGTAAATGCATTTGCACCTCTGCTCTGAGAAATGGCCCCAACTTCTAGACAAAGCTGCACAATGCATCTATAATTAAACATCCACTGTTACCAGCCAAAAAACTTGCATAGTTATACTCTCATCCTTGAACAAAAAAACTATATGTTTTACATTTTGCTAAATGATAAAGCTGTGTACAAAAACAAGACAGACGACGGGTCCTTTTCTGCAGATTTTATTCTCTTCTTCATCATCACTTTGTGGATCTTACACCCTCTTCTTTACCAGACAGAGTTTTCTTTAGGAGTTCAGACATGGAACAGGTGCAGATGGTGAAGGGTTTTGGGTTTGCTGGACACTGTTGGAGGGGGAACTCATCCTCCTCCTGTCGTTTTGCCAGTTGGTCCTCTCCACTGATCATTTGCCTCTTCAAAATCCCACTGGAAAATACGGACATGTCAAAATATTATTTGGATAATTGCAGCAGAATGATAAACAAATGTCATACCATGTTTGTATATGGAGTCATACTGCCTCATACTTAACTAGAATGACACTCAGAGGAGCGTATACCTCTGCCAAGGTCCAATAGTCAATATATATCAAACACTGAAAAAAGTGCCCTAAATATACCAGATTTTTAAAATCTAGATGCATGAATTATTCCCTGGGAAAAATCAGTGAAAAGGTCAGAAATCTCAAAATGTTATAGAGCGCGATGAAATAGTTCCTGGATCCGCCCTCTGGTCCGAATCTACACCAAAATGTAATGAATGTTTCCCTGACCCACTCAACATCCTCCCACCACGTTTTGCATAATCTTGCTTACAAACAACCAGACAAACAGATCATTCATTTTATTTTGGAAACACGAGACGATGTATTACTTGTTCTGAGGCGCTGTCCCTTGTCCTTTTCCAACACTGGTTGTCTATGTTTCAGATAAGTGTACTTTAATGACCATTGTAGTATGACCACATCAACTAAACCCAGAACATGAAAGGTTCAGCAGTGTTCACACACAGTTAAATTCCAGGCCAGGAGCCATCACACCAGAAACTATAAACATCTCCCAGAATAGCAGAGGGTAGCGCTGCCCCCCTATAGACGGGGCAAACATCTCGCACAACTTCCTAGGCAGACAGGCCCAGCCCGGTTTTCGGTCTTTAATCAAAGATCCTTTACAGCAGAACAATTGGGCCACAAGGCAAAACTCAAACAATTCCACCCCTCACTGTACCCCCTCCGTCAACCCCCCTCCCACCTCCGTCCACCACCCCCTGCCTCAGCCTCACCCAAACAAATAAGAACCGGCACTCAGCAGAAACGCTCACGGAACACATTGCACAATAGACAATTCAAGCTGCGGTGAGTCAAGTGAGCTCCCACTGCTCGGTTTAGACTGGCAGCACACTCCAAATCGTAGTGCGGTTTTATCATGATCAGCGATTATGGAGTTATTGTGAAAAGCAGGGGGAAAAAAGTTCAATACATGTTCTATGTAAACACTTCTTCCTTACTGCATTTTACAGTTTAGGACATACACGTTTCCACAGATTTCACTGACATCTAGCTGTGTATTATGGATTATACATTAGACATGGAGTCAACTTCTAGGGAAACAATCTCTATTAAATCACCAAGTAAACGGCTTCTGTTAATTCTAACTGGCAAGTGGAGAGATTTCAGGAGGAAGTGAGTAATATATGACTTCTCCAGTTGTTAAGCATTACAGATTGGAGATCTGTTCAGTACTCCTCAGCAAAGAGTACCTGTTATTGTCAGAAGTGCACAAATTGAAACTTATCATGTTTCACACTGATCTGAGCTGCTCCCAAAACAGTCGCAGTCCTGTTGGAGGATGACAGACGTCCACCACAAAAGATTCAAGTAAAGAGGAGTTCTGCAGACATTGTAACCCAGACATTTTGAATGCTTTTCTTACAGTCCCCTGACTCTAACTGTGCTAAAGGCATTCCCATCATTTGCTTTTTCCTGTTAGGTGAACAGTATCAATCTCCAATTGTTTGGGCTCACACCATTTGCCTTTGTTTCTGGTTAAATGACATCCTCCACAGCTTGGCTCTCAGCGGCAGCATAATGAGGGAGTTTCTCTTGTGGCTGTGAGCATCAGGGCCTGCATGAGAAAGTAAAAGCTTGTAATTTCACTCCGCTCGCAAACTCAAACTCGGCCTTTCAGAGCAGTGGAAGTTATATAAATGTGAACCGTCAAGGCCAATTTTGCTCTGTGGCAACTGTCCACTGAGGAGAAGTTAAAATACAAGCCCTTCTTCTCGTAAATGACAGCACCATACATTTAGCCATAAACCTCTATCCACACGCGCTTAATCACTCTATAGCTTGACTCATCAATGCTTTAAAAAACATTGCTGACTGTTGTCTTCACAAGAAACTGTCTGACTTACTTCCCTGAGCATCACGTGAAAAACAAAGCTTGGTTTCCAGCAGCAAACACACACTATTAGAGTTCAACTCTAAGAACTTGGACAGAGCAAACATTGATTCATAAGAAATTGCTAAAGCACTGAAACTAAAGTCTGCACCATCGTCGGCTTCACCGTTAACTAGCTGTCTCCACGTGTGTGTTCTCCTCGTGAAGGCACAGAGCCACATCTTGCTCTGTGACACTGCCGGGCCTCAGAGTTTACTAAAGTTTACTTTAAACCCATTGAAACACATTCATGTAGCACAGCAGCACATCGGTTCAGCATGAGTGGATCTAGAGAAATATTCATGGTTTGTCAAGAGCGGGGGGGGGGGGGGGGGGGGTGTAGCAGAAACATATCTACGCCCACAATCACTCACATATCACACTCAGATATTTGCTTGTAAAGCCCCAAAATGGAGATATTGAAACTCTTTAAGTTTGTCTTTTTTTTAAAAAAAGGTGATATTTAATTGGGATACTCACATTTGATGAAATCCTCAGGTTTGAAAGAAATTTAACTGCATTGCTGACATTCGTCTGCAGAATGGGTGAAAAATGGCAATTTGTGGTCAGTTTAATGTGTCACTACTAGTGCTACCACCCTGCCACTCTCCATCTGCAGCCATATGGTATTTTACTGGTGGAAGTTGGAAACCCTACACATGCAATTAGCAGAAAAAGAAAAAATGTCATCCACAGAGGATGTCTGCAGCCACGACCAGGAGAGGCTGCACAGAAAGCTGCTGGCTCCAGGAGAAACTAGGAGGTTTCTGGAGAGTAAAATTACTCTGTTACCAACCCTGTGTCTATAATGACGGATAAAATATGTTTCTGAACCTCGGTCAATACCACATCTCCTTCCCATCCTCCTGAGCTTGTGAGAATAAAAGCTGTTTTCATTCCTTCACCCTACGGTTTGCTGACTGAATGCACACAAAGTTGAAAACAGCTCCTGTTGTGTGACGGGTACAACCGCCAAGTCTACAGGGAGCGTCCTCTCTTGCTGCATTCACTTGCACTCAGACATCAGAGTTTTGCTGTTGTAAATTTCTGACGGCCACAGCCTTCCATTTGTATTTTTGAATTTGAATGTCCCAAAATGGGCTGACAGCATTTTATCTACATTCCTGTCCTTCAGTTTCTCAAACATTTATTGGACAGCAGAGCACCCAACTTCCTCCTCTTCGTGAACGTATATAAAACGATAACACCAGTTATATGAGGTGAAATAAAGAGGCAATAAACTGAAATGACACAGGTCTTCAGAGCAGTTCACACAAGGTGACAGAACACAGCAGGCGAACAGCTCACACAGTGGCTGTGCACCATCCCTTATATCTGCATGCTGTCACCACCTAGTGGTACACTTTGAAAAGAGCACTTCAGGACTTCTGTATCTGAGATTACTGTAAAAAACTGTTTTCAATTTCTGTTTAAGGCAAAGCGGACATGCAGGTGAAAACTTGTGGTCGGCTATAAAACGTAAAATATTACTTTAAGGCCTTACTGGTTCATAAGTAAGTCATGACAATACAAGGACTCTGAAACTGAAGCAGCTGAACCATCATTATTGCACAGCCAAGCTGTTCCTGCTGTATCTATCTAAATGACCTCAGTTAAAATGCCCTATAAATAACAATAATAATCATTTGGACAGTTGTATACACTATATAATACTTTACTCTTAGTACTGTTTGTGACATGAAACATTTCCTTCATATTTCGTGACTGACTCCAGGGGCGGATCCAGGGCTGGGGTCAGGGGGGCAGCGTGAATCTGATTGGCCCCTATAGTGCCCCTCTTTGTAAATTGCCACTCTGTAAGAAAATGGAACATGGCTCCTGCACCGGTTAAACATTACCTACCTAAACACCCAGAAACAGAATCGGGTTGGATTGCCTAATAGGTTTACACATACAAGGAAACTGCAGTGGTGTGGTTGTGCAAGTATAAATATAAAAATATATTTATATAAAAATAGGAATAAAAAAGAATAGAAATATTAAATACAAATGTTTCATTTTTCCTGCGCACCTCCAGATCTGAGCTGACTGTTGAGGAGTCAAAGGACGTATCCAACAGGCCGAAACTTTCCACTCTGATCCCTCGCCCTGTCCCATCGAGACGCTCGCCTTCTGCCTCCGCCTCCTGCAAGCAAACCTGCAAATAGAAGAGTTTCCACTTAAAATATCACACACACCAACAGCGACCACTGACAAGATTAGAAAGTATGCTGATATTTTCACATGCAGAGACCACATCACTTCTGTGAACAAAAGATTCTTTGATGACTTTCCCTGCAGGGTGAACACTCACATCCATGTAGCGGCCCATTTCAGACATCTTCTGGACATTTTTTGTCTTTGAAGAAAACATTGACTAGTACAAAAGAATTTGAAAAAAAAAACCTGTTACATATCATTAGAACTTGAATTATACTTCAATTATAATAGCCAGCATTATTTATATAGACAACTTACCTTTGTTTGTGGTGATGCATTCATTTTTTGTTTTCTGTGGTTCTTCATTCCAACATTCTCCTCAGTAGAGATGCCTGAGCCGCCTAAAAGACTCTCTGTGTCTGGAGACAAGCTTATAAGCTGCTGCCTGGTTCCTCTCTTGTACCAGTGGAGGATTAGAATCTGGCGATGTTGGGTAAAAGGTCAACACATCACTCCCATTTGAAAATCGGTACAATTCACGCACATTTCAAGATGCCATTAAATCTAACCCCCGATTTTCGTGGCAATCTATTGCTGATGAACCTTTCATTTGCTGAATCAATATTGTGCTATAAATCCCACCAATAGCAAAGTGCAGCTCTGGCTAGTGCATTGGGTTCTGGGAGCTGAAACCCTTTGCATGGAAGACTCAGTAAGAGACACTTTGTTAAACAGGGATACAAGAAGATCCAGAGTGACTCCGCATACTGCTGATAGCAGCCACGGCATGACTCTCAGGAGAAATCCCATCTGAGTGTCGTAGAGGAGGAGGACAGCAGCGTAGAGGGCACCAGCCAGGGAGCACAGCAGTCCTGAGAACACCTGGGCCTGGGTCAACAGCCGTCCTCTGTACTACAGGGGGGGGAAGTAACGTCATTCCCTTAACAGTGGGCAGAATCTTGTGAAATCAATCCGACTATAGAGATGAGTAGCTCGGATACTAAAACACTCATGGGCTGTTTTTCACTTACGACTCTGCAGACTGGAGGGAACCTGGAGGTACAGACGATGACAAAAGAGATCAAGCCAAGTATGTAACCCAGGATTTCAGTGTTGTCCTTTGAGAATAATCATTTAAAAATGCGTTAAAACATTATGTATGAAAACTTATATTGGTAAAAAATCATCGACTAAACTGAAAGAGATAAATATGTATAAACGTGTGGCTGTTCGACCAGACTGTGACTGTCCACAGAGTTGGTGAGTGGTTACTTGGAGGGTGACGTGCAGGAGTCTCCTCCCGCTGAGAAGCCTGTCTGCTGGTTTGACCGGAGACTTCATAAAACCTCCTGCAACCACCATCAGTACGCACACACTGAGGAGGTGCTGTCTCCTCCGCCTCCTCATGACCCTCCGCCTCCTCTCTGATGGAGGACGAAGAGAAGAGAAAGAGTTGGTTTGTTTGCTTATCTGCAGCATTCTCTGATAAGCCTCCTTGCTGTTCATTTGGCTAAAGGAATTGGCCAGCTGGGTGCTATAAGCCCTGAGCTGCCAACCTGCACTTTGTATTAAACAAATGATTACGATACGACCCTAAGCTTACCTGTCTTTGAGTTCCAGCACAGCAACACTGGGAAGCAGGAAAACACATTGGCAGCATCCACAGCAGCTGCAAAGGAGCCCAATAAAACCTACAGGGGGCGTAGCAGACATTAATTAAATTGTGCCTGCAAAAGTTGAATAAAGTACAGCGATTAATTTCATTCTGCAGAGTCCAGAGCTGCAGGATCCAGATCTGACAATACTCAACATCAACAACTGTTATTAATATCACCATTATGAATACTATAATAATAATAATAATAATAATAATCTAAATAATGACAATTATTATTATGATACAAACATCATTCTTATCATTTTCCCCTGTCTCTCTCTCTCTCTCAAAATTATGTTTACACATAAAAGTGAACTGGATTTTAAGAAGTCACCTGAATATAAAGCTGTGTGGACAGAATGGCTCCCACGGTGCTGCACAGGTTACCCAGGAGGCAGTAGAGGGAAATGATGGATTCTTCTGCAGGATCTCCCCCACGACCTCTGCACCTCTGGTACATTAACCTTAAAACAATTGAACACGGGTGTGATGCAGAACAGTTTCAGGGAGTAGCCACAGCAAGAGTCTGCAATGATAAGGACTCACATTAGACATGACAGAAGTAAAGCGAGCGAGGACAAAGAGCTGAGAGCGAGGAGGACGCAGGGTTTGTCTGAGTCACGTGAGAAACAGGTGGAGAAAGAATCCATGCAAAAAGCGAACAGATGAGAAAAGAAAGAGTTGAATCCTGGACCAGTGTGAACATCCATGATCAGCACGGGTCCCCTCGTGTTTGACACACATACAACCAGTGTTACACGAGGAAGCCAACTCACACACCTGCTGAGTGAGAGAGCTGATGGGCTGCAGCACCTCCTACAGGCGAGAGGCAGCAACTGCAAGACAAACAATAAAACGTTTTTCTAAAATCAATTAAAGAAGTTGAATTAATGAGACTTTTCATTTATTTTTTAAAAGTAACATTTTCAGAGTACAACACGTTTTTATTTTTCATAATATTTGATTTCAGTTTAGTACATCTATTCACCTCTCTATACCGCCCACTTATGGTCAAACTACAAAAATGTAAGCTCAAAGAAACTTCAAGTTGCTTATGATGACGCTATGAGAATATTACTGAAGAGACCTAGATGGTCTGACACGTTCCAAACTGTCCCCTAGAAATGTACAAAGTCTTTGTCTCTGAAGGCCAAAGAGAAGAGAAAAATGGAAACTTGGTTCGGCTTGACCGTCCAATATCAGCATGATAACTAATGTAGGCGAGAGGACATTGGTTTTATCCAGGAACCACTATTCAACATGATGCTGTAAGCTCACCTCTAGTTTGCAATGTGGTCACTAACAAGCACTGAACCACTCCCCGTCTGGGAATCGAACCCCGGTCTTTCGCGACCCCGCGCTTCATTCTCTATGGTAGTCCAAGATGACCCTCCCGGCCACTGCAAATTTTGGCGCTGTTTCCGCTTCATCTCCGTCTCTCTTCTTGACGTGTGTGTGTGTCAGTGTCTCATCTTTTATATTGAATGACTTCAATCCCTGTGCTTAATTCCATAGTTTATATTAGCAAATGCAAAGTTACTTTTGCACTAATCAACAGCCGCATAGAAATGGAAGCAGCAACACAATAGCATGAAAACATTGATTTTATTCTATGATCCAGCTTCTTTACATTTGTCAATCATAACATGTGGTTAAAAGATGTATCCAACCTAAATTAATGAAGACTTGAAAATGTCTTTATGTTTCACTAATTTCATATGATTTCCAAACACTGTGGTGAGATCTGTTGTTCAACTGGTGATGGAATGCACTGCACCAATACAATCTTAACAAACACAACAGTCCATAACAGATTATGCTCCTCATTAGTTTATATCACAACAGCCTGACCTTTCCATTCTCACAGGATTAAGTGGCTAAATTGTAAATCTAAACAAATACTGCTCAGCATCAATTCCCTTGGAATCACATGTGAATTGTACATTGGATTATTCCCCCCCCCCATTCCTGCTTAAAAACGATCTGCAAGTGAAAATGCTCATTTTCTAGATCACTGTCAGGCGTCCAGATGGCTGTTGAGCCGGCGTACTTTCTCCTTCTTGTTCTTGTTCCCATGTTTTTTCCAGGGTTTGCCCACCACCGATTCGGTTTTACTTTGGCTGACAGGTCCATTGCCTGGTTTGTAGCCCATGACGGACTGAACGCCCTTGGTGAGAGCCCGCACGTTGTCCTAAAGACAGAAGACACGTCAACGCTCAAACTCTGATTTCCACAATGAAAAGCCTCTCTTTTTGAATTATTGATAATAAATAACTACCACTCTTGAATTGCTCTTGCTAGCAAGAGGACAGCAGATGTACTGTACCTGATTGAAGAAGTTCTTGTCAACCGAGTTTTCTATTCTCTTGATCTTGTGATGTTTGTGTGTTGTCGTGGAAATGTCACATTCGTCTACATATGTATTCTGGAACTTGTCGTGCTGTGGCTGGAAGTCTTCAGGATTTATATGTGGAGGAGGATGGCAGTACAGAAGCTTTCCCTGCACAGTGTAAGGGAGAGCATGTTACAAAGTCAGTGTTCCACACAAGATGTACATATTCTAAATGACTGTTTGGATGGTAAAGCCATATATGGTCATCTACATTTCTCATTCTCTGTGGACAATTACTTGATACAAAATAAATGTGTGTAACAGCTACTTCAACATGCAGCTACAGAGCCAAAGTTTCCCACCGAGTTTTGAACATACAGCAGAAGGACAGGATATTTACTTGTTGCATTTAAAGCAGCAGGTGAAAATATATAGAGACGTTTTGAATCCAGTAGATTAAAATACATTCATTCAATTGGATAAATGTTCATGTTTGATTTTACTAGCGAGAGAGGCTCTATATTGACTTTAAAAAGGTCCCTTATTTCCTTAACCCACCACGAACTGAGACTTAATTCTGGACCCTGTCTGGCACTTACGCTGACAAAGTCCTTCAGGATGTAGCGGGCCGATCTGGACTGATCAGGCTGGCCATGAGCTGTCATAAAACCTCTCATGTCTGGAAAAAGATAACAAAGAATAACAAACTTTATCTAGCTCTTATCTAAAAACATCTTGGTTTCCAAATACAGAACATTTGTCAGTACTGGTCGATACAAATTTAATTTCGGTCAGTAACGATAATCATCACGATAAATGTCTAAATCAATGTTTTTATCAGGTTTTTAAAATATCTTTGCTCCTGAATGAAAGTGGAAGAAAGCTGACGGTTACCTGTGGTTTTAAACTTTTCTTAATGACCAGAAAATGGCAAACACAAGCTAAAAACTCTGAGGTAGAACATTTATACAATTTAAAACAATTCTATGTGTCAAACCTCTAACTGTGCCTGTGCAATGCATGGGAATTATTATGTGTTGAGCTTTTCTTATACTGCTGCTGGAAATAATTATTGTTATAAGCCTTCTCAGTCAGTTACATGCTGACAAGTAAATGTTTGGGTCTGATAATCTCACATCCATAAGCCATCAGCAGCTCTTCAGAGGACGAGTTCCTGTTAGGGTCTTCATCTTCTCGTGGTCGGATTATGTTTACGCCATAGGTGCCTTCCAGCACATGCCGAGGGACTGACTGACAGATGTATCGAATCTGTTAAGGACTTTTATTTAACTTGTACAGTGTATTTAAAGTTAATCAACACCTCTTTCCTTACAGGGGAAACAAAAGTAGTTGAATTCTGCAGGTGCTGTGCCGAAAGCATTGAAAGGATATAAGAGAGACGGCAGGTACGTGGTCTCTCATCTGATCGATGGACAGGATCCCAGAGCAGATCATCTCAGCTTTGGTAGAGACAAAGGAGGGCATGACCAGACCTGGGCAGTCACAGAGGCACATGCCTGGCTCCACAAACAGGGTCTGAAATATATGTTTTTTTAAAAAAGGAAAAACCTCAGGCTTTCTGATGTTGATGTTACACATGATCTGAATTCATATGGTGTGTGGAGCAGTTCTTCACCTGAAAGTGCTTTGTGTGTCCAGGAGTAGCAGAAACCGACACCTTCTTGTTCCTTAGAATAGTGTTGATGGTGGAACTCTTGCCCACATTAGGATATCCAACCTGTCAGATTCATACGCGAGGAGAAAACACTACTCACATCATTTTGTAATTAGGCTCTTTAAACAATCCACCTGCTCCTAATAACGGTGATCAATGCTATGTTTGCAAACCAACAGAATGATTGTCCACTGTTATTTAGAGATTATTTTCACTTAGGGGCATTTGTCATTATTTTTCCAGTGAAACAAACACATTAACATTCCAATAGATGAGTACAAATGGACCAGAGCAAGAACTTTTACCCACCAGTCCCACGGTCAGTTCTCCTTCTTTGCACCTGGGCCCGTTGTGAACAGCCTTAAATATGTCCAGCAGCTCATCTTTATGCAGCAGACGGCTGGAATTGTGGAATGAGGACTCACTGGATGAACCGACAGCCTTCCCCTCTTCTTCATACCCGTCTTCTGAGCAGGTGAACCACTCCTCATCAGCCACAGTTATCTTTTCCTGCTCCTCATCCTCTGAACTACTCTCCTCTCCCTCCTCCTCCTCCTTCTCAGTCTTAACTTCCTCCTTTCCATCCGCTCCTTTTTGGCTCAAGTCTTCATTGTCCGGCTTACTGTCCTCTTCCTCGTCACTCTCTCCACACTCCGGATCCTCCACTTCCATGCCCTCCATTTCCAAACCCTGTGAAAAGACAAGTTGGACACATTCATTTGGGGTTTACGTCAGCTATAAATGTCTTAAGATGCTACATGATGACTCTTCACACTGATTTATTCACAAATTTTAAATTTCATACATTCACCGTCAATGTATTAACACACTCAGAAAGCAGCTCATCGAATCTCCATCCCCTCACCTTCTCCTCAGCATCCAGCCTGTTGCTCTCAGCCAGGGCCGACCAGAAAACGGCCCTCATCCCTTCTTTCTCAAAGTGTTTGGCCCACTGCTCGCCTCTGCTCCCTGGTCAGCAGATCTGCCTTGTTCACAAGCAGCATGTTCACCTTATCCCCGGACACTTCCTTGACATATAACTCCTACAAGCACAACAAGAAAGAAGTACAATCAATCGAGAGAAGAGTGAAGTGTTGAGTTCATTAAAATGTAGTAGTTTAGAATTTGGGGATTTTCTTTTATGTAAATCAAACAACGGCCACTGATAATAAAAAGTGGGACACACAAAGGTAAAGGAAGTAATCTCCTTTCATAAATAAACATTTTCTAAAAGAAATGTTCTTACCAGGTCAGGACATCTGAACAGCAGGGGATTTCTGGCGTCAACAATTTGAACGACAACATCACTAAAGGAAACCAAAACAAAAGTTTTGCTTTGAGTGTCACATGAAATGAAGCTATTCCTCATTGGTGCTGCAGATATGATGTATTTCTGTAGGGCAAGAAACAGCTAATGGGATCTTTCCATTTTTTCTGCCTAAATACAATCCCATATGTAAAGCAAAGATAATGTTAGACTATAAATGATCTAGAGATCACAGTTTTATGACTTTAACGTCACCACCATTAAGATTAAAACCTCTAATTTGATTTTGGCTTTTTAAAAAGAAACAAAGAGGCTGTAAATGAAGGCTAATGTTTTGAGTGATTTTCATATTTGGTGCGTTACATGTCCCCAATAAACTCTGCAGTCTCTTTAGCCACTTGTTTGCAACCACCATTTTAAATACTTAACAAGCATGAATGGGGAATTTACTGATGCTTCAGAACTCATTCCTGAGAACAGGGTTAAACCAGCAGCTGTACAGAGATTTGGTTTGTACCTCCTCTCGATCACTCTCCACAGCTGTCTCCAGAACTGCAGATTCCTCTCAAATGGTGTGAGAAATAGCATCTGCTCTTCTTCCAGCCTTTGAAAAAAACAATAAGATATTTTGTTACATTATTGGCACTAATAATCCAACAAGTATATCATATACGTATATAAAACATACAAATGTTTTTAAATTTTTTTACTAAAAATACAAACTGGATAACATTACTAATTGAAAGATGACAGAAATATACGCACGCTGCAAGCTCTCGTCTCCACTCCAAGAAGCTTTCTTTCTCTGCCTGCTGAAGTTCAACTGCGCTGGTGCTTTCATCCCAGTGGGGGCTTAAAACAAATCGACATAACAACTATTAAAACACAGAATACACTTAAATGTTATCACGTTACCAAGATCTCTTGTGTCTACCGTCGGGGAATTCTGAGGAAATGCTTGTTGTCTTCATGCAGCTTCTTCAGCCTGGTTTTCTCCTCAGCTGTTAACAGACCGGCTCTGGCCTCCGCTGGCACAAAGCTGATGTTGAGTTTCTCTAAGAAAACAAAGCAAGAATAAGGAAGTGGAATGAAAGGATAACGGTGCAATGAGAACCTTTACTTGGTTTGAAAGACCAAATAATCGATTTATAGAACATCTGGATTCACTTTGACATGATTTTAACATACATGAGTACATATAGTAGTAGTCTTTGGACAGAGCATGTACAACCATGTGTACAACAGACAACCCAAGAACTACACAAGTTAAGTTAGGTACCACAAACCTGCAACAAACTCGGTTCCTGCCATTTCAGCGGTCGCAAGGAAGTCATCCATGGAGCTCTGCTCTGTCACCGACTGCAGGTTCAGCCGTCCCCAGTCATAGCCATCGTTCAGCTCACTGGTGTGGCGCTGGAGACGTAAAGGTGACAAAGGGAGTCAGATAAAAACACATTCAATTGACACTGCAACTGTAAGCTGTGGCAGGTTGGATTCCCAGGACTGCCCTGCATCAAAACCATGCACTGTATATACATGTAATCAAGACACAACGCTAATTTGTCTCCATAGCCTGGGAACCTAATTGTTAGGAGGAGATATCAATTTATTAGCTTCACCTTCTTCTGCAAATTGACATTTTCCTTTGGGAATTTGGTCACAACTAAACTGACGCCTACGTACAGCGAAGGAAAGAAAGTGTCCAGGACCATAACTGCAGCATTAATGATATGATGATCTCTTAGCGACATCGCGACCACACATTATTATACATTATTAGTTTCAGTTCAGACATATTGACGTTATTAGTTTAAGACATTTTCACATTATGAGTTTCAGAAACTTTAACATTATAAGTGTCAGACATGTTAGTTTCAGACATGTTCACATTATTAGTGTCAGACATGTTAGTTTCAGACATGTTGAACAGAAGCTAGCGGTTGTAGCTCACCCAGCAGTCGCCCCTCTTCCTTCCTTTGCCTGACTGGAGCCTCTCTTTGATCAGAGATCGGCCCACTCCTCCTCCTGGCTTATTCTTACCCATAACAACTCCTGATGTCCACACTTCACACAAGCACTCAAGTTAAACTGGTCTGATACAGAACAACTTCAGGATCCGTCGCTAACCACTGCTCCTCATGTGCCCAACGTTGTTGTCGTAAGCAACCGGAAGTGGACCAAACCATTTCAAAGACAGATATCCGGACGAGTCTGTTTCAATCAACGCGAGATGAATATATTTAATTTCAATGGGTGGTGCTTCACATAAAATATCGCAGTTATTACACCATAAAACTCAGGATATTGTGCTTTTTTAACCACCCATAGCAACGTAATTGTGGTACAACCCACTCGTTTGTCCAGTTCTTAAATGTGTCCTGAAGAAAATTGGACAGTGTCAATCTTTTGTTCCTCCTTCCTGGCAACAGCCGGTTTACAGCAACATGAATGTGACACACTAAACTAATAAAATAGAACAGAATTTAATAGTAGTAAATACAACTTTAATGTCTCGAAAGGCTGTAAACAAAATTATAAAAACAGACACACGCACTTCCCATGTGAACCAGTAGATGGCAGTGTAAAACTGCGGTATTAAAAAGAGTGACTCCTGTCAGCTGCCTCATAGATAGATAGATAGATAGATAGATAGATAGATAGATAGATAGATAGATAGATAGATAGATAGATAGATAGACAGATAGATAGACAGATAGATAGACGGATAGATAGATAGATAGATAGATGGATAGATAGATAGATAGATAGATAGATAGATAGATAGATAGATAGATAGATAGATAGATAGATGGATAGAAAGATAGATAGATAGATAGATAGATAGATAGATAGATAGATAGTTAAATGGATAGATAGATGGATAGATAGATAGATAGCTAGATAGATAGATAGATAGATAGATAGATAGATAGATAGGTAGATAGATAGATAGATAGATAGATAGATAGATAGATAGATAGATAGATAGATAGATAGATAGATAGATAGATGGATAGATAGATAGATAGATACATTGATAGATAGATGGATAGATAGATGGATAGATAAATTGAAAGATAGATGGATGGATAGATAGATAGATAAAATGAAAATATAAAAGAAGTCAACAGAATAAATCAAATAAAAATAAATAATTACAGAATATTGACATAGTATACACTTTTCATGAACGTATTTTATTTGTGTTCACTTGATATCTTATAATAAAATGATGAATGTTATGTGTTAATTTCATACACAAAATGACTAATTATACTGTTATAACGACATTAAAACTGTAACATACGACAATGTAATTATTGCGGGTCACTGTTACAACTAAATACTCAGATGCAGCCTCTATACCAGGAGGCATTTTTAATTTAAAAAAGAACTGATCCAAACTGTACACTTCCTGCAGCCTTTGGAAAACAGCGGACACATGTGAGAGTTTTCCATCAATGAGCCTTTCCGACACTTGGTTCCCTCCACCCCTGCAGTGGCGCAGAGATGGTTTGTCCCTGTATATAACCCGTGCAGCTCCTCTATCCGCGTCAGTCACTTCACTGCTCTACGATGAGATAGGACCTGGAGCCACACTATGGACAGGAGCACTTTACGCACTGGACACATGACGTACGGTGCTCCGCGCTCAGCTCTTACAGAATACCCCCTATGACGTGACAGGCAGCAAACACCTGTAGGATCGAGACGTAGAATAATCAAAAGTTTACTCTCTTTCTCTCCCAGTGCTGCTGTTGACTGGAACCAGCGCTAAAATGCTGCCGTGGAAGAAGAACAAGTTCGACCTGATAGAGGAAGACAAGCAGTCCAAGCAGAAGGGCTATGCGGTGAGTCTCAACTACTCCGCGCTCACCTCCTTCGCCAAGTCCTGCCCCGAGAGCGCGCTCAACAGGGTGGGCAGCATGTTCAAGTCCAAGAGGAAAAGGTGAAGATCACCAGCGAGGACCCCACGTACACGGTGCTCTACCTGGGCAACGCCACCACCATCCAGTCCAAGGGGGACGGGCTGCACGGACGTGGCGGTGAGCAAGATCTGGGGCAAGAGCGAGATGGGCAAGAACGGCACCAAGATGCGCCTGACCATCAGCTCGCAGGGCATCCGCATGGTGCACGTGGACGACAAAGCCAAGAGGCCGGGACACCTGTACCTGCTGCACCGGATAACCTACTGCGTCGCGGACCCGAGGCTTCCCAAGGTTTTCGCTTGGATTTACAGGCACGAGATGAAGCACAAGGCGGTGATGCTGCGCTGCCACGCGGTGCTGGTGTCCAAGCCGGAAAAGGCGAAGGCCATGGCGCTGCTCCTGTACCAGACCTCGGCCACGGCTCTGGCCGAGTTCAAGAGGCTAAAGCGGAGAGACGATGCCCGGCACCAGCAGCAGCAGCTCATCGGGGAGCAGACCATCCCGCTGGTCCCCCTCAGGAAGCTGCTGAACGGACAGTGTTACTACAAACCCCCGGTGGAGCGCAGCCGGAGCGCGCCCAAGCTGGGCTCCATCACGGAGGACCTGGTCGGGGAGGAGGAGGAGGAGAAAGCGATGCACTTTGAGTGTGAGGACGTTCTGGACACGGACGAGGATTCTGTTACCAACGGTAAACAGGAGTTGACTCAGATTATAAATGACCTGGGGGAGATGAGCATAGGGAACGACGTGCAGACCCTGAAAGCTGACCTGAGGGTCACCAGACTCCTCTCCGGAGAGAGCACGGGGAGCGAGTCCTCCATAGAGAGCAACCAGGACCCCGCTCCGCTCTCCAACGGGTTTGGGGAGGTGAAGGTGCAGGAAATTGCCTGAATGTTCTCTGGTATTTCTGCGCGCCTCTGATTTTGTTTTGTTGAGCCACGATGTCTCCTTTGTAAAGAGACATCTCCTCTGTCGCTGTGTTTGGGGAGAGTTTGTCTGATCTGTGCCTCCGCGACTCGCCGAGAGGATCCACAGAAGATCCTCTCGGCTTCTGGGACAATTCACACGGACACACGCGTTTGAGATCGTGTGGCCACAGGACAAAGTGGACAAACAAGTGCATGTCCGTCTGAGAAATAACTGGTGGAACCGGCAAAATCCCAGCGCGACTCAGGGCGCAGGCACTAATTCCGTCTCTTTTATTTAAGAGGACTTGTTGTAGCTTCAAGCTTGTTTACCTAACGTCTTTTCTCTCTCGTGAAAAAGGAATTTTTCTGTTGAGCAATGCTCATAATGATCCAAACAAGCACGTTTTCCCTCAGTGGTTCAGTGGGTCGGGAACAGGCATCCTTAATTTCCCTGTAACAGCCTGCTCATTATTTTACTTTGCACTGTTGTGGAATTAATTCAAGTATTATGTTGACTACATGTAAATAATATGTTTGTTGTCTGAGACATGAGTGTCATATCTTTGCCGTGCAAAAGAAAAAAACACCTGTATGTATTATGATGTAAAGTAAGATGTTTTAAGTATAAATATGTTATTTTTTAAAAGAATAAAATGTGGTTTGTTATGTGAACCTCATAGAATTATAAATAAATAAAAAAGAAAATGATTTCAAAAACGTTGACGTTTTATATCGATGTGAGTTGGAGAAACCAGTGGGCCATGTTTCCCTCCAGTGCTCTTTAATATGAGAGGGGATTTAGAGAGTCTGAGATCGAGGTCAGATTGTTGCTGGTGAACACAAGTCACCGAAGCTGGAAACACAAAGACTGCTGCGTTTCTCAGCTTTCTAGCATTAATATTATATCTAGGACGTCTGTTTTTCTGTAAATATGTTTTTGATTCAATATTCTCGGCTAGATTCATGCACTTTCTTTTTTACCGATGTGCTTTCAGGGAGCAGGCTGTAAAAGTTATTCAGTTAAGGTACTGAAGGCCCATTCATTGAGACTGGCCTCTGGGAAGCCAGGCTACAGGAGGATGTCACCATGAGCACAAGCTTTTAGAACATTACATGGATCCTTTAATGACAAGGCAGCAGACACACCAGATGTCCTGAAACAACACAGTCAGTTATTTATCTGCTATCCGTCCTCCTTTGGTTGGACATTTTAGAGAATATACAATAGATCCAGCAGGTAAAAAATCCTCCACCTGTGCCCCTTCTACTGAAATCAGAAAATGATGCACAAGTGGTGATGGATGTCAGCTCAACTTAATCCAGATGTCAGCTTTTAAGTGGCAGAGCAGCTAATAAAAGATTAAATTAGTTCATGTTGAAAGTCGCTACATCCCATATAGTCTTTCCAGCCTGTGGTCAGTGAGGGATGTGACCTATCAGCAGTGTTACAACTTCTGCTGCTGCGGATCTAGAAGGACCTGCCACTTTCACTTTCACACACAGCAGCAGGCCTCCACACAAACCAGCCTTGTTCTTACAAGTCATTTGGCTGAGACGAATATAACAGTATTATCTCAAACACGCGGATATTGATGTGTGTGTCAGGGCTGCACCTCCGGAGTCCAGTTTAAACCATGCAGAGATGCTCTGCCTCACTCAATACACTGACGCTGCACACTAACAGGGCCGAGTAAAGCCCAGAGGAGGGAGAAAACAGGCTCGCTGTTGCCCAGAGGAGGTGAATATGGGGATTGTTATGTGGACAAACTGTGTTTCACCAGCTGGCACAAAACCGTTTGCCACGCTGAGGTATTCACTAAAAACAAAAAACATTCCCGCCATGGATTTAGAATGAAAATCCACAGTGAGGGGGGGTCAGTGTGTTTCAGCCAGCGGTGGGTGAATCCCATCAAAAGCTTCACAGTGGCTCATTATGAGCTGATGTGCCTTCGGGGGAGAGACACACTCGCACACACACACACACACACACAAACTTATAGCTTACACAAAACACACAGTCATGTCTCCATGACTTCAGAGGACATTACATTAATTTACATTGATTTCATGGAGACTTATTGTTAAGCCTTAACCATATTATTACTTGCCAAACCCTAACCTAACCTTAAACTAAATCTAACTAAACCTAATCATAGCGTTAACCTTAATCGAACCTAACTTTAACTTGCCCCCATAAGGAAGACAAGTCCCCACAATGTGACTATGTAGACAGATTTAGGTCCCCACAACATGAGTACACACACACACACACACAGAGACGGAAACATCAGCCGAGCACAGAAACCCACTCAGCGAGCTTCAGTTCCTCATGTGGTCTGTCTACACCAGCTGCAGCTCCACGGAGGCCACGCTTATTACACAAAGACAGCATGACATCATCAGCATATGCCCCGCTTAATGTAATTAGTGGACGGCCAGGACTCAAAAACATAAAGACGTAGCAACAGGCCATTAAACTGCTGCTCCCGCTTTGTGCAGCTGCTCGACGCATTTACAGCTCCGCGTTTCTCCCTGACCTACATTTTCATACAGGCGCTCTGGTGCCCCACCTCTGCACAAGCAATGGAGGTCTCGCGGTCTCCCAGCATTGCCTGGAAGTCAGCCACATGTGCAGATAGCTCATTCTTACCATTAAAGTGTCTGAAAGTGTTTGCTGACGACAAGTGTTTCTAGAAAGTGTTTCACGCTGCCAAGCGCAGAGTTCCGGACTGATAAGAGAGAAGTAAAAAAAAAATGGGCTGTGAGTTTTTCACATGTCACGTTCACGTTTCCCTCGAACACACCTGAACACGCAGGTGTTTATTTGACTGACTGTCAGACGTGTGAGAGTCACAGGGAAGGAGGCTATACATTCAACTGTCAGTCACAGAAGCCTGTTTGCTTTTGCATTTCATTCTTTCATGCTTTCTTGAAAATTACAGGTTTCAAGCGGTAAAAAGGTTTTAAAACAGGATGACTGTGTGACCTGGTTGTAAATAAAAAAAACAACTGAAGACAACAACACTGCTGTGAAAGGCTCCAATAAATTATAATTTTCTTATTTAGTAAACTGGTGATTATTATCTTGATTATGTTTTTTTTACGATTCTACAGTTCAACCTCCCCCCAGGATATTCAGTTAACTGTCACGTTAGTCAAAGAAAAGCAGCAAGTCTTCAAAACTGAGAGGCCTGAACTAGTGTTCGAAAAAGACCAAAATGACTAATCAAATATCTAAATAGTTGCCGGGTGGAGTGAGCGCTGGGAAGACTTGGAGTAAAGGGCAGGGTCAAAACAGAACCTGAGGCCAGCTATATACAAATATGTAACAGGGTTCAGTGAACACAAGGTCTCTCTGCAACGATAACTCACAAACACATGACAACCCTGCATCAAAACTGATCACATTCATAATTCACAGAGAGAACTACATTCTGACTGAAGCACCCTTGAACCCGGAGGTCAAGACCCAACCTGACACAGAAGCAGAAGAGCAGAGTTTCCTCATTAGCTCCTCGTCGAATGTTGCCACGGGGAAACTCTCCAGATGATCATCATCACTTCCAGGCATCCACGCAGCTTCACTCTGAACAAAAACAACTGAGACGGTGCCTGGGCTTGATCTTTCACCAGTTGCACAAGAGATGTCAGAGGGGCAACATTCTAAGTAACATGTCCCCTCAAGCCCTCAGATCATAATCAGATGCTGTATGCAAATTGTAGCTCAGAGCTGCAGGCAGGTGAGGAAGAGATGGAACGCTACCATTTGTAGGGTGAAGGTGTGTAATCAACACACTCTTCAATTACACAAACCACCGCTGAGGGTCATTTATACACCTAACATGGGATTAGAATTATGCAGAGCTTCTAAGTCTGTGTCAGTGTCAGAGTCCAGCGCAGACTTCGGGGGGGATGGCTGGGGGCGAGAAAAGACACAGACACACAGTGAGAGAGAGAGAGAGAGAGAGAGAGAGAGAGAAAGAAATGCATTTTGGTGCCAGCCTCAGCTCTCATTAGTTTGAGTCTGACAGCCGTCCACTGGGAGTTGTGTAAGTATCTATGCATGCAAGTGCACTCTGTGTGTGGGTACAGGTCGTTTTCATGGTCACCTGTTATAGGAGCCACTTTGTGGGCTGTGTCCTCTGAGGTGCTGCCCCGGCTGAAGTGGAGAACAGATACATCAGTGGACAAAGACTTGAATTACTTTAAGACTTTAATTCATTATTGAGAATGTGGATTCAATACAATCAACTGTGTCTGAGAGACTTCCATGTAGATGTTAATATTTTTTGCAGTGGTGGCTGGAAACTTGGGTTATCGGAAATAAAATCAACCACAAAGACAGAGTTAAGCTACATCCTTGCATGCTAATCGAGAAAACATGCAATATTAGCAAGTAGTGTGTACCGCGTTCACCAACATAGTTTAGCATTTACTCATGCTAGTGATCTGACACCAAAACCCCGAATGCAAACCTCATGGTGGTGCCACATCATCTGAGAACCAAGAATATCTGTACCAAAACATACCAACCCAACATGTAGATGTTTATATCATTTATAGGATAATGGAAAACTTTGACCTTAAGGAAAAGCTCACCAAAGCTTATTGAGGTTAATTCTCTGGGGATCCTGAATGCCAAAATATAATGGGGATCAATCTAACAGCTGTTGAGAAATTTGAGTCTGGACCAAAATGACCTACCAACCTACCTCTGACATCATGGATAAAAAAAATCAGAGCGAAGCAGAAGGAGGAGCGGTTTTGTGGGATTGAACTTTAGTTTCCCTGAGCTGGGATCATAACCTCTCCACTTTCAGTTCACTAAATACACTGTTGCAGGTACCTACAGATTATTTCATCACTGTGCACTGAGCCATCATTCAGCCTCAGACAAGAGTCCAGGCTACAACATCCCCTTCATACACGCGGAGCATCTCACACGACACTTCTCGGTGGGTCTGAATACAGTCTGCTCATGTAATGAGCCGTGACTGTGGGCCGAGCCCCATGAGCCCGTGAAACCTTATATCTCGCAGTGTCCCATTCAGCCAACACTGCTCTTGTTTTCCACTTGCTCCGACACAAAAGCTTTGCCCCTGGAGAGCCATAGATTTCAGCTGGGTTATTTCAGTCTTTCCGTTAACAGGGAGGAAATGGAATAATAACAGAGGAGAGAGAGAAAATCACGGGCTGACCCGCCGACAGACAGGCTGCCTGATTCATTATGTGGAATCCGCGATTGGATTTGTGAGTCTTTTTAGTGGTTTTAATGAGATACTCATCACATCAGCAGGTTTTGTGTAGGGGGGAAACCTGAAAGCACATCTCTGCCTCCCAAACACTCGCTTATCTTTGCTTTTATCATTCGATGTTTAGGCGTCTTCTATTCACCTGATACTGTGGCCTACTTTTTTACATAAGTACAAATAAAAGAAAGAAAACAGTGGTGGAATCCACATGTATCATTGTCCCGTTTTCAAATACGGACAGGATACAGATGCAGTGTCCAACACCTCGTGTCCATGTTTCTTTGTGTTCATGCATGAGTGAGTTGAGAGGTGCTTTTACATAACAGACAGAAAGGCTTCCCTAAAAAAACAGAACCCAAGTGTAAAGGTTCCCTGCTATAAAGATTCCTCAGTTATGTGTATCTTCTTTGCACCTCGCAGGGTTTTATAAGTGGCTGTTATCTCAACACATGAAGTTTACTACCAGAGCTCCACAGGCTGGACTTGTTTGCTATTTGTGTAAAATGTCCCTACACCTGGAAGCTTCTCTGGTTCCAACCCCAGCGACATGTTTGCTGACAAACTCTTACAGCTCAGAGGCATTCGATTCCACTAATCAAATCTGAAGTTTCCATTACATGACCT
Organism: Verasper variegatus; assembly: GCA_026259375.1. Classification (NCBI taxonomy): domain Eukaryota; kingdom Metazoa; phylum Chordata; class Actinopteri; order Pleuronectiformes; family Pleuronectidae; genus Verasper; species Verasper variegatus. The sequence continues at coordinate 15,551,590 of CM048046.1, read as the reverse complement.
GCAACAGACGGACCTCATCACTGACCGATACATCGTCACCACTGTGCTGTATGTAGATCAATTCCCTGCGGGTCATTGTGTACAGGCCACACTGTCGCCTGGTATCGACAAACTGTTGCTGTGAGAAGGGATCCGGATCCCTGCTTTGACCGAGCAACGGCTTCAGAGCGTTCTGCATATCATCGGCTAACATCAGGGGATAGGTGTCATATTGACAGATTGTATTTTATTTTATGTCCGGGCTCTATAATAACGAGGTAGTTGTGTCATAAAATCTTTTGCCTGAAATGAAAGTCACCAAATCAGATTTAAGAGTTTCTACTCGACAATCCCAAAAAATGTGTGTGAGAAATTTAAGATGCAGCCTGATGGAATTCAAAGTCAATGAAAAGGTGCAAGAGCTGGTAAACATTTGCCTCCAGCAGTTTAATGAACTTCATCATTAGCAGATAAAGAAAGAGACTGGTCGGAAAGAACCAGTGAGTTCTGGGATCAGTAAGAGACTAACAACCAGCATCGGTACAGTCACTTCAGCTGTCTGTCTCTGCAGGTAATCAATCCCTAGTGGGTTTACGACTTCAGGACATTTTTTCAGGTAGATCAGATGTGTTAATGATTATCCAAATATATTTGGCACTGATCGTACTGTACTGTGTGGGGCGCTGCAGGATACAATCAACCATACAGTTCATATTAAGCCTGATGCCGGCAAAACATGTTGTCAGATGAACGTTAGCATATTTCCTCATGCAGGACTGAAATCAAAGAAACAGTGTTAGAATGGATTCATTTTAGCATCCCACCAACAGTCTTCTTTTGTTGGCCACAGAGCATCCATACTGTTGTGTGAACACTCCCTGATAGTATGACATAACAGGCTCATAAGGTTGAGGTCATTTGCGTCCACCCCGTGACATGTTCCACTTGATCAGGAGGTCCGAGGACGGAACATCAGAAGTCATTCAGCCCCAGGCAGAGTCCGAACCATGTGGCTTCCTGTCAGGGGACTCTAAACAAAACTAGGTCTCATAGAAATCTCAGCAATGTATATCTGTTGTCGCTATTGAAGACACACTCCCTGTAATAAGATGAAAAGAACACAAGTGGTGATGGTTAACAATGATTAGACTGTACTGCAGTGCTGTTGATTTAAAAGAATGTCACATTGCTGTTCGTAGTTTTAAAATATCATCTTATGCATCCAACGAATAGGTTAGTTATATATAAGTCAGTTAATATCTATAAATATCAATATTACTATAAGTATCCCCTTGAGTGACTCATAACTGACTGACGGGATAATGACTGACGGTGTCGTGACTTCTAAAGATTTCAAACCGTCATATTAAAAGCAGAAAACAGGCTAGAACCACAGCAGAGGAGGATAAAGTCAACTTTGTGAAGTGTGAAGAGCTTTGTCAGAGCTGGGCAGACTGGTACGGTGAAGGCTGTGTGCCAGCAGCTGCACTCCCTGCAGGTTTGTACTTTACCTGACACAGATGTGGTGAACACCCACAACCTCTCTGCACAGCTCGATCATATTCAGCACTTATTTCATAGTCATTTCAAGGTTTATAAAATTGACAAAAAACTAATGTTAAAATATATTTTGTGGTGAGAGACAAATTTATTTTCACAGTTTTTTAAGTTTGCTAAGGATACCAATGTTTTTGTATCACAGAGACGTGTTAGGGTCTGTGGTCACAGTGTTAAACTAAGACCACAATTACTTTCATTATAACACAAACCATTCTAACTTTAACTATGTGCTGTGAGTATCAAAATACGGACATCAAAAAGTATGATAATGTTGTAGTGGCAGATACTAAACATAACAATTGAAATATTTGTGTTTTTTTTTGCCATTTTACAGATACATTCATTATTAAATGTATATCTCTTCAGTATTCATATTTTGAGATTTGCCAGGTTGCGTTACTTTACAAAATTTACGTTTGATGCTGATGAGAATAAATTAACCAGGATATTATTAAGTTTCCTATAAACTGTGTGTTCTCTTAACAGAACTTTAAATTAGCAAACTATCTGAGGGTTTAAGCTCACGACCTTGTCAGACTGATGGATACTGTCTCTGCAGAGCAGTGAACTCCGTCACCTTAAAACTGTTTTGAATTTCAGCTTATGTTACTTAATGTATTATTGAACGCAGCCAAGACTCCTCTGCAAATTCAACAGCTCAAGTTAAGAGGTGGCAAGACTGGGCTGATATCTCTTTACACTGTGTCCCCCATTAAATACGTGAACATGTGATATTTTAGTTCAGAAACACAGTTGGAATGAGGACAATGAGGCTCATTTGGATACAAGACATAACTTTAAATTGAGCATCATCTCTTCCCAGGTAGGATTTGAGTGGTCCACCGCAGCAGGAGTCCTGTCCTGCATCGCACCACGTCAGCCCCGTCAACATGTCCCGAACCCTGTGTGGCTGGCTGCTTGGGATTTAGCCAGATGGCAGCTCATCTCCCCCAAGCCCCTGAAAGCCTCTTAAGACACAGGCCGTGAGCTCCAGGAAACAACAGAGCAACCTTGCTACATTTCCACTACCAGACTGTAATCTGGGCCCCACCCACAACGCTGTCTCCATGGAATTAGCATGTCATCAGCCCTCAGCAGCCACTCACCATGGAGGAAACACACACTGACCTTGGTTGTTGCTATGCCCCGCTTTGTCGCCTGGCTTACCTGGAGGCCGGCCTGAAAGAGGCAACATATGGGGGTCATCTTTGATTTTGTGCTTGTAGGTGCTGAGCAGTGATTTTAATGTGTGTTCATGTGCTGCAGTTTGTTTGTTCCTCCACTAACGTTTGAGATAAGTCAGGCTTGTTAATTCACATCCTGCCAAATACCAATTTTTTCTTTATTCCAGCCTCCTGTTGCTGCTGCTGCCAAGAACATGAAACACATCAGTTCCTGTTCACCAGGGGATTTTTCCTGTGATGGAGTCACCATCCACAGCAAGTTTTCATGAAGAGGCTGGACTGTGTTCTATGAACTAGTCGCAGAGCAAATTTCTCTTTGTAAAAGCATCAGCGATTCATAAAGCCATGCAGCTTCCATTTGGACTCTGTCTCTCGTAGTTGATGTCTCATTTAAAATGCTTTGAGCTGCCTTTATTTGACCTGTCATGGGATTTAGTTTGGTTCCAACCATGTGGCACAGAATGTACTGTGCACTCTATCTGAAGGTCACACCCTGATGAGTAAAAGCATTATTGTGTCCTGAGACAGTGAAAGGAAGAAACTGCAAACACAGAAATGGACTCACACAACAAATGAAACACACACACATGCACATTCAAACTAACCTTCAAACTAACCTTTATTGAACATGTTTATGATCAGCCTGGCGTAAGGTGCAGGAGTGAATACACGTGAGAGCAAACAGGCCAGTGACATTCCTCCTGTGACATTTGACCTTCCTGTGACATTCCTTTCTCGTTTTGTTTTTTTTCTCGGCTTCTGCAGAAGAATCATGTTTGTTCCTGAGTGCCGGGAAAAATCTCCATTAAACCACCGCTTACTGCTAATTCTGCCACAGCAGAAACCAATAGGAAACACGTCCCGCTCCTGATCTGTCGTGTAGTGGCGGGCCGCAGTGATGTTTGTGTCGCCACTCCAGCTCGCTGACCTGAGGGTTATCACTGTGGAAGTATTGGATTCCTACGCTCCCTCTGTCTAAAGTTTTAATGTGCAGAAAAGGACTTTATTTAGAGACATATAATCATCTTTTTTATCTTATTATTATCTCTAAAGGAGGTGACCGCAGTTTGACATATTGGATCCTAAATAAAAGGACAGATTATTGAGGTTATCAAAACCTTTTTCAAACTATTGGCATTTACAAAATGTTCCTCTCCACTACAGTCAACTCTTTAGTTTTCATTTTAGCTGTGCAGTACACATCTTTATTACTAAGTCTTTTTTTATTTCTTTATTTATTGACATTGTATATGACTTTCTGTTCCCTCACTCTGTCTCTGTCCTCTTTCTCTGACTTTATTCTCCAAAATCTGTGTTTACCATCCCGTGTGTCAGATCCTGTTTTCAACACAGTCACATCAACAACAGGCTGTGTGTGTGTGTGTGTGTGTGTGTGTGTGTGTGTGTGTGTGTGTGTGTGTGTGTCAGGCTTTCCATACAGGACGATAAAGAGAGAGAGAGTGGCAGTTCTGCAGTCTCAGAGAATAAGCCTTCGTCATTTCCTTCCCGTTTCCTTCATTTCATTCTCCGGTCCCCTGCTGCCAACTGCCCCCTCTTTCCTCCACCTGGAAACACACACACACACATGCACAGTTTGACACACCGCATAAACAATCTCACAAAATCCTTTTCATGCACTTGCACATACTCTTGAAAACACACAAAAGCAAGGAAACACAACGCAGGTGCATCTGCAGGGCTTCTTCAACAAAACAAAGCAACAGTGATCCTGCTCTGCAGCAGATGTCCACTCATGAATATAACTCCCATCCATTCATATTCATTATTACACATGGGAACACATTACATAGGATTGGGAAGCAGAAAGAGAAGACTTTGTGTCACAGGCCACACATATTATACAAATTATATAAGTCTGTGTGTATTTGCAAATGCTTATATGCTATTAGACTTTGTGCGTACCCATGTGGATTTGTGTCATTTGTGGTGGTTGTGAGTGACACAGCAGACTTTCAGGTGCAGCGGGTTATTGAAGTGGGAGTCAGCAGGTCTGAACAGAGGCTCCTCTGTGTCATCGCAGCAGTAATACCTGAGAGGGTGTTCTTTACTATGGATAATGGCACCCTGGTGACACATGGCCAGCTGAGAGATGCCATCAGCAAGGTGGCTTCAGACAATAACAAGAAGCACATTTACACTCATTTACTTTTCTAATATGTATTCAACATGTGTAGAGAAAGTATTTATGAAGCAGCCAATAGAACATGTATGTACTGCATGACCATGAGTTGGTCATGCAGTACATACATCATGGAGCCTATCGGACGTGGGAACACAGAGGAACTGCAGTGCGCTGAGCTGGATACAGGGGATAAGCACAACGCTCTGTAATCTCTCAGCTTATGAAAATGAAATTGACAGATACCATTGTTTGCTCTAATAAGCAAATTCTGCTAACTCTGTGCGACAGGAATGCTCCCAGTCAGGATTCTTGCGATTAAATGGGCTTGCACTGTGTGTGTCTCTGTGTGTGTCTGTGTGTGTGTGTGTGTGTGTGTGTGTGTGTGTGTGTGTGTGTGTGTGTGTGTGTGTGTGTCTGTGTCTCTGTGTGTGTTTGTGTGTGTGTGTGTGCGCATACTTCACAACCCATTGGTGAACGGGACATAGTTTTGTGTGAGCTTGTTTATGTGCTTGCTTTGCCAAAAGTATCAAACCACAAGTTTAGAAACAGTCCAACCCTGTGATGTCACTCCCCCCCCTCCACAAATTCAAAAGCACAATTCAACCAAAACAACTATTTAAAAAAATTAGAAACATTCTTTGTTTTCGTTAGTTGGTTCTAAATTGATTAATTTGCAGCAGGAAACACATTGGGAAAGAATTTGTAACACCACTCAGACGATGATGTGATCAGTATAATAGGGAGACATTTAGTAGGGATATCACAATACCAAAAATTACCTATGTACTCGCTCAAGTGGCCAGAACATTGCTAAACCTTGAGTGTGTTTTCAATGGGGTCATAAGAAAGAAAGAGAAAGTAAAATCCTCGAGTGAGATAAAGCCGAGCTAAGGATTGGAAGGTGTAGGGGCAGAGGTTGATTCCTCTGGGTCTGGTTCCCATCTGTCACAAGAGGAGTCCCGTGCCTCCGCCCTGTCTCCGTTTAACCTGTCCAGCCCAACGCTGCAGATCAGACTGGAATGCAAAGCCGCTCATAACTGGCCTGGCCCCAGAAGACTTTGGCAGTCCTCCAATGGGCTAAGAGACAGACAGATGAAAGTAGAAAAATGTGAGAAGAGGACAAGAGGGAACAAGGTACAGACTGAAGGAGGGAGGATATCAGATATTAAGTAGGTATTGAGTGTATATCACTGCTAAATGAATCTTAAGTTTAGTCAGGAAGACTTTCTTCTTTCACGTACATCCTAAGTCACCTGCAGTCATCGCTCGGCTCCATCAGCTCATTCTTTCTTTTCGTCCTGCAGACAGGAGAGAAGTTCTTCCTGCAGATTATGACACAGCGCAGCGTTTTGGCTTCATTGTACAAAAGTAGAAAATGTGCGTACTTGAACGCGGCTCCGAGGAGGCAAGCAGAGGACATTTAGGCTGAAAACACGGTGTAAATGATTCCTAAACTCAGTGTAAACAGCCAACAGAGACAATGTTGCTTGGTCGTGGTCCATATACTTTTGGCCTGCTCCTATTCAGACTCTAGCAAAATGCAATGTTTTTCTTTTTGATTTCAATCTGCAGCATTATTGTATTTGATTGTAGCCGTCTAAACACATGCCACTCTATTCAGTTTGATTAATCTCCGATCTCCAAATTGTGTCAGCACCAAAGCTTCAGTAAAACTTCTGAACTCTCTGTGAAGCAGAACCAGGAGAAAGGTGAGATATTCCTCTAGTTAACATGTGACTGAGAACATGTGAGTCTGCCTGCCAGGCTACTTTCAAGCTGTAGCCAGAAGGTTGCAGCCTTTGTTACAGACCCACAGATTGGACCGGACAGACAAGAGGCTTTGAATCAAACTAATTAATGAAATGGGTTTGAATAATCCTCTGCCTATATAATCTGTAAATTGCAGAGCTTTGAGGATTCCATCTGAAATCATTATTGTCATTTTCTTCTGCGGCCGGTTCCAGGGATGTGTCAGATTATTATAATTCCGCATTGTATAATTGGTATGATGAGTTTATAAAGTGATGTTTAAAGACAAAACCAGAAGCTGAACACGACAAATTACTTTAGTCACACTGGCATTTCTCTGGAAAGGGCTGTGATGAGTGAAACGGGGAAACAGATCGTATTTTAGATATTAGCCTACGTGCAAACTCCGTGCAAGCTCAGGCGATGCTGTCAGGACTTTTTTCAAAGGAGAACATCTGCAGTGCTTTGACACAATACAACACAAGCTTTCAGGGCGACTCCCTCATAAACCGACCTGCTGAAAAGCAACCTTACATCTTACACAGGCATGGCACCACTTTGATTAGATTTACAAGGAACGTCCTTTATCATTATTCACAGTCTCTTCCAACCAAATTCCTGACATTCTGTTCCTTCCCCTTTCTCCCTCCATCCTAACCTGAAAGAGAGAGACACATCAATGAGAGTCAAAGATGACTGAAATGAGAAAATGCAGAGGGTGAATATAGGTCATGTTGATGCATATGCATTAACACAATTAAAAAACGGCGGCAGCTGTTTTGTGCCCCGATAACAACACCCTGCTGTGAAGAGATTCAGCTCAGGTAGGACAGCGTTCCCCCCAGAGAAGATGTTTTTGCTGCCGTGCCTGGTTTGGTGTCACTTATCACACCTTAATAAGCACTTCGCATGGTGGAGAATAAAGTGACAATGCGGTGCAGAGCATATGCTTGTATGCATTCCCTATAGCTGCTTTCAGACATATTTTCTCCAGAGGAGGTGCATGTGTGAAGGCAAATGTTCGAGTGACACGCTCCACACTTTATCCACCTGGCCTCGTAGTATAAAGTCTGTGGAAATTTAGAAGAATTCGATGTGTGAACACAGCTGGAGATCGCACGCGAGTGGCTGGGTTGAAACCGCTTCTAACACGCGACAGATGCAAAAATGACAAAAACAAAACTGACAGTGTGTTGTCAAGAAAATCACGTGATCTCCGCAGCGGAGGTAATATGTTACTTTCTGCCTCTGCCTGCTGCAGTCGGCTGCTCCGCCTCTCGCCTGCATAATGGGGAGGATTTGTTGCTGTTGTGTCTGTGCAGGAAACCTCTCCCTTGCTTTCTTCATTCTACTTTCTACTTTCTCCATAGCCGATTATCCGGATTTGTCATGTCATGTCTGAAAACGTGTGTGTATGTTAGTTGTGCGTGCATGTGTGTGTCTGCATAGTGTGTATGAATAGGTGTTCCAGTAATCTATTATTCATGCTAGAGTGCCAGTATGCACTTGGTTTATACTTACATAATGGTTTCATCAAACTTGTCCTGTTGTGAAAGTGAAAATGTATTTGTTGAACATTCTGTGGAAATTTCTGTAATTATTCACGTTTCAAAATATTCCATATCAACAGCTGCCATCTAAAAATAATAACCAAGGCTGTGTATGCATGTTGCCGACTATGTTTGTTTATTTATGTTTGTGTGTAGTGAGGGAAAAAAACACACATACATGCTTACAGAGCAAGCAAAAGAATGTGTGTGAGAATGTGCATGTTTGTTTTGCATGTATCCGTGCTCCGTGTGTCATGTGCGGGGCTCGTTGTTGTTGTGCAGAGGCCCCCTGTCTGCTAGAAAAGCAGAAACTCTCTTATCTCGGCGGCTAGATGGGAAACACGGGTTTATAGCATTTGTGTTGCAAGAGCCAGAGCTCAGCACAAAGAAACCTACAAAGCTAACTCTGCCCAATACACAAGCAAGTGGTTAAAAATAGATCCCCAACACAGGGTATCTGCAGCCGGCTGTCGCTGCAGCTTCTGCCTTTTTGGCTGCTGTGTGGGAAAATGAGAAGGGGGTGGAAGCTGTGGTTAGCAGAGCTTAAAAAAGATTGCACGGGTGTGAGGGAGATCCCCTCTGTCTTCTGGGTCTGTGTCTCTCTTTCTCCACTTTCACTCAAACTCGTGTGGCAGACAGCGTGAATTGCTGGATGGGATTATTTCTCTTCGTCTGACAACATTTACAGACAATAGACAGACTCAGCAAGGATCCTACACGTGATTATGGGACTGAGCAGTGACATGGAATGTGGCTTAAGTAAACTGAGCCAACAGAACAACACAGGAGCATCACAACGCTAAAGTTTCCCTAAGTGAAAACCAGACTAGGGCAAATCATAAAATATTAATGGACCTTTCATGTGCAAAATCTGAAGTTGAACACTGTGGAACATCAAAATGCTTTGTTTCATTCAGCTGGTTACAAAACGCTGGCAACTCTCTTCTGTGGAAAGCAGCTAAGGTTTGTTCACAAAGTTCAGATTTTTTGATTTAGATTTAGTTAGGTTTCTTCACTAAGATAGAAGTACAAACATGACAATGTGTTTCATAGATAAAATGGTCAAACACACACAGGAAACGTGATGGATAAACAGGCGTCATGGCAGATGGCTGTGGGGCCAGAACAGACTGCTGCACTGAGATGTTTTCCTCGACCTGCGCTCTTCAACCTCCGACATCACCTTTGACCCACCTCCAGATATAGAGTGAGGACATTTTTCGATCGTCTACCAGAAAGAAATAGTAAACCCTTAACCAATGTCTGTGTGAAGCCTCTGTTACTTGTACTTATTAGTCAGAAGTTGCTGTAGAGTAATTACATCAGATCTACACAACAACATCTTTTGATTATTTTACATTATATGTAAGAATATTTTGAAAAGATTATTTAACATTTACACTCGTTTGTGGTCCTCCTCTTTAAAAGTACTTTGTTTTGTGGACCTGACCATCATCTCAACTACCTCTTAACGCAGACTTTGTCCCATTTGATATTGTGTCACCTGCTTTCCTCATTAAAGATCATAATTACAACAACTGCCAGAGGTCGCCGAACAATAAAACATAGCTATGGCTCGTATACGCTTTCACAGAAAACCTTTAGCCTAGAGGATCATTTTTTTTACAGGTGGACAGTCTCAAAGATCAACATCAGTCTCAGGTCTGCTAGCAAGCTTTTTTAGTTTAGTTTCCCTAGGGGGGGAGAGCACAAATTAAATCAAGCTTAACATAACATACTTTAGCTAACAAACAGGAAATGCATAAGGAGTGAGTGTGGGTGCTGTAAGTCTAGATGGTCGCTCTCTTAGATAAGGTCTATTGTTAAAATCCCAAGGCCTCCCTTCGAACAGCTAGTGGACAAAAATAGCCATCACAGCGCTGTAAACAGGAAACAGGACAGAGGTTTTGACTCAGTGTGTTTTGGGGAAGTGTGATTCTTTAACTTCCTCGGTCCTCTCAGCCGCCACATCTCTCTTTCTTTGTCTCAGCTCATTCATCAACTCACACACTGTAGTGTAGATAAAGACCACAGACTGTGTGTGTGTGTGTGTTGTGTGTGTGTGTGTGTGTGTGTGTGTGTGTGTGTGTGTGTGTGTGTGTGTGTGCGTGTGTACATGTGCGTGTTCTTGTGTCTTGAACTCCCTCGGCCAAGAACAGATGAACCCTCACACACTCAGGACAACACGGTCAGCTGAAGGTGGCGCCGTAACCTTCGGATATTATAAAGTGAACTTCCACTCACACACTGCAGGCGTACAGTCAACAAGACAAGACAATGGCTGCATGGACATAATTAACTGATTTTCAAGATTATTATGAGCAACACCTCTGAAAATATTTCACTAATGCAAAAAGAGAGCAGGGACGTCTGGAGAGCTGCCAGTAGGGAAGTGTGACGGTTTTCCACACTAGTCCTGTGTTTACTTTTAATCACTAAACTGACAGTCTTATCTCAGTGATTTAGAAAGAGCGCTGCTGGGGGAATACACTCCAGTTCTGTTATCATATCTGACATTCATTCAACCAAATGAACAGACGATGCAGTGCCACCTAAAAGCCTGGGCCAATTAGTATCATTCTAAAAATAAAATACTGAAATGCCACAGTCGCTCAAACGTTAGTGTTATCTCAGATAAGGACGGAAATAAAGGAAAGAAGACTGAGGCTGAGCCCCAGTCAAAAGTAAAAAAGACAGAATACAAATTTTATCAACCTCATAAATATGTAACATATACATGAGGTTTAAAAGAAAAATAACATCTGATTCATACACAAGCAAGAATATAAATGTAGGTTCATCAGACTTTAAAGTGTAAGTTAATCAGCTGTTATCATTTTGAGGAGAAGCAGCAAGGAAAAGCCCTGAAATCCTTTAGAGCTCACATGTCTTTCATGTTGAGGTCTTCCATCCTTGTGCACATATAACGTTTTTCAGTGAAAATAATTGTTAGACAAAGAACACTCTTATGGCTTGTTTCAGATCTCCAAAGTCAGTCTTTACGATATCAAAACTATTGTTATTCTTTAGTCTGTAAGGAAATCCTCTGACTTTAATTTAGACCTTGAACTTACACTTATGTTCCTTAAAAAGGTTTCTTGATGCCTAAGCAGTTTTGGAAAAGATTGCTGGGTTATGAGACAGGTGCCACTTTCTATCCAGAGAGCTCATTATCCCCCGTGGCTTATTTACATTGCTTTACCTCATTTATGTGTCTGCTGGGATACATATACACCAGAATACTGAAGCATGTAAAGACCATCCTTTCTGCTGATGGGTTTTGAAACCATGTTAGCCCCATGTTGGCCTAATGTTCTGGTCAAACCCACATTCTGGCCTGTAAAAGCATTGTATCAGACACAGTATATCAATATTGCCTGTAAGTAGGTATCATTTATCTGGCTTGTCTGTCATGAAATGATCTGACCTCAGGGACATTTTGAATAATTGATCGAACAGACTAATGTAGCATAAAAGTAAAAATCGAATCTTCATTTGGTGCATCGGTGCATTATGGATGTTTACATTTACAAGTCGGCTGCAGAAGGTAGAAATGTGTTTGGAAGGTGATGATCAAAATGATAAAAGTAACTCATAGCTGTGACATAGATGTTGTGGAGAGAAAATATTTCCCTCTGGAAAGAACTTTATAAAGTAGCATCAAATAGAGATCAAAGTACCTCAACTTTGTACTTAAGTACAGTACCTGACTAAATGTACTTACCACCTCCAAATTAAGGTGTCTGATGAAAGAATCCAAGTCAGATTTACGCCACTCCCCTGTCTCCTGCATACACGCACATGTTCAAAGTTGTACATGCTTACCTGCATGCACACTCTGAAATTACACCCACATACCTCCACACGTGCGCGCTCCTGTCGCCTCCCTCACCCAGTGGAGCCTGATCTCTGTCTGGCTCCCGTTCTGCATCCTCCTATGTCTGTGCTGATTAGCAGCATGGCTGAGGAAGTCTTACAGGACACAACACCAACAGCTCGCTGCTCCAACTTGGCCCGTATGTCTGGGCTATTTCCAGCCGCCGCCTGCGTGGCCTCAGGATGCATCCCAGAGCAAGAAGAAAGAAAGCAGAGGATCCTATCCACCCCTGTCTCTGGCTCGTGTCCTCAGTGGCTCCGGAAAATGGGCTCTAAAGGCGTTTGAATCCTCGTGGCCTCTGAAGACAACAACCTGGTCATGAACCCTAGAGGTCTGTTTTAAACAGGACAGTAATGGATGACTCTGTTTGATCAGAACCAACACAAAGGGCCACTGATGTTGCAGGAGGCACTGCCTTGTGATGCTGTTGGCAGTATAGCTGACTCAGCATCTATTTTTGTGTAACTAACCCGAGATTGAGCTTGTTAAACCTCCTGTTAACTGCATTCTCTCCTATGTTTAAGTTTTAATTACATTAATTCATTTGACTTATCACTGTCGCCTCACAGCAAGAAGGTTCCCAGTTCGAATCCCAGTTCGGGCCAGGGTCTGTCTGTGTGCCGTTGGCATGTTCTCTCTGTGTCTATGTGGGTTTTTCTCCAGGTACTCCAGCTTCCTCCCGCAGTCCAAAGACAGTTTGGACATTAGGTTGACTGAAGACTCTAAATTGTCTGTAGGTGTGAATGGTTGTTTGTTCTGAGTGTGGGCCCTGTGATAAAGGAAACCTCAAGAGGTGTTGTTTTGGGAAAAGACAATTTATTTTTTCATTGTCCCCACCCACATTTTCTTTTCTCAAGAACTGAAGCAGCAACTTTCCCAACACCCTGATCAGCCGTCGCCACCGGACGATGACATCACGTCTGTGTCAAGTCAAACCTTGTGCTGCACCTGTCATTAGTGGTTTGCGTTCACAGTAATCAACGCCCTCACTTGAATCCAACGCGTGTGGTGCTGCTGCAGGGTGTGATTCTAGTGGTGTGTGTACCGTTTACATGTGGTATTCTTAGAGGCAGCCCAGTCTAAGTAGAGGACCAAGATTCAAAGTTAAGTTAAGCACAGGAGGCCTGGTTTCTCAACTCCAGGAATAAATCAACGTCTGAGGAAGTTATATGTAGATATGCTGCCCTGAAGACACTGACCTGATTTTAACCTGAAACTTTTAGAGTGCACTCAGAATGGATGATGTTTTCTCACATTTTTTGAAAAGAGTCAGATGTTTTGAAACATGACACATGGGACACTGACTTTGACGCCTGGGAAACATACACTCTATTCCACCTCAGTCATAAACATATTTTAGACTGACACTGATGCTTATCAGTGTTAAAGGCATGACACACAACAGAACAATACATTTTTGTAAGATGTCCATTTATGTGCACAACTTTAAAGCTTTTGTACTTTAGGTAAACCTCAAGCAGAGTAACACACTTTTGCGTGGGATTTGTTGACAGAAAGAAAGTTATAGAATATGATTATTATGAAATTTGTATCAGCAAATCCCTGCCCTTTATTGCTCGTGTGCAGAGAGATGGGTATATGCACAGTGAATAATATGTTATGTTGTGGCTGCTAATGCAAAGGTAATAAAATTAGAATTTCCTGAAACAAAATCAGCTTTTACTGGTGAGTTTTTATCGTTGACTTCTGTCAGCTACCAGGACGTTCTGCTGACTGTAGAGAGAGGTACTGCATGTTTGCTGCACAGCAACGTACACTCATGGCGGCACAATGGCAGTGGAAGCTGTTTGACTAATCCAGCATTCCTCACATGCATGCACGCACACACACACACACACACAATTAATGAGTCACTGTCTTGTGATAATGAGAAGGTGTCGCTCTGCATATTCTTGATGATTTTATGTGAAACTGATGTATATTTTCTAAGTAACCACTGTGTGACCTGACAATAAGTGACAAATACAGAATTTCAACAGAATACATTTGTTTTTGTGTTGCACTTTACTTTTTAGGCACCACTCCCACATAAAGTGAATAATGTGAATATTCTCATGTCTGAGACATATTAGATACAGAGTGAGTCGGTCCTTGTAGTCAATGGACCTTATAATAGGTCTCAGTGTCACCAAGCATGACACAAATTCTTTGCTCATTCCACACTGATGCCGTGGTCGTCTCGTCATCCAGCGCCCATGTTGTTTAATTACCATATGCAATTGTGCCAATCGAAGCACCCATGGGTGTGTTGGTCATAAACTCTGATTGGTTTACTGCACCTTATGTCCGGGCCACACCCATGATTAACAATGACATTGAGTACATCCCTTTTGAATCATGTATTCTGCGTAGTGACCTTTTGTTAAACTTGGACATGCCCATAAATAAACTTGTGCCATGTGCATTACACCATGGACTTCGTTTTTTTTAAGTAGAGCCCAACATGTTTGACGTAGAATAAATGGGCAGGTGTAAAGATATGAGTAACGTTGTAAAGGGACAAATCTTTGTATCCAGAAAACAGAGCATCTCTGTAATAACAAGCCTTGTTGAAGTGCTACAGTTAGTGGTGGTGAGGTCGGAGGACTTGATAGTTCTGTCACATGTAGACCAAAGGATCAAAGGGGCAACAAACACAAATGAGCAGGAACTTTTTTAACTTTGCAGCTTTAAATTCTGAAGTGTACTGTAAATATACACACCTACCATTGAAAGCTTTTCCTAGTAACACCTCGTTGTCTAAAATGGATAAAAGCAAGACATTAACAGGCCTCTGCCTGTGTTTATTCAGTGCTACTGTCTGTTTACTATCATTATATAACATGAAAACAACCGACTGGCTCTGTCACTGAGCTTTTAATGAAGGCCTCTTGGACTAATTGCTTAAATGAGGATTTAATGGAGCTTTGCTAATTTGGCTTTATGGCCTCTGTGTTTATTCTCAGGCCTTATAAAGAACTGCATCATGTTAACAGTGCTACAGCAGGTATTTTTGCAATGATCAGATTTGTTTCAAATTGTTTGGTGATTACCTTTTTGCTGAAGAAAAGACATTTCAGTGATTTGGATGTCGAGTGTGTGGTTGTATGCTTGTAATGAGAAGGATTGGGAATAATCACAAACACTATAAATTTAAATTAAACCGAATGAAAATCTGAATTGAGTTGTTCCTTATATGTCATTTATTAAGTGTAAATGAAAATAAAAAGATTATTGTCCTGTAAAAAACAATCCCATAAATTGTCGGTGAAACAGCTCAATACAACCCATAGTACATTTTTTTAAGCAGCTGCAGTAATGAAGGCAGCAAGGAGGGAAGTCAGATAATATTATAAAGCTAAAATGTCTGCATCAGTTCAGTGATCAAATAGAAAAGAGAAAAGAGAAAAAGGCTGTTGGTTTAAGAGCTTGTTTATTATTTTAACAATGAGGACAACATGTTCCGCTTCCCGCCATTGGTACACTCTGCGTGTTTATTATTGTAACCATGATAACCAAGGTCAGACATCACAGGGATGGTTCAGGAGATCCTATCAGAACAACTTATGAGTTTTGAATGAATTTTATAAGTGATTGATCTAACTATAGTGGATCCTTACGGGTTGTTTTTGACAAACTGACTGAAATACCCTTCCTTTGTATCTTTAGAATTAAGGTTAGATAAATACAGATGAAAAGCTTTGTAGTTCTGTCTAGAAAGGTTTAAAAAAGGGACAACTGAAAGATAAGCTGTACATTTAATATTTTGGCAAGTGATAGCAGTGCACTTATATTATTATTAGTGAAAGTTTAAGAAGTTCCTTTGAGTGTTTGATGCCCAAAGGAAGGAGCTGCACACTGTATTCAAAGAGTCTGACTCCCTTTGAAAACACACACACTGATTTTGTTTGGGAGATAGTAGGTCACATTAAAGAGGGTATACTTACTCTAATGAATGCTCTGCCGCTCTGTCCACTGAGGCGCTCAGCGGACAGCCCATATTCCAGGGAAGCGTGGCGCGGATGAGGCCCCAACAGCAGCAGCTTTGCTGATGTCTGTCCAGGGAAGTTTTATCACCCATATCTTTATGACTCTGACAAACAGAGGGCCATCTGCAGCCAGCGCTAAACCTATTTCACTGATTCATGGAATGGTCGGCACACATTTCTTGGTTACGTTGGGCAAGGGAAAAGAGCAGCGGTGTTGAACACAAGGAGCAGACCACAGGAACAAGCAGAGAAAAATGTCAGCACATACTTTAACAGCAGTAGGTGTACCTGTAATAATGTGTCCATCTATAGCTAAAGAAATACACAAGGAGATTGTCAGTGCTTGTGATACAGAATGGAATGAGCAAAATGTAGAATTTTTTAAGCTCCATGTTACCAGGGACATGTCATACTATACTAATAAAACCATGCTGTCTGCATTGAGCCTCAGTAATAGCAGCAATATCCTTCCCCCAAAAACTGTTTACTGGGCTGTAGTCTACCCTTACAATAACCAGTATATCGTGCCAGGTCGTGTGTGTACGCAGGCAATGACTGTGTATCCAAGCGTTGTTAATTTAGTTTTTATTGCTTTGTGCAAAACACTTAAGTGGAGTGTAATGGCAATTTGAGGGTGTGGTGATCAGTCATTTTCTTCTAGATGACACTCATCTCATACCTATTAAGCAACTGTATTATTAGTATATGACGAAAATGGCTCACCCACTTGAGATGAAAGAGCAGTCTCTCCAATTAGAAAAATAATACTGTCATAAGGCATGACGTGGACAATAATTAACTGTAAGTGGAGCATTATGCAAAATGTTGTAATTTGCAGCCTCATGGAAAGAGCCTCAGCAGTGGAAAACAATCCAGTAAACATTATGTAAATGTGGTATTTATGCCTGTTTCATTAACATATGAGGAAAGCAACAGTCGCCTCATTGCTTGACACAGATCTGATGTTTTTGTCATTCATCTCTTCATTTGAGCTGGATCTTTAATCAACATTTAAGTTACATATTACGTATGTTATAAATAATGCACTAAGCCCATTTCCTTTGTCGTAATTGTTTTTTCACAATACACCAACCTTTCCATGTCAGCCAATAGTATTTATATTATTTTCAATACTAAGATTTTTTTGGGGCTATTTCTGCATTTCCCCAGATTTTTTGAATGAGCAAATTGGAGGATACAAGTGGATGAAAATCTACCTAGAGGTACAATAACGTTAGTCTGGACCAACAAATACAGAGAACACACAGAATGTACTGTGATACGCATATCATTAGATACAAACATAAGAAGAGGGTCATTTTAAAACCCACTGTGGTAATGGGGTTTACTTGACTACACTCGCATTCTTCAAAACTAATCTCAAATATCCTCATCTACTTGGTAAATCGTTTCATCCTGATAATCTCTAGTCTCTGCTGCGGACCTACACGGCCCTCAGAGACAGTACCTGCCATCCACACAACCCACACTGCATACAAATCCACCCCCACACACTAGCTGTGTCTGATGCAAACTGCTGAAATCTCAACGCTCTTCAAAGTTTATGAGGAGCCCTCACAGGTCTTAGGGCAAAATGAAGGAGCAGGTGCATTTGGAGGAGGTGGGTACAGGATCCGATAAGGAACTGAATGTTTCTACTTTGCTAAGAGCCATAAAAGTTTCAGAATTCTGAGGTGTGTCTGCATCTCAGCACTAATGAAGTATTCAGAGGGTGTGTGTTTTTAAAGGAGTTGTAGTTAACTGCACAGAGATTTGACACAATAAAATATCTAAGAATGAAAAATGCATAAGGTAGAAAAACAAGAAAACACAGCCGGTAGGTTTAAGAATAAGTGGTAAACTTTCCCAACCTGCATACTGAGTCATTATCAGGCCTTTTCACAGCAGTACTTTCGAGGAGAAACACCATGAGAGACACGTTGATGAGGTTATAAGAAAGATCAGGGAAGGATTTTTTTTTCATTTTGGCAGAAAAGAGATTTGTATGGCTTGGCTGAGCAGCTACTTACAGGCCTTACATTTTATTATATGTTATATTAATAGTTGTAAACACTTATACATATATACACTTTATTCTCATTTAAATCTAATTTTATGTATGATTTTGAATATATTTCTCTGGCTTTTTAAAGCTCTTTGAATCGCCTTGTGTCCGAATCGCACTATATAAATAATAAAAAAAGCACAAAAACAATGTAAAACTTCTCCTCATGTGTTTTTCCTGTTAAACTGAAAATCAAACGGAAGCTTTTTTTAACTTTCAGTAGGAAAGGTCATGACCTGTGTCTGTGTGGGGATACTGGGTTACAAACTGGGCTCAGATCAGATTCTCATGTCAAAACATTTGCTGAGCACTTATAGTCCCCTGGTGGTGTTTTATTTGTCCAGCTAGTATGAGTGCGGTCACTTGTCTTCTCTGCTGCGAGTTCAGCCGCTTGGTGGCTTTAAATCAAACCCACAGCTGTAGGAAATTGAACCCAGAGATAAACAATGGAAACATACAGAGAGAAAAAGATTTAGCAGGAAGTCTTCGAGCTTGCCAGAAATCTAACAGTGCACAACTCAGCAAAACACAAAGATGAAGAATAGTCTCTTTGTTGTATTGTATCTCAAACCAGTCAGTTGTCAGTGAGCCAACCTGGATGAGAACCAGAGACATCACAGTTAAATGGCAGATGTCTCAGACCGCTGGAAGTGCCTTTCTAGGATTTTATCGATCTTTGGTTCTTCAACGACCACATTACGTATGACCTCAGCACAATGATCTCATTACAACCACAAGGAAACGCTCTCTGATAAAAACATGTCAATATAATATCTCAGCATCAGTGTCAAAACACACTCCCTAAGACACCTGGAGATGAAGAGTCCAACCAGGATGTTAAATTTAAGTACTTAGCGTTTTGTCTGTTTCTTGATGTTATTATCGAGCCTAATTCATCTATGAATAAAACTACAGCATAGTTCCACTAAATCAGGTTTGAATGAAATGACCATTTGCCCAGTGCTCATGGGCTGGAGCAGAAATTGTGGACAAAGTGGAGAGCATTATTTTACCACAACTGTAGGTTCTAGATCACTGTGGCAGTAGCTGCATAGGGAAGTTTCTGCTTCCATGCATGTAACCTATATACTGTATGTAAAGATGGTCAGTACAGCCCCACAAAAGTAAAGCCAAAGCTTCTTGATCGCCACCTACTGGTCTGCTGCAGTATAGGTCAGTATAGGCGTGTGTATCGGAGGGAGCTCACTACTGTGGCTCCATCCCTTGATCACTAGACTCAAAATGCAAAAGATAGCAGCGCTCGTATGTCGGATATTTTGCCTTCAACTCTGGATAGTGGGAGGAAGTGGAGACATGGAATTAAGTCATGACTACATTTTTCTATTGACCTGTTTGCTTTTCTTACTGTGACCCGGTAAAAGGAACATTCATTTATTTATATTTATATTTATTTATTTTCACATTTTATTTGCTGTAAGTTTTATAACAGCTGTAGTTACAATTAATTGTTTTGTTAATAATTCATTACTTTTTATTTATATTTAATGTTCTCTGTCTACAACTATGGTTTTATAGTGTAAATTGTTCACTTTCCAGGTTTTCACAGTTGGTTGAGCAACTTAAAATGTAAACAAATCATTTCCGTAAACTTTCTGCCACTTCTGCCCTCAAGGCTGCAGGGTAGGTCGAGGTTGGAGGAAGAGCCACAGCATTAACAAGTCTCTGTCTAATGCAAACTGTCACAACTGTCGACTGGGAGAGAAGCACAATGTGCTGGTTAGACTCAGTGAATCCTGGGTTGCAACAATGTAGCCTGAGGCAACACTGTTTAATACCAGTGTTACATAACACACACACACACACACACACACACACACACAAACAAAGCTTGAGAAGCTTCAGCCATATTCAGTGTTTGTCCCAAAACAAATCTGAGACATTCACAAATCAGCCACATAGTTCAAAATACTGACAGGTGACGTGACGTGAAAAGTTGATCTGCTGTAAGCAGAAAAAAATGGGCTCGTGTAAAGGTCTGAGTGACTTTGACATGGGTCAGATTGTGATGGCTGGATGACGTGTGGGGAGTTCGCAGTGTGCTGTGGTTAGAAACTACCAAAAGTGGTCCAATCCCACAGATGAGGTGGGATTGGACGAAATGTCAGCGCGCCCTCGTTGTAACCACTGTGCCTACGATGCACCATGGAGCAATGGAAGACCTGGTCTGATGAAACATATTTTCTCATAAGAGAAAGTAGCAAGTTGTTCTGAACAGTGTGCTGCTGGGAAACCTTAGGTGGTTACTTTGACCACCAACCTAAACATTGTGGTAAACCAAGTACACTCCTTCATGTCAGAGGTATGGTCCTCGATGGTGGTGGCCTCTTTCAGCAGGATAATGGGCTCTACTGCACTGCGAAATTCATTCAAGAAAAGTTGGAGGGACATGACAGAAAGTTTAAGGTGTTGACTTGGTCTCCCAATTCCCTCGATCTCAATCCAATCAAGCGTCTCCGATCCACGGGGGCCCAACTCACAGAACTTACTGTAAATGATCTGAGGGTAACGGGTCGGTTCCTGATGATTTCCTGTGAATTTGCCAGGATGAGTCATCGATTGTTGATCACAACCTTCAGCACAGCAGCATTTCCCCCAAAATCTATTGCAGGAGCATGAACAAGGTCTGATTCAGTCTGTCATGTCTTCCAGAGGGTTTTTCCTGGTATTTCTCAAATGTGTGGTGGTTTCGCATTTCAGGGAAACCAGACACCTTGTGATCAGCTTTTTATTGATCTGTTCACTTCTGGCAGTGCCCACAAACATGCGCAACTCTTGTGCACATGGACCAGCACCTGCTAGAAGTTCTAAAAAGACAAAGCACATAAACCAAGGCCAAAACTATCGAACCCTGTAAAGTTCGTCTGCAGCTACAAAAATAGTTTGATAGTTTGAACACATAGAATAGAAAAGTCAAAAGCAGTTTGGTATAAGAGCAAGCTATGATTTTTGGTTAATGTTTTCAACTTGTTTTTCATTGCATTTTCAAGATACTGTCCATTAAGGCAGACTCCTCCGATGAATTTCTCCTTGATTAATGAGTTATCGAATAAAACTGTGCATAGTAGTTGGTAAATAATAGACATCTTAACCCTTTTGACAATCATCTGCTGTAAGAGCCTTTAGATTATGCTGGGAAAAAGCATCATGTAATGGAGAAGATAAAGAAAAGGCTTGCTATTCACACATAATTGGCACATAAAAAGATATTATAATTCTGACTATTAAAATGTAAGATTTTTCAAATGATTGTAATTCATGTGAAGCTAAGTGGCTATTCCAAAACCAAGAAAATTAGACTTAAGTATATCCCTAGTCTCCATTTATAAGCTGCGGTCATTCAGCATCTGTGGAATCACTTGGTGTGTCCCTCTTTCTATTCTGAGAGGAAATCAGAGCATCTCATTAGTCAGACACAGTCGGGGTACCCTATCTTTAGATGTATGCTCCTGTGCTCTGAAAGCTGCAGGAGAAAATCATTCATGACTCCTATAAATACCTGCACATGATGTGTATGTACCCCCACGCAGAGACACGTGTGGGCCACTGGTTTAAATTCAGATCCTTATAGCCTTGTTAATCACAAGACAACCAGCACCACGCATGTGATATTCAAGAATTAGAGAAAGATGAGGCAGGAAAAGGGCAACATGTCCTCTCTATGGACACAGGCACACACACACACACACACACACACACACACACACACACACACACTAGTATACTGTATATTTCACATGCAGCAGGCACACACATCATGTGATATGTGGATCAGGGAAGAAGGAAGGAAGCTAGTGTCAGGTACATTTGCTTTCTACACATTACAGATTTTCTCATTCACGAAAGCCACATTCTCATTATAACGTTTTTATTGTACAACATTATTGAAAAATGTCAGCAGTAAAAAGGCTTTTTATCTCTTACAAATTGAGTTTAGAAATTGGGCTACAGCATTTACATGCAAAGTGGAAAAATCTAATGTGATTATGTTTCAAAAATCCTAAAAAATCCCTGTTACCTTCCTCTGCTCGTCACATGTACTGTATGTAACAAGCCAAAATCTGTCTGCTTCATTCGTGTTTCTAGTCAGAAACACACGTGTTCCTTTTAATCGCCCACTGTTAATAAAGATCGTCAATACGACCGTGGTGACCTGAGTGGAAGAGACCCCCAGGGTGCTGAGGGAGAACAACAACAACAGAGAGAGGAAACATCTGCACACAGGGTCAGTGGAACATGGTGGAATTTCCGTCCATGGAGGATGACTCACAAATGTTTTTTTTTTGTTGTTTTTCATCTTAAAGACAGAATATCTAATGACAGAAATGCTTAAAAAATGATGTAAGGCAAATTAGTGTAGAAAATGCAAAATGCCAATTTGTTTCTTTAATTACTTCTAGCTAACTTAAGAAGCCATTCTCATGTCTTTATTCAAAAAAGAAAAAAAGACACTGGAAAAGGGAAATGTTTGAACTACTTTCTATGTATTACGCAGCCACATCTGATGTTTTTATAATGTCTGTTATATCTTAAGTTATTTCCTGCTACTAGTCAAACCTTTAAAAACACACATGGATCATAAATGTTAATATCAATCTTGTCAAATGAGTCGGATGATGAATTTTTCTAATCTTCATTTAAGATGCAGCCTGGTGTCACGTGTCATGCGCCCATGTGTCTACTCACTGTGAATAAAAATCACAGATACTAATCAGCTAAATTCAAATGTTGCTGTCTGTTAAAATAAATCATTGCTTCTTTGATCATATAACACAATAAATATCTGAGATTGTAGGGTTTCATTCAGGATGTCTACCACTATATATTATATATTTCTATATAAGTGCCTTGTTCTCTTTGTGAATGTGTCACTGTTAAAGTGCCCACTATTTCTGAGCAAGAAGTCAGATGTCAAATGACAGGTCATCCTTTGGTCAGCTGCTACGTCTGTTGAATTAAAGTGGAGCTGCCCCAGTTACCACCAGTGTTCACCTCTGACTATACACTTTCCCTTTGTGTGAGTGCTGAGGCAGATAAACGTCGCCCCTGAGGTTGAACTTGATTGAATTTGCGGCACACAAATGGGGCCACAAGTCATCGAGGGTTTACCTCTGCTGAGCATCTCAGCCTCAATACAATGATCTGCAATATTAAAAACTGCCAGAAAAACAATAACACAACCACATTTAACATTACAATCAACATAACTTCATTCAACTGTCTTTTTACACCACATCAAGTGTCAGCTTTTGTAATGACTACTCTCTCCACCAGTTATCTTTTCGGCGTACAAAAGACCTTACTGTATGAATAATCCCATGTTTTATATTGCGGGCCCGAGGGTTAGCATGTTACTGGGTTACTGAGCGGGCACCTGCCATCACAGATGATCACACACTAGACATTTCAACTGTAATCTTCGGCATTAGGTTAATAAATGTCACAAGAATCACAGCAAATGTAGGTCAGCATGGACAATGGATTTATGTTGTTGTTAACACCTTGCTCTGTCCAGAACTGATCGATGATGAGACTTTGCCAAATTGTGTCCATCCATCTACTATCTTCTCTTGAGGGTTGCGGGGGAACTTTAGCCAATCCCAGCTGACATTGGGTGAGAGGCGTGGCACACCGTGGGCCAACGAACAGAGACAAACAACCATTCCCACTCAAAACAGTCAACTTTGAGTATCCAATTAATCTAACCCCAATGTCGTTGGACTGTGGGAGGAGCCTGGAGTTAGAGGAGAAAACCCACAAACTCCAGCTGAACCAGGAACCATCTTGCTTTGAAGCAACAGCGCTACACATTTTACCAGTTTTGTCTTTCTGTCTGTCTGTCGAACGCATATCTCCCAAACTGTCCTGGGCTTCACACATAGTATGTGTATTCCTTATTGTCCAAGGAAATGCAGTGCTGAATTTAGTCCGATTTGGACATGTGATACGTTCAAAATTAATACTTTGAATAAACAAACAGCCACAGCAGCAGTCTGCAACTGGTAGCCTGCAGCCAATAACATCTGGGCGGACAGGGAATGATTCTGAAGTAGCTCTGGGCGTTACCGCAGGTCAAGAAAACTGAAACAGACATGTTTGGAATGGGCACTGCACCAGTCTTTGTAAATAAAGACATTTGGAGCCACAGTCTGTGTAGAATTGATCAGAGGATGGAGCCATGAGTTTCAGTCAGTCTCAGCTGTCAATCATGTTTCAACCAGTTAATGGGCTGATCAATTAGTCAATAACTGTTGCAGCTCTAAAAATTATAATGGGCTGTATGAATAAAATCTTATTGGAAAAACATTGATTAATCAATACAATTATCTACAGATTAATCAATGAGGAAAATACTGATTAGACGCAGCCCTACACACCACAAGTAAACATTAAACTACAACTGCCTCACCTCAAAGTACATTATTCACATAAAACAGTGATAAGATAAATCCCACAGAAACACTCATTTAAGTATTTTTCATATTGACTCTACAAACGACAAAGATTGACAACCGACAGTAAAAAATAAAACCCTTGTATGAAATCAATCAATCAATCAATCAAATTTTATTTTTATAGCCCATATTCACAAATCACAATTTGTCTCATAGGGCTTTAACAGAGTGTGACATCCTCTGCCCTTAACCCTCAACAAGAGTAAGGAAAAACTGAAATGATGAATAATAAATAGATGTTTTTATTAATTCATGCAGGCTTTGATCGATGGATCCCTTTTGTGCAATTGGGAATTTATAAAAGAAGGAAACTACATTAGGTTATTGTTTGATTCAACACATGAAGCAAAAATATATTTCTCCAGACACATCTACATTAAAGAAATATGTCAAATCAAAAGGTTGATGTGACAGTTTGCTTTAGTATTTTTTTATTATAACAACTGCATCTTATCTGAGCTTCTACTTCTACAGTCTCTCTTGTCATTAAAACAAGGAGCTTCATTTATTCAGGGATCCAGATGGTCCATTTTAAGACAATCACAGAGGGCTCCATCCGCCTCTGCTCGGCTTTGATACAAAGAGGAAGAAAGCTGTATTGAATAAGGCTTTCAGTACAACAGCTTTCAATAGGCCCACATTGACTGGACGGAGCCATCAGTGATCAGCTCCTGCAGGATCTCTGGAGCGGACAAGGTCACCTTGCACATAAAGAAGAAAAACAGCCCTCACTAAAGAGGCCGGGGTCAGTCTCCTAACTCTGCAACATCCATCCCATAAGAAGTTTGCCAATAGCAGATTCAGACCTGACTCCTGTTCAAGGACTTTCAGGTTTATCAGTTGTTTTCAAATAGGACAAACTGTCACAGCTGGGCATGCACGCTCACACACATAGAACATATACATGCAGCAGATCAGTCATTATGTTGCATACATAGTTATGATGAATGCAGCTGAAAGAACACAAGCCTTTTTGTAAGATAAATTCATCATCTTACCACTGTTGTTATATACGTACTTACTAATGAACACAAGGCAGAATCAGACCAGACCAACACATCTCTGCATCCTCTAATTGCTCAATGTTACCAGCTAATTGTTTCTCTCACAGTTGAGCAATATCACTTGTGACATGTGATATTCTTCATTGACGACATTAGCACACTCTCTCCCCTTTACCCTGACATCTCCCTCCTACGTTACACAGTGACATGGCATTCCATTCGCTGCAGGAAACGATGTTAGCAGACCTTTAAAGGCTGCACGTTGAGGCACAGCGGTCATGTTCGACGCAGCTGATGGCATTTTCATGTGGCAGGTAGTCTACTAATGGCAGCCGTGATATGGTGTGAGTACTCTCTGCTCTGTAAGCACAAAGCCAGGGTCAGAAATAGTCAGAAATAATCTGCAGCTAATTTTTAGAGTTGTGTGATCAATTAGGTTAAGGAGTATAAAAAAATATATTTATAGAAAATGAATAATCAACGTGCTCATTTACACTTTTTGATATTTGATGTGTCGCGGTTCCGTCTTCGCTATCGTGACCTGAAACCGTGGAGGTCCGGAACGAGGTTTCGGTTTTAGTTTTGATTCATTACACGCACACCACAGCTTGACCTTACATCTACTTATTAAGAGCACCTATCACCTCATGACTTCTTGAAATCCTGATGACTTCTGAAATCTCCTGACTTCTTGACAGAGATAGTAACATGAAAGTGAAGTCACCCTGCAAGGATAAGAAGTTCTATCAGTCAGAGGCAGGCTACCTGTCCACCCTCCTCAGAGGGCTACAGCCACAGGATGGACCTTATTAAGGTGGAAATAATTCAAGTGGATTGCTCGAGGAGTCCTGATACAGCCCGTTTCAATTTGACCCACCGAGTGGCTTGCATAGTCATTTTGAAGGAGGATGATTTCACACACCAGCAGTTCATTTACATTTCAGCCATGAGGAAATTTAGCTCCTGAATGATAAAGATACGATTACCACTAGGTGCCAATAACCTCTTAAGTGGGAGAGTTAAGTGAAGTTGTCTCCACTTGGAGGTGCAAACTCAACAGAACTCAACGGCCCACTGCACATACATTACGGGCCTGGTATCCTTACACTGTACAAGAGTATCCTGTCAGCAAGCCACAGCTGTTGAGTCACTTCAGACTGTGAACTTAGGTCTGACCGATGAATATTTTGCTGCCGTCACTGACGAGTGTTTACAAAGCCTCTGTGGGAAAAAAAGACAGCTGCCATGGAAAATAAGATGCATAATATTCTGGTCTGACCTAATTGATAAGAGCAAAAGGTGACCTCATCATGGAGCCACACACGCTCTACAGTCAACATACCATCACAGAACTAAACTTCCACCTATCAGCACTGCAGCTCACTGGAAACGCATCCTTCTGGGGATGTAACTTTATATGTGAGAACACTGAGCACAGTGCAGTAATGTGTCTCATGATTCTGTTGTTGCACAGACCAAACTTTATTTGGACAAAAGAATTGTATTTATTGCGAAAAAACTAATTTGCAGTAATTAAATATGTTCCTTTTCCTTGGGCTGTACACTGTCATTACCTGGTTTGCAAGGAAAAAGTTTCTCTAAATGCTGAAACATCTTGCTTGTAGTGGAGCCATTAGGCATGGCTGATCTGAAAGCCAATTAAATAATTCATTACATTTTTATTTGAAGTATTTTGCAGGTGCTTTTACGCAGTGGAACTAAGTACTCATGATTAAGAGAGCTACAGTACATCATCAGATTAATTAAGGATCACATTTAGCAGCAATGAGATAATTATTTATTAAAGAGCTTCGGTGGTTTTTGCTGAGAGATGAAAGCATTGAGACAACTTCGCGTCTGCAGCCTCCTTTTCTCTGAAAACAGAAATGTTGCTTCACTGATTTAACCACAACTTCACACAGTGTGAAGCAGAAGTAGTTTTTTGCTCCAAACATTCCAGTGTGAATAAAAGTTAATTATGTTAATCCCTCTGAAACACACAGCAATTTGTCCAGACTACCTCACAGCAGGTATTAAGCCTCTGCCTCGCTTACAAAACTGTAAATAAGATTACCACGCTACACAGACTGAGTGTCGATGCAAACATCTTCTTGTTGTCCACTAAATAGGAATCATGTTATGCTGGATGAGCAGGTGAGGTGAGGATGAAGTGCATATTTGCATTAATGGGTATTTGAAATATTATGCTCACTGCCCACAATGAGGTTTTTCCTCAAACGGCTAATTAATAATCTCATCTCTATCAGACATTTACTACTTTAAACATTGACACAGCTTTCCATTATGTTAAAATCTGTTTCTTCTAATCAGTGTTGTAAATATTGCAATTTTGTTGATGTGTTCAGTTACACGCAGCATCTATTGCACTTCTGTCCGTCCTGGGAGAGGGATCCTCCCATGTGGATTCCCCTAAAATGGTTAAAATGGTTTCTTTTGGTAGTTTGTCCTTACTCTGTGTCCATGAATGGGTTAAGGACAGAGGATGCTGCACCTTATTAAGCCCTATGAGACAAATTCTACAAAAACAATTTGATTGATTGATTGATAATTATTAAGGCTGAGGTAAAGTTTGGTTATAGCCTAAATGTCTCAGGATGAAAAAGATGTGCAATACACGAAGAAGTTGTGGACAAAAACTTGGAAAACGAGATTCAAGGCGATTTACCCAATTTTCCTGACATGGTCTGGCGTTCACATGATAGGGAGCTTGTTAGTGTTAAGATAAATAGCATTTGTGGGAGTCATTGATCTGGTTTTAGGTTCTACAATAGGTTCTACTACACACAGGATAGATTTTCAGTGTGTCTTATTTTTCAGAAATGCTCTAAGAACTGCAGACATTCTCAGACATTAGTCATAAATCAGTGATATTATTCACTGTCAATAACAGAAAGTCCCAAGAGGTCCCAGCTGTGAGCTTGAAATATGTGGGAAAACCTCCACTGAAACATTATGTTCTGTGTTGAATTAATTCTTAATGTTTTCAGTTCCTTAAATGATGTAAACCCATATTTCAGTGTCACATGAAGACTCCCGGCTGGTTGTACACACGCTTATGATTAATGTAGGTATTAGATATCAAAGTCTTATTTGACGTAACTTTATTCAAAGTTCCGATGTTGCTTTGTGGTTTCAGGTCAGTTTTAAATCAGCAATGGTTTCTGAGAAAGGAGAAATTAATGTTTAATGTTTGCATTAATTCTCTACAAAGGTAACACCGAACACAGCTCTCTCACATGTCCTATAACAGGGGGAAAAAGCTCTTTGTTTTCAGTTACTGGGTCTTTCTTTCATCGCCACATCATGCAGTATACATGAGAGCTGAGTCACAGGCACACTGCGTGCAGCAGGACGCAGCCAGGAAGCGTCACAGGCCCATTCAGGGATGCATTTAAATGTAGCCTTAGCTGCACCTTGTGATGTAGTTAGCTCACCTCCACCACCCGCTGGACGTTAAGCTTGTTTTATGGCACTTTTCTGTCAGACAGAAAAGAGCAAAGAGCAAAGAGAGAGAGAGAGAGAGAGAGAGAGAGAGAGAAAGGAGAGAGAGCGAGAACTGGCTGAGGATGCAGACTGTCAACAAACAAGACAGGATCATCTCTTTAATGCCACCTTGACGATGTCACAGCCCCAGACACAAGCTCTCTCAGTGATAGTGATTTGAACTGGCACATGTCCGGGTAAAAATATACAGAACATCTTTGACTCCTGGAGAAAGTGTGAGGATGAAACAGTCTGAGTGATTATAGGTCATGATGCCCTCAAGCAAAGCCCGACTGATTTAACAGTTAGTTGATAAAACCGGGCGATATGGTCCTTTCACAGACATATAGGTATCTGCATGTTTGCACCAGATATGAAAACTTTTACTTTATGGAAAAGAAACAATGCATACATTTTTACATTTCACATAGAAGTTCTATATATTTGGTTGTATTTGTATTTTATTATTATTTAGAGAACAGTGTATAGTTAAACTGTAAATTATCAAGCATCTATTACATTTTGTTATTAAAGTTGACAGCGACTTCTTCACAATAAATGGCAATTTTTTTAAAGATATATTTATCAGTATTGATTACCGGCCTAATATCAGCATCCTCTTCTGCCAAATCAAATCCATATCGATTGGGCTCTACCCACTAACCTCTGTAGCTTCGATTATTTTATATGATTTTATATAATTTTTCTTTATAAAAAAGAAGTCCGACAACTTTACAATCTATTTAACAAATGAACTCTCCTTTACGCAAACCTGTTCACGGCAGGAATGTTGTGCCATGGACTAAAAATGTCAGACGCAGAGAGCCAATCAGAGGCAGAGTAGGAACCTGGCGTCTTGAACATTTGGCAACTGATGGATGTTCATTTTGAACCGTGGCTGTGACTCCAAATAACCCTGTTTGAAGAGAGTCATGAGGTCCAAACAAGACTACGGTGACATCAAGAATGTGTATTTTTATAACCCAGATGTTTTGACTTGGCAAACAATAGTTGCAGCTCTGCCAAGGAGGCAAAATCCTTGAAATGTCTCCACTGGGGAGTCATTTTGTATTCAGAGACAAGGGAGTGGTGATAACACTGTCAGGAGGTTGATTTAGGCAAGAGCTTTATACAATAACCGTCTTTTTGTGTGTGATGCAACAGCTTGGAAAATGTATCATTCTCCTAAAACCCATCAGTGTCTAATCCATGCATCAGGGATCATCTGGTGATACATTATCAAGGTCCGCTGAAGTTTCGTGCGTCCTCATGACGAGTGCAGCCCCGAAATCCTGCTGATGTTGTGATTTTTCTCGCTGAAGACAGATTGACAGGAAGAAACAGAAGTACAGGCTGTGCTCTTCCTCTTGTTGCTGCTGTTGTCCCTGAATGTGGATCAAATTTCCACAGTAATTACCTCTTGCATTTTTTATCATATAAACTACTCTGGTGTCGTTTTACAGCTTGCAGTCGGAGACAAACAGGCAAGGTCACAAGCAGGGCACAGTTTTGCATCTTGTTTGTTTATGTGAAAGTGTCTCTCTTTTTTTTTGCTTTGTGTGTTGAGGCTCATTACTGCATGAAAAGCTGAGCAGATTCTCAGTAATGTCTTTCAAGGTCGGTTACATGACCTTTCCACATATCGGTGGGAAAGTGTTGCTTTTAGGGCCCCATTCCGACTGATCATATAGGGCCTCGTTTGTACTTATCACCACTGATTTGAGCAGACTCATTATGACTAGCTGGAGGTTACCCGGACCCCCCCCCCCCCCTTCATTTTTCATTGTGTGTCCTGCATAATTGAGCTTTGTGTACATACAGATTCATTAGCTCGCTAACAATGGGCAGCTGAGACAATAATTAGACATGGTAACGTGGTCCCTGCGGAACGCTTACAGAAATATGTCCAACCAACTACAGTGGAGTGCCGAACCCCCCTTGACCTTGAACAATAGAGTGCAGCATCATTTCCTCCCACACAGAGGCTCCTCTCTGACTTTCAAAGGACTTTGCTGAAGCCACACAGAGGACCTTGCTTTCGAACAAGCCGGTCTCATCTGTGTCTGTGAAAACAATTAGAGGAATCTGCTAAATCTGGTGGCATTCTCTGAGCTTCTCTGCATTGGCTCACTGTAAAATTCTGAATAGAGTTCAAGATCCTGCTCCTCGCATACAAAGCCCTTAACAATCAAGCCCCTTCATGTATCAAAGGGCTCATAGAACCGTATTGTCCCAATAGATCACTTCACTCCCAAAACACAGGCTCTCTTGTTGTTCCTAGAGTCTGTAGGAGTAGAATGGGAGGTAGAGCCTTCTACCAGGCTCCTCTCCTGTGGAACCAGCTCCCACTCTGGGTCCAGGACGCAGACACCGTCTCTACATTTAAGGTTAAACTTAAAACATTCCTTTTTGATGAAGGGCCCCCCCCCCTCTCCCTCGTAGCTGAGGAGTGAGTCTCTTCAGGCTCTGTAGTGAAGATGGATGCCGCCCCAACTTAGTTTCTACTTGTATCCGTTCCCCTGGACGATGCTGAAATCAATAATGACATCCATCTCCCATGTGTCCACATTAGCTGTAGTGCTGAGCTGACATGGGAAGCATCTTGAATTAGTTATATTATCCACAAAGGCACTGACCGCTGGCTCTCACAGCAGGATCAGGGAAAGCTTGTTTTCCAGAAAAGAAACTGTGAGCGGTTTCAGCAGGTTTGTGGTTCCTGGAAGATGCAAAAAAAAAATCTCCATTGAAATCTGGAGGGAGAAACAATATAATGTGGTTCTCAGAAGTTTACAGCTCTGAAACATGAGAAAGAAAATGTGCCCTTCACACTCGCTCTGGGGATGAATATCAGCATTAACCAGCAGACATGGTCAGGGGGGTGGTTAGAACATGATCTGAATTTGACCTCTACCGAGAAGGTTTATGATCTCATCTGCTTTTTTTTTTGTTTGTCTCTGACTGTTACCACAAAACTTAGTGGAAGTATGCGTCAGGGAGTATGCGTCAGGGAGTATGGGTCAGGGAACAACTTATCAAACTTTGGAGTGGCTCCAAATCAGGGGGTGGATCCAGGATTTCTTTAACATTGCAAGTTTTTCTTGATGGAAAAGAATCATCCATGTTTAGGGGACTGATATTTATGAGTGTGTGCAATTTGGTGCAAATCCAAACAAAAATTAAAGTCCAGATCTAATGAAGTTAGAAGTGGTTTCATAAGTGGACAGTTGGGCCTTGGAGGTATGCGCTCTACTGAGTGCCATTCTAGTTACTGTTTTAATTCACATAAACATTATTTTCAGTGGACACATGATGACAGGAAATAGTTGAATTTGTTTACATTATTGCCAATTTACTTTGTTGCTGAGATGAAATGGTTTAAAGCTTCAGGTAATAACAACATAATGATGCAGTTTTATTCACTTACTGTTGGAGTTTTGATTCAGTACAAGAAGCTACTTTAAGAAACCTGGTTGAGCTCATTTTCCAAATTATCAGGTTTCTCCATCAGAAATCAGAAATCCTTGTTATCTGGGTTTTCTTAATCCCTCAACGTGATAAAACGCTAAAACGACCTGAGTCCCATTCAGGTGCTGTGTCAGAGATTTAGGTTAATGCCAAAAGCTGTTAATAATCATTACTTAAGTGCATGTGAATACAACGTGCGTGTAACCACCCTTTAGTGTCCAGTGGTTTGTGTGTTAATGGAGGCGGTCCTGGGTGCAGGTTGCCTGTGCAGATTAGAGTGCAGATGTTGTGTTGATTGATTAATCTCCAACTTTTGATGCATCCAGAACTGGGCCATCACAGTGTTAAATCCCTCACAGTGGGTTTCTTGTTTTATGATGTAACTAACACCACAGCCAAGCATTCCTGAGAAAAACACAGCCGAATGCCAAACTGAGAAAGCAGTCCAGGACACACTTCCCTTTTTTCCCCCTTGATAAAATAAGTAGCACTGTTGCCAGACAGAAATGTAATATTCAAAGAATAAAAAAAAAAAAGAATAATTAGAACTGACTGAAATTATTTCCACAGTCACTGTAAATGGCGACTGCAGGATTAGTTGAAACTTTCCCCGTCCTTTAAGCTCTTTCAAACT
The DNA here is from genome assembly GCA_026259375.1 of Verasper variegatus. Classification (NCBI taxonomy): domain Eukaryota; kingdom Metazoa; phylum Chordata; class Actinopteri; order Pleuronectiformes; family Pleuronectidae; genus Verasper; species Verasper variegatus. The sequence goes on along the minus strand of CM048046.1, from coordinate 15,518,414 downwards.
GACTTTTCATATGTGACTTTTTCCATTTTGTTCACCTGTCCTGAAAACAGCTTGGGATGCTGAGAGAAGTGGCAGTGAAAAAAAACACTGACGTTACAGGCCAGAAGGTCCAACGTGTAAACCAACCTAGAACTCCAATGTTTCAGTTTCCTTCCGTTGGCCGCCCACCCAGATTTATCCCGGTATGCCCGACGGCCAGTGCGACAATGAATGGTTCTGTTGTACCTGTGCCACACACGTAGTTCTCCAAGAGATGGAGTGAATATCAGTGGGAAATAAAAATCAAACTAATGGTAAAAGGATTGTATAGTACTTTTCAGCCCTAACCACTCAAAGTCCTTTACAGTATAAGTCGCTTTCATCGCAGCACACACCATTCATACACTGTACACAGCTGTCAGGGGCAATTTGGGGTTCAGTATCTTGCCCAAGGACAGAAAGCAGACTGGAGGGACCAGGGATCGAACCTCCAGCCTTTTTCTTTCACCCAATTTCGAAAGTGCAATCTACATTTCGCTTTGTTTTTGCCGTATGTAACAGAAACACTGCAAAGTCATCACAAAGTTGAGTATGTTTTCATAAATATTTAAGTTTCTTAGAAACACCCTTAAAGCTTTTCTGATTTAAATGTTTAGATTCTAATATTCAGTCATGGTTGTTATGGTAATTAAAAAATGCTGAGTATTTCTTTGGAGTCTGTCTCCCTCTGCCTTCATATGTGTGTTTTAATTCTCTTAATGCTCTAGTTTATTCCTCTTCTCTCTCTGTTCCTCCCCTGCCTCTCACCTTGGAACAGAGCTGATGAGAAATTGCTGCGTTGCTCTCAGCCTCAGGAATATAAATATGAGGGAACAACCTCTAATAAATATTTGAAGTGGGCAATAACTTTTCCAGTCCACACACACACACACACACACACACACACACACACACACACACACACACACACAAAATAAACTAACAAGTAGATTTCACACAGACACAAATGGGAACACCCACAAACACAGGGTGTCCATGTTATCATCTCTCAACACACCTCCTCCTGACAGACCGGTCCTCGCTGCAGTGAGAAGTGTTATATAGCGTTACATATGCATCATCACACCCAGGTTAACATCATGCTACATCATTAGCACGTGAAGGAGGGCTAGACAACGAGAGAAGGATGAGGAAGGAGGATGTAGCAACGTGCCAACTCCTCCATCTCCCCATCACCTTGGCAATAAACCTAGAAGCTAAGGCCAGTCCAAAACTGCATAAATTATTCTGTCTGGGTTTTAATTTGTCGTTGCAATAATTACTGTGACACCTAAGACAGGGGTAGTGGGAAACTCCACAAGACATAAACAGTCCACCTGACTCCGGCTTCAGACAAAGGTAAAGCATACGCTCCTGTCTGACCTCCACACTCATGCAGTAAAGCCACCAGACACTTCTGTGTTGGTTCAAATTACGCAGGGTTGTGGTGCTGTGGTTTTATTTATGTATATATATATAATTAATAACACAACACATCTTTAGTTCATAACCTCCAACATTACACATATCAGTGTTTTGTGCTCTTACATTCTGGCTATGGTTGGGGAAAGATCCTGATTTTGGTTGAAATACGTATTTAAATATTTGTATATTTGACCTTCAGTGTCATGGTTAAAATAATCATGTCTTGATTGATGGTAGGTGGTGACTGTGTTTAAAGAAATCAGCATTGATTGAAGGAATAGTGGTTTATGAAATGTTGTTCATGACCCAAGGAAATGCAGTGCAAATTTGGTTTGATTTGGTCACCGAATACATTAATAAACTTTAAATACGATGACCGGCGCTCTGTAGACGCGGTTGCTAGGACACCGGACGTTTGTCTTTACTTGTCACAGCTCAAGTTTAATTGTAATAATTAACTTTGATTCAGGCTTTTATTTCTTATGTTTCATTGAGAGTGATGCAAAACAAAGACAAACAAGATTCACTTATCCTTCTGCCCTTTCCATGTAACTGACTTGCACGATTTATCTAATGTACAAATTGAAGTATATCACGTGCATGAGGTACTACTTTTTCAAGGCTCAGCTCCCTCTTGATAGAAGAGACGTTATATATTTAGCTCTGAGAGTCGACAGACAGGATGAATGAGGCAGAGGTGCTGGGGCCGGGCACTGACTCTCGACCTGCAGCATCTGCTCCTGAGTGATACGAGCTGGCTCTGGATTATGGCCGCTCAGAAGCTGAGGCCTTCAGAGAACAGGCATGCTAAGTATGAACCTTGTTAGAGTTCGCAAACAAAAGAAATCGGGCTACTTCACCATGAAAATTGTCTAGTGAGGTTTGTGGCCATTTGTTAGTAACTTCACAGCCTAAATAACAAAACATCTCTGGGGCGCTGCTCTTATTGTTTGTGGTTATGTAATAACAATTGAATTTAGCTGTTGTTGTTGTCGATAAATGCCCACCTTAACTGCCCAGTGAAAGCCGGGCACTTCTAATGCCCCTTTCATCATGAATGACCCTGTTAGGAATTAGATGTTTGCTGGATGGCTGCTTTTGTTTCTGTTGTTACCTGCTATGGTGTCCTTGAGACTTGCAATATTGGAGAGAGGACACATTAACCATGATTTTGACTGCTTCACACAGCTTCTGATTGGCAATATGGGACAAGCAGTTATTAGAAGCACAGGTTTATTTTAGGATAACAGTAAAGGCTCAGGTTAGTTTAGGTTCTTATGGTCTTAAAGCTGAAATTAGCGGTCACAGTATCATCTAAATGTCCATTATTAAAAAAGTGTTAACGTTGAGTGTTGATGAATTGAGCAAGAAATGATAAAATCATGATAGATAATGATAGAAATATTCAGTAATGATGCAGCTACAGACATGATTAGTGGCAACATCTCAAGATTTTCAGCTGCACAGAACCCTGTGTTAAAAAGTTCAATATTGTCTGTATATCCACACGGCAACAGTGGGCCTTTGTATTTGGCATGTGGGGTTTTAAAAACAGGCTGCACTGGTTTTACAAAAGCTCAACAACTACTGAGTTAGAGGAAAAGGAACAAGTAGTTGTATTAAGATAAGTTATGGTATTAGCAAATACAGGTCGAGAGGACACACACACACACACACACACACACATACACCAACCCCACCGACACATGCACTAACCCACACACACACACACACACACACACACACAGTGACTCCATCAACAGGCTTCAGGCGCTCCAAAAGAATTTGCATTAGCTGTCACTTTGCTTAATGCAGTAGCTGTAGGAGGTTTCCCTCTATGTACTGTACATATTCAGAAGCATATCTAGGCTATATAGAGCTATACAAGTGTGCACGCCACCATTGATCACTATCACCTCCCAGTGGTCACAACATGAAGCAAGGGAATTTAACATACTGTTCAGTTCTATAGAATATGCAGAGTTTTAAGTTTTCTGTCAGTACAACAGAGTTCCATCATCAGTTCAGGTCAGATAAAAATATGATTTTCAGAACAGCATCAATGGTTACATATATGGGATGGTCTCATTTTTTCTTTTACATAAAAACCAATAATATACCTCTAATATTTATGTTTTACCTGCTGAGAGTTAATTACGGCTTTGAATCATGATAATCATGACTCATCATAACACATGGATTATGATACAATATATTACGATATATTGCAATACTGTGAGCGAGGCAATATATTGCCATTTTAAAAAATCTTATTTAAATTTAAAATTAAACTGTCATAATATAAAGAAAACACCCCCAAATTACAGAAGACAGATGACAACACTGCCAACATGACCCTAAGACATAACAATGTGAACCACTGTCCAGCCCAAATCTTACAAATATTAACTCTGTGTGTTTCTTGAGAATTGATACTGACTCACTAAAACACGCCACTCAAGTGTATCAATGTTTTCCTACAACAACCAATATAATGGTGCCATGGCAGCTGAGGTTTGTTTCTAAATCCAACCACACTCAACTGATTAAGCTTGGTAAGTGTTGCAGTTTTAATCAATTTTAACTTTCATGGCGATAGTTTACAAGCACATTATTCAAGAGTGAATAAAAGAGAGAAATTAACAGGTGAGCAATGAAACAAACACGAAACCAACTGTTCACGCTCGTCTCTGTGTGATATATACGATTGTTCCTCAGTGTGAACTGATGGCTCGGCTGATGAGCGTCTGTTACACCGAACAAGATAATGTTTCAGCACAGGAGAGTGAAGCAGATCACCTTTCATGTTTGAAACAAAAGACTGCTAACACCTTGCAGATGAGCGAGGAGCTGTTATCAAATATTCATTCATATCTATGGTGTGTCAAGGACAAAATACATATTCTACATGTACAGGCTTGAAAATGACAAACTCCACTCCTGACATTCACTGGGCTTACGTTTCAAAAGGCTGTGCTACTCTTCAATATCGCGTAGATTCAAAACCAACATGTCCACACGTGTAACTGTCTTTGCTATAAGTTGTGTCTTCACACTGACGCTCTTTCTAAATTCAAGTTTTTAAAAAGCAATTTACAAAAATTGCCCTACGATCTTTGTTTCGTTTGTCACTGAGAAAATAACACTGTGCACTGGAAAAGATTTTCTAGATTACATTCAATGTCTGTCTCATCCCCCACACACCTATTACCAGGTTTCTGCTTCATCCTGAAAGCAATAAAGTCAAATAGCAAAGTCCATGTCAAGTGTCAATCTCAAGTTGGATGCTTTTCTATATCCTCCCTTATCTCACCCTAACAGGGCTCCAAGGCTTGAGGGAAACCTATCCTCTAAATGGTGTAATTCAGGAGATGAGCACAAATCATTCTACGTTTTGGCAATAACATTGTCCAAATGTCCTCAGGTTGCCCTCAGACCGTTTCGGCCACTGCTTGTTTTTCTTGTTTGTTTGGTGTGTGTAGGTGTATTTTTAAGTATAGGGGCTAAAATTAGCTGCACGACACCTAATCTTATTTCTCTAAACCAGGCGAGAAGGTAATTGGACCTTCTTACACACATCTACACTCAGCGGCACGGTGTTACCACAGCACACAGAGCACAACACCATTGTGGTGACACATTCCATAAATTACCTTTAACAGCATTAATGTTGTGTTAGATGTTCTAAGTGTTGACATGAAGTCGTGTGTGTGTGTTAAATTAAATTGTTTACACAGTCACATTATGGGGACTTGTCTTTAAATTCTAAGGTGAAAACATGTTTGGTTATCGTTAGGGTTGGGCAAGTGCGTGTGTGTGTGTGTTAGTTTGCGTGTGTTGTCTCCCACGGATAAGGTACAATTTGGTACACATGATGCAAAACGTAGACACAAACGCATTCAGAAATGGGATTTTAGGATCAGGTAGAAGGTAGATAATGTTGACAAAGGTCTCAATTGCATTATATCATCATATCTCCATAGTAAGATCAAGTAGCCCATTAACTGTCACTGATAACCTGGTGAACAAAGCAGAGCCAAATATTTCCATGAGGAGTTGGTAGAGGCCAAGAACCGAGCTAAAGGGGAAAGAATATTGGACTTGAAATAATTTATATCGTTTGCTCTGTACCTGCTGAATTTGTTGAATAAAAAATAAAATCACCATATTAACATAAAAGGTGATGATATGTCCATATTGTACAGTTTGTTACTGCTGCACACGGATTGAAAGTTTCAACAAATCATATCACTTTTAGTTAAACTACCTTTAAGAGTGTTATTTATAACACAGCAACTGTAGAGCCATGATACCGCTGTAGGCTGCAACCTTAACCACAGCAATTATCCCCTTTGTATTTTTATATCCTCTTTTTAATTGCTTGTACTTGCTTGTATTTTTTTATGTTTTTGAAACTATAATCCAATTAAACTTGGATTTGCTATATCATCACTTCATACAGTTAAACCCCATGAGGCCCTCTGACGTGTAACCAACTGTTCTGCCCACTAGTATGGGGAGTGTTACAGGACACACTCTAAACCGGTTTATTAAGGAAACAACATGTGCTAAAGTAGAAGCTGCCTGGCCAAATGACTTGAACACACATTTGGAAGTAGACTGGCACTCAGTGGAGTGCAAACCTCCAACACTTCCCTCACCACATTTGAATTCACTAGATCTGCCACATTGGACATTGCCATGAATATCAGTCCCCGAAAAATGTTTTCACTGGAATCAGTCTGTGAGAAAATGTTGAAAAATGTATTTTCTCGAAATGTTAAGAATGTGGGAGAAAAAAAGAAGCTGTATTAGCTCCATAATCCAGAATTGGTTCTTACAGGCTCCATACTTTTACCTTCCGTCAAGTTTTGCGGTAAGACAAACAAAACTAGATCCTAACGTCGGTGAGGTAATAATTATGTAGTTATTAATCTGTGGCGTCGGATCATGAATCAGCAAACCTCTGGTAACTTTCTCCCTGATGTCCTGTGCGCGTCATGCGATGTGTGCGGCAGGTGAACTGCGTGCGCACAAAATGTTGTTTGACGTGTTTATACATTATATATACCTGTCTCATAAAACCTAGAGCGCATAAAAAAAAACACAAAGTAAATGATGGACCTTTTCCACTGAAAGTCCAGACTGACGGAGGCAGACGGCCGCCCACCCTCAGCCTGCTTCGCAAGGATTCTTCCTCTTTGAAAGAGAGTTTGTCTGTGTCCCAATCAAAAGGTGGTTGCTCTTGAAGGGAATGTTGGGTCGGGAATGAACGGGAAAAGCACAGATGTTCACCAGGTGTTCATGTGTGCTTCTCATGAGACAAAATATCTTCTGCGACAAATTATCTCTTTAATGACATGTCATGTCAGGTGACCATCACGATGAATAAAGGGATTTAATTGTCCAGTAAAAAATATTTTTAAAACTTACAGATATTCATGCATACGCTGTTGTATTTAGCAGGGTTTGTGTTCGAGAACCTGTTGTCAAATGAACAAAATGTGTTTAAATTCACCACAGGTTTTGATAATCAGGACATAAAAGTGACATAAAACATCATACATAAGACACATAAGACATCACATAAAAGTGATAATCAGGACATAAAAGTGAATCAGGACATAAAAGTGAATTACCTCTGTATTTTACTACATTGCTGTAATTGTCAGCAATTCATATTTGGTAAATGTATCACCTACCTAGAAATAACTAATAAACCATATACAGCATTAATGTGTAACTGTATATCTCTTGTTGATTTTCTGTATTTTTATAGGTCAATGTCTCAAATATTACACCAAGCATCAAACATGGTAAGACAATGAGAGCCTGTACAGGGAAAAGTGTAATATCATGATGGTGCAAACAGATTAATACTGTTTGGCAGGACACACACACACACACACACACACACACGCAAACATCCATTAGCTTGTTCTAATCCTAAAGCTGTGTCCCTGAGCCCTTACAGAGATGCAGTCTTGAGTAACGTGAGCACAAAGCCTGCTGTGTGCTCAGGTTCAGCCAGATCCTTATGGGGTTATAGATGTAATTTCCCAGATCATAGTTCATGATAGGGCTGTGTAACATGACGATGCTGTGAGGCAGCATTGATATAGGGGATACAATGGTCTCATTTAGGAGGCGAGCCAGTATCACAGCCGGCTGCTCCTTGTCTCGACATAGAGAAGAACAGACCCAGCCATGTGCAGGTTACAGCTCCTGCACGTGGTGGAGATGAAAGACCTGAGTCAAGCACACAGCAGGTATTTATTATCTCTGTGATGAGGTGCTTGTTTAGTTCCCCAGGTGATTTTAACTTGAGGCTGAGTTTAGTTGAGCATCAGAATTTGGGTCCAGAGTCAGTGTTACCTCGGCTAACAAATGAAAAGTCATTGAAATGATTCGAAATACCCATTATACCTGTAAACAGTGGGGATATGCATACTTTATATACTAAAGTCCTGTCTGACTGTATGGGCTTTATGGCTTTTAAATAATGTTCATGCTTAAATTAAATATCTCATGTTTGATTCGTGCATCTCCAGCAATAAAGTTGCAGTTGGGATGCAGGTGTATAGTATAGATATAGTATATGTACACATGAGGAATTTGACCCCAGTTTACCATTGCTCTCAGTGTACTTACACATAAATACACATACAGTTTGGCCAAGCCGGTTGTTTGTAGCTTTTGAGCCGACAAGATATAAAAAGATTAACATGTGCCTTCAGCAAAGAACAGCTTACCCTATTTCTGTGGCTCAGGTGCAATGAAACAGCCAAAAAACTGTGACACTTAAAATTGATTTCTGCAGTGTCAAAAGGAGCAGTGAAATATTGTGGGCGTTCCTAAATTATATCCCGGTGCACCTACAGAGGCATACCAGAGTAGCTAATGTAAAATGTTAGTCTGGAGCGCTGCAGTGGGTTTAGAAGTTACTGCAACCAACCAAATTCGTTACTTATTATTTTGTTGATTGATTGTTTTGTTTTTGCAAAAGATGTCTTTTGTAATGGGTCACATTCAACCATCAGACCGAAATCTAAATCAATATAAAAAATATATTAGTGGCAAATAAAAGCGTTGAAAGTCCTTCTTATTAGAAGCTAAAACCAAACAAAAATGGTTTGTTCCAGACATATCAGGAATAAATTCCAAAGATATGTCATTCAGACACAGTGTCTTTATTAAATAGTTTGTCCCATGTAGAAAAATGACAAGTTCCTTTTACTGTTGTCTTGCTCAGAACACACTGTGGTCAAAGTAAAATTAAATAATAATTTCACAGTGTTGTGTTTCTGCAAAATATTTGATATTAATAAAATGCTATACAATATCAGCTGTTATGGTGTAAACACTTAAATTGATCACTTGATTGTAGGAATAATTGCTGAATGAGAAGAGTAGAGGAACTCAACATATTGCAGAGCATTACATGGCTATAGTGTAGTTAATTGCAGTTACCGTGACAACTATTGTAATCCAATTAAAATATTTCCCCCTGCTGTTGGTATTTTAGGCCCGAGTGCAGGGGCTGTAAAGAAGAACAGAGCTCCAGTTATTTTCTTTCTAAGTGACAAAAGAGTAAACATTACTTTATTATATGGAATCCTGTGTGTAAAGGCAGGTTCATTCATTCACATCAGAGTGAGGGAAACATCCATCAAACAGACAAAGAGCTGCACAACTAATGAGCTCTGTTACAACTTTTGGACAGAATTAGAGTCTGTTATGCAAGACCAGTCTGCAGTAATGAGGCTGCGTATAGGACTTTGTAGAGCATGAATAATGTGTTTGCGTGAACGTAACCAACTTACCGAGTGCCCTTACATAACGGGGACTGTTGGGTTCCATGCGTGTGCGCTAAACCAAAACACCTCAAGCGACAGCAGTCCCTGTATTTGTTCTTTGTCTATTGCCAAAGGGCCTGTAGGAGCTCCATGTGATCAGGCTGGCAAAAAGGATCAACTAAGCAGAAATTGTTATAGAAGTACCAAAGCATCTGATCATTTCAAATGCAGCAGCCTGAAATGAAAGACGGCTCAGGAGATCAGTTACAAACTTCTGGTTCCCTATTCGTTAAGAGAGAGAGAAAGAGAGCGAGAGAGAGAGAGAGAGAGAGAGAGAGAGAGAGAGAGAGAGAGAGTCACAGCTCAATAGATGAGCCAACAGAGAGAAAAGCAAAGATTCACTTCATCACACACCACAGTCCTCTTAAGCAGAGTCAACTTAATGAAATATAGGACCTAGGTTTCTGTCACTCAATCTGAGGTCACGCTAAACTCATAAAAATGATGATAACTAATAAAACCTGCAAGTCACTTTCTCATTATTTGTGTTGAGAGCCAGGGCTGCCTCATCTCCTCTGGGTTTTTTGCTGTATTCCAGAGAATATTGATCCCGAGGCTCACACACAATCTGCCCCCACCCCCCCATCACTGCTTATTGACGCTGGGATTTTAGACCAACGCCGTCTGAATAAACACTGATCATGTGCAATAAATGGGACAAAATTGGGCAGAACAACAGCAGCCGGGGCAAACAGTCTGAGCCATGTGTGAAAACAGGCAGACAACCCCTGCATATAGAATAAAATAAAATAAATAGCAAGCTCAGTTTGGTTTCTCACCCTGATCCAAGCATGAAATGTTGGTAAAGGTTTTTGGCCTTGAGGTGTTATACTCACAATGGTACTGAATGTCCTTGTTCTTGTTATTAACTGTATAACTGTAAATAACAGGAGACTGTAAGAATTATGTTTTCAGGTCACACACTTCATCTGTCCTCCCTAGTCATAACTAGGAGAAAAACCAAAGACTGTAAATAAAGATAAATGACGCATCTCCACTTCCTCCCACTATCCAAATATGAAGCTAAAATATCCCAGGTCTGTTCATTGCCATCTCATACATTTGGAGCCAAAGTCTGCACAGTAAGTCCCACCAATACACGTGCTTGAGCAATCCTCGGTCTCAGCTGTCAGTCATCATACTGTCAATCACCTTGTTTTTAAAAATTCTAATAACTCATTTAAAACCAGATTTACTAGCAAAATTAACACTTGAACATACATCAGTGTGATAATGACTAACTAAAATGACGGAAACCATTTTGAGAAGTATTCGTTTCACATGTACTGTAACTTTTTTGTTTGGCCCATGTCCAATCCACAGACATGGAGGAGGGATTGCTAATCTATACTGCAGTCAGCCACCAGGTGGCCATCGAGACTCTTTGGCTTCAATGAGCAGCATTGTCGTTCATCTTTATATACAGTCTATGAGAAATCACATATATAAGAATTTAAGATATAGGAGAACATTTCTCCTTCTCTCATAGGAGTTCAAAAGAGTTAAAAAAAGAGTTATCTTACCCTAGTAAGATACAAGTGCCTTGTGTCTTTGTGTAGTATGTATCACATTATTTAGCAAAACCTTACTTTTTACATTAACATTGCTAAAATGGAAGAACTACCCCAGAATAATGTCAATAAATAATGCAACGTAATACTTAGTGAGTCAGTTAACTGGTGTCACCCATTTATTTACTCTCTTACAGTTTTGATTTCAGGTTTGACATTTACTGTACAAAAAACTAATTATATCTTTCAGCTTTATTCCTCCGATTTTGGTGCAGTAGAGATTAAAATGTCACGCTGTGAAGGGATGAGACTAACTAATGACCAAGTGGACCAACAGTTCCCTTCACTTCATACACACTGATGCTGCGACAGTGGCGTACTAACAATAAAAAGATCTATTTGTTTAAAGGTTGAACTATTTTTATTCAGCCAATGTATATTTCACTGCAGAGAAAAGTAAAGTGACACTGACAGAAAGTCAATAAAAAGTGAAATGAAATTGGTAACATTTTATGTAAGAGTCCTCCCACCTGGCTCCGGTTTAGGGCTGAGAGACAGAGGAACAATGGCAATCAGTGAGATGTGCAGCTGTATTCAGGTTTAAAGGGATAATTTGATTGAGCGCCAAAAGAGCGAGACAAGGGCTTGCGTAAATTATTAAAATTGAAAATACTTGACCTCTCTCTGTCTCTCTATCTCTCCCACACTCTGAATTTGTTATTGTCTTGTTGATTTAATTGAAAACATGTTTTTTAGTTCAATCTGTTCAATCCTTTGTTGAAGCCCCTTTGGCAGCAATTATATCTTCCTGTCGTCTTCGGTAAGTCTCTATGAGCTTTGCACAGCGTTGGATTTAACCAGTTTATCCCCATTCTTCATGGTAGATTGTCTCTGCTTTGTCAGATTGAAAGAGAAGAGTCTGTGAACTGTCTTTCTCAGGTCTGTCCACAGATGTTTAAGTTTAGACTTTGGGTTGGCCGCCCAACGACAGACAGAGACACATCCTCAAGCCATGAAAGAGTTGTCTTGGATGTCTGCTTCATGTCATGAACGTTTTATTACTTGAAACAACCAAACAAACAAACCAACCAACCAACAGACAAAGGGACAGGGGTGAAATCATATTGTCAGAGGTAATTATTAGAAACTACAATGAAAACCTTCTGTATGATGACTATTAATTCATCTGTGTGATCTCCATCTTCAGTCTATCATCAATAGAAATGTTCAAAGTTATAAAAATGTCTGTGTGTATTTCTTCTTGCTGCTCAAGCTTATGTGCACTTTGTGATAACTGTAAAAACGTGACAAAAACCAAAGCAGAAATCCAATTAACTAACTTGAGCAGTTAAAATAAAAAGGATGCTTGTTGGAAAAGTGCAACATAACATCATGTAGAAAATGAAAATGAAAATGTTCTTTATCAGTCATATATCATGTGTCATCTGGTGCCTTCCAAATGTTTCCAAAAGAGCTGCCACTTTCCTCAACACATGAAATATGTTTTTGACTCAGCAATGCTTTCCGTCTTCATAGTCACATAGAAGAAACCACAAAAGCACAGAAAATGGCCAAACAACTTTTCTATTGTGTTTTCTGCCTCAGAGCACAGGCCACGTGAGAGGCCGACATCAATTGCTTGTGAGATCGACCCATCAAGCTTTCACATAATCCTCCCAAGGTTGAAAAGCAGGGACTGAAAGGAGGACACGGAGGAGCCGCGTCGCCAGTTGCAAGTGTTGTTGTCTGAATGGGAAGTTAGATTTAAAGTTGCTTTTCAAGAGAAATGTACCTTTTTACAGACAGAGGTCATAAAGGTTGCTCAAGATTTGGGGCCTTCCGATGTTTTTATAACCTCAGTAGCTTTATATGACAATAGGTCAAGCTGGGACCATTTATTAGCCTGATTATTTTAATTAATACTTAATTTAGCTGTTTTGCCAACTATTTTATCATAAGTTTAGTTCCTAAGTGCCACCTAACAGTGCGATCCCTAACTTTTGTGCATTAACATGTCTATAAATGACTACACCTATGTTATGTATTTTTGTTGAGTTGTGTACGAGACTTTTCACTATGTCAAACAGATGGTCCCATATTACAGCCATACTCTTCCCTGGCTTCCCTGTCACTTACAGAATTCAGTTCAAAACTCTCGCTCTCACATATCGATCACTGCACCATCAGGAGCCGACATTTCTAACTGATCATTTTGAGACATTAGCACCAAAGTTGTAGAACTCTCTACCTACATCTACAATGCTTCTAAGCAGGAGTGATTTATGTGTTTCAGATCTGTCTGTCCAAGGACTTTTTAGTGTGTATGTGTGTAATTGTCTTCATATGTGTATGGTGTGACTCTGTTTTTGACTTTATGACTCTTTACTTACTCACTTATTTACTTACATTTCAGAGTGTTGTCTCCTTTTCCTTTTATAAGCCAGATGTGCTTGCATTTAGTTTAATTGCTGATGGAGAATGGAGAATTTCAGGAAGTAAGGTAGTAATCTGGTGGTAAGAGAGAATGCGGCTCTGCAGAGGAAACTGACTCACGTCACACACAAGTGGAAACACAATGAGAACCTAACCTTTTACTTTCCACTGTCTCAGATAGCAATGTGCTAAGAACACAACATGACCAAATTTCATTATAAGACCAACACACTCACCGGTACTCTGATGGGCTAAAGTGTTGTGCTTGGTCTGAAACCACCAAAGACCACATTTTTTTTATTGACTCCACTCGTCACTCCAGCTGCAGACAGAGAAGCATTCACAGTCTCGCGTGTGACCGAACATCATCAACGTCCCATTTTAACACCTCTATTTCCTGTAACTTCTGACCTTAATGATGCTGTCGCCTAGGAGAATGGAAAACCAAAGTATGTCCTCTTTTTGTCATCAATTTTGTCTGCTGCCTTGAGATACAGGGGGAGATGAGAGGAAGGTAATGACCGGGTTCACTGTAGCACGTGAACAAACAAACTCATTTCCAGGACCTCTGCAGGACAGATGGCGACAACACGTGCTGTCACAAAGGGCTGTGATGTAAATCATCTGTCAAGAGTCTTAACATAGAGTGTGATAGCAACACCAGCCGCATCAAACTCATCACGTCCTTTAAGACCCACTTCCAGGAGATGCTCTCTTACCTTATATATATTTCTAGTGCCTTTCCTTGCATGTTATTTTCCTGTCTCTTTATCCATGACTTTCTCCTCCTCAGTCTGTCATACTTGTCACTCCAGTTTCTCAAACATATGCACATATAACTAGAATTGCTGTCAGTAGAGCACATACCTCCACCAAGTCCCAAAGGTTCTCCTTAAATCCAATGATGCTGCCCCAAACTGTAGATATAGATGTCACAGATATCAGTCTACTAAACATGCCAGATTATTTTCATCAAGAATAATGAATTATTCTCTGAGAAATCAATGAAAAGCGTAAGAAAATGCTCTCTCTTGCAATGTTAAAGAAAGTGGAAAAAGTTCCTCAACCCACCTACTGATCTAGAGGAATGGATTCTTTCCTGACCCTCACCACATCTTTCCACCAAGTTTTGTGAAAATGTTTCCAATAGTTTTTTGACAGAAAACAAACTCAGACCAAAAAACAAACTCCTCGGTGGATTAGGCCACTCACATGCATTAAAATGTTCTTGCGAACATACAGCTAAGGACCAAAACCAATCCTTTGATTTCCAACTGTGTTTATATTGATGGTACGTGATCACTCAAGGAACATGTTAACTGTCAAGTTGCCGCTGTGGCCTCTGGGTGTTTACAGGATTCTTCTACTTCTCTGTTCTCATGGAGAGTCTTGAGAGAAGTGGCTTCCATGGAGACAAAAGATGCTGCTGTGGAATCTAAACATGTCTCTGCGCTGTCGTCTGCCACAACACCACAGCTTCAGAGGAGGAGACAACACTCCCTCTACAACGTTCTCTCTAGCGACATGTTTTGCTGCCTGAGCTACAGCTTTCGTGAAATGTTCCACAAGAAAAACTGATTTCAATTATATATAATAGAAATAAAAAAACAAGCGTTTAATTACTGATGTGGATGTCAATTGTCATGGCAACAATCAAACCTTCAAAGCATTCAGGTCAGCCACATTTAAAATACACCTTTCTTTACGCAAAAGCATTTGTCGTTTAATGTACTAGGGTCAGCAAAACAAACAGGCGACAGTGGCATTTTGTTTTCCTAATGTGCTGAGTGGCTGAACACCTTTCGTTTCCAATTTGTCCCTGCATTATGTAAAACAGCGGTCATACCAAGAACCCTCATCTGTTGGAGAAAATCTCTGTTTAAGTCACAGTTAAATGTAAGTGTAGCTGGCCCTGTTTGCTCTTTTCTTTGATTATCCCAGTAGTTATTCCAAATTGTTTGCAACTACACATTTTCATGAAATGGATGTCAGAGTGCAGAAGATTTTATTGCACGAGCCGTTTGGGACAAATCGAACATTGGGCTGAAAGCAGTTCTAAATGCAGCTCTATTAATGGCGGAGCCTCATCATTAAAAAAATGCTAATTTCTGACCAACAGCAGCGAGTAGAGTTTACGACACTCTGTCAGAAGCCATGACAACCTGTGCAAGCAGTCCTCAGGTGTTTCTGCCTTTTTGTTTTTTCATAGTCTGAAGTTACACCAAGGGATGATTTTATTTTAATTAGTGATTAATCTGTTGATGGTTTTCAGTTCATCAGTCGTGTGTAAATGATGAAAAGTAATAGTGAACTAGATTTACTGCCCAGTGGTCTTATGCCTCAACCAACCAGAGGACTTTTACTCTACATAGATTTTTTTACGGACTAATATGCAGTCACTGTGACCTTTGACCAAGAAGAAAATTTAAAACACTGGATCAGCAGCAATTCACAGGGGCCATGTGGAAAATAAAAACAAAAGTCGGCAACAAAAAAAACCCTGTTGCAGGCCTGAATGTAGCTTTAATGTGACGTGTGTGTGTGTGTGTGTGTGTGTGTGTGTGTGTGTGTGTGTGTGTGTGTGTGTGTGTGTGCATGTTACCTCAGAGCAGCTGATAAAGTCTCCTCTCACTGATCAGCAGCGGGTTACTCACCCAGGACACACAGTCCAATGACTCTCCTACTTTGTCCAAACGTGGTCCCACACGCAGAAGAAAAGAAAGTCCACATTCAGTCCTCAGAAGATGAAGAAACAAACACCTTCCTCCTGGGTCATAAAGGCCATGAAGAAGAATAGGGGCGGTTCTCCCACTGAGCCACAGGTTACCTGACTTCATTAGCAGAAAGCACATGCTTCATTCCCTGGTGCTGCACTCACAGCTCGATTTCTACTGCTAAATATATTTTAACTCTGTGGCTTTTACCCAGGGGTTACAGGGATTCATGTAATTTATAGTAGTCTATATGATATTTCCAGTATCTATACTGTACATACAGTATATAATAGGTGAAGTGAAGTGCAGAGTTTGGTGCAATTTGGCACTATTAAAAGTGGTCTAACCACAGCAGTGGTGGTGCAGATTACCATCACAGTGACGACATTTTCAAAATAAGTGTTCTGTAGTTCTATAAACGATAAATCGACTTCGGATGTCAGGGAGCAACCTATATTCAAGGTAGTTTTGGAAAAAGCCAAGAGTATAAGAGCTTATTCATTCTTGTTGTTGTTTCCTTGATGTTGGCGTGAGAAGACGTCAAGGGAAAAAAGATGCGGAGCTAATGTCACTGAAACTATGGTCATGGTTTTCTGTATCCATGACCTGTATGCACGGCGAGTGCGGAGGTATAATAGGACAATCAATTTAGGCAAAAGGGAAACACTGCTGTCAACTTGAGGTAAAGGATAATTGAAAAAAGAGCCTGCAGAGGTCTGTTGTGGAATTCGGTAATAATTCATTTTTAGGGGGTTTCTGGCTGCTATGCAAATATGTATGACTGTACATTTGTCATAATCAAAAAGTTAAAAGAAGAACAACAACAACGACAAAACAAGAGCAGGACACACACGTGTTTAAATTTGCAGGTGGAATTTGAATGATTGATGAAGGTTCCTCATTTTTTTTACCCAATACAACAAAGTGGAGGATGCACTGAGAATCTCTGCTGTCAGCGCATCTTTTATCTGCTGCCTTTACTTAATGCTTTGTAAACCTCATTGTGCCACCAGTCATGGAGCTCTCGTCACTGAGACTAAATCACTGCAGCTTTACAGATATATTTATAGACTTAGTGTTATGAACCAGTCTCTTTTTGTGCATTGTATCTATAACACTCTTTTCAGCCAGTATTGGCCTATTCAAATGCTGACATTTACAGCCATGCTACTTTTCCACTGGTTTCTCAATTGGCCTGACTTTCACACACACACGCAGACACACACACACACACACACACACACACACACACACACACACACACACACACACACACACACACACACACACACACACAAGCCCCATTGAGTTTTTTGTCCCCGTTCTACCTACAGTAACCTCTCTCTCACCTCGTCCTCCCATTGCTGAATTAGTCTTTTGTCACCATCCACCATTCGTCCGTCCCCTCAGCCAATCAGCCAGTCGCTGCAGTCTCCAGCCGGCCACAGGCTAATACAATACTCTAAAGAGCCCTGACTGATTTGATTAATCAAATCTAAAGCGAATGGAGGGTAAGTGGGGTGGGGGGGGGTGGTTGGATGATCGGCCCTGCAGTTAGACAGTGTGTTTGTCAGTGAGTGTGTGTGTGTGTGTGTGTGTGTGTGTGTGTGTGTGTGAGACAGGAAGGTGGGTATTTGGGAGGATAAAGGGAAACAATTACAGACTTGGAAAATGTTTCTCAAATTAAAAAACTTATGTTGGTGTGTTGTGTTTCAGGTTTTTCATGTCATACATATGATTCATAGTTAGTTGTTCTCTGATGTTGCCACTTAACTGGAAACAAAGAAAGTATTTGGTTTTATTTCATTTCTCAGTCCTCTTTTAACTTGCGTACACAACATCTACAAGCTTTGCAGTTTTAAGTTTCTCAGACTCACCAGTGTGTGATGATGGACACATTTGAAGTCTTTAACTTTCAGTGACAGTATCTGGATTAAGGTTGAAATCAAGTGTAATTCATCCTCAAACAAATAATTGTTTACTGTAGCTTCTCGAACCTTTATTCTAAGAATTATCAGTCAACTGGATATTTCCCTGATGCTTCCCTGTTTTTAAAGTGAGCATCAAGTGGTCATGGCAGCGACATTTAGTGTCTCATTTGTCTGAAATAATAAAGTCTCATCTTTTAAACCTGATGTTCTTACCTTTTTTTTTATTTGTTAAAGATAGTTAATTGGCCAGACGTTTGTCACAGGTAGAGATTTAAAACCAAATTTGAAAAGGACATTAAAACTCTGGGGTTCACTGACTTTTATAGACTTAACGAAAAAGGAGCAGTCTCAGAATAACAATCTATATCCACACAATTGCACTGTCAGCATTCACATTGATTGAAACATAGCCAACAATAGGTTTTGTTGTAATGATTACTTTATCATATCAGTGATCATCTTGTTCCTTAATTTGCTCATTCAGCATATCCCAAACATTTCATCTTAGTATAGTACTTTATACAAATCAGATTAAAGCAAACTAATACTATGACACTGCAGATTAAAGGGCCAGTTATTAATGCAACATGGAGAGCAGTAACATACTGTTAGTGCCACTTCATTGTCACCTTGGAAACTGCAGACATAATTTGAAAGTCTTTCCTCATTTCTTCCTCTCTGACACACTCTGTGGCTCATCTTCCATTCGTGTCAAATTATCTGTGAAGCAGTGACTGAGTGCAAGTTAATTATGAGACAGACAGACACAGGAAAAGAGGGTGAGCAGGGACCAGTCTGGGCAAACCTCCACTTTCCCCAATTACAGTGCAGCCAGAGAGCTGCCCCCGGCTGACTGGAGCACCAATTAACATCCGCCGAGAGGGGCTTTCGGAGTCTGTCCTGTGACCTGACATTCACCTTGGCATCACGTGATTTTACTTTAACAGCCAGCCAATGACACCATAATGAGATCAGAGGGTATAAAGCACCCTGCATCCCTCAGGACAGAGCTTTGGTGCAATCTACTGGCTAGAAATGAGCTCTGATAGATAATATTGGGTTATGGGGTACGCAAAAGGACCAGCAGGACCACTCCCACAGTGACCCCCACAGGACGCCATGTGTGACTCAGTAAGTCATAAACCTTTAATGGCAATGTAAGCTCGAAGGCCCGCTCATAGCTGTTAGCTTCCGCTCCTCATTAACATGTGCTGTTACAGCGAACGTAGGTTGGATATTTATGAAAATATATCAGTCACTCGTCTGGTTCTTGGGAACTTCAGGGATTCGGATATTAAAAGATTTACAGGGAAAAGAGTCATGGCAATTCTTAGATATGATGACAGGCAGAGAGCGAAGATAAGATATATTGTCTAATATGTTATATGGATGTACAACATGATGTAAAATAATCTTAATACATTTATTTCTTCAGTCGGGACATCAAGATTGATTATTATTGATGAATGTCGTACCTCAACCAAGGCCAAAGAATCCTACACATACACATACAGATTGCAGAAGAAAAGGAAGTAGTCTGATTGTTGGTCATAAAAATATCCTAATTTAGGAAAGTGGATCAGCCTCTTAACCCATTTCAGCACCAACACTTAATATGTTCCCCATCCCCCAATCAGGTTTGGTGAAAATCGATTTATTAGTTTTCATAATGGTGCTAAAAATATACCAGCTTGGAGGAGATAAACATGGGACACACACGAAATCAAAGACTCAAACAACTTAGAATATGAGTAGGACATTCATGAAATCAAGGAAACTGTCCGGTAGTGCTAAGACTAACAGGAAGGAGATATAGTATCTGACATTTTAGAGATGCTACTCCCCGAAGAGGTGCAATGTTTCTGTTAAGCTGCAACTAGTGTGGTTTTTACCTGACGCTCACTTTTTAATGAGAATATCTATGATGTCAGACACAAACAGCGCATGAAAAGATCACTGGGTTGGACTGTTAAGATGAAAATAAGACATTTGAAACATCAGCTTGGACAGTGGGAAATTGTGATTGATTTGTGATCAACATATTAAATTATTTTTTGAATGTAAATAATCACTTTCTGATATGCTGATACACATATACGTTACCATGGTTACCTGATGATGGAGCTCACTTTTGGAACAGTTTCTAGCATCAGCAGATGTGTTGCCGAAATGTGTTTGGGTCCACACACGATAAAAACCCCAATTCATTGAGTCATAAAACCTTTCTTCTTCTCTTTTCTTTCTCTCTCAACCCTTCGCTCTTGAAGTCGTCATTTCCTCTCAGTTTAACAAAGCACAACTACCCTGCAGTTCAGCACCAGACGCAGCACAGAAACTAGATAATAATATCAAAGAAAATGGGACATTGAGGTTTCTCGCACCCACTGACGATCTGACAACAGCTGTTAGAATTATTTATTTATTTTGTCTTTTATATTTTATGCCTGTGGTGCTCGCTAACACCCCGTGGAAGCCCAGCTGAAAGGAGCTGCCAGAGCAGTTATAAAATTAAAATATGAGAAATACTTATGCAACTGCTGAACTCACATAATATGCAGGTAATATATATAACTCTCTGAATGAGGAGACTGTTTGATGTGGCAGATGGAGCAGGAAGGCAGCCAGAGCACCATCCATCCAGTCCGTCACTACACAGAGGGAGGAAGAGGAAGAGAAGAAGATTTTCAGATTTTTATTCATTTTATTTTGATCATTTATTGATTGATTACTGCAGACGGGACACCAGCTGTGATGTTAAGGCGAGTGCATGGAGGTAACGCCTCCTGGTCTGGTGGGAAATTACGGTGAAAATATGCATTGCATCGGACGTAAAGCTTTGCGATATGCTCAAAACTAAAATGGACATACCAACATAGTTTCAACAAGTGTCAGCTTTGGATTTTGGTGTTACACAATTCTCTGCAGCATAGGAACATAAAGAGACTTATCAGAGATCAATGCCTGCATGCGGTATACTGTGGTAGAAAAAAACACTGTTACTCCACATCTGCAACTATTTTCATGGTGTTATCCAGCCTGTCATGTGCAATAATGCTTAGGGACTCTACCTATGAATCAACCTACTTATTCCACAAATGTCTGTCTGTCAGTCTGTCTGTGGAATGTCTATCTCGAGAACCGTTCATCAAACCAGCTTCACTCTAACAGACAGTCTGCGGATCGACTTGACCATGTCCTCTTCTACGGCTTCAGATAAACTTTAGAACTGGTCAGCAACTGCAGCCCACAGGACAAAACAGGCCCCACAGCAATACTAATATTAACCTTATTTCACCATATCGGACTGACACAGGCATTCACAGGTGCCACGGGTGCTGATCTCAGTCAAATCAACAATAGCAACAGAATAGAAACACTTAATTTTAATCGGAAAAACACTGACTATAAAATCAGTACAGAAAAAAACCCAGAATCCAGATGATCAGGGACAAACAATGGCTTCACTGCACATAAACCAGGTTGGATGAACACAAAGTTTTGTCCTTTCACTCTGCACCATACACTGCACACAAAAGGCTGAACACAACGTCCAGCACACAACAAATAAAAAGAAAGTGACAGTATATTGGGGAACTGTTTGAGGAGGACTCACTAATGACAAGGATTCATTCTGCAGTAGCTCCAGAGCATTAACAAACAGACATGTTGAGAACGGGCTGCACTAGTATCCAAAATAGAAGAAAACAAATATCATCCACAAATTAGGTGTGTACAGTTGATAATTCATGGCTTGTGCTGTTTGTCCCAGAATCATTTGAACCCATCCATGCAACATTAAACCTACTTCAGAAACATAGTGTTCATATTGCCAGTGTGGCTGAAGATCTTAACTGGATGAATAATAGTGGCCGGAGGATTTTGTCGGCCGGTTCAGAAATGAGTTCAGCATGTTTGCTCAAGCGTATTTTTAGCTTCTCACCCAGACAGAAGAAAAGCTGGATATTGTGGCACTGCTGTGAGAACAGATCACCTCAGGAGTCAGTGATAAAGTGGTGCAAAATTCAACAGCATACCAACAAAAGAGAACGTGGCAGCCAGGCGGTGATATATGATCTTTTTATACTTTCCATTCTCTCGCTTATCTCCTAGATAGAGTGGAAGTGAAACTGCAGGGAAAAGTCTTGCTCTGAATTGATTTGCTTTATAAGAGTTTTTGTTGTAAATTCCACCAAAATGTCTTTGTACTGTAACTTGTGTGATACTTCAGAAACTGAATTTGTCCGGGCACATCTCCATGTTTTAACAGCGAAGCAGCGATTGAAATGTGTCGTTCTCTGCAACTATTCAGGGCCTTAGAACATCCTTAGAGCTCTGGCTTGTGTTTCAGATTTGGAAGCTCCCGCTCATCAGCTCCTTGCATATTCTCCAAATATGTAAACGACGCACTGAGCCCACTCACAACAAGGGGTGCAGGAGTCTGACCTACATTATGATTTGGCTAATCCTCATCCACAGTGTGAAAGAAAAGATCTGCTGTTTCTTCAGCAGTCGTGAGCATGACGCACATCCAAAATAGAAATCAGAGTTACTTCAGTCGAGAAAGTGCCCGAATGGCTCTGGAAATGTTTTGGTTTGTGAAAGGCTGAATTGCTATTTCAAAACATTTTGTGCGTGCTACTACTTGAATCAGTTTTCTCACATGGTGAACGGTGAAAACCGGCAAGGTCTGCATACAGGTGTTAATGGTGTCCAACCCCAACAGTTCATACCTGGCAGCCCTCTGAGGACATACAAGTTGAACCTGCAGCCCCACCAGTGTAATGCAAGATTTTCATCTAGAGCAGCAGAATGGAAAACCTCCACCAAGTTTCTGAAGAGTTTCCTGAAGGGTTATTCCAGGAAGCACAGTTCACCCCACTGGGATAAGCTCTAAACCTGGTGTTGAGTGAACATGTTGCAACTTAATGCAAGTTTTGGGCTTAATGATCTGAGTGAAGTTCATCTGCAGTGAATTTAAAGGAGCCACCAACAATGAAGACATCCTTTGCCTTGAAGACATTATTTGTACAGTTTGAAGTGACAGACATACATATTTTCAACTTTTACTTGAAGAGAAATCTGTTGAAAATTAGTCTTTGGAAAATGTTTCAACATCACAGTATTACATGATGAAAAACTAATTAAGCAGCATTAATGGAACCTACATAATCAATGTAAGTGTACTTTAAAGAAGTGAAGGAAACTGTAAATAGACCCTTGTTATGTCACCTTCACCGCTGCCCCCACATGAGGTTTTAAATAGCATGTCTGCATTCCAGGTTTGGCATCTGTCCTCCGATGTCAGCTTTCCATTTTACACAGACGTCGATTTGGCTCTGGACTACCGCCTCTGCTGGCTGTGAGGCGGAACACCAATGCCGACCCGTTCCGCGTTCGTGCCTTTTATAGAGAAAGGTGCAACAATCCCACCATGAAAAGTCAGGACTACATCAGGGACTACAGAGAGCTTGGCAGCGAGGACAGGGTTTGCTCATCTGTGAGTGCATGGCGAGGGAAGGAGGGAGGGGATGTCAACCCACAAGCACGTGCCATGGTCGCCTGCTGTGCCACCCCCGGTGCCTTGTGGGGAGGGGAAAAAAGAGGGCTGATTGATCACCTGCTGCACAAAGGGCCATCAGGGAGCAGTCCTTCTGAGTCCACAGAGAGAGTGGAGGTAGAAAAAGAGGAGAGGCAGGATGTAGAGATCAGGATACACATATAAAACAAGGAAATAAAGTGGGGATAAAGAGAGAGTGAAAGAGAAAAGAGATGGAGCTTAAAGACAGAGACGACAGACGGAGGGCGATAGATATAAAAGACTAAAAATACACTACAGTGAACGACTGTACTTTTACAGCAGCAGACGCCTTCCACCATCATCACGCCGCAGTCTGAAGGTGGAGACGCAAAAACATGACAAGAAACAAGAGGGAGAACTCTCATGCAAGTCCATGTGACGATGGAGGCCCTCTAACGTTGTTGTTTACACAGAATCACATGCTCAGTCAGTCAGTGGGGCCACCAGTCAGTGAGTGAGACGAGTGGAGCTGTGCTATTGAACACAATGAACGTGAGCACTGAGATCACAATTACACTTTTCATACAAGTAGAAAGATGCTGCAGCGTGTCCCAGCATGCACTGAGCAGGCTGTCATCCTTTTATTTACACAAAGCACAGTCCACAGTCTCCACTGTGTGGAAACACAAAACCATTACTATTAACCAACTTCCTAAAAGTTTCTGATCAAAGGGTTTTTACATTGAATGATGAAATCTCACAGGACGAATTTGCATTGCTTAATTTAACAGAAAGACCCAACGTTGTCCTAGTTGTGTCAACAGACTGAACACTAACCTAACAATATTTCAGTTGCTGAGGTTCAGATTCACCAGTGTAGAAACACAGCTGCTGTCAGACGATGTGTGGAACTGAGTTGATCTTGTAACCAGCTCAGCTGCTCGAGGCTAAATCGATAAACACTGTCAATCAAGCCGCAACATTGTAAAACAAGATTTACCTGCCTGACACAAACGAACAGGGAAATGTAACTGATCAGAGCCAGAGCTGGAAGCCAGAGAGAAGATTTCACGATGTACTGCATCTGTTCCTCAACTACGTTCATACAATGCTTATACTGCAATTACTGGATATTTTACAGGGTCCATAAAAGACAAATTAGAAGCTATGCGACATTAAACCTTATAGCAACCAGCAACTATTTTCCATGAAGATTTAGTGGAATAATGGCGTCCTGAGCAGGAGTGAAGTCACACTCCCTCTGAATGTTGTGCTGTGATCGCAGCTTCTCGGCTCTATGTTTTGTTCACTACTCCTTATGTAACTGACACTCGTTCACCAGCGAGTAAGCAGTAAATCTAGATATTACATTATTTTGATGTCATCAAGTATATCTCTAAAAATTCAAGGTGCTGAAGGATTGCTTTTTCAAAAGTAAATGTCAGGGACACCTCTTTTCTCATTGCATTGTGGAAATTTTAAATGTTGTGCAGGATATGGGGGATTTCAGATGCAGGCGCGTTTACTTGCTGACAACTGACAACAATTGCCTAGGACACCAAGCTGAGAGGAGCCCCTCCCCAGAACGGATCATATGGAATAGTGGTTGGGTTGTGGAGTGTGGATATCTAACCTGAGCCTGTCAGGACACATCAGGAATCGACGAGTTAAGACAAAAACGTAACTGGGGCCCTCAAAGTCCATTAAAATGCTCCTGTATGTGTTTCATGGTGACATTACTGCCACTCCTGTGGACACAGTGGTGGGATGTGTACCTTCACCCATGATGTACATGCATGTGTGGATCTATATGCATCATCTGCGCATGTGTGTGATGCAAACTGGGGACCCACACATAAAACCATTACTCCACGGAGGAAATAGGATGAAAGAGGGAGAGGCAGCACGGCCAAGGAGGGGAGGAGAGAGGGAGGTTGCTATAGTGAGTGATGGAAGCCTGGAGATGAATGTAGGTCATCAATTCAGAAATGTATGTCAGTGTGTTGGATAGAGTTTAAGAGAGCGGAGCGTGAGAGACGGGCGGCCAAACAAAGGTAAGCAGTTGATTAGATGAGAGATGGGAGGAGGAGTTACTGAAAAACAGCTGGAAAGAGGAGAGAGAAATATGAAGAGGTGAAGAAGTGGAACAGGAGAAAGAGGCTCAAAGAAATGGAGAAATAAAAAGAGAGAAAAAGAGAAGGCGGTGATGTATTTTACTGCAAATCGATGGACCTGGATTGCTCAGGGATCACAGTGTGTAACCGTGCAATTAGCAGTCCTGCAGTAGGTCAACTATTCAATACCGTAACATTTGAAACACAAGACAAAGGTGGACATTGATAAAACATGGAGAGAGGTGTGTTACAGATGAGAAACAAGCTTCAGATCAGTGTATTTCTCCTGATGTTGTCCTGCCTGTGTGTTGGATTGAATACCGATCACTGCTCTTTACTGAGCTGACTGTTAAACAAACACCAGTTACATGGCGCTGTGCACAGACCTCATGCTATTGTCTACAATAGCTGCGCTGAGAGTGAGCGAGTGCATGTGTGTGCATGCAAATAGCCTTGTCCCATTTCATGAGCAGCATCAATGCTGCCCCCTCAGAGTGCGGTAGCGCCCCCCAAAGGCAGTACATGGAATCTGTTCAGCCTGTTGTCTTCTCCTGTGTGAATGGAACATCATGTACAGCAGAGTAAACTGTGTGATTGTGCCGAACAACCATCTGCAGTTTGCTTTCTGTTTCTCTCTCTCCAAAACGTGATGAAAAACAGTTAAGTTCATCTGTTACATAAATCAAGCATGACTCTGCCTGTAATGTGTGATGTAACCTCAACGTTAGAATTATGTTTTTGTACAATGTTTAAACTTAATTATAATAATAATAATAATAACAATAATACTAATAATGAGTTTAAATGTTGGCATTAAAATGCTTTCCAGTAAAAAATATGCTGTAAGCAGTGATTTAAAAAAATATGTCAAGTGCCGGCAAGTCTAATTTACTCAGATAGGAAAGTCCAGAGGCCTGAGGTCGTGATGGCAAAGGCCAAGCCACCCTTAGTTACCAACCTTGACCTCCTAGCAACTACTAGCAAATGTTGGTTGGAAGTTCTGAGATTACAGCTTGGAGCATGGGGAGTTCGTAGCTCTTAATATTGCATACCAGTTGTAATAGGGAACAGTGGGAGCTCAGCAACTGCCTCATATTAGCTGTAGAGAGGAAAAACACTTTGTCTCATCCTTTGTAGAACACTCGACAATCCTCAAAGAGCAGTATACTTGAAATTAAGCATGTCCCAATCAAATATCCACCCAGCTTTTCCCACACCCCACTGAACAAAGAGAGCATTGTGGGCGCACGTGGAGCACAAACGACAAAAACAACAACAAACATCATGTTCAAGAGTTCTGCTGCACCTCTGACACGGAGGCCTGATGCCCGAACCCGCGGAGCTGGCGTGGACAGGACTGAGAGCAGCTGCGATCAAGCTGGCATTGATAAATCTCTTGATTTAGCCTTGTTTCTAAATGAGGGGTAGATGAGCAGAAAGGAAGTCGAGGTAATAGGTTAATAGGTAATATATATTTAAAGCTGGGAGTAACTAGGGCACCATAGAGCAAATACTTCCACCAAAGCTGATTGGCCTTTTATCATATTCCATCTACAAGACTGAGATCAGATACATCTAAATTTCACCTCTTCATAGATATTAGCGCTCTACATGTGCTTGATTGTCATGAAGATCACATGATTTCTTGAGAAATTCACAAAAATGCTGAAAAATGTTCACAATATTAAAGAAAGTGGAAAATCTCTCTTGGATCCGCCTTCTTAAATGAATCTGCTTCAAAAATGTATGAGCCAAGACCTATGACAGATAAAAAAGTTAGATTTCAAGATTAAACTCATAATATAACAAGCAAAAGTCAGAAAATGTATAACTAAGTCTTATATTATGAGAATAAAGCCTTTATACTAAGAGAAAAAGTTACGTTTACGAAAATAAAGTCATAATCTTGGGTCATTTTAGAGGGAAACATAAGATCAGCATGTTGCCTGCATTAAAATGAACATTGCGGAGAATCTTTAATTTAAGTTTTCGCAAATAACAAGATCCATAATCTTTGGCTCATTACCACAATATCAGAAGAACTTTGAAATCGTCTCAAAATCTCAGGCTTTCTTTTCTTCAATATGGCTTAATACTCCATCGTAACCAACCTTCCACCAAGTAGATTTTACATAATCCTGCTACGAGACTAACAAACATATAAACAAACAGCAGTAAAAACATAACCTCCCTAGGGAAGGTATATATCACTACTCGAGGTCAATAACATTTCATAGAATCTTTACTTAATTATTTAATAGTTTCTTCTATCCTCCCTGTATGTTCCTACATGTTCACTTCCTGTTTTTCTGTTTCTTCCTTAGGGGATGTATAATACTGCTGTACATATGAATCCTTACATCCCAGTAATCCCAGTAGGAACACACACAGGCAAGATTTTATGACGATGACGTGGATGTGTGTTAGCACATATGGTATAAGTGGGACAGTATGTACTGTATGTGTAACGGTCATAGTAAATCAGAGTGGCTGTGGCCGGTGTCACTCCAGCAGAAGTTGCAGCAGAAATGAGTGGGTGGTCCAGGCTGCAGGACGGGGCGGCACGCCAGAGCTGAACTGGCAGCCCTTGTGGGGCAGACGGCGGAAGTGGCACTGCCATGGAGGTGGGATGGGCGCTGGGTGGTTCCGCTGCCCGCTGTCCTCAAGAGATCCAGTATGTGTGTGAAGACTTAAGAAATAAAATCCAGATTGTAATTATCAGCAGATGTGTGTTGTCATATTAAAAAAACAAAACACCCTATGCCATACATCTAAAGGCGATATGCACTCAAAATGCTCATACACATCACTGATTGTAATCTGTGGCGAAGAGGTTGTGTTTATTGCTGATGCTGCAGACCTGCAAGACAAGATATTTAAGTTTTGAGATCAATTCAACACCTGATTTATTTGTCACCCTGCAAACACACACACACACACACACACACACACACACACACACGAAGCACAAATTTCACCTCCACACGTGACGTATTTTCAACACACTCGCAGAAAAAGAAGGTGTTAGTTCAACCAGCACTGGATGTGAACAGACGGATGAGACAGCGAGCACGAAATTCAAAGACAGAATGGATTTTCAGCATCCTCCCTAACCACCCTACATCTTTTAATCCACTGCCTCTGACAACTGCTGCATCCGTCACTATAAACATGTGTTTATTTACCCTGGCTGCCACAAAAAGAGAAAATGTTGATAACAGACAACCATTCACACACACACTTACACCTACGGACAATTTAGAGTCTCCAATCAAACTAACCCCAATCTGCATGTCTCTGGTCTGTGGGAGGAAGCTGAAGAAAACCCACTCAGACAGATCATGCAAACTCCACAAACCAGGAACCTTCTTGGTGTGAGACAACCACTGCTCTACCGTGCCACTTGAAATATTAACATATTATTATATATTGAAGTTTACAGACGCCAAACAGTTAGAAATTATTAAAGCTGCCTATTGTAGAGAAAATCACAAAACACTTCCAATAACGAGCAAACACTTGGCGACAGTGGAGAGGGAAAAATAATCACTTTAACAGGAAATCAGGAAAATCCCGAGCAGAACCAGACTGTGGGGGGGCGGCCATCTGCCTCGACCCATTGGAGTGAGAGGAGAGAAATGAGTGAGAGAGGAGAGAGAGGGGGATAGGGGAAGAAAGGGGGTGAGAGAAGAAAACTGACCTCTGAGGGAAAGTACAAGAAGAGATTTCAAAATGAAGGAAGCTGTCATAGTTTCCTTATAATGTGAGCAGCATGTGGTCCAAAGTCCCTGCACGCAACAAGGTCACCTGTGTGAAAGCAGGTTACAGTAAAGCTCCTCTGCTTGCTCTCAAGTTCCAGCAGGCAGCCTTGTGTGTGTGTGTGTGTGTGTGTGAAGGTTGTTATTTGCTATTCACAGTAAAGCTGCCAGAGAGTGAGGCTGAATTTGGACTGAAGATGTTATTCATCACTCCACTGTCACTGCTGATTTGAATTTAATTACATCCCTTATTCCAACACGGAACACAATATTCCCCCTGAATAGTACAACTGATGAAACATCAGTGAGAAAATAAGTGCACTCGCAGAGCAAGAGGGGTGAGATTTGAAGAGAAGCACCTGCTTGTTACAAGGACTCAGAATGTGGGTCAAACTTGATAGAAATGAATGTATTCTGCAGCCAGTACACACGCCCCCCCCCGCACACACACACACACACACACACACACACACACACACACACACACACACACACACACGTACAAAGACGTGTTTCTGTTTGTGTCTCGGTCTGACCTTGGGAGGTTCAAATCAGCTGCTCATTTGCAAACACACACACACAAACACACCCCTCCCAAACCTTATTTCTATCCATTTATCAAATTTGTTTTGGCCTTTATGTTCCATCTCTGGTATTCAGAAATGGTCGGTCCCTCATTTTTTTAATCTTGATATCTCCAACACAAGTAGCAACGGTCAAATGA
Organism: Verasper variegatus; assembly: GCA_026259375.1. Taxonomy (NCBI): domain Eukaryota; kingdom Metazoa; phylum Chordata; class Actinopteri; order Pleuronectiformes; family Pleuronectidae; genus Verasper; species Verasper variegatus. The sequence continues at coordinate 15,488,412 of CM048046.1, read as the reverse complement.
CGGAGGCACGGTAAGGTGTTGCAACAGTCAGGTGTGTGGTTTGTATCAATGTTTGTCCACAAAAATGTGTAATTTCTGTAAGAGTCACCAACATATGCAACTCAAGTGTTTCGTCAGACCTGACATAAATGCTTTATGTGTGAGTTGTGTGTATCTTAAAGATATAAATGCAGAACAGAGAGAAATGAGTGTGAGGTTTTATTTTCATTAGTATTCCAGTGAGTTTTCCCTTAGCTGCCCATTAGCAGCATATTATTAAGGTCGCTGGTTATGACCCAAATACTTAGTCATCAGTAATGTATGCAGGGTCGGTCATACGAGAGAGACAGAGAGAGAGAGAAACTGAGGAAAACAGTGGATGAAAGTTGTGTTTCAACTGTCTCGACAAACCCACAGAGAATAATCACCAAATCCATTCAACGACTTTCAGTTTATTTTTTTGTTTTTCTGCCTCCAAACTCCACTTTCAACAACTTCTCTACACTAACAGCAGACAAAGTTTGTATCTTGCTGGTGGACATGAAGGAGCATTTGACAGATAGAGAGACAGATATTTCCCTTAGGTGGAGAACAAAAAAGAGCTAAAATAGGAGTTAATATTGGATGTGACCCCCAAATGAAGGATAATGGTAAATCATAGACTGTGCATCAAGATGAATGGCACGACAAAAAGTTAAGCCAAAACATCTTGATCGCTGGCAACTGTACAGGTCATTAATCCTGCCTCCTCCATGTTAATGGATGGGATAAGGAACAAATTTAAACTAGTAAAGTACACATCAAATACATTTTTCTTAATGATGTTTTATTTATGTAATTTTAGGTAGTTCTCATTACTCATTATGTTCGTTGACATTTATGACTGACAGCGAAGACTGACTTGTGATCAGTCGCGCATCAAATTCTCAATAACGCATTAATTAGAGGTGTAAAGACCTTGATTTTTTTGTTGAAGTAGCTCCTCAAAGCCAAAACATCTGTGCCAATTATTCTGTTCGACACAATCCACTGGAAATCTACTAGTGATAAAGGTTTCAGGTGACACCACCTTACTCTTTACATTACATTATACTATGGTTCATTTCTGATTGATGTGCTGAGACAAGAGCCAAAACCACCACAGGACATTCTGTCAGCCCATCACTAACACTGTCATATCCGGCGTGTGTATAAAAGGAACTTGTGATCAAGATGCCACCTCGTCAGTGATCTCAGTCTGGGAACAACATGTGCATCCACTAAGAAGGCTTTAAATATTTGACTCTTCTGTCATATACACCAGTGAGTCACCACCACTGCTTTGGCGGAGACATAGGGCGCGGACGCTGGCCATCTGGGCCAAGGAATGAGGACAGAGCCGTGGACACACAGACTGCCTGCGGGGCTTGCAGTCATTTGATGGGGGCTTATAATGATGCTCTCAACAATAGAGAGGGGATTTGTTGAGAAGCTTCAGTGTGCCTGTTGCCATGCCAATGCTTGTTGTTGGTGGATGGAAATAAAGATAGGAGGACAAGGGGGATACATCACTGACTTTGTTTACAGATGAAAAAAAGTGAGGCCAAAATATTGTGATCGCCCCCTGCAGGCCAGCGGCATTATAGGTCATAAACCCTGTTCCACTCCATGTTAGTGGATGGGCCATTGGTCAAACTTAAAAGTCAATCAAATTTTTTTCCATAGATGGTTTCTTATCATGCTGATGTATGTTCATAACTAATTTGTTCTGATAAGCTTGGTGTTTATTAGTAATTTAAAAAGAGAGCTTCACATCCTGCATGACGACTGTGACTAATTCACAATTGGGTCGGGTGACCGTCAGGGTGGGACCTAAATACCGAGCTGCTATTCTGTAATGTGGACGTAAATATATTCTCCTAATTGATTGGAAAAGATGGATGCCATCCGAGCTGAATAGAATCACCCACAGAAGGTCTTCACACAACGTGCACATCCTGTCTTAATGTGTCACTCTGGTTGTATACGCACCGGCAGGGCCTGAGAGGCTGTTAATCACACACTGGAGCTTCTCCGCTGCCAGCCTGTTGCATGGACTGTAGCACACTGACCTAGTTGTGAGCTCTGCTGTTTGTGTCTTATGCAGTATCTCTCCTGCCACACACACAACAGAGTGGGTCGACGTATCGAGGCTGCATTATAGCAAACCTTTCCCTCTGTAGTATTTCCATTAACAGTAGTGTGCATGTGAAATGTACGCGTTTGCCTTTGTGTACATGTGTGTGATTGCCTCTGTGTCTCTGTGTGTGTGTGTGTGTGCACATATGGGATAGGGCCATTATACTGTATATGTGTTAGGAGAGACAGAGATGGGTAGTTACAGTACTTAAAATCAGACACACTGGAGTTGTTGTGTAAGTACCACTGCCTTGACACACACACACACACACACACACACACACACACACACACACACACACACACACACACACACACACACACACTTGCATAAATGCCATTTTACGATCTTGCCAGAGGCGACATGTGTGGCCTCATTGTGAAACATACGTCATATCACCAGCATTACCACAAAATGGGGTCAGGTTGTAGGTCTTGACATGTACCTGACATGTAAGGAGCTGAAAACTTAAACAAGCTCAACCATGGTGACGCACATGGAGCATATAACAGACGAGCTGTTTGGGTTTGAAGACGTTTCAGTGCACACGAAATGTCATCAGACCTACAGAGCATTTGATGTTTTAACATCTGGGTCATTCATGAAAGCGATAAAGTCCAAGATTATTGCTATAGCTTTGAAAGAGTTGTTTTTATTTCCTCCTTCTTCCTGAGCAGACTTCTCTCTCTGCAAACACAAAGTCCCTGAAGTGTTTTACAGTCAGATATTGTCTTTGCAGGAGAGGAGATGGCCCGATTCGCTGTAGACTCATTTTGCCCTTGATTTATTCATTTAATCAATGCTCGATAACTAATATGGGAGCTTAATTTTCTGCTCACTCATGTCCACCATCACCTGACAATTAACAGAGATGAGCAATGAGAGAATAAGTAGGTCAAGATAATAAATTCTCCTCTAAGCTGTTGGAAGGTCAATATTTTCATTAGTAGTTTCCCCTAAAGACGTGTTTGATCTCAATTTATTTTAAATTAAAAAGGTTTAATGTCTTGAGAATGTCTTAAAAGGAGAATGTGTTAAGGTGGATCATGATCATGGATCGTGATCCTGGAGGCAGCTGATCACGGATTATGATTACAACTAGATTGCTTAGATGTACAATCCTTCTATTCACTTAAACTACAATTATTGGCAATACCTCTATCATTGCAATTGTCTTTTCTGCTCCCTTCATCTCTGTCGGAACTTTGTTTTGCATAAACACTTGAAACATTGATACACCTCTCCATTCATGTTAGACAGTGTCTTTCTCATCAATGTTATAAATACTGTTTTGTTGATGTGCTCTGCTCCTCGTGGCATCTATTACAGTTCTGTCCGACCTGGGAGAGGGGTCCACCCCATGTGACTCTCTCTGAGGTTTCTATGATTAAAGGGCAGAGGACATCATACCTTGTTAAACCCTTTAAGGCAAATTTTGATTTGTGAATATGTGCTGTACAAAATATTTGGTTGATTGATTGATTGATTGATTGAAGAGCTAAATTAAAGCTGTTAAGCAGCACCAACACAATCCATTGCGATTCTCCAGGACTGAATGCATTAGGCCACGGCCGCATGTTCAAACCTTCAACCCAGCAGCCAAAAGTGGCAGCAGAGGATAAACTAGGATTTCAATCAGAGACTCTGTGTAGAGGAATCGTCCACATACTGTATGTGTACAGCAGCACGTGGCTTTTGGGTTTAGGGGGAGATTTAGTTGATAAATTTCGTGGAAGAGACTCTGCTTTTTGACGAAGCTGAGGATTCTTTAGAGAGAGCTAATCCCTCATTAATCTAAGGGAGAATCAGGGGAACACAGTATATGAAAAAATCAAATCACTACAGTGATTTGTGCACATGAATTGTGTATGCAGGTGTTATGACATGAGTTTGATAAGTGCGTTTACATAAGAAGTGCATTTAGTGAAATGGGTTGGAACACTAGCACTACTGAATTAATCCATCTTTATTATCCATGTTTTTGTTTTTAGTCCAAAACTGTTGAAAACACAAACTGAGTCAATGATATAAAAGATGATGAGAAAAAATAAAGACATCAAACCCTTTTCATGCATGAAAAACTTCACATTATTTGCTTCATCAAGCCGTTTTGTGTCTTTATCACCAGAGTCCAGGGACACGTGTGATATTTGAAATCTTGCAACAGACCTTTTTTTTGACTCGCACAAATTGCACATTGACTTTTTTCAGTTTTTCAAATGTAATCTGGGCAGATCATAGTAATTCTTTGCAATCTGATTCAAATTATTTCCATCACTACCCACCCCTGTAGACTCACTCAACTAATTTAAACTTATTCTGTGTTAAACTAGTTACATTAGTTTCTACCTCATGAGATTTTCACATTGACTTTGAATGACCTGAGGTCCAGTTTCTAAAGTGTTTTAAGACCAATATGATCTTAATCTCATTGTAACTGTAAGAGTTCAGGTCATCTCATCCTTCAGATGCGTTTGGCTTAATCAGAACTGAGGCTGATACATTTAATTACCAACAGAAAAGCCACATTTCAGCCATAATCCATAAAAAGTGAGTGAACTCCACTGCGCTGGGGACAAGTTCAATCAGAATCCCCCAGGTTGCCACCTCCGTTTTCAAATCAGACTCTGGAGCTAAATACAAGATTAGATGTCCACATTGGACATTTCTCCCCGTGGACTTTGAAGTAGGGCGACACAGAGACCTAATTTCGGCGAGATGGAACCATATATTATGTGGGTCAGCCTCCCAGCCAGTGTTCACAGTTTGCATCCTCCCAGAAGGCATTGTGATTCCATATCTTGTGAATAAATGACTGTAATGTGTCTCGGTGTTGCTCTTGAGACCCTCTGTTCATATATATCTCACTGTCTGCTCATTGTGAGACGCTGCCTTCCCTGCGGTTTGTGATGCACCTCGTACGCCTGTGCCCCCCTGATCTCACGTAGTTTACCTTGTGTCATTCACATGATTAAAAGTGAATATACAGAACATATGAGGAAATGAGCTTACGTGTCTGGGGCTGTGCGCTTCCTGTTGTTGTATTTTAACTGTGCTGTGCTCCATATACATAATCCCTGAGAGGCTTTCCGTAACACATTATTTCACAGAGGCTTTGTTACATCCACCAAGGAGGCTATGTTTCCATCTATGTCTGTTTGTTTATTTCTCAGTAGGATTATGCAAAACACTTGGTGCAAATAGGTTCAGTATATTTGAAGCAATGTCCCAGAGGGGTTGGGGGGGGGGGGTTCTTTTCTGGGGTCATGGGCCAGAAAAGAACCCATTAAACATTTGGTGCAGATCCAGGAATTCTTCTGTTTTTGATATTTTTGTGAAAAACTATGGGAACTATGTAAACAAAGTGGCTGCTGCGAGATAAATCATGATCTTGCAATTTCCTGAAGTAATATCGTTGTATCGGGGATCTGTGATATTCAAATCAAAAAATATTTTCCAAACCTGCAAATCTCAACTGAAAACCAGAATAACACTCAGTAGAGTGCAGACCTCCGCTAAGGCCCCAACAGTCCCATTAAATTCAATGAAGCTGCACCAACCTACACACACTTATAGATATCAGCTCCTTATATGAGCCTTTTTTCATCAAGATCAATGAATCATTCCAAAACTCTGAAAGTTCAAACCCACAGTTTCAGTGTCTGTCACTCAGACATGCAAAGGTTACAGGGGATCCACAGGCAAAAATCACTACAACTAGAATAAACAAGCAAAAAATCCCAAAACAGAAGAAGGCAGCAACACTTACAGCACAGAGGAAGTTACAAAGGACAACAGGCAAGAATGCTGGACAGATCGACGTGAAGCACAACATGGCAGGGAAGTGTGTGTGTGTGTGTGTGTGTGTGAGAGAAGGTGTATTATACTGGGTGAGATGGTGATGAGGTGCAGGTGTTGTGAGTGCAGTGGGTGGGACAACTGAACAATGGGAGGAAGTGAAGCTGGAGACCATGACCAGAGTGGAAAACAAAATAAAACAGGTCAAAAAGTCAGGACGGGTCATCTCACAAATGGACTGGGGTGAAAACATAACCTCTAAGGTGGAGGTAATAACCCCTAACCCCTAACCCTAACTTACCAAGGTCGTACAAACTACATGGTAGCAATCGATCAGGCGTCATCCAGCATTACAGGAAAATAGTATTTATGCTTCACGACAATCCTTAGAGGAGGGTGTCTTGAGATTAAAAGGCCAAAACCCCTGTTGACACTAAGGTACAGAACTGAAGATATGTCCCTAATGGAAGAAACGTACAAGGGATATTTACCATCATGTCCTACATTCTAGAATAAAACATAATTTCATCTCCTGTTTGGGATTTCATTTGCTATAGTTTATAATATTGTCAATCCACAGAGTTCAGGTTATTCCACTGTTGCAGTCATTGGATGTCAGTCTGGATATCAGCACCAGCCAAGTGTGTGAGCCCGATCCTTAAATCACACATACATGAATCAGCTACTCACACTCAAACTAATGAGCCACAGAAATGATGTTGACCGGCGCTGACACAGTTTCCATGTCGTTGATGTTTCATCTGTCGGTGATTCACAAAATGTCCCCCTGCTGTCATTACCATCCCCTTCACTTGTGTGTGAGATATGGCTGCTGTGACACTGGGAGGTGCAAAACAGAGCAATCTCTGAAGGCCGCAGATGGTGCTGGTGTGTGTGAGTGCATCTTAAGTTCTGTGTGGCTCTTTATGAATATGCAAAGCCCCCGGAAGATAAGAGCATGATGATTAAAAATGGACAGAGAGTAGCTCAGCTTCTGTGGATATAAAAGATGGAGTCATGTGTATTGAACATGATCAAGAGTCTTTTCTTTTCTCTCTGGATCCTTGAGGGAGACTCGGGCTGGTGAAAAGCACTTCACACCTAAGCAGCAACACTTATTGTTTCTGATTGCGGATGTTCACCTTGATATCGACCATTGTCGGCGGACTGTTGTGTTGTCGGGAAATTAAAGGAGCTCAGCAGCTTTCGTGGCGGCTTCTTGAATGAAACACTTTCATACATATTGACTTAAATGTAAAGGTGAGTCACGGCTGAGTAAACCACATGAGAGAGTCACTAATAGAGGCTGGGATTGAAGAAATCATTTTTTTACGAGCTTTTTTCAACATTTGGTGACACTAGGAACCAAGAAAAAAAAAAAGAAGGTTAAAAAATGTAATAAATCAACACACAGTCATTCACACAGAGTCTGGAACTGCTGTGTTGCTAAGTTACATGTTTGTGGACAAAAATTGTAAAAGCTCGAAGCAAAAAACTGTGACTAAGTGGCAGTATGTTCAATTCTAAAGGTTTGCAGATCGAGCTATAGATGCAGATCCTAGCCCAACAGTCCCCTTAGATTCAATCAAGCTGCAGCAAATTACACACACTCAACTCATACACATTAACTCACACGCAATTATTCTCTGTAAAATCAATGAAAATGTTAAAGAAAAAGAACAACACACATCTCACAATGTTAAAGAAAGACATGTCTCAAACCACATCCTTCCACCAAGTGTCATTATAACCCTTCCAGTAGTTTTTTCCGTAATCCTCCAACAAACAAACAAACACAACCTCCTTGGTGGAGATGATAATGAAGGAATCTTGATGAAACAAATCAGGCCTATTCAGGGAGCTGATATCTATGAGTGTGTGAATTTGTTGCAGCTTGACTGAATTTTAAGCGACTGTTGGGTCTTGGGGGAGATGTGTGCTCGACTGAGTGTCATTCTCTGCAAAGCATTTCTCTGACTAATGGTACAAGTGGCAGATCCAAAAAAATATGCCCCACCCAAGGAATGGAGAGATTCAGATCTGGACATTAGGCAAATCCTCTCTATAAATGTGTATTTCACAGTATTTTGTGTTTATCTCTTGATCGTGAAATCCCAGTTTGTCACTATAGTAGAGACACTGGGCTCATATCCTTCAGGTGTGTGCAGAAACAGACAAGTAAACCAGATCAATAGGTCACCTATTGTCCTCAAACATATATACGAGTGTCATCATGGGATGTTTCCGCTGGATTTTAATGCAGCGCTGATTAAGTGAGTCATCTACGACTAGCAGTTACAGCAGCGATAGATCCTGAGGAGGGTTTTCTATCGGCAGGAAACAGAGCTGCAGAGAAACACTCCTACTCTCACTAAGCTGTGTTGGACGTCGAGCTGCTGCTGCTGCTGCTGCTCGCCCTGGAGGTGAATGTGCGGTTTGTCGATGAATGCTGGCTGAGGGATTTTAGAAATTACAGTACACTGATGGCCTGGACAGCCCAGGGTTATTGTGCTGGAGCTATTATAATTTCATCAGGGTAGGAGCTGTAATACAAGGCCAGGCTCTGGAAACTCAAACAGCCAGGGGAGACTGGAAGTGTGAAAACTGACTTTGTTAATGGTCTGTTGGGAGGAACAGATGAACAGTGTTGCTCTCTTGTTTACCTGCACTGAAATGCCTAATGATCCATGAAGTCACGCATGTGAGAGATTTCTCAAGTAGCGCAAAGATCTTTATAAAAACATGTGTAATGTGCTATTATCTATAAACAGGTTAATTTTTGTGCAGATCTGGATAATGATACGTTTATTGTGAATCAAAATGCAGTACAGGTATTCGCAACATGGAGATAAAAAGGCCATAAAGCCTCGGTGGGGATATGAACGGTCTGAGTGCCTAATCACACCAAGGCACAATATCTGCTATCAGAAAAAGAAAATCTAGAAAAGCACGAACCAGCTTTGTTTTCGTCTCTTAGCTACATTATTAAAAGAAGTGCAGAAAAAACATCATTGAAAAGAAAGTAAAGGTCACAGACATGGAAACCAACAAAAGTCTCTTCATTGTAGAGAGAAATTATCTTTATATTCTGCTGTTTTACTGTTGAATGTAAATTGGGTTATGATAATGTTCAAAACTCCCCAGTATTCATGATCAGGTGCTGATTCTTCTGCAGGAATATGTTGAGCAAAGATGAAACTAACCACTGAGCGACTCTGAAGACGCTGCAGGCGAAACACACGGTTCCCTCACAGTGAAGTCATTCCACTGTGCGGTGGTTAGTTCTGATTTTCACTTGGGATATCGTCACTGCATTTAGTGACTGAAGCTGGCTGATGCTGCAATTCTGTCCGCGTTGGCAAGCTTGAGTGACGGAAACAGGTCGTGTCTCGCTCCTGGCAGACAAACAAGAACACAGCCACAGGTGCGTACGATGACAAACGTGCAGGCGCTCCCATCAACGCACATTGATTTCACCACCTCAGTCTAACCTTTAAGTGACTAAACGCATCATGTTCATCGTGAGTGTTGTCAGCTCTGCCTCCCACACACACACCCACACACAGAGAAAACCTGTGTCTCATGTGAACAGTTCAATAACTGGAACAAGAACACAACAGCTTTTGTTTGTCTTTAATTTTTTTTTAGAAAACATGAAAATCATCATGTAACTGATTTGGGACACATATAGAGGAAATAAAATCAGGAAGCTCGTCTATAAAAAGATCATATTAAACTACTTTGAGTTTTTAACACTGAACACAGCATCTTTCTAAATCGAGTGGATTCTGAGTGAGAGACGAGACAAACACAAAAATATTTATGAGCCCTTTAAAAATATCATTGCACATAACAATCGTTTTCCCCTTTGACACAACTGTGAAAACAGTGTGACTGATGGGTCAAAACAAGGATACTACCTTTATTACATTTATTAAATTGCACCTGTTCATTCATGTCACCCTCCATCTTAAATCTCTACCTATTGTCACTACCCCATGTTATACACAGGAGAGAGAGTGTGTGTGCACATAAAAGCAAGAAGGAAAAACACATAAAGCTTGAAGTAGATGGATAATTAACTATTAAATGACGACATTAGTGGTTTTTGCACATTTTAGCCCATTAGCTACAAGACAGCAATATTTCACATGGCTGCCAACCACAGACTGTAGCTAAAGATGGACGACATCACAGCTCCCCACAAAGTGAAGCCAAGCCTTCTTCATGTTAGTGGATGGAACATGGACCAAACGAATATGTCATAGCACACGACTTTACTCCATGAGTGCACAACTATGAAGAACTGGTTTTCCTTACTTTCGACTGCAATGCATCATCATTACTGTATATGCTATACTTTTCTCAAGCAAATACTATTCTGCAGTTTTCGTTGTGAAAGAAACTGAAAGTTATTGAGTAGGGTATCAATCAAAAGGATACAGTGTAAACTTTAGAGTAACAGTCATGGGCTAAAATGCACAAAAACACCATATGTAAAACCCCCAAAAAAACACTTCACAATAAATCTGGTAATATAAATGCAACCTACGGTACTGAACTCTTCATAATAAAGCGTGTGTTTAGAAGTTGTAAAGTGCAGTCACAAATGGAGGATCAAAATTGTTTTTTCAGCATTCACACTAACAATTGGTTTTCAAGCTAAAGAGAGTCGTTCTGAACGAGGCAGAAACAATACTGATCAGCTTCAGAGTGAATTGAAGGGAAGCTTATTGATTTGGAGCGATGTTTATTCTCAAGTGTCGTCAGCAGCCTCACTTTGACTCCACAGGATATTCAGCAGCTTCAATGTCACTCTGTGTGTGTGTGTGTGTGTGTGTGTGTGTGCACACGCTTAATTGTGCACCACCTCAGACATTCTCCAGACTGAATGTTGAGTGTATACATGCCTCAGAATGTGGGCGTTTATTCAGTTGAGTACAACAAGGAAACTCCCTCCCTCTGAAACGTATGCTCTGCTAAAGTGGGTTTGTGTTTGTCCTTGGCTGAACCATAAATGCAGAGTGCTAACAACAGCCATCAGTCACATTATTGTTAGCCACTATCTACTTGACCCCCCCCCCCGATGTGATTTTTTTTATTTTTATTCCTCTTCCTATCTTCCAAGCTGCAGGAAGACGTGCTTGAAAGAGTGTTTGTGCCCTGCGCCCACATGGCTCCAAAAATGTGGAGTCAACTGCTGTTAAACATACCCCTCCCTCTTCTTCCACGAGCCACAGGGGTGGAAAGCAAATGGCACCAGACGAGCCGTCACCTGGTGTTGCAGGAAGATAAAGTGACACAGGCTGAACTCGTCCCACTCATGGAAGGGAAATGGAAAAAAAGAGGACTCTTGTTTTTAGGTGGCGATTAACACATTTGCTGACTATACTTTGTACTGATATTTCAGCATTTGTTGGCAATTAGGGCAACAACTAGAAATGATTTCATCATCCATTAATCCTCTGATTATCTTCTTGATTCATTGGTGGCTTATTTTGTCTATAATGTCAGAAAATGGTGATAAAACATTGTCACATGTCTTGTTTTATTAAGTATTCAATTCTCACAATTGAGAAGCTACAGCAAACCATCATTTGATAACGATTAAAATAAAGTGATAAAAACTACAAAATAGTGGGTGACTAATTATTTTGTTGATTTAATCTGTGCAGCCCCAATGGCAACATCAATTAATGTGAATTATCAACTTAAAAATCTTCCACTACTTTGTGTAAAGGAGTCGTCTTTTAGACTCTCCTCAATGAAAATTTAATGAAAGCAATTAAAGCAAAACGAAATTTGAATACGAACGAGGGCAACACTGACACAGTGCCACTGCAGCTCGCTCTGACAAAAACGTGGAATCACCCTGCAAAGTGCATCTTTGGCCCATCACAGATAATCCAGAGCACTTTCCTGGTAGATTACTTGTTATTTTCGAAACGATAGCCACTGTACTAAGTTTTCAACGGCAGAAACATCCATCCTGATTATGACGTCAGCTATTCTTTAGTCTTTGAGAAACTGATACGTCTTCATATCAGTGGATCTGTTACTGAAACTGAAATTCACATATTTCTTCATCTTTGTACCACAGGACATGATTAGTGCAGCCCTCGTCATTGCTGTAACTCCAAGCTGTTTTCTCTAAATTGACACAGATGAACGCCATACTTGTAGTAAGTGTGGGGGTCTCTTCACCAGCCCCTTGACCAGCAGGAGGCAGAGTCTGTGGCTAGAGGCGCACGATCAGGAAAGTCAGGATCTTTACTCCCAATAAGCAGGAAAAAGGATTTCTCTTCCAGCAGCAGCGCGGCACATAGATCAGTCATCTGGTATGGGGGAGTTACAGTTACCATGGTAGATGTAAACAGGTCCTTCGCAGCGATAATACATCTGAAACACGTCTCCGTATCCGTGGTCCCTCCACCAGGTGCACAGCTGTCTGTTCCAGCCGCAGGTCAGCGAATAAAACAGTTCAGGGTGCTCCATGCCGATCATGGTGAAGAAGTCCTGGTCACCGAGGTGGCCCCTGAAGCGATACTGGTCGGCCAGTTTGGCCACATTACTGGGCTTCAACAGCTGGTTGTAGAGAGCCGAGGCCCTCATCGCTCCCAGGTCCAACAACATCACGCCGCTGTTGAAGCCCGGGAGGCCTTCAGGAGGAGGTTCACCAACTCTGGTCTGAGGGTTCTCCTTACGGTACTGCCAGAAGGTGTGTCTGCAGGAAGAGGGGAAGAGGTGCACGCTGGAGCTTAGTCCACAAAGCTGATTTCAAACATGAACTCAACTTCAGATAATATCCTGGGTTGTATGTGAGAACCCAAATGTCAAAGTCAGTTGCTTCCTGCCAGCCCCCTTGTTAAAACTCTGGATAATGTCAGAGCCCATGTGAGAAGACAATATTATGCCCGGAGACAAGAAAGGCAACACAAACATCTCAGAAATCACTTAGAAGATGTAGAGGAAGATGTTAACTTGGCAAGATAATTAGATCCGAGAGCTTTTGTCGACAAGGGCTAAGGCCAGTTTCAAGCCCCATCAACAAACTGTGGGGAGTGATTCACATATTGATAAATTGATAAAGAAATTATTTTATGTTCTGGTCGACAGTTGTTCTCTCAGTCACACCAGTATTAAAACAGACATATTTTTGTTTAATCAAATTAGTAAATTGAATAATTGAGTAAATTGAACAATTAGTAATTTATTTTAATCAAGTAAATTAGTAAATTAGATTACCCTGTGCAAAGGGAAAACACATTTGTGCAGAGGTTTCATGTTGAGTCACACATTTTCTTCACAGTGGAAGTCAAAATGGAGAAATGATCATACTGGTTGTGTCAACGCTGGAGACTGGAAACTGCTGGAGAATTTACAGGAAGAGGCACATTGAGCAGTTGATTCAGAAACAGGAGTGAATGTTACCAAGCTGTCAGCAAACTATAATTTCACTGAGACACTTTCTTGTGCCTGTTGTATTACCTATGATTAAACTCAACCACGGGTAAAATAGGCAACACACAGAGCACCACATCTCATGAAGAAGATACTTTCACATTGCCAAACTATATTCTGGATAAATATATAAATATTGAGTAACCAGAAAAGGTAGTTGCCGAAAGGTCAGGAACCATGAGTGTTGTATTAAACTCATCCCTGTCCACATTCAAGAAGCTGTGCCCCGATGGTAAAATGACATATGGATGCCCTGTGCTCAGAAGAAGTGATGGGGAATCTCTGTTTGACTCGTTTGCTGAACAAACACCGAGAACAAATCAGGAAGAGAGTTGGGACTGTGGAAGGCTTGTGCCAACTCACCACCACGTTCTGCCAATACACCAACTCTGAACGACACACAGAGCTTCATTCAGCAAACATTCAGATGCATAGATTTGATATAGGTACTCGCAAGTAAGACTTAATGAGGGATTTTGTGAGATTATCTTGTTACTTAAGGTTTTCCAGGCAAGACAGGTTTTAGTCTAGTTTGATAACAGTACTGGCTTTATGTTACGTAACGTTTTGGAGAAAGAAAGGTCACTTTTTTAGGCCCCCTGGACTCACATTAATGTCAGCAAATCTATCAGGTAATGCTGGTGTATTTTTAGAATGTATGAAAAATCTGATTACAGTAAAAATGCAGTCCTGACTTAAAATTATTTTTAACAAATTCTAGATAATGTTACTCCAGAGAAATGCGTTTATCTCAAATATTTTCCACTTCTAAAAAACAGATGTCACTTACTGAATATACTGAACGTGTGTGCAAAACCGAAGTTCTCAAGTGGGACAAGATGTTCAAAGAATACTGAGCTGCAGCAGAGGAGTTTAAAGCCACAGAGGGAGCCGGGGGTTTGGTCGAGGTCCAGTTCACTTGACTGGCTGGAACCGTCCTGTTGCATCCAGAAAAACAAATGCTCTCTTCTTCAGTCACTGAGCTGATGATCGTCTACTGAACCGCTGTTGTTTGTGATAGGTCCACGTCTGATGTTCTCTTTACTGCGCTTCTGTTGGTGCGGTTTTTAAAACTTCTATCAAATTGTGGCAACTGGCTGGACTGTTTTAAAGAAAGTACAAGATGTTTTTTTCAACATTCTGACTAACAGCTGGTGGAGTGTTGTTTCACATGAATAAGTAAGCACACACACACGCACACACACACACACACACACACACACACACACACACACACAGGATTATTCTTAGCACTGGCCTGGCTAAAAGTAACCTGTGGATTAAATATTAATGGTAAATGCTGCTCGCTAAAAACACACACAAGGGGATTGCAGAGAGGCAAAGGGCAGTTAAAAAAAAACTAAAACTTAAAAATGTACTATCAGCTGAGCTCTGCCTGCTGTTATGCTGCAGTTAAACACACGTGGGGAAATTGTGTAGAATAATTATGCTCGTTATAGCATAGAGGGTACTTTCTTTCTCTCTGTGCAGTTTGAACAAATCCAGTGGGAGCTGTGGATTCTCTGAGTCACACTTTGATATTATTACTGACCTATATTCAGCAGCTGCAGCTCGTCCACACTGTTCTACACAGTGTGTGGGTTTAGTAGCTGGGGACTGGTGGCCCCTGTGGAGCATTTATCATCTTTAAAAGACATACATAGGGGCTACGTGCCTGCAGACACATTCAGGGTGAGCACGGTCAGCGAGGGAACATTTACACAGGTTTTTCCATTGGGCTGTTTGGACTTCACATGCCAACGGCGGTCATGTTACACAACTGACACCACACTGGTTTAGGGTTAGGAAAGATTAAATGGGACATATTATGCTTTTTCAGTTTTTCTTTCTTCCAGTGTATTATTATGTAAAAGCTCTGCAAAGTTAAAAAGCTTGAAGTCAGCTGAAACAGGGGCTCCTCTCCCCCATCAGTGACTGATGCAGTTGATATCACATGGATAGTTGATGTAAACACTAGTTCACCAGTCGTGTTCATTAAAATAAGTAATAACCATCAGACAAAGAAAATCAAGCTCGACCTCTGCCCTTTCATAAAGTTTCCTGAAGTCAACCTGGTCGATCAACCTGGACTTTTTCTAGATTGCACTTTGAATGAAGTCATGGAAATTAGCAGAGGCATTAAAATACACATGAATGAAAATGTTTCCAGTCATGTTCTCACATAAATAACATCAGGAACTATTTAGAGAGCTGCGGGCTCAAATCATTACATGTTTACAAGCCTCTAACTTTCACATACTATATCAAATACCTCAGTGTTGTTTTCAGGCTCATTTCAAGGAATTACCAAGAAAAAACCTGGAAAGAGTTTGGCCAACATCATCCAACCCAATAACCCAAATCAGTCACATGGGTCAACTTCAACATATGCTGCGACAGTTTCCTGTGAGATTTGAACGTCGGGTACAGAATGCAGCTCTGTCCTTGGTCACGATAGCTGCAGGGGTTTCTGTTCCACTCAAACCACACTAAGTCAAACTACACCTATACAACCTCTTACAGTAACTGAGATCACCGTCCACATGAGCTTCTTCTCCAGCTCTGCCAATTCAGAGCTCCATCATCTCCTTCCTGCAATTTTCCCTGCCACCCTTTCAAGTGAAGCGTCTCTCACATGCGGGACACTGAGAATCATTAGCAGGTGACAGGGACATTCTGTCCAAATGTGTCCTCCGTTTTGTTCGGGACGAGAAACAGCCTGCTCCCTGAAAGCCTTGGAAAACACTCTCGACAGAGGGGAGTCTGGTTCTGGGGAACCCAAAGGAAATGTCTTGTGTTGTTCATCACACAGTAGTTTGGCAACATGATGAGGATATAGTAAAGACAATTCCAGCGTTATGAAAAAGAGGGTTATAGAAAGCATATGGTGCCTCTGCAGATATAAGATCCACATTCACAGAATCATAAAATATCTCAGAACAAAGACTTGAATTAGCTACATAACTCAACCATCTCACTGAAAATACCAAGATTCACAACCACTGGATTAAAAATATTTCACATTGAATATTTGAGTCCAAAAAGGAGGGAGTATGTGGGATGTATCACACAATGGAGACTCAACGTGATGTCTTTCTTTGTATCTGTGGCTGCGACACTTATGTACGAGGGTCTTGTCTCCTGGGTTTTTAAAACATTACTAACGCCGCTGCAGAGAAAAGACACGGGGCATTTGTTCCAATAATGAACTTCTCAGTGGCAGGATGTGGCTGGTGGGAGGACGCATTCTCCTGCAGAACGCTCTGTCCATTAGCACCAAAACAGAGTGGGAGCCGAGAGCCATCCACACTCTGCACAGGAATACACTCCAGAGAAGAGGATGCACAGCTAAGGCTTGGTAATACCAGCTTTCAAAATGTACATTCTCCATTGGCCACTGGCTAGTGGCTAACAGGCCATCTTACTGGGCTAAAGGGCTGGCAGTAGATTTGTTCCTGAATGTTCTCTCTGGCTGGATTATCCTATAAATAAAGACAGTGTAACTATACTGGTTTGTTTTGGGATACAGTGCAGCTGCGTGGATACATTTACCTAGTGAATTTCTAACAGGCTATACCACAATGTACCCATATAAGACATCCCTGGTACACATATTTTACTGTCTTATCAGTTCCCAATCATGAGGTATTCTTGACCTGCATGGCAGATGATTCGATTCCTGGTTTGTTCCTGCGATAAAGATGTTGGGAGAGGCTTATGACTCATCTGAATTCTTTCCTGTGATAACCCTAAACCCAGTCAATAATCTTTTCAATCTACATGAAATGTTTGGATTTTTATCCAGTAATTGCACCTGGCATGACAAGTCTCCACGGATCAAAGCGAAGCTGTAGACAATATCTTATATCTTTGAGAGTCTCAGTGATGGACTGCTGTCAACACTTTTTAATTTCTTTTTAAAAAAATAAGAAAAATCAATTACTGGTTCTGGAATGTGCTTCAAAAGTCTGAACTTGAAAAGTCACGCACTCACACATGCACACTCTCTTGTACTTCTATCTTAGTGAGGAACCATCACACTTAAACCTACCTAATCCTAAATGCAAGTCTTGAGTCTAAAACAAGCCTTGGAATAAGTGAGGACCGGCCAAAATGTCCTCACTCCGTTGGTTGTAGACTCACACACACACACACACACACACACACACACACACACACACACACACACACACACACACACACACACACACACACACACACACACACACACACACACACACACACACACACACACACACACACACACACACACACACCTTTGTTGACGTCCTTCAAATGTTGAAACTCTGATACTGTTCATGCTAAGAGGCACAATCTCCTTGTGCTGCTGATTGTTCTATTAAATAAAGAGTGTGTGGGCACGTTACTGACGGCATCAGTAGGGGATTCCCAAGGTCAGTAGAGCATTGAGCCAGAGCAGTGGAGGGGCAGAGATACACATCTGTTTAGAGATGTTGGTGCCAAATCAAGTCTGCCAGGAAAACAGCTCCACTTCTAACTTAGGCAATAGTTAGCAGGTTATTTTATTATTGTAAAGTTTCATGAATATGGTGCTCGTGTTAGTTCATGAAATACAGAAGGAAACTTACAAGGGCTACTTATGAGTAAAACACTTGAAAAATCGAACTTGCAATTTATGATCTTGTTTCATTTTCACAAACGTTCAGGGTAATTCAGAGTAAAAAAAAAAAAACCTGATTGTATGTTTCTACCAGTAAGCAGCTGCTACTTGAAACTCCCACCTGAGTCTGTATGGGGAAAAATAGATCATAGGGAGATTTGATGAGCACTGATTCCCAAAACTTCTTACTCAACAACTTTCCAGACTGCAAAGACTTACTGTTCCAGTAAAAGCAGAAGTTCTGGTCAGCAGTATCTCAACTCTACAAACCTCAGTGTTCTTCCCTATAATTGTACAGCCCCTGCAGACCACCAGGCCAACTGAGATATTCACTTATTTGGAAATCAATAATAATTTGAGTTTTGTGCAGCAAAATGTAAGTCGACCTCTGTGTTGCCTGGGAAACTCTTGGCATGATGGTACCACCGCTATCAGAGTCCCTTTTAATTACTGTGGAGCGAGAACACGAAGGGCACAGACTGTGAGCGTCTAAAGAGAGAAAAAGCTTGAACATTGAGAATGAATAATCAAATACATTACAGTGTTTTTCCGAAAAACTCTAGAACAAAGCAGAAATATAAGGGCAAGGAAGGGACTTAAGTTAGCAGATACATACACATTGTTGATGTTGGTTTAAGTGAAGATGAGCCAGTGAAAAGAAATAAAGGCAAAAATCTAAACTCTGAGATCTTTCGGTTACTGCACATGCTAATGCTAAATTATGAGTCGTGTTTATTAGTGTAAAAAGTATGGACTAAGATGGAAGTCTTAGTATTTTTCATAACTGGAGAGTAAGATCGAGGATTAGAGAAGGAAGCTGTTAAATCTTGTGCTCTGCACGGCCAACAAGGGGCGCTGTGACCTGAATTGAGTTGAATTAATTGATGTTAAGTTTTCGATTAACTTGACACATTGGACAAATAATGCAACCAGTTATATGAGGTTATACTGGTTCTATGAGCGTGTTGCCAGAGTTTGCCGGCTGAGACGATGAGCAGATTGTTTATTGGCACCAGACAGGTCTGACGGAGAGACTGGAGGCACGTCTGATTCATACGATGAGAACAAAACATTTCCTGACTAGAGACGCCTCTTTGCTTAGTTCCTGCCGAATCCTCATTTATTTACATCTCCCATGCAGGACTTAAAATAGCATATTCATGAAAACATCACATCAGTCTGTCAGTGTTGCACTATCAAGCAACTATCTCACAGCAAATGTCTCAATGCAGGTAAAAAGGGCACAACTGAGCAGTTTGTTTTGTGGCTGGTTGCTTTTCTAATTTAGATTTTTTAATGGGAGAGGAGGATAAAGCAGGAAACGTAGACCATCAGATAGGCTACTAATGTTTCTGTTAAATGCTTCATTATAATTCTGATGAGAAATGATTCTTGTGAATCAGTTTGTATGAGAGACGCCTGATGTTCTTTCTCACTCTGAAACTGTGAAAGTGGAAGCGAGGCCCTGAAAGTACAATAACAAAATCCATCTGTGGTCAGCGAGTGAGTGAGATTAGTAGTTTAACACAAAGCGACGGGGACAAACAAAAAGGATATGGCTTAGGTGGCAGATCTGCCCAAAACTGTGCATAAATACGGTATAACAGCCCTGAAAAATCTATTTGAGGCCAACAAACAAACCCATAAACAGTCTGTTTGTACAGTATAACCAAGAGTTTAAAGCAAGAACAAGCTAATAGGAAAACATGGAGTGACTGAAACAACTTCCTCATCAGTTTATGTTTTCATGCTGTGGGGTCGACTGTCTTTTAAGAAAAGACAAACATTTCATTGACTCACAATGGATGTGTAAATATAATGAATTAACTAGTCTAATGCTTCATCCATCCATAAATTTCTGCCTCCTGCCTGGGTCCAGGTCATGTTCTTTGATTGTAATATTCAAATACTGACAAAAAATGTGCTACAGATATCCTTGTACTTAAATAACTGCACACCTTATTGTCCCTATTGGGTTCCGGTCGTTCTTTGACTGGTATCAAAGGGTGTTGAATTCATTTCGGTGTGGTATTAAAAAAGTTTAAAAAATCTTAAATTGAGTCTGAATTCAATGTGGTAAGCAGCAGAAGCCCGGCAGTAGCGTGTGTGTTGTGTGCAAGTCGTTTACCTGTAGACTGGCTGCATCTCTCTGGTGATGCCTATCACGGCTCCCGGAGGAAACCGGTCGAATTCTTGGAAGAGGTCTCTGATGTTGGTCCGGTACTTCAGATCCAGGTCCAGCTGCACTATGCGCGTCTGACCTGAAAGACGAGAACTTTGTTTAAATAAAACATAAAATGTACATTACACTGATGAGACATCAAACTGATCACTGTGTGATCCCAGAAAATATACATCCGAGTGAGCTGTGTTCAAAGGCTGAATTTTTTGGACCAGTGGCACATCATCTAGTGACGGCTTGGCTAATCACTTCTAAGAGTCCTTCCAGGAAGACAGAGTTAGAGGAAATGAGGAAAGACTCAAAGAAAGGAGGAGCAGCAGCATTATATGGTTGACTATGTGGCTGTGTACTTACCTTTACCTTCTCCTGTAATGTTGCCATTAACCTAAACATTTTAACTGGACAAATGTGTCTATAAATTATGCAGCGAAATATATAGAAGGCTGAGAATAGTTTAAAATCACAAAGCGCAGTTTGTGTTTCAGCAAATGATTAACATTGTGTCTTGTTTTTAGATGAAATCATAACAACCAGGATATTCAGGCCCTCATCTGTTCATTGTTTCAGCTTCCTCTGTTTTGCTGGTTGCCGTGGTGATGAAAGGATGGGAAATACTCAGGAAAGGTGCCCCGCGGGCACAACTGAACAGACGAAAAAACACTTGTCAGATGACGGCCTGGAGTTTTACTGCAGTAAATGTTTATCGGCGACGCAAAAGCTTGGTTTGACGGCATCTGTGCAGCTGCTGCTGAAGAACTTACAAGATGGAGCTATTAAAGAATTATGAGCTGCATAAGAATCACATGAATCTTGAAAATACATTGAATATAAATCAGGATTGTGTGAAATAATCCATCCATATCGTTACCATCTAAAAAGAAAGAGGCTAAAAGAGGAAACTAGTTCACTTAATATCTGTGTCTCAGTTCAAGTGCTGCAACCTTGAGGTTGTATTTGAAGAGTGATTGCATCACAGTGGCGTGACTAGGCCTTCCCATTTCAAAGGCTCCGACAATTCTTCATTCTTCCATTCCTGAGCAACCAAGGCTCCACAGGTTCCTTCTCAGGCCAACCTATCCCACGATCCATTGCACTTTGTTGACAAATGGTTTTTCAGACCAATGGTACATATGTTAAAAAACCAAAGGGCAATGCACTTTTCTCATTGTGTCCACCTGTAGCTTTGTTTCGACGCAACAGAGGTGGTGACGCAAATAACAGAAATCTCCCATAGACAGTTTGTCTAATTGAAGCTGGTAAACTGCATCTCAGTTTCCTAATGTAAATCAGTGTTCAAATCATAAAAAAGACAATGCAATGGTGTCTCACCTCGGTAATTTGATTTAAGTTTGTCCAGATAAAAAGTGGATCCTGAGATTGAACATCTTGCAGGTAGTAACTGTTTAAAAGTTGCTATTTTGGATCATAATCATCTAAGAAGTCAAAATCCAGCAAAGCACCTGACTCAACAAGGACGGGAATCATAGACATAGAAAAAATTTAAATCACAATCTTGGCCCCAACAAAGCAAATCGAAATTCAGATCAATCCAGAGAGAAGCTATGGGGAAACCGTGGGTGGACTAGAAGTATGCGCTAAAAAATCATTTCAAAACAAACGACAGAAAAGCAAGACTCAGCAGTACGGCAGCGACCGGTTTTCTGTGCTCTCCAAACAAGGAAGCTGTCGTGACAATGCCTTCGTACGCTGTGGCAACAGAGAGCGGCACCAAGTGTGATCCCTGAGTGATGGGCGCTGTTTGTTTGCACTAACCAGGCTTAACTAGTGGGATTACAACAGGAAGAGGGTCTTAAATTATTAGAACATTGTGGTGTGGTGCATTTGATGTTAGATCAGCTACTCAACACAAAGTTGTGGAGGTGAAAGTCCAGTCGGATGGTGGGCGGTGATTGTACTGCTGCTGGATTTTCTCGTTATAAGAAAAGAGATCAGTTTATTACTGAAGCAACAGTTCTGAATTGTTGTTTTTTTCCCCCACTAGCTTGTTACTTGTGTCAGAGCTGGAGAACATTTTCAAATATTCTTCATCCTCCTGATACGTGATAGAAACTTCTTTCATCATGAAAACAGGACTTTCCATTCACACAGCGTACTCTCCATTTCATGATATGTAGAGCGGCAAAAGAAACATTCTTTTCTTGAAAAAGTGCAAGAAAGATTCTGTAATAATTATCAGTTAGTGTTTGAGTATTTCCGACTTAACAGCGTTTGGAAAGCTGGATATGAGCCTCGACAGAAAGAAGAAGGAGACAGAGGGTTCTTATGCTTCCACCCAATTCTATGTCTTTCTCCATCATTTCCTCAGCTTGGTGATGAAGAAACCAAGTGGGTTTGATATTTGTGAATCAGAGTTTACAAGTGCAGCTGATTATAATGAAATCCATGAAATCTATTAAAACATGACATTAATTTTGCGTGACTTGCTAATACACTATATATGTACCAAGTGTTTGAAGTGTATTGATAAATAAAAGAAAATCATCTGGAAGAAAAGATAGATCCTTTAAGTCATTTATAGACTGAGGTTCGCTTCAACTTTTTGTGGCTGTAATGAGAACCACAAAAACTAAATTACAGAACGTTGTCTTTCTACAGCTCCAGAGGGAAACATGATGGGAGATGTTAAAACTAGACAGAGTTGGTTTCTAATTCTTATAACAAAAATATATCTTAACGTAATAAAAAAATAAACTTGAGTAAAACCACAGAAAGGTGTCGTATAAACTCAATGACTGCTGGTGCAGCTGATCCACATCATTTTGAATTGTTGGAGATTTTCATTGTTTGATCTTATATCATTTTCCAGCAGCATTAAGAGAAGTCTGACGTTCTTCGGATGATGGAGGGAAATAGGGGAGAAAAGAATAGAAAACTAAATGCACATGTATAAGAAAATTCAATCCAGTAGACGTCCAATGCTTTTTTCCAATAAGCTCTTAACTACATACACTTTGATGTTTTCTGAATCGACAGCAGCTATTGAAGGAAACCCTTGAATAGAAAGAAGATCAGTCTCAGCCAGGTGCATGGGGGGTGTTGCGACGGCTCGGAGCTCGCCCGAGGCTCTGGATAGATCAGACATTTATAATTGACTAAACCTCAACACAGCCACAGCCACAACACAACTGAGACACTGTTATCCAACATCACTTTTTTTTCCTGAGAGAAAAGTGGGTCAACCTTGTTAAAGCCTAATATCAGTCTTGATGTGAGCACTTACAGCCTCTTTGTGAGGGTCATTGTTTTCTGCTTTTCCCAACATTCATGAAAAACACACTTCCCTCTGACGTCTGTCCTGCTGCAAGAAAAAACTAAACAGTCTACTGCTAACCAGGGTCCTCAAGTCATGGGCACAAGTTACAGAATGAAATATAAAGAGATAAATAAGCTTCAGAGTCTTTACGATTAAAATAAAATCAAGTTAGTGTTTGTAATTATCTAGATGGTAAAACATTATTTAACCCCCTTTAATTTCTCACAGTAGTGGATTTTTTGCTCATCTAATGTTCCCTTTTTTTCAAGACAACAGAACAACCGATGTTTCAAATATCAACACTGAGAAATACAGGTTTTACTGGAGCGTTTCCAGTCTGATCTCATTGCTTTGACACAATACTTAAAGAAAGTGATTTGACTAATAACTGACAGATTTAATCAAATTGGTATCAATCATTCTGTTGCTTGTTTGATCTTGTTCTTGGAAAGTGGGGATTTACGTCAGCGATTCGTTTTATTGGGTTTCATTGCAGTTCCAAGGGGATCTCCATGTGAAGCTGTCACATGCACTTCAACATGTGTTAGTTAGACACTGATGGTGTCTTTCAGTCGTCTGTCTCGCAGATTAGATTAGATTCTTGTTTGATATCTAGCTGTCTGCACAGGCAATTACGTTAAGTCTCGTGTTGATCTCTGAGGGTGACCTATACAGGAACAAGGACTGACAAATGTATGTGTTCTTTACTCTAGTATAAACAATATTTATACAATAGCTGGGCTGGTTATATTTATTGAGAGATGTGCATCAATATTGTCCAGTATGCCAGCAGATAATCATCTTTAATTCAATATTTCCATGCAGCATCAGTCCTGAGTGGTAACAGACGATTTACTGAGGTCCAATATTGTCACCCGAATCCGAAGTGTCTAAAACTTTTAAACAATAATGTACGACCCAGTTACTTTACATCACCAACTACTTGAGGAAAAGTAGCACAAAGTGTGAGAGGTTTTACTATAGCAGCAATATCTACTAAAGCTTTATTTAAATCTGATTTCAGAGATTCATGTTGCAGAACCCATTGATTTCCTCATTGTCAAGAAAATGAAGTTTGACATACTGTTTATCTGCAATGTTATTTTTGGGCTCCCAGATGACAAGCATATCAGTACAGCCCATGCTTTCTCACTTTTATAATACAAGTCACACATTCCACGTTGGGTGGAAAATAAAGATCAGGGTTGTGGAAGAGACTCATGCCCCAACATGCTGAGACCTCTAGAGGGGACGCAAAACACACAACACCTCTCCACTAACAATAACAGTTTCTTAGGAACCTTATCATTAATTACAACATTGTTCCATTGTGCAATTTTATTTACCATCCTCTAAAGACAGATGGTGTGAACATAGTCTCCACATGACTGCTTTCATTATGGTATAAGTGCCTGTCACAGCTTTAGGGGTGTCACAGAAAGCTGCTGTTAATTACTCACTAATATTTGACAAATCAATTTTATCTCAAGGTCCACTTATAATATTTTTTTCAGAGCTTCCAGCGGTATCTCAATGTTTTAATTATAAAGCACTTCACAGTGCATTTTCTGATGAAGACCATGAGACGAGGTTAAAAGTTAAAAACCATCAAGTTAAAATTATTTTCTACGAGCTGCTTTGTCCAAGGACAACAACAATCTTTAACACTCAACTGTCAAAGATTGAGTTTTTCCACTGACACTTTAAACACAGACAAGTTAACAACAAATAAACAACCACTATATTAGCAATACACTAGCACCTAGATCGTTGCGTTATATTCTGTTGACATGCAGGCAGTTCTGGATTTAGTGCAGATATCTGAGGCCTGAAACATGACTATTTGTGGAAGCTCGTCCTGAGGCTAGTTTATGAGATTATTGCATTATTATTACTGTGTGTCTATTAAAACTTGTCTTTGCTATTAGGTACACAGTTCAGTACTTATCTGTCTGTTAAACCTTTAAAATAAAAGCTACATTTTTCCATTTAAGACTAGATGAATGTCATAAAACGTAGTATCAGGTTGTGAAGAAATGTTATTGTTAATTAAAATAATACTGTTATTATGAGCAAAATCGTGTGTCGAAAACTGCCTGATGGTCTCAAAAGTAAAAAGTACACACATGACACATCAATCTGTCATTCTAGACTTAAATATAATTAAAACAAAATAATAATAAAGTTCACAAGTTAGAGAATAAGACTGATATAGATTTGAGTTCCACATATTCCCACAGTCTCTGTGTCCACTCTCTGTGGCAAGAAAAACTCAATATGCCCTTTATAGATGAAAGAATCTTTAAATAGAAACGGGTGACCACTTGGATGGAGAGAGAAGACAAGCAGCACTTTGGTTGATCAATAGGTTTGGTTGATCAATAAGGATTTTCAGGAAGCAACACGAGACACCAGCAGACACACAACTCCAGTTCCGCTGTCATACAAAACACACAGTGCCACTATAACATCTTTAGAATCTAAGCAATTCAATACTTCACCACAAGCAGACTGACAAACCACAAGCTCAAACACCACCTCCAAGCAGAATCTTTTATCATCTTTTGTGCCTTAAGACATTCATCTTTTCCTCCACAGCTTTCCTCTCCTGCTATCTGAATTATATTCTCATCGAGCAGTTGAAATAACAAACTCTGATGATCGATAGAAAACCTCAATGAACACGTGGATTTGACCACAGGGTTGTGAAGGCTGGAAGAAATCTTCCTGGAAGTGGGAAAGCATTTGAACACAAAATGGCTGTTGATATCCCCCTCTGTTACTAATATTTCTAACCACAACAAAAGTGTTATGATCCAAACTTCCGACATCACACCTCGCCGTGCACGCTGAGCTACAGTTTTAAAACCTTCAATGGGATGATGCCCTGCTCTCTGCAAGACATGCTTCCGGTTTCATATGTACTTGTGTTGTTTTGATCGAAACCCCAAAAGCCAAATGGTGTGGTGCATCTGTGGACTGACGCCCCATGCTGCACACCCACCGACTTAAACCACAACAGTGAACACCGGAGGAGATCGCTGCCATCAGTCAGCGACCAACACAGGGGGCACTACTGTGGGTGGCAGTGACAGATCACGTCTTCCTTCCGCACTCCCCAGGGCCTCTGCAGCATGCCACGTGTCTGTGAGATACCTGGCCTCACTGGCTTTTCCAGCTGTGCAGAGAATCGAGATGTGAGCCTCTGAGTGAATTTAAAAACACCTCTTATTTAGTAGAAATAAATGCATGAACCAAACTGGGGCTGCATTGCATCTCACCCAAAACACAGCTTGGAAACTTCTTGATTAGTCCTTTAGTACAAGTTAACTTCTGGTATATAGTGACAAAAAAAGTGACACAAATCTAATTTTCCTTAAGTGTCCTTGGGCAAGATGCTGAACCACAAATGCCCCCCCCCCCCCATAGATATTGATTGCACAAATTTGAAGTTGCTTTTGATAAAAGTGTTTAAACGACATGTAATGTAATATAGTACTTTACACTATCCTTAGATCTGTAATTCAGATAAGAAAGAACCTCCAAACAAAGGAGGGTCTTTGACTCTGAAAATGCATTGACGTCAGTGTCGATTTTAAACATCTGACCAGATTGAAGGTCCTTTCATCCCTGCTACGTTGGAATGGGGACAGATTTCCCAGAGATAGATATCTAAAAAAAAAAAAAAAACTATCTGCATGGGCAGGATAGACTTTACATTGTTTTGAAATGTGGGTGAGATGACCCTTTCAGCATACAAATTATAGAAAGTTACCTGTAACATTTACCTTTAGATTGTTTAAAAATGATTTCATCTCATACTCACACCAGCAAGTTTTTCTAAAGTAATCCGCAGTAGTTGAATTACTGCTACAAAGAAAAGTGCTTTTCTTACTGTCAGGCATGATATGATGCATGGCCACAGACAGGAAGAAGATGGCATCGCTGTAGTAAGCTCCGGAGCCGGCACTGAAGTGCTTCTGCATGGCCTCCACGATAGGGAAGAGCTTCTGAGTGAGAGCCACCACGTCATGAAACAACACCTGCAGGAGAGATCAGCAGTGAGATCAGGTCAGTGCAACAATCACCAAACTGCAGAGGAGCTGGATAAGATGCTAGATAAGATACTGCTTTATTAGACCATCAGTCTGAGATTTTGGTCAGTGGCTTCATTTGTGTTTTTCTGGTTTTAAAGTTTGTGTTACAATTTGAATTTGAATGAAGAAAAACTGCCTCCACATGACATCAAGCTGAATTAAGACCTTCTTGTGTGTAATCATCTTTTTAAGCATAAGTAATAATCAAAACTCATCTGGACTTTTGCAGAACATGTGGTCAACAACTTAATTAATGTCCCACACTTATCCAAATGATGCCTACAATGCCAAGTAATGAAATCACAATTGCTAAAAATGAAAAACCCACTGAAATGGTATTTTCATCATCCAAGTTTACAAGTTGGGGCCAACTAGAATATTTTTTTAATGAAATAACTGAAAGTGAATAGGCGAGAGAGGAGAGTTGTACAGACGAACGTTTGGTTCTGACGTTTGCAAAAGTAACTCAAAGCAATCTGACACTCGCCTCCAGCTCACTGCTGACGACTGCAACTAAGCTCTGAAGAGAAGTTAGACAGCGATTAAATGTCATCTTTGTCTTTGCTAATGCAGATTTCTGTTGAAGTGAGTCACTTGGAGACGACATTAAATCTAACAATTCGATGAGAAACTTTCCCAGAATTGAGTGGAGAAGTCTGCTCTCCTGACTTTTATAGCTATGAGAAAATGAGCTCAATGGTGTTGAGAAAGTTGATCGACGCTATTGTCGATTTCAATGCTTAATAAGCTGGGGATTTAGTGATGTATTGACGAAATGGAAAGAGAAATTGCTCATAAGTGAAAGCCCCAGTACAGAAAACTCCTGACCTCCTACAACCTCACACAAAAGGACCGCAGTGTATTAGTAGGAAGAATAAAACCAAAAGTACTAGTTTTTGTTGTTGGGCCACATTATCGCATGCCATTTTCAAGGTCTAATATTAAACTACAACCCAATTTTATTTTATTCCGTCGTCTTGTGTGGAAGTTTCCTGCCGCTCCTGAGAGCTTTTAATCCCTCCACAGCTGCGAGGCAGCAGTTTCTGCTCTGACCATGTACAGGAGATATCTCAACAGATTAATGAAAGAGGATCTTTTTTTAAAATACAGTAAGCGCTGATAATCAGTCAAGCTTTCCTGCAGGAAAAAAACTAAATATGTTGGTTCGAGGCAAACAGTATTTTCGGAGGACGATCAAGACTTTTCTGTGTTAAGCCTGACATCAGTAAGTGTGTATGTTAGCGGTTTCATATAAAACCTGGACCGTATGGACCTTTTTATTATAAATCAGACCCAAGTGCCTCGTGGGGGAAATATCATTTAATGGACTGCAGCTGGTAATGCGATGTAAAGGCACATGAAATCCCTGCCACGGTTAGAAGAAGTTA
Organism: Verasper variegatus; assembly: GCA_026259375.1. Lineage (NCBI taxonomy): Eukaryota > Metazoa > Chordata > Actinopteri > Pleuronectiformes > Pleuronectidae > Verasper > Verasper variegatus. Next base: position 15,459,433 of record CM048046.1, on the reverse strand, counting down.
GTTCCAAGGACCTCATAAATAACAATTAAACATGAAAAGGGTAATGATGTTTGGTGAAACATTGCAATTATGTTAGAAGAACATTATATTTCACTTACAGACTACAGAGTGTATGAAAGCCCTTAAATTCATAAGGCCCACTCCACTTTTCCGACCCAGATTTCTCAGATCACAGACTTTACGACATGACGACGACTGGCAAATAGCAAATCAGCATTTTTATTAAGTGATCAAATACATACTGTTGTGTTTATAACCTATACTTCTGATACCACTGGTATCCAGTCTATGTGGCAAAGTATTGTTTTTGGCATACAGACAAAACTAGCTGCACAAAGCCGACTGAGAGACTGGACTTGTTTGGCAGCCGTTGGCACGGGGAGCTGCGTCCTGATGGGATGCCAGCAACAAGCAAAATTTCCTTTTTTGACTTTGGTGGTAGGACCTGCTCCTTATAATCTCTACTGAAGACAGCATGAGAGGGAGAAATAAAGACCTTTAAGCCTGTATAAACTTTAATACAGAATGAGACATATTACACGTGAAAGCTGGATATGTAGTTGACTTTAAAACAACATTATTGTTTTCATTAGACATTTCTTTCTCTGTCACAACGTTACGGTCTTTTGCGGGGGCAGATTTTCAAGAATACCTTTTAATAGAAACAAATCTGGTAGACAAAGAAAAAAAGTTCACAAAGTGGAGCTTGAATATTTGTACAAACCAGACTCCTTGATATCAGCTGATCATTTACAGAGGATCTTCATATAGACGTGAAGATAATGACCCTTTGCTTCTTGGCCTTTAAAATGCACCATCCCACCCATGGGCGGCTTGAGCATTGGTAGCACGTCTTGAGAAGTCTGTTGGTTTGTACCGCCCTCAGTCTTCACACGAACCTGACAAATTCCACATTGTTTGATCATTCAAAGTCTCTACAGGTTTCTACCTGTACAAAGCATTTTTTATATGTCAATGCAACAGCTGTTGACGCAGAGTTGGTTCAGACTTGTGGCTCTGAAATGTTTTATCCATATTTTATTGGGTACATTATTCAGGTTCGTGCACATCGGTCTGATAAAATGTCAAGTATTGTGGACCCACATTCAGGAACTCTAAAAGTCTGATTTACTTTTACCAAGTTTCGTGACATTCAGGTACTCCTGCTTAAAAGGAACAGGATTTTCAACTGGGAATCGTGACATAACACTCTGCCAAATCTATCTCCAGTGATTAGCACCAGAGCACACAGTGCGAAAGACTCCAGTATGTAGTGAGAAAGCTGGTCAGCAGTAATGAGCACAGCCCCGGGGCAGTGACTCCACAGACCTTTTGTCGACTGTCACTTGGGTCGTTGAGTTGTCGGGAACACATGGAGGTTAAGGTTTTTGCATAACCACTGTCTTACCACTATGCTCCTTTAAGATAAATAATTAAAGAGAATGAGACTGGAGATGTCAACATGCTCGGATACACTGCCTGCGTCAGCCTCTGGGCAGTCGGCCTCCCAGCTATAACTCTGTCAGGAGTGAGTGTTTGAGTGCACATTATGAGAGACAAGTGTTGGTGGTGGCAGACAATTCTTTCATGAGTCATTATCTTAATCCATGTTTGAACGCCGTGGACTGGAATGATTTGAAGAGACCAATTTAAAAAAAAAATTGTTTACTTACTTTATGTAACGGCACTGGATGTTGTGTGTGTGTTCAATAAAGACACAAACAAGATTGTGAGTCTGTTTTCTATTGAAGTCTGTGAGAAAATGACCCTACTTCTCACTTGATTAACATCAGTAAACATTTCCCTTCATCTCAAACGCTAGTTTCAAGTCTTCTTCAACACGGCATCGTGTTCATTTAGTAAATTATGATCCCATTCAGTGTAAAATAGACGATCAAACCATTAAACATCAATTGAGCGTGGACACAGTGTGAATGAAAGCGACCGTCTCATGGGTGCAGGTCGCAGATGTAGGTGGGTGTGCAGTGTCCTCAAGCTCTCAGTGGGGCTCACTGCTGAAGATTTCTGCTGACAATTTAAATAAACATTACAAAAAATGTGTTCTTAAAGCCAACATGTTTTTATATGTGTGATCCTTTAAAAAAGGACTCTTACAACTCTGCGTCTTGTTAGTACTGCCACTACCCTGTGCTATCGCTGTCCCACGGATGTGTTGTGTATTTTGGCAAACTACAGTAGTTGAGCAATCAGTGATTATTAATGTTGGCCGAGTGGTGCAAGGGGTGGAGGAATCATCTCTGCGTGCCAGTCTGAGCTGCAGCTAGAAGCAAGACACCTTATCTGGTGCTGTCTCACACCCTGGTAACACAACAGACCCAGTTCTAATGAGTGCTGCAGACCTCACATCATTACACAGTCTTGTATTTTACCGTACAAGACTCTGAAAAGAGACTTTGAGTGTAGAGAGTGAAATGAATAGTGAGCAATCTAACCCACGGGCTCCAGGCTGCCAAGAGATGTCAAGATGAACAAATCTCGGACCCAATGCAGAGCAGGCCTGGGATCAGTGTGAGCTAATAGAGAGCTGTTACATCCACACCAGATGCTGCTGCTGCTGCTGAGGAGGGTTTACGGGGGGGATGTGTCACTTGTAAGCAAGTTTGTGATCATGTTCTCTGTGCAGAATACAAAGGAGGAGGCAGGACATTGCATGTAAGAGAAAGACCAACAGAGAGGGAACATAATCCTCTGCTTTGGCAGGAAGAGAACAGTTGGGGAGGGATACCCCCGCTGCTGGGGGACTTGTTTGGCAGGCCAACACTGCCCCCATGTGTTTCAACTTCAAACTGCATCTACAGCCAAGCAAACATCACCATGGAAGCTTTTTTTAAATTTAGGTTTAGGGCTTTTAAAGTAAGAGTCTGCCATAACCGAGGGCAAAACTTATTGTAATGATGGATTAATCAATTGGCAATTTGTATTTGTGCATCACTAAACTGTTACTGTTAGAAATGTAAGAAACTCAGGAAAATAGTCAACAACATTCATAAATCTTAAATATCTTTCTTCAGGTCAATTGTCCGAAATCTCAAAACTACTGATTGACCATCGCTCATAAGTAAAACTGCTATTTCTTCATATTCTGCTTATTATCAGAATGAATTACCTCTACTGAGGAGGTTATGTTTTCGTCTGTGTTTGTGATTATGTAAAAAACATTTGGTGATGGTCATGAAATATGGATTTATAAAGGACTGTTGGAGGAGGTATCCACTGAGTGCCATTCTAGTTTTTGAATGTTTATAAATAAAATACTCATATAAAAAAGCTTTACAGACTTTTTATGCCTTGAAATCAGTCGGTGATTGACAAACGGCACGATGCCAACACATCTTTAAACTGCTTACCTCGTACTTAAACGTTGCGTCGAGGAGAAACTCTTGCAGCATCCTCTCTCCCAGGTCTTTGCTGGCCTGGTCGCTCACGAAATGAAGCACCAACACCTCTCCCTCCAGAAAGTCTCCATGCTCCACCATAGACAACATGGCCACCCGGAACTTGTCCTGCAGGCTCCGGCTCTTGTCCACCTTGGTGAACATCATGAGTGCGTGGTAGCGTTGGTCAGCAGCCTCACTAGGCCCCGTCTTTGACCTGAAATCCTCACTCTCTCCTCCTGCATCTCCTTGCTCCTCAGACCCCCCCGTATGCGAGAGCCTGGTGTCCACAGTCAGGTCTGCGTCGTTTCGGTTGGTGTTGTGGCTGGCCTGGCTCTGCTTGATCCGCTTCGTGGTGCTGGAGAAGTTCTGCCTCTCCGAGCCAAAGTAGTAAAAAGCTACGACGGCGAGAGCAGCCGCCAGGAGCAGCACGAACTGATAGGACCTGAACGTACTGATCCTACCCATGATTCTGAGCACCAGTCTGAGGACGCCCATATCTTCCTGCCGGTCTCATGAGAAAGGGGGAGTAAACTGGAAAACGTTCACCATTTTGTGTCCGTCCGGGTCATGGTCAGTTTTAATGACTTGTCAGCATTTTCCTGTAAGAGAATGGACACTCTTTGTTGAAACAATAATCAACTGACATGTGTTATAAGTACAACAACATTGCAAAGTATTGGTAATGTTATGCCACTTCAGATAAGTCCTAAATCAAAGACCAAACTTTCTGGAGGTCCTGGTGACATTATGAACTAACTTTGGATTCAAATCTGATCAATTGCACAATACACATTTCCCATGCAGTTCCACTGTGACATGTTAAGATCCCTCATGATAATGTCGGGGAGTTTTGCTGCTCCACAGACAAACATGTCGCCACTACCATGCACTGTGACTACATGATATAACTCACCTTCGCAGAGAAAGTGTCAGACTCGCCTGTCTCCTGCTGCAGATCCGTGCAGTCACATCCTGGCAGGTAATCCCGGGATTAGACTTTCTTCATCCTGGACTTTAGTAACGTCACACGTGCATTTAACGCCCCCACTTGCATGCACAGAAAGCCGCAGAAGATGAAAACCTCCGCGGGGACAGAGCTGCTGCTGCTGCTGCAGCGGCGGCGGCGGCGGCGGCGACCTGTTGACACCTCTGGCTACGAGGACGCTAGCGAGCGACGACTTTGCGCCCAGATGCGGCTCCTCGAGTTTCCCTCCGCCGCTGAGTTTGCACCAAACCGAGCAGAGTTCGAATGTTTGAAATAATAAGCCAACACGTGCGAACCTCCGTCGACCTGAGGAAACCAGAGCGCTTGTACACACATGAGATTCAAAGAGGGAAACCCGTGCTGGAGCCTCAGTGCTGGAGCCTCAGAGCTGCAGCTAACAGCCTAGCAACATAATCCCGGGACGCCGCCGTAACCACACCCACTCTGCGTCAAACGTGGTCCGTCCCGATGCCTTCACGGGCTGTCGGGAAGAGGCGGCACCTGGTGTTTTTAAAGGCCACCTCCACACCGCAGACTGCATGTTAAGATGGCCGACATGGCTGCTCCCGAAAGTGAAGCCAACAGGAGGCTGGCTGCAGTGTGGGTCATAATGCTGCGTCCCAGACAACTCGCACGTCGGGATTTCCCAACCTCCAACTTGTGTAATGGAACGCCACTTAACTCTGGTCAAATCCATGTGCCTCAACCTCATGGACAAGCAGTTGTCTCATGTCACACAACAATGGCGGCACTCGTGGAGACGCAGATACTGCAGCGCTGCGGCCTGTCCACCCTCTGTTGGACTCTTGTTTCCTCGTATGTGAGATTGAGTGACAGAACGTGCACTCGTGTTCTCTCCTTCTTTTTAAATGTGTTTCCAAGTATAAAGTGCAGTAAAATAAAATGTATAATGGTGTCCGTTGCCTCACGTGTTGTTTTCCCTGCCCTGCTTTGTTTAAGTATGAACGGATGATGCACTGGTCACAGTTTTTATTGTCTCACCATGAGCCAAATAAACATCAGGTTCTCATGGCCAGCCATGTTTGTTTACAATTGACATTGAGCCATCACTGTGCATTCAAATGCTTGGAAGTCTGAACTTGGAAATTTCTAATCGGAATATCCGTCATCCGAGTTGTCTGGAACACCGCATAAGTACCACCTCCTCCATTTTAATGGGGCATTGGCCAAGCTAAAATGTCAACGTACACATAAAATATTTTTTCCCCCATTGGTGGTTTCTGTAATTTATAGTATTTATTATTATACTTATGTATGTTCACTTTTCCAGTTAATTAAAAGTAAAAGAGGGAGATAGAGAAAGGGGAGAGACATGCAGCAAAGCACTGCAGGCTGGAGTCAACCCCCGGGCTGCTGCATATAAGGAGCTGCCGGCTCTACCAGGTGAGATGTACAACACCCTGAGATTGTATCCTGTTGGGAGATGTTGGTTATGAATGTTATGAGCCACAAATTCACTGGCAGCCAAGTGTTTGGGAGTAAAAGTGGACCATGCCCACATGTGTTTGGTCTTGTCCACACACGCAGACTATTTTGGAGGAAGTGAGGCTTTTAATATCAGAGAAGCTTGCTTTCATGAGGATGTATTGTATCTTTAAGATGTAGCTCCTGAATTATTTTATATATATTTTGTATGCAATACGATTGTTACTCAGAGGAATTGATCATTTTTCTCTCTTTAACATTAAAGTGAAAATACAATAATGCCATTTACATATCTCTACATCACTGCACATGTGCAATTTTTGCTGGACTCATGTTTCTTTCCTACTCCTGTAAATTTAAATGCCATAACAAGATTTAAAAACGTGTTTTTAAGAAGATATGCGCTGCATCCCAGTAAAGTAACGTGTAAGTGCAGTGGTGTGAACTTTGACACTTTGTCACCTGTTATTTGTTTAGCACCTTCCAAACAAGAAATGCAGCTCAACGTGCTTTACATACGATGTAGATACAAATGAGAACGTGTTAAAATGAAATTTTAAAGAAAAGGAAATCAAAAAGAAAGAGACATGGAATGAGGGGGTTTCAGAGGAGATTTGAATGTAGCCATGAGAACCTTTGGGTTTGCAGCTGTTGGTCAAAAACATGTAAACTGAAGGGCTGTGAGAAATAAGTGCACTTTTTAATTTATTTCATTGTTATTACCATAGTATTGCTGCCCCAATGTAATGGATCCAATTGTGTTCACTGTGGGAAATATTCATAAGTACGCACTTGACTTGAACGCACCCCTCTGCCCCTCGACAGTGTCGGTCGCGGTTTAGTCGCTGGCTGCTCGCGCTCCCATTGTTTGACCCTAACAACAACCACAGTCTACTTCCCGGAGAGATGCTGGTTCTTCTATTCGACTAATGTGGTTTTCTTCGTGAACGTTTCGCAGCTCGTCTCTTTTGGCTTTAAACCCGGGCGCGTCGCTAGCACCGAGCTAGTCAGCTTGCTAACCAGTCGGGGGAAAAAATGAACTCCAGCACGCACGTCATTCAGGTGACTAATGTCTCCCCGAGCACGACGTCCGAGCAGATGAGGACTCTGTTCGGCTTCCTCGGGAACATAGAGGAGCTCAAACTGTTTCCTCCCGAGTGAGTATCCCCCCCATTACACCCGGGTCAAGCGTCTGTCTTTGCTTCGCCGAGGTCGGGCTCCTCCTCGGGCCTGTAGCGTCGAGCAGGCCCCGCTGCACAGCTCGCTAGTGCTAATGCTAATGTTTGCCCGCGCCTTCGGTGAGCGGCTCCCCGCAGAACAAACCATCTTTACGACCTAAAAACCCCGATTAGCGATTAATCCTCCGACCACTTCTGGTTAATGCCCATGTGTTAACATAACGCTGGTAAATGCTCATCATAATCTACAGGGTAACGTCTTATGTTGATGGTGAAGTTACATTTTAATTTGAAAAGCTGCAACCAGAAAATGTTTGACGTCTTATTTTATAACGATCAATAATAATCAAGGATACGATCATGTGGTAAATACGCAGTACGGTGTATTTCCAGTTGTGTAATCGATAATTGATCTGATCAAGACAATCATCCAACAGAAATATCATGTTGTCGATTCATCGTTTGGGAAAATTTGAACAGTGACGTGTGGATTTTTTTAGAAAATGGTCAATGTCCAATGTGACAAACTATAAACCTGATAAATGTACAGTTTACGATGAGTAAAAATGATAAGAGGCTGACAATTCGCCAAGATGTGACGTGTGCATTCAAAATGGTCAATTAACAGATATGAAGTCAATAATAGAATCATTGCCGCCATTACAAATAAACACAAACTTCTGATAATTGAGTTTGATTGATTAATTGATGAGTTGACTAAAATACCAAGCATTGGCCTTGTTCTGTTTTTTTTTTTTCTGTTTTACATTGTGACAAATATGAACAATATTCATATTGATATTTTACATTGTAAATAATTTTAATTAATACATAGAACTGTAACTGAGATTTATCAGCTTTGGTCAAATGTTTGTTACGTCTCTATGTGGCAGTGAAGAGCTGAGGTAGGAAACTCTCAAATTGAAATGGATAAATAGCAGGAATAAATCTCATTATCAGTGCCTCCCTTAGAAGACCCAGATCCCTCTAGGATGCCTGGATTGAAGTATTTTTCATTTGACTAGGAAATAATTGTCCTCTGCTTTTGTATTCTCTTCTATTGAATTACATCTGGCTACTGTGCAGGTAGGAAATGTCCTGCTTTTCAGGCAAGATGAAGACATCACAACCATCTAATGAGAAGAAGGTCTAAACATGAGTGATTGGCAGTATTCCTTAATTCTCAACCGTGTGGACACATTTGTGGAAGTGATTGAACACACTAAAGATATTGTTTGAACCCAGTCTTATCTCAGTATGAAATCATGTTTGTCTCTGCAGAAGAAAGTGTTTGTTTTTTCTCATAATCCATCATTAGCTCCGTTGTCCCTGGGGACACAGACTCAGTGTAAACATGGCTTGGTGGGTCTCCTTGTTTCTATTCTTTGCACAACATATCTGTATTTTTTTCCAGTGACTCTCCCTTGCCTGTGACTTCACGTGTCTGTTTTGTAAAGTTCCTTGAGTCTGAATCGGTGGGAGTTTCTCAACACCTGACGAACACCGTCTTCGTGGACCGAGCCTTGATCGTGGTCCCCTTTGCTGAAGGTGGGTCTCTGTTTTGTTCTCACGTTACTCACTTGGCTATCTCTGAACGTTACATCACAATGTGTAGGTGTGTTAAACAGCATTGCAATCTGAGCCATTGTGAGTTTTTCCTGACCAGTCAAATTAAGCTAAGCTTTTCACTGCTTAGCATTTCTAGGTATATAAAAAGGGACTTGTGCATTTGTGTCCATGTCTTACAATCTAGCTGTAAACTTCTCTCTCTGTTATTTGTGTTGTGGTTTTCATAGTGGACAAGTCATTTGCAGAGAGCCCCTTCCCTGCTGGCTGAAAGTGGTCCACTGCTGCCATCAGGAGATTAGAAAAAAATAATGGCACCAGGCTCGCAAGCCGCCTTCTCTCTCTTGTTCTGCAGTAAAATATTAACTCTTTATTTTTCTCTCTCTGTTCAAGGCATCTTTTCTTTGAAAATAAGAATAGCCACATGACTCTTAAGTCAATTGAGGGGGTTGGGGACAGGGTGCAGGGCAATCTCAATTCCTCACGTTCAAGTATTTCAATTTTTCCTCAAATTAAATGTTGACAAGTAGGCATGCAGCGACCTAGGGATGCCCCGAGCAGATCTGAAAAAAGATCTACTGTCAAGCTTGAACCATTTCTTATCCTGTGTTTATATTTTTCAACTCTGGATAAAACCACACTAACACTCGATTCACCGCAAGTTCAGCCACAGTTTTGCCATCGCACAGCACTGACACTGATATTTTATGCCACATAATAGGAAAGCATCAAGTACTCAGCACTGACACGCAGGTATTTCCAGTAACTGGCTGATTTAGAGCGTTCTTTTGGTTCAAGTTGGACCGGGCTCTGGGAGGAGTTTGCTGATGTCATCAAACTCCAGGTGTCCCGCACAAATAGGTGCAAGAAAACTAAGCAGGTGAGGGAGAAGTCAATCATTCTTACAGGCCCACACTGTCCTAAAGGGGGGGTGCAATCAGCCAAACAGGCTAGAAAACCTGTGAGTTTACTGTGGGAATCCTTTTCTTCTTAATGCGGCGCTGTTCAGAACTCCCCTGACTGTTTAGGCTGAGTATACAGTACAAATACATGACAGAGGAAAAAAATATAAATACTGGATCAGGGCTTGGTATTGGCAGATTTTTATTATTAACTTGCTCAGATTGGAAATAAAGGGGAAATGTTCGGGACGTCCCTACACCACAAAGCATGCAAGATAAATTAACTAATCAGCTCTGCATGCAAGACTAGATTTCCAAAGTGTGCTGTCGTCTACACAGTCGATTTTTGTGGAAGTAAATAAGCATATAATTTGGTTATTAATGATAAGCGCACAAGCTGCCTTTGGCTTTTACTTGCTTCATGTGCCAAAGCATCATAGTATTTTTAGACTGTGCATTTGTGTTCCCAAATTTCCACTAACATACAAGCTAAAAAGTAGTGTTATCAGCCTCTGCTTGATGTTGCAGTAAAAATGCATATTTTTTTAATTGACCCTCTCCACACATGACTCTGACAGAGTTGAGTGAATCTCACGTTTAACAGTGGTGTTTCTTTTGTTGTTGTGTTTTACAGTTCTTTTTCCTGGTTCAGCCAGCCCCCTATATACCAGGCCCTGCTGAAAATGCCACCAACAGTTTTGTCTTCTGCAGCCTTATCCTGTTCTCAAGTGTCCTTTCTGTTGTGTGTGTGTGTGTGTGTGCGTGCGTGTGAGCGTGTCTCTCTCTCCCCCCCTCTCTCTCTCCCCTCATTTTTTCAAAAACATGTAAAAATGTCAGTTTAAAAATAGCCTGTTTTCAGATTGCACAACCATGGATGATCATCTCCTTTAAGATTTTGCTGTTTGGTTTTTCTTCAGCTTTGGGCACATTTTCCATGATTTTTGCTGGCACAAGCCCATAACTGTTTAGTGCAGATTATCTTGGACATTGTGTATTTATACTGTGACATACTGTTGGCTAACACCAGTTCTGAAGCTTAGTAGTATTAGTATTTTATCATGTTGCAAATCAGCCTTTTTGTCTTTGTTATTCTGGTGGTATTGTACAAAGTAACCACAATCAAAAGCCCAGAAAAGGTAAAATGACTGAACCTTTTCTGTTTAGTTTTTTTTTGTATTGGTAGTGGTAAGTGATGTTGAAATGTACCCTTGTGTCTACACCCAAATCATGAACTTTGTTTTCTGTATCTCAATGTTTTTGTGTGCTTTATAGCGAAGCAGCCGGCGCGAGTCGCTTGTTCATAAAACATCTAATGAAAGTTGAGAGCACATCCCACGGGACAACTGGCTGTGCTTGCTTACGTTTGGTTCATGACTTAAAAAACAAGTACAGGTGATAAAATCTTGGCAGTGTTGACCACAGTGTGTATTGTGACTTTTAGACTCATAGCTGCTAATCCTACAATCATACTTTGACAAAAAGTCAGGGATCAAGATTTACAGACGAGACAAAAAGTGGTATTATTATTTTTATTTTTTTTTATTGTTCACAAAAGTGTAGTTAGACTAAGGAGGCTTGTCTGCAAGTCTTGAGTGTTTATTGATTATATGCTCTGAGTATATATTGAAATGCTGTTGTTTTTCTCCAGGAGTCATTCCTGATGAATCTAAAGCAATGTCGCTGCTGGCTCCAGCCAATGCCGTGGCAGGAATGATGCCTGGTGGAGGCCTTCTCCCAACACCCGAATCCTCTGGCATCAGTGAGTTCTCACATCAAACTTGTGCTCCTCATATATGCTACTAGTTGTAAGATAAATAAATGTCATCACTATAATTTGATTTAGATTGTTTTGTACCTTCCGGGCAGCCTCTCGTATCAGTGAGGGTGAAATCAGCCCACACAAATAAATTATGCATTGGAGTTGTAAATGAGCACTGACGATCTAAGGAAAGTTGTGTGGTGTTAAATGACATGTGTCCATAATATGGTCGGCTTAGTATCTTGTAGCACTTAGCACTTAGCACAGAGCAGAAGATGATTGTGAGCACTGTGCTGTTGTCCAGTGTAGCTTAACATGCTGATGATTTTCCCAACAAACAAGACAACAGCCGCTGTAGCAACCAAACGTCTGTAAAAAGTCTACTGTGCTGTGTTGGATGCTGTTCATCGAGCTTTGCCTTCAATTGTTGTTTGATATTTCAGATGGGCGGGACGCCATTTGGAGGTCTGGGAGCTCCCAACATGGAGCAAATGGCTGCCATGGGAATGCAGGGACCAAACATGAACCCCCAGGTGAGCTCCCAATGAGCCACATTCCTACTCACAGCATATTCAAACAAATTGTCTGATGTTTTAACATCTTGTGCGTCTCTTTCAGGCTCTTTCTGCAGATTTTCTGAAGCTCATGCAGTCCATGGATCCCAAGTAAGAAACTACAGTCTCATCTAGAGTATGTAATTACAAATATTTCTTTGAAGAAAAATCTAAATCACAGATGGCTCTTTGCAGATTGAATTCATTAGCAGCCGGACTGAACTTGAATCCAGGGCTGAAGAGTGACGCCTCCAACAAGGAGATTGAAGAGGCAATGAAGAGAGTCCGAGAAGCTCAGTCTCTCATTTCTGCAGCCATTGAACCCGGAAGTGAGTCGTTTGTTTCTTGTATTTGCTGACAACCAACTTAACTCTAAACAATAGTTGACTCTGAATTCTAACTAAAAGTGAATTTACGTCCTGTTTGTTCTATTGTCAAAACAATTTGTCTCCACTACATGGGCGATATTTAATTGTCGCTGTTTTGCAGATAAGAAAGATGACAAGCGTAAACATTCCCGCTCTCGTTCACGCTCTCGGCGCAGGCGGACCAGATCTCGCTCAAGACACAGGTATGGATGCCTACTACTAGATTGTTAAGATGAGTTCTGAGCTATGTGTCCACATACAAAACATGAACATTGAATACAGTTGTTATTACCCTTTTTTAAAATGATCTTATCTTTATTTTGGCAGACGTTCAAAGAGCAGGTCTCGGCGAAGGTCCCATTCTCGGAGTAGGAGGAGGTCCAAGAGCCCACGAAGGAGGAGGACCCACTCCCGGGAGAGGAACCGCCGCAGCAGGTCGAGGTCCGCAACTCTGTCGTTGAAATTTTCAATTAATAACAGTCAATGATTCAAAGCATGTGGTGGTCATTTAACATCGGGCCCTGAATAGTATTTGTTTCTCTCCTCTGGTACTTTCCCTCTGTTTCGCTGTGCACTTGGCCTCAAATAGTAAAAGTACTAGAGGACCACAAACAATATGCTTGATACGTACAAGTTTACAACAAATTACTTCTAATATTACCTTAAATCTGCCACTTGCTGTCAGCACCCCCCCCCCCCCCAAGTATCTGTTGTGTAATACTTTCTAACTTTGCTTGTGTCTTGAACAGGGACAGGAGAAAGGAGGAAAAGTCTAAGAAAAGGTCCAAAACGCCTCCTAAGAGCTACAGCAGCGCCAGGAGATCTCGAAGCATCAGTCGGTGAGTTGTTGAAGCAGTTTTACTTAACTGTAGAAGTGACTAGTTTGAGAGGCAATAATTTAATTAAATGTGGACATGCCAAATTAAACCCAGATAAGAATTACGTGAAGCAGTATTTGTTTTTTATTTTGTTCCTTGACTTTTATTCTCTTTGATTGTCTCTCAGGCGACATAGGCGAAGCCGCAGTGCGTCTCGATCCCCCAGGAGGAAGGTGTCCCGCTCTCCATCACCCAGACGGTGAGTTGAGTCATGTGCAATGCTTCTTTACTTTACATTCAAGTACAAAGCTAAAGATAACAACATTATGTATTGATAATGTTTGCAGTCACAAGAAAGAGAAGAAGAAGGACAAGGAGCGCGAGAAGGAGCGGGACAGAGACAGGAGGGAGGACAGGGACCGCAGCAGAGACGAAAGAGAACGCTCCACCAGTAAAAAGAAAAAGAGCAAAGACAAGGAACGAGACCGAGAACGCAAGTCAGACAGCGAGAAAGGAGACGTCAAGGTACATGGGACTACGTTCTGTTTGTTGTTGAAATGTACTTTGGGAACTTAAAGCAGCATCCGGGAATTAAGATTCCAAATTCTCTTCATTGGTTTTGAACACTCTTCAATTGTGGCGTCACAGGTGACCCGGGATTATGACGAGGAGGAACAAGGTTACGACAGTGAAAAGGAGGTGGAGGATGATGACGACGAGAGGAAGAGCGACTCCGACTCGGCCTCGTCTCCCAAAGGCCAAGAGGAGATGGACCGTTCCGAGGGTCAGATTCCCAAAAAGTCCAAACAGAACGGAGACGATCACCATCAGGAAGACATGGAGATGAGTGATTAAAACAAAAAACACCCAGAGTGACCATGGCAACGTTATCTTTCCACTGTCCTTTTATATTTTTAATATCGGCCACAACATGTCTGTGCCTGATCACACGGTTAAAAAAAGATTTGTTGTCTTAACTGTAGACGCCTTGGGGGAGGGAGGGGTGGAAGGAAAACGGTCCATTCATTTTTGTAAAGACGTGAGAAAACGAGGACTAAAATATGAATAACACGAGACCTGTTTTTAAATTGTCTTCATGTACTTTTTTAAGATCCTGTTTATTTTTGCTTTGAGTTGAGATGTTGTCTTCCTGACGGTAGAATACGCAGCGTTTTCCTCTGATCGGCTGCATTTGTAAATATTTTACTGGTCAGGACTGAATCTTTCCCTCAGACTGTTAGTGACGCAGCACCAGCTTCCTGTTTCTTTTATTTTCCTGTTTGGTTGCGGAACCATTTTTGCTTCAACTGTTATGCACCCAGTGGTTGTTCAGCTGACCTTCCTATTTACAGCGCTTTGTAATTGTACACTGTAGTCTGAATATGTTGCAATGAAATACTTTGTCTGCAATAGGTTTTCCAAAGGAAACAAATAAAATCTGATCCGACTGTCCACTTGTTTCATCATTTCAAAAATTGAGGAGAAAGTTTCGACAGTTTCACGGTGTAATTTCCGCTGGTTGCCAGGCAACTGCACAGAACTAAGGAACATGCAAATGTCAAATTGCCGTTTTTAAGTTTTAGACTAAATTCAACAAACATGATTTTAAGCTGTTTCCACTTGTGATTCTTCTTCTGGTGCTTCGTCTTTGAACATTTTCAGCACAAGCAGAGAAAACAGTTGATTTAATTTGTCAAACGTATGAATAAGCAAAATATATAATTCATTGATATGAAATGTACAAATTGCAATCAAAGGATTAGCAATGATACAAACTAGAATTGCAATTAAATTCCCTTTTACTTGTTTGAAATGCAGAACTGGAGTGTTATACAAAACAATAGCTTTTTAAACACAAGTGACATTTCATCAGCTCAGATAAACCCATGTGAAAATGATGAAGTTTAAGTAACATTAACCGATATACATACATGACAGTAATGATAGTGTTGTTCCATATCGTGTCAGTCTGCTGCAAAACTGAATGCTGCAATATAAAATGTGTTGGTAGAACTTTAACTTGACATTTAGAAATGTAATAAAACTTCATCTCTTGTCTGTAGCTCCACATTAAACTGACAAATACCAGTTCAACCTTCTAATTAAGCTAAAACACATTTACCAAAATGTCAAACTACGTCCTCCTTCTGAAAGAATTATGACACTATGAAAAAACATGGGAGTCCAAATTCAGTTAGATATGTGGAATTTTTATTTTAGTACATTTTATATGAAAATAGTGTTGTAGACCTTTACAACAGTTTTGGCTGCACTGAATATGGCTATAAATAAGCATGTTCTTTTAATGTTGATGCTGAACAGCCAGAGAACAAGAAGATCATCCTCCAGCATCCGTTTGTGTCTGCTTCATTAAGAGCTCATGAACCATCGCAGCACCGGTACAGACCTCATGGCGGTTTTCCCCAGCCTCCAGTGAACGCCTCGCAGCCTTTCACACACACTCTCACTTCCCTAAGAACCTCGGTGCTTTGTGCTTTACACGTGGTGGAGGGGATTTTTGGTTCCACACATCTGAAGGAGGCTCGTACAATTGAACAGGGGGAAATAAATGACAGGAGAAATGAAAGAGTTTCATTTTTTTTCTTTAAAACAACACAAATATGTACAAAAATAGCAACTGCCACCATGTTTACAAACCAAATAAATGGACCTGTGAGACGCTACATAAATGAAATTCCACAACTCTCTCCCTCTGGTCTTAGACAGCACGAGTAATGAGAAAACATAAAAAGACAAAAGCAATAAAACGTGTATTTACTTATTGTAACAGGAGGAAAAATCCTGGTTCTGGTTTAAGTGTAAAAATGTCGTGAATGTTTTTGTCATTCATTCCCTAACATCTGTACAATGTCCGTCTGTTGTACACTTTGTTACATAGTTTACAAAAAAGGTGAAGTCAGAAACAAAACACCCGACATTCTAACTTTCGCTCGCCGCTGCTCAGACAGAAAAAAACCCATCTGTGGTACCATTAAAAAACAAATTCTGCAGCATTGTCTAACGTCGCCTTGACAACCAACGCAGCGTTGAGCGTCACAAAGTGAACTCAACTGAACGCACACAGTCGCTGTAGTGGATCTAAATAGTGCCCAGGAGCTCAGTGGTGGTGCTCCATGCCCATGAAAACACACACACACACACACACACTCACAACTTTATAATATGCAGGGTTAAAGTGGAACTGTAGAAAAAGAAGACACTTTAAAATTCTTTAACCTACAAAAGTAAAAGATCGACTTGAACAGACTTTCAATTTTGTGAATCTTAAATGTTTAGTGTTTATCTTTGGGAAAACTTGAACATTTGATGATGTTCACGAAGTGAGAGTTAAAAAACTGAAAAGAAGATGATTCCATTCCCCTCCACATCTGTCTGAAACATCTGGATTGGACTATGTACAGTTTTATGTTGTTGACCTTTACATCGAATATCACAAAGTTAAAATGACTTTGCACCTTGAGAGTTTTCTTTTTTTTACTTCAGTAGGAAAAGAAGCTTAAAAAACAGTTTTTTAGTGAAACTCCTCCTCGACGTGTCACACAGTAACATCAGTGCTTCACTACAGGTCAGTTAAACACAGTCGCTTTATAAACATCACTCACAGACAGAACTACGGCAAATCAGCTGAGCTGGTCGTCTTCTCTCGTCTGCTACTTAGGCCCCCCCCCGTGACCAGGAAACTCAACTGCTCTGCTCTCACTCATCTCTACTTCAATGCCCTTTCACTGATGAGACGCTCACTCTCCTCAGGGGCTGACGTCTCTGTCAGCGGCGTCATCGTCATCAAACTCTGCTCGTTGGTTCGTAATCAGAGTCTGGACGTCCGATGAAATCTATAAACTGGCAAGAAGCGATAATGGCCGTTTGTTTTTCCCTCAGTTTCTCCCTTTGGATTTTTATAAAAGTATGTCTTTTATGTCTCTAGCAGAATGTTGCCTGGTTGCCCGGTTGTTTCCTTGCCCGGCATGGAGAGGTTAAAGGTCAGGGAAGCGGCTGGGGTCTTCTTTATACTCGTTGGGAATGGTAAAGATGGTCGCCTCAAACTTGTCGTAGCGGAACTCCTGGAACGTCACCGTGGCCGTGATGGTAGGAAAGACGGGGATGTCTGCAGGGAGGCAAGAGCACAATTAGAAAACATACCAATATCTTATTCTTTGTTTTTATGAAGTCACAACATCTCCAGGGGATTTCGTTCAACATAAGTTACCACATCCTTCAGTTTGCTGAGCCTACATCTATTTATCTCTCAGTCAAACTGTCAGATGGTTCATATCTCTTCTTTTATTCACATCTACTTACCGAGTTTAACGGGAAAACCGGGGGGGAGCTTCATCTGCACAAACTCCCTGAGTTTATTAAAGTGCTTGAAGGGAGCAATCACCTCCAGAACATTTAACAACCTGAGACAGAACAAGACGAACAAATGATTCAGAGAATAGATCAACAGACACTGAAATCCAGACAAATATAAAGCTGCTTTTGACAGTAATTAATCCTACATTGGTAATAAGGTCCCAACAGTAATGAGGACATGAAATATAAAAGGACTAAATCAAAATTAAAAAACACTCAGATATTTCCCTTTGTATCAGGAGACATTTGTGTCTTCCACGGACTGTCGAGATGTTAGAGTTAAAGAGACGACTCACGATTCGATGCCCAGAGGGAAGTCTTGGCTCATGGCGATGGTTGCTTTGAAGTTTTTCTTGCTCTCTTTGCAGATCAGCTCTCGTCCCAGATGAGGAGCTCTGACACGAGACAGAAACGGCAGCTTGTCAGAACATCATCTCAGGCTAATGTCGGATCACTGACGTATTCTTCTGCAGTGGCTGTTCCATTGGTTGTTAATCTTAATTCTCAATATGACAAGTTGCACCCCAGTGGAACTATTTCCTATTAAAACATTTCTTTTCATTAAACAGATTAAGTCATCAGGCCACGTGCAGCCGTAATTTACAGTAACCTTTGGGTTTCTTATTCTTCTGGTCTTCTCTGTAAAAAGTACAAGAGAAGTCTTCATGTGTTCAGAAACCTACCTTCCATTGTCAGAACTGATGTATTCTTCCCAGGATATAGTGTTGGGGGATGGGGGGGTTAGAGATTGTCTTCTCACGGGCTGAGAAGCAGAGAAAAACAAAACGAAACAAGTTGAATTCAGATTTTAGACTAAACTTAAAAACAAAGATAAGATATTCTGACCTTGTAATATCTATGACCTTGAAACAGGCTGTGAACCTGTGAGCTGTCAACTTGGGAAGGAGGTTCTTGATTAACTCTTGAATATGTTTTAAACACATTTTTCTGTTTTATTCATGTGTTTCCACAGAGCACAGGACACTAGAGGGCCCCAGCGGATCAGTAAAACCACAGTTTCTCCATCAGCCTCTCGGTGAAACACAAATACCACCAACACAGTCAACACCAGACATGTGATGTTATTTTAAGTGAATTCTGATCCAACTTTCTGACCATTCCCTCCTGAACACCAGTGTTTACATATGATCTTAATCTTTTGTGCATTCAGACTGAACAGGTTTCAACAAATACAACAGTGAGAAATAAAAGTAGTAGTAGTAGTAGTAGTAGTAGTAGTAGTATGCCTCTGTAAGAATGACTTCTTCCGTACACACTAACATGTATATCTGTGGCTGGAGGACAGGACGCTGATGGTGGACAAACAGATGAATTTATTTTAAAATTATTATATTTAATTCCACCTTTGTTCAAATTCAACTGAATAACTACTGAAATCAACTTTTTTATAAAAACCTGAGAATAAAAGGAAAAAACTAATTCAACCAAATATATAAAACTTGAATAAAGAAAAAAATTTAATAATCTGTACATATTTTCTTTAAAAAAACATCTATTTTGCTTAGTTTATTCTGTAAACTATACGTTTTCATATTGGCTATCATAACTACCGATGCTGATATGTTTGTGAAAGGCTCATGTCGGCCAACCGATAAATTGGTCGCGCTCTAATCCACAGATTCTCCCAGCAGCGAAGCAGCATTAAAGAAAACTCTCCAAAACAAATCCATCATTTAAACTTTCTGTGGAAAACGATCTCAACTCTGTCTCTGTTGACAGTTTATTTTCAGATTGGACAATCTCTCCTTGCTGACCCTGAACTGGAGCTGGGATGAGCTCCATCCACTTTCCCCTGAAAACGAACGTTCAGTCAAATAAAAACTAAAAACAGCTGACGCGTCCTCTGTGGTTAAACAAGGCAACTAGGGCAGAATAATGTGGGAAAATGTGGCGAGTGACGAGACACCAGCCTGAGCCAAGAGTCAGTCGTCTGAGGTGAGAAAAACACCGGAGACAATATCATGTCTCCCCATCATTTCCCACAACAGTGCAGCCATCACAGAGATGTTTTGGTGAATTTTTCTCCTCCGCAGCTTTGTTAGGCGCTCGCTCTCACACTGTGCGTAACAGCTCTGGCGTGTTGTTGTGATGAGGACAGAGTACACACAGGAGGCCCTGATACGCTGGTATGCTGCTTCCCGCTCCCCCCTCCATCATTCCATGGCACCAGGGGTTTTAGCCTTCATCCGTGAGATCAATAGTGTCAAGCCCCAGTTGAAAGGCCTCCCCACGCTTCCCTGTGTCGACAGGCACCGAGCTGACCCGCTGTCCCTCTCTGTGGTAAACACAGCTACGTCACGGCAGCTGCTTATTTCCCTCTCACCCCCTTCCATGTATCGTTTTCCAGCAGCGTTGAGGGAGAAGTTATTTCCACGCTGACAGCAAGGCACCCTAAAACACAGCTTTTTACTTTGGACATGCGTAGAGTCTGGTTCAGATCTTTACGGATAGACTGACACACATCAGATTATACTGTGATGAGACAAAGCCCAGCACGGAACAAGGGAGTGTCGACAAAAACACAGGCGAGCAGTTAAACAGCATCGGTGGAGTGTTTGGAGGCTTTGTCCTCACAAAGCTTTATGCTCCGTGTGTGTGGACAAGGGCTTGCTAAGCAAACTCTGGAACATACTGCAGTGAGGTGAGAGGGGACGTGATAGGCCGGAGGATCGTCCCCGTGAACAAGGTGCCGGTTTGCAGTTTTCACCACCAGGTGGCAGTGCTGGGGACTCGATTCCATGCAAAGTGGATGAGGAGGGGAGCAAACCTCCCTCATAACAGAAGTGACCGGAGTGGCGTCTCATGTTGGAGACACTGAAGAAACAACAGTGGGGGAATGAGACTGGCATTTTTCAATAAACCATGCAAAATGGATTGATAAGAGTCGAGGGGCCATGCGTGTTTCTACAGGATTGATCTCTGAACACATACAGCAGGGAGGTGGTGGGAGGTGAATTTGATTTTTTCTGAGACTTATGTCCTACCCCAAGGTTCCAGCGGGACAGGACAGTTTCAGGACTGGACTGGTGGTTACGCTGCAGGAGGTATAAGTAAACAGGATGTTTAACCAAAGAGAAAACTGTGACCCCACTGGTTCCCCGTTGTTCTATCTGCACTCTCATCATCATTGTTCCCTGAGACAACATCCAAACCTCATTTATCTTTGAAGACAGAGATTCCTGTCTGTTAAACTCTATGAGCTTAAACACACAGTTCTCCTCACTCACTGTGTAACTTCATCACTTTAAGGTTCAGTGTGTTAGATTAAGGTGAAAGGGAACTATTGGCAGAAATTTATTATAAAATAATCCTAGTGATGTCTTCACCAGTGTGTTTCATCGAAATTGTACGAATTGTTGTTGTCTTTATCCTTAGAATGTCCCCATTATATTTAAATACATGGAACTTCACCACTAGATTTCACTAAATTCTACAGACCTGAACCTTTAAAGAGATGCTGTAATAAAGCACCCTGAGGGGAGATTTTTAATGATGAACACTGAAATAATGAAATGAAATACATCACACATCTCAAACAGGAATATGAATCATAGGCAGTTTTATTGCAGCCATGTATATAAAGTGAACTTAGTGCAAATGGAGAAAATATACCTGTAGTTCAACCAGTGGAACCAGGAACTAAACGTTTGTGTGGTAGATTTAAGTTCAACATCCTCTAGTACTTTTTGTTGGTTTATGGGATGGAGTACACAGGACTGAATGCTGCCGATTGGTCATTTGTCATTCATAAAAACAAGGGAATCACTGGTATTAATATTAAGGCTGAAAGACAAACATTTATTCTTGTTCATCAACATTAAAAACAAAGTTTAGTTTCCTTGACAGTTTCCCAACTAGAGAATAAGAGAGACAGGAGTCACTTATTTGATCATTTCAGCATCATTTTACTTGACCTTCCTTCATTAAACCCAAACATCAGTCACACAACAGTAAATAAACACAACAGAATGATTGTGTGTAGATTAATCTTCATCTGACACTGGGTCTCATTTGTAGAAATCAGCTAATATGGGCTTTTGGGGATCAAAGTATTAATATTAGGGAGTAAAAAACATCCAATATGTCAGTGATCGGTATTTTTTGTTTATTCTGTAAATAATCAGAAAAGATAAAAGCAGACACTACATACAGATGTTTGTCCTTCACACTTGTTCCATAATTCATTGAACTTTTTGGTCTAAAAGGTCCAAAGCCCAAAGTGATCATGGAGTTAAAATCCAGCTGTCACTAAAAGTAGGAGATAGGTTTGAGTCTCTTGGACAAAATAGAGTTTTTAGCAGATATAAATAGTTGTGTAGCAAAAGGAAAACAGAGCAACAGAGAAGTTCAACCCTTGACTCCTCTCTGACCTCTGCACAGCGGGCAGATCGTTGGATCGTTGATTTTGGAAAGTTACAGACGTGGTCGGACAGAAACCCTCTCATTGCCAACATTAAAAATGTGTGTGTGTGTGTGTGTGTACACGTTTGAGGGAGTTTGCGGATTCCGTGCTCAAGGTGGCCCCATAACCCCAATTATCTTTACCCAATCATGGGTAATTATGGTTTGGCTCTGTAGCACCACACACCAGCTGTGGACAGATGGTGTAAACGCGACCCACTCTGTCGCTCTACTGAGTCGACCGCTGAAAATCATCCCGACTCACCTCAAAGTTCTGCTCTATGAGGTTCCCTCCTTTGCTCAGGCTCTCCATGATGGCTTTGTTCCTCAAGATGTCCTCCTCGCTCAGATGCTCCCGTCTCTTCCTGGACTCGAGGACCAGGCCGTTCACGGAGTAGAAATCTGCCAGGAAATTTCCCACACGCTCCTTGAGATAGAAGAAACAGCGAGATAAGTCCCCCCCGCTGAGCCGCCAATTTCCCTTTTAAACACACGTCAAAAGGACAAAAGAGCAATTTCCACATATCTCTTTCACCGCCTCCGTGTCTCCCTAACCCCGTCTGTGTTGTTTTTAACCCTGAGCCTATCACCTGCGGTTCCTTCCTGGGGTTATCACTGCTGCTACCCCAATTCATTTACTGGTGTGGGTATGAAGCACAGGAAATATGATCAGGAAAGTGGAGGGAGTTCAAGGTAAAATGTAAGAAGACCCAGAAAAACAACATTTACACATCAAGCAAAGTAAAACAAAATGGAGAACAGTTTAGAAAGAGTCAAGGGATCAATCAGGTTTCTTTGGTTTTCCATTTAAGACCTTTCAGGACCTTGAATATTCTATCACTCTGTGTTTGTTTGATTTTTTTCAGGTCAGAGAAGTTACAGGTCCAGGGGTCTGGTTTACTTAAAGCATAACATATTGTGTACATTACACGCTGATAGAAATCTGTTTACTGAGCCCCTGTGCATCGTCTCCCGTCCATTTCCTGCATTTCCCAAAGAATTAATCAAATTTCCAACTTTGTGTCTGGGAAAAGCTACTGAAGATTCCGGGAATTCCTGGAGCTGGTGAAACCCTGTGACCCGGAGCAGCGTTTGGGGAAAGCGTCGGCATTGGGAATAATAAGAATAATAATCTCACAATTAATCTCATGCTAACGACATCAAGGACAATAACTTGACACCGACCGTCTTGTCTTCTCTGAACAGCCAACCAGTCTGCGCCCTTGAGAAAGTGATGGACTTGGTGGAGAGGGTGGCAGAGTAAACGTCGCTGCTCATCAGGATGTCAACTTCCTCCTCCGTCTCCATCTCTGACTCCTAAAGTTACACGGCATGAACACCAACACAAGTAGAAAACTATTAAAAGACAGAACACACCAAAACAAGACATATATGAATCTGGCTGTAGGGAAATTTATTTGACATTTATCAGACAAAATGATGAATTGAGACAGAAATCAGCAGGTTTATCAGTAATAACACTAACTATCCATAACTGTAAATAAGTGTTGTAATGTACACTGTGTAAATGAGTCTTTATACTTTTGCACTTATATCTGTGTGGGTCTCACACACCTCGTGGTGTATCCGCTGGAAAACCTTCTGTTCGTTGTCCAGCACGACAAAAGACTCGGAGGGGATGGCGTTTCCATTGAAGATGAAGCTGAGGTCACCGCGCTGGCACTTCATGTCTGTGAAGTCTATCAGGGTGGTGTCCAGTCTACACACAAACATTTATATAGTTTAGTGTGAGAGCTTCACAAATATGAAAGGAGAAAACTGGAGAAGTAAACAGAAGATGACAGCAGAGGAGCTCAACTGAGTTTACGGTTGGTCACATCTAACTCTGCAGGAGACACTGTGAAAAAGTGTGAGCTGAAGAAAACATGTCACACCTTTGCTCTGAAAGATGAGAGCCGTTGTGTATGCTAATCGTTGCCACGGGAAACCAACATATCAAGAATCTTTTTTTAAAAATTAATTTGTCAGAATGGGAAGTCCTGGAGTCAAATATGGCAGAAGGAAAAACAAGCAAACAAAAATAACTTTAAGTACACTGAACAGTGGGTTAATAACTGTGCATATGCTACAGATGTGGCCTTAAAAGACAGCATTGTGAATTCCTGCTATAGTTTCATTGTTTTGTGTGTGTGTGTGTGTGTGTGTGTGTGTGTGTGTGTGTGTGTGTGTGTGTGTGTGTGTGTGTGTGTGTGTGTGTGTGTCAGCTGCATTGGAGTTTTGCTGACGCCACTTTGTTTGTAAGCTCAGCAACACTTTAGCAGTTTTGTGTTAAGGGTCTGGATATTTTCCGGAGTTTGTCTTTCAATTATGAGGAACAATGCAGGAGATTGTCCATGACAGGACCGTTTACAACAAGAGGAAAATGTCCGGCACGCTCCGGTGAGGGTCAGCTGCTGAGGCAGGACATGACGGATAAATTCTGCTGTATATTTTTTATTTACAGCGGCATCTGCCTTAATTGTCAAAAGATCCCTGCATCTCGCCTTGCCGAGCTGACATCTTCGTCTGCATCCTCGACAGATCTATGAAGCTCTAATTGTTTGAATCTATTTCACACTCAAGTTAAACAAACTGGACTGGGTAGACGGAATGAGAGGTAGAGAGGGAAGAAAGAGATGATGTGTTGGGTGCGGCATGAGATGGCTGATACATTCTGAACCATTAAGTAACTAAGTGCCTTGATTGAAGGTTTTCTTGAGGAATTGCAGTGTATTTCAATGCCGTTTCCATTAAGCTGGTCCTTGTTTACTCTCATACAAACTCAAAAACATACAATGTTCCAAAGCAAATTTAATTACCACATATTTGACATGAATGCATTCCATTTGTGGAGAGGACTTGCCTGATGTTGATGCCCTGCTTGTAGATCTTACAGGCGTCTGAAGGCAGGATTCTGGAGAGCAAAGGCACTGCAACATGAAAAGACTCGTTAAATGTGTCATACATCATGGAGGGGCCTCGATTTAGAAACTTCACTCAATAATGAAGGCGACCACTTCAAAGCTTCAGTAGCATATAGATCATGTGCACGTGTAGTTCTGTGGCTTAATATTTAATAACTCACAGGCCCCACCAGGCTTTAAGTCACTGAAGCAGGAGGCTTCAGTTTTCCTTTGCTGTTTCAGTTGCACACAATTTAATGGGGAGTTTAAAAAGTCTAGTAAAGATTTGTGAATGGCTGCATTGGAAAAAAAAATAACAGAAAACACTGGCTTCTTCAACCCAGCAGAGTAAAACATGTGGTCTCAACAGGCCTGAAGGGCACCAAGCCAGAAATCCCTCAAGCGATGTGAGCACGGATCCATGAGACGTGTTGGTTTAAACCTGATTCTTCTCATTCACGAAATATTCAGACCCCGTCACCTATTTTACACACTTTGTCAGGTTGCAGCCTCAAACTTAAACCATTTAAATATTTTTGCACTCAACGCTCCTAATGACAAAGAATTTATTGAAAAGGAAAAACTGAAATATTCTTTTCTCTCAAGGATCTTTGAGATGTTTTTACACCTTGATCAAAGTCCACCTATGATGAAGTTAATCGATGGGACATTATTTGGAAGGACACACATCTGTTTATATGAAGTGTTACAGCTGACAGTGCAGCCATTGCTACCATCTCCTGACCATTTAATCCCAACTGTGAAACATGCTGGTAGCTTCATGCCGTGGGGGTGTTTTTCGGGGTCAGAGATTGAGGGACAAAGTACAGAGATATCCTTAATGAAAACCTGGTCCAGGTGTTCAGGACCTCAAACTGGTCCAAAGGTTCATCCTCCAACTGAACAATGACCCTGGACACACAGTCAAACACAGGCTTTGGGACAACTCGGTAAATTTACTTGAGTGGTCGAACCCGAGACCTGACATGAACCAAATTAAACATCTCTAGAGAGCTTTAGAGAATCTGCAGAGAAGGACGACAGAAAATCTCCAAATCCAGGTTAGCAAAGCTTGTTGTGTCATATAAGCAGGTTCAGGACTATAATCGCTGCCAAAGGTGCTTTGTCTGAATACTTGAATAACTGTCAACGTGATATTCCTGTTTTTCCTTTTGAAGAGTCGAGTGATGAGGGGGGAAAACACAACACAATGTGGAAAATAGTAAATCTGTAGTTCTGTAACCTACAAAAATAATCTCAATGTCTGTCTCTACAGCAAAGCTTTTACTTTCTTTCAAAAAAAAAGTCTGGTACACACACTGACACATTATGCAACCAGTGAACATCTAGCGACCATCATGCATCCATTACATAATCTTGCCCACCTTGTCAATAATTCACAAAGACACAGCGGGTACACACAATTCAACCCTGGCTCAGACCAGACCTCTGCTGACAAAGCAAATGCTCCCACACCAGCACCATTAGATGCATTTATTAAACTCTCATACAATATCCTTCATTAGCATATACAAGGCCCTGCATGGTTTAATAGTGGTGGCAGCTAGAGAACACATTCTGCTCCTGGTGCTGGCAGATATCACTGACTAAGCATAAATGGAGTCTCACATCCACATGAGAGGATGGTATGTCAGCTCATTCCCAGAAGGAGGAGTAACTTGACTCCAGCAGGGGACCTCATAGCACAAGGTGAAAACTCTGACCTCATCATATTTTACTGACTATAGTGTGTCACTCCTCAGGACATGTAGTTACTTGCCAGAATAAGTGATGTTTGTGAAACCGAGTTTTCAATTTTCTGTGAACATAAATATTATGGGACAGCAGATTGTTGAACTTGACTCACCCCAACTTTGGAAGTCCCAGTGAAGCTCCAAGTAAAAGTCACCAAGCTGCAAATGAAGATAGAGAATCACTGGTTAGAGTAGATACACAAAGCTATTCACAACAAAATCGCTGTATACCTAAAAGACAAATTCAGGTCTTATTGTCGAATAAATTCAACGAAAGGACTAAACACTGTATTATTTTGAGACTATTTTCAGCTGCGTATTAATCCAACTTTTCTGCCCAAGTAAGTTTTGAAAGTGCCAGGAGAGTGTATGAAGAAGTGACTGAAAATAATCGGTGACCATGTTCATGGTAATGAGAACATGTCGCCCAGGGCAACGGTGTGGCTAATTGATGTGTTTTTAACACCTCTGAACAACAGTGGAGGTCTGCCAAGGTGCTCAATGGAGTGGAATAACTAATGATCGTCTTTGTGTGGGAGAAACTAGTCTCATTTTACAAAAATAAATCTTGCAGAGCCAAAATCAAAAGAGTTGGAGCAAAGCGTTTCAGTTAGACCGACCTGAGTAAACAGATTCTATGTTGTCCATAACAAATCCTGCCTGACTGACACCCCTCAGTACAGTTGATATGCCCTCTGATGTACTGGTATGCTGATGGGAGGTACTGATCTCTTCACTGACGTCAGGCCGACAGAGGATTGTCCCTTCCCAGACCTTTTATTATCTCAGAGCGGCGATGATGATGCAGAAAAATTATCTGCTGCATCTCTGCCTCGTCAACATCCACGAAGGTTCACATCATGTCACAGTACACACTTTTCAATGTCATGCAACTTTTAAAGACGTCAAAATCGGAGGTGATAAAACCATGGAAACAGGCCCGTGATACCACACAGTAGAAAAACATGGTTTTAGGTAGTTTGACCATCTGTTGACTTCCTCCCTGACTCTCCTGAGGGGGTGTTGTTGCAGCACAGATGACCTGAAAGCTGCAATCACCAGATGACTACACCTACAGAGTCAATAACCTGATGTTAGGCAGCTACACTATTACAAAAGGGCTCTGTATGTTGAAGCTCAAAGATGTAGATACAGTACGTCAGCCTGTACATGACTACATGTTTACTGTGTCTGTGTGAGGCATGTGTGTCATCATGTCAGCCAGACACAACAAATCCAGAGGGATAATTGTGGCTCTGATCATCATGTCTGTGTGTGGTTACATTACAGTGTATGTGTGCATGTGATGTCACACAAAAGGCACAGTGAGGGCTTCATTAACCCTGAACAACCACATCTCTGACTAGTAATAAATGGCCCTGTACAAAAACTGCTATTAACATGTGTTTTTTTGCAATTTACTTTCTTTTCTTTTTGTCCCTAATGACTAAATTCAAGTTATTATTATTATTATTATTATTATAATTATTTGGTCATCGTGAACAGAAATGACTTGAGTTTTGTTTGTATGAAGCTGGAAGGTGAGATCTAATATGAGATCTGATCATGAGACGCATGTAGGGGCACCTTTAAGTGCCAGGTGTGAACGCACACACTCACAGCTGTCCACTTGAGATCGGATCACAAAAAAACATGTTAAAACCAGGCGTGTATGGGCCCATTGTGAGTGATTGTGTGTCCCTCTTGGCTTTGCTTCACTGTGAGGACAATCATTTTTGAAAGAGAATCTTCATTGTGGTCTGGGAACAATGATTGTGAATCTGTGGTAGTGAAATTTGTATTTTTAACTGTCTTTGTGTGTGTATTTGGTTTTAAAGTGACATAGAAACTATTGCAGTTCAGGCAGTGGTGTTTAGAATTTCTAGATACCCTTAACCACTGGTCAGAAAACCCAAGAACATCCACTACCACTTGGATTTGGCATCAGTGAGAATGGATACAATTGGCTTTCACCTCTGGGTCAAATGACTCTTTATCGACTCCAGCTCTGCTCAGCAGTGATGGAAACATGACACCCAGTTGAACCTGCTAATTTCGTCTTCTTTATTGTGGCAGTATAGACTATAGGCACTGACACTGCACTTTTTCTCACACAATAACATGGCGCACCTTGAACTTCCAGGCATTGGTGCATCAATAGCCATGAAGTTTTGTGTACTTATTAACTTTTTACAAACAAAATGTGCAAAAGCGATATTTTCTTCATTGCGTGTAAGACTCAAACACCAAAACATCAGGGGCCGCATCATCAGAGAGAACAGATCAGACAAATAAGAACTAACAAACCTCTTTCAAGGCTTTCAGCAGCTTGGGCCTCTTGTCCTCCACACTCTCTCTGGACTGTTGCTTCAGCTTCCTCAGCAGCGCCGTGACTGAAGGACACAGACGAACAAAAAAGACAAACACAGATGAAGAAAAAGCACAAGTGAGTCCAAACCCATCAACAAACAGGAAGCTCCCTGCTGTGTGACTGACGAGCGTCTGGAGGGAAAACTGATTCACAAGTAGAGACAAGTGTTAGTTCCCATAACAGCTGACTGTTAATAACCTTTTGTAGTTTTGAATCGGATCCCTAGAAATAACTCACTCCAAGTAGAACATTAAGTCGCTATATTCAAAAACTAATTCCTCTGCCATATTGCTGTTATGCCAAGTGGAAATGGTCCTTCTCTACGTGGCAGGAAAGTCAGACTCTCCTCAAATCATGATTAACTGGTTGAGAAAGAAGACATTTTTGAATGTCTTAACTTTATAGCTGTCTTACTTTATAGCTTTACAGCTGCACTCACATGCTCGGCTAAACCATGTCAGCAACATGCTCAGAGAGATGATAAATAGTCTTGTGTGTATTAATGTATAACTCGCTGCCATAATCTTACCAAAAGCCTCTTTATGCAAATCCATCAAACAGTGAATCATGCAAAAGGCAAAGAGCACGCACTTTAATGTAAATGTGGCTTATGGTTCAGAGCTACGTCGACTTCCTGCAGCCACATGGGGCAATTCGAGCAGCGTCCGACCAATCCCTGCGCACCACCTGCAGGGATTAAACCATTCCAGGACGCTCAAAGGGAACGAGCCTGGCAGACATGGAGCTTCCTGCTAATGAGCTGCCCCCATAACTCCTGAATGACCTGGGAGAGACACACTCCAAGCAGGCTCTTAACCGTGATGGGCTACATTAACAAGCCATCACATCTCTTGTGCCCAGTGGCTGCAGGAGCCCTTCTTGTTAATGTAAGCATTTATTTAAATGTTATTTGCTGTATATAAGTGGAATGGGAGCATCAGCAGCTCAACGACATAACTGTGGTGGTTTTATTGAGCCAGGAGGGGATTAAATGACCACTTGTAAAACTCATGGAAACAGTGATGAAAAAAGAAAATATTTGGCTTGTGACACTCCGACCGCCCTCTGTTTTATTAGCATGAAAAGCAACAGTGGACATATGGCATCAGCAGCAGCAGCCTAACTAGCCCCTGTGCTGCTTTAAGTCCATGTGGTCAGTCAACACACACAAACATGTTGTTCATATGGTGTGACCGCTGCTCCACAGGAGGCGTGGAGGGGGTAGGGGTAAACCAAGGCCAAATGAGAACACAATGCACACACACACAAACAAACACTGATACATGATGACACACGTGGCAGTTGACGCAGACACAAGTAGAGGACGAGGGGCGTCTTTGTGGCCCGGCTGCCTGTCATGAGTGTAGACAAGCCCTGAATGGAGCTCCTCCTCTCCCTCACCGCCTCTCAGCGGGATAAGGAATGGAGTACAATCTCACCATCTGCCCACAGGCACAGGCCGAGAAAACCAATCCTGACTGCTTCAGCGCTAAACCAAACTGACTCTCCATGCTGGCACTAATTCACTCTGATACTGATTAGAACACTTTCCTGGCACTAATAAGGTGAGTGACCTCAGTAAATTCACCTCCTCACATTAATGAACAGAGGGAGAGTCAGGACCGTTTTTGTATTTAAGGTCACCACAAACTGCTGCTATTTAACAATTAGCTCTTGGGTGTGACTGGCCAATAATCCAATAATCTGAGAACAGTCAATATTGACACAGGAGTCACTGTGTGGAACAGACAAGCAGTTGGGTTGCTGCAAACAGGCCTGAATGAATGTAGTTCCAAACTTACTGAGGCACAGTCAATTAATTTTACAAGACATTGAAAGCATGGGGACTTTTGAACGTCTGATTAAAAACTTACAAGCTGCTTTCAAGAAGTCTATGAATGTAGTGAAGAGGAAAAGAGGATCTAGTTCAGCTTCAGGCCTGTACAGGAACAGATGTCAGTGAAAAGTACTTTATCATAGAATACAATTTGTGTTAATATTTTATAGTATTTTGTCAGATGTGATATTGCTTTTTAAATGGGCCTTTTCACTTTGCTATAAAACCTGCAGAATTTAATTGCACGTCTAATTCTACGGCTGTTAAGGACTCAGGTTCAAGCGAAGAACAAAGATCCACTGTGTTTCAAATATATTACAAATCTTGAAAATGTTGCCGGAAGAAGCTGAACTTATTAGATAGTTATAAGTCTATGTAATAATGTTTATTTGTATTTTATTTTATATGCAAAATCTACATTTCTGTGTTCAATCTTTATTTTTGTGTGTCAATGGAGGACTAGCAAACAAAAAATTGATTTAGGAGAGACTCCTATTTTACTGTACATATGACAATAAGGACTCTTGAATCTCTTGAGTATAAATTAGATCAGTTAGTGGTGAGAAGTTCCAACAGAATCTTGGGAAAATGTGGTGAGAACATGAGACTTTGCCAGAATAAAAGAAAATAATACCAGCACCATATTCCCACCTGGTCAGTTCCCCCAAATATAGACGAACACTGATGGTTAAACAAAGCTTCCATCTTATATTTTATATAACCCACATATCACTCAGAAACATGTTACACATATCAACCAGTGATGTTGTGGCTTTGAGGTCACAAGGGGATGATCACTTGATCTTGATTATTTTTTAAATAATCCAATATTCCCCAGATTTTGAAGAAATCAAGAGAAAATTCGACGGCGACCTTAAACTTGGATTGAATCAGACAAACAAAACCCCCCTAACCCTCGTTTCCAGGCGTATAACTTCTGACTAGCTGCTGAAATTCATTTAATCTCACACAAACATATTTTTGGCAGCAAACTCAAATCTGGTTCTTTATTCAACAGTTAACTACAAAGACCACTGCAGTCTGACACTCACGGAAAAAAGCTGTTCCTCATCTGAAAAACACAAACACTGACTGAAGCAGCTCTTTAAACAAGCTCCTGAAGTTGACGACGCAGCCGAGTGAGCGGAGTGAGGATGGAAATAGCTCTTTCTGAACCAAACACTGACTAAATCTATTTCTGAGTCTCATTTCAACACCTTGTTCAATTGGAAATCACCTTCAACATCTTTCACCTTAAATGCCATCATTGCAGCCAGGTAAAATCCTATATATAGAAGGAAAGTGTGAATGCAGTCAGTGTATCAGCATTACACTGATCAGTGCAATTACAGTGTTGTTTGCCCGGCCTGTACATGAAGTGTGGCAATAAATTCCTCCAGGAGGCAAAGACAAGCCATGCTCAGCAGAAGCTGTTGAGCCTCTTTCCTCTGAAACCTGACAGATGATTCAAGAGATCAGCCAACTGACCCACTCAGTCTGTACCGTCCTCCCTCTGATCCCCTCAGACACAGGCCCAGCCAATCAGACACTTACCTTCAAACTCACAGCAAACCAAACATATTTTCTGACAGATCAATTCACAACAAGACAAAGATAAGTGCTACAAGCCACTTCACATGCTCTGACAATGGAGATTGCTAAAAAAAAAAGAAAACACATAATAATGACACTTTTGAAATGACAGGTATTTATATTGATACTGAACTAGAAGAGCTGTTCTCTCTTTCTAGCAACTGTGTCAGTCACAAACCAGAATCAATTAGTAACATTTCACACACAGTATGAAAGCTGTATTTTTCTTTACAGCTACAGGTAACTGGGGTTGCTTCATGTAAATGTTCATTATAAAGTTGTTTGATTCTTCCTGTACAAACAGCCAGCAAAACCAAGTGAAAACATTGACACATGATCTATTCAAAATCCTCATGATTAACATATTGATTAACATATTAGGAACTTAGTAGATAATGAACAAAATGCATCTTTCAAACATCCCCATGTTCATATTCAATAAAACTGTAGAGCCTGTGTACAAAGAGGGCTCTGATGCTTCCCTATTACATCAATGGTATTCAAAACCCTGCATGATAGATCTATGTGCCAGTTTCTCGTACAATGAGATAATTACTATTAGCGGTGATTGGATACAAAACATTTTAATATTCCGAACCACAGTTTAATCCAGACTTTGGACTGTGGGCAGGAAATGGGCGAGAAAAAGGCTTGAGCTTAATCAGCCTATGAGGAGAAAGAGAGAGAAACATCTAACGAACTGCCTTTCATCGAAGCACAAAAGCCAGAGGGCCCTTGAGGAATGTCCCCTCTCTCTGAGGGACAAAGGAGGCGGGCCAGCGTCACTGGCCTCACTGGGAAGCAGAATGTGCCGAGCTGTTTGTTAGTTTGCATCTGTCCATGGGACCTTTTCTCTCCCACTTCAATGTTTTCACACAGGAAAATCCCAACTGAAGCTGCACCAAAGCCACGTTTGTTACAGTGAGGGAGTTGGCTGACACTTTGACAAGGTGATCAGTACGTAGCAGTGGTGGTGGGGGAGTTTCAAAAGCTCTGTCTCAGTGTATGACCAAGCAGAGACAGCCAGTCAGTCACAGATACTTACTCATCTGCCGGTCTCCGTAGCTGATGGCCTCTGCAAGGGGGCTCCATCCCTGAGCGTTCTTCACCTTCACTGGTGCATTGTGGGCCAGCAGCAGGTGTGCACACTCTGTAGGAGGTCCAAACAGAGAGGAAGATTATTACTAAACACTAACCTACATGGATGATAGTGTTTACTCATGGCATCGCAATTAGGACAAGAAAGACACAAAAGAAAAAGCATAACAACAAAGCAAAGGAAACAGAAACATTTATATGAATGTGTCTTATGAACACGACTCTACAGGTGCTACCATCACGAAGGTTGGAAAACCCTGTAAAAAGCCCTGGCAGGTGCTTTCTGTTCGAACAAGAGGAACTGGAGATATGTTTAAATCGAGCAAAAGCCAGGTGACGAGACTTGAATGATAAATTTAGCCCCAATGAAAGATAAACTGGTTTTATAAAAACAGAACAAAACAGAAGTCTGCATCTAAACATCTGAACGTGTAAGAGGTGACTCTTAGGTATCAGAAATTAATTTCCTTTTAACCCGAGAGACAAAAAACACGGAGAAACAAGAAAATGTAAAAAAAAAAAAGACCTTTATTAAAACAAATGGAGGAATAAGAGCTTATGGCTTTTCTCATTTCTCTATCTGATGCATCCACAATGCTGAATACACAATGTAAAGACAAAGACGAAGGATAATAAGACCTGCTTTAAAAACACACAGAGGACAAATTACCATTTCCTCAGGAAATTAATAAGATGAGACTGACTTCACAGCCCTGCTTCTTGTCAGCACGTTTGACGCTGCTATGGTAACTATCACTTGTAATTCATACAAAGATACTCCCACGCAGTCAAACAGGATAATAAACACCTGGATACAAATTTTTAACTCCATGTCAACACTGTGGCCAGGTCTAATTTTCCCTTCAGCTTGTCTTGACGCAAGAACCAGTCAAAATGAACTAGAACTAGAATGACGTTCAGTAGAGCACATACCTCCACCAGGAACAGTCCTCTTCAATTCAACAAACTCAGGTATCAGTTCTCTAAATGGCCCTGACTTTTTTCAACAAGATTCATTAATAATTCACTGGGAAAATGTGAAAAATTAATTTGAAGAAGTGGAAATCCGTTCAGTAGCTTGATGCAACTTGTGTAATCTCCTTTACAAACTAACATACAACCCAACAAATGGACAGGGCTGAAAACATAAGCTCCTTGAGGGAGGCAATAAAGTAAATTCTAGGACACCATCGCATGGCTTTCCTATATTTTGTATGTATGTATGTATATGTGCCCTATTTATCTCTGCTTATTGGCCAATCAAATGCATTGATCGCAAACGTACCCGATCAATCTGCAGTAGATTCAGGTACAGACGACTGACTGGCCGCCTGCCGTAAAACATGTATGAAACCCAGCAGAGACTCTTCCTCTTGCATCGCTGATTTAAAAATAATCCTTGGTTTTATACAGGGACAGATTGTGTGTAGGATTGAGGTGGCAGCTGACCCATTAACCAAAGAGCCATATGGGGCCGACATACTGCTGTAAAAGGAGGAAAAGATTATCACATGGAAAACATCACACTGTACAGAATTACCCTCGGAGCTGTGCAGGAAAACAGCCAGAGAGACTCATCCCTTTTTTCTGTGGCACTAAATGCAGCACACAAAAAAATCCCTAGTCTGCCTCTGGGCATCGTGTCAACAAACTACAGCGAAGCAAAAAAAAAAAAGCCTGTTGTTCTGGCTCAGCTGTCAGTTTCTTTTCACGACACAATTCATTATATTTTTGGCGTCTGTTGCGGCTCTGTCTAACCACGGGGCAGGAGCAGTCGCAGCCCTGTGAGCAGAAAATTGCCCAAATGCAAGAGCAGAGGCTAACTGCGAACAGTCGGCAGCTGAGTGAGTAAGTGGGGCTGTTTGATCGGCCCAGCACTGATCTCTTAGTCTGACAAAAGCCGCCACACAAGCCTCTCAATATACCTGGTTACTGCCCTCGTGTTCAGACTTGTTCCTCCACTACACGCCAACACCAACACTACAGAGCCAACCTGGTGTCCGGAGGCAGAGAGTGCAAATCTTGCCCTTTGAAAAATCAAGCACAACACACAGTCTAAACTACCACATCACCTCAATGATCTACATACCAACCATGTTTTATTCATACGAGAGAGGCCAGCGTCTCATACATTCTTTATGACGGAGAGAAATGCATGTAGAACCTCCTCCCAATTAAACATTATCCTCACAACAAAGAGGAGCGTGGCTGTCCCAGGGGTGTGGTTACACAGGGATAAAAAGGCAGGTTTGTGACAGCACCCAAAGTATTTCAGCTGCGTTCTAGCAACAGCTTTGCCTTAACGTGCAGCTCACTCCAAGGAAGAGAAAACGAAAATGAACAAAGACAGGCCAGTGGGAAGTAATTGTGTTCGCACCAGGGGAGCGGCTGAAGTTCAAAGACTTGGATCGTGACTCGTCTAAATTCGTCTTCTCATTATTTTTCTGCCCAATTCACTGTGACGTGATCTGCGTGTTAAGTGCTATAGATAGTCTGACTACCTCCAAAAGATTGATTAATACGGATAATATTGCATGATTTCACGGTTATAATCCTGTGTGCCTGTTCTAATTGTTCATTTCCTCTGCCCAGGAGGTTATTGCTGCATTCCAATAAACCTCAGAATTTCCCACCCCAGGTCGGATTTCGACTCGGAAGGTAGGAGGATATATATTAGCACTTCTGTCATTAAATGTGTTGTACACATAGTACTGTCCAATTACTGTCTGTGGACATTTTACTACAGCGCTGGTATGCTGTGAAATGCCACATAATGCGTTATTATTAACTTTTTGTAATAACAATAGCTAGCTGGCTGACGTAAACATTGTTCCTGTGCAACTAGAACACTATCAACTTGGCTTATTCGGGTGTGACATCATTCTGAGGGCCTGGAACGCGGGACAAGGTTTCACCCATGTCTATTTGGTTGATGGTTGGTTGGTTTGTTTGTTTTTGGCAGGATAACCCAAAAACCATTGGACAAATTACCACTGAACCTGGTGGAAGGATGAGGCACGAATCTGGGACGAATCCATGAAATATTGGTGTGGTTCCAGGAATTTTTTTACACTTTCTTTAACATTGTAAGATAGGGCGTGTTTTTTGACATTTTCACAAATTTCTCAGAGAATAATTAATGGATCCTGATGAAAAAAAGTCTGACATGTTAAGGGGACTGATATTTATGAGGGTGTGCATTAAAGTGCAGATCCAAATCCGGAAACTAAGGAATTTAAATCTGGTTTCATAAGGGGACTGTTGGGCCTTGGCTGAGGTATGCACTCTAATGAGTACGCCATTCTAGTTTATCTCTTGTCCCTCAGTAGCTCTATATTAAAATTCCAGTTTCAGCTGTTTGATGACTCATCCTACACATATGGGCATTTACTAATTTTAACATTGATAAAACTTGCTTGAATATTGAACTCCTTCCCAGTGACTTTTAACTCCTCCAGTTACCTACTCTGTCCGATCCATAGGTAAAATCCACAGGCGTAGAACTCCTTGACAACAGAGAGACAGCGAGCAGGCTGCTGTCACAACTTTCCACATTGAGCGGGTTGATACTGTCAACTCTGGAGAGGGGGCGTGACACACTTTCCTCCCCATTGGCTGCTGTACACACCAATCAATAGCTGTGACAATCTCCTCCACAGCTTTGTGTTTTTACCGCACGCACACAAATGTGAGGAAATCAAAGAAATCACCCTGACAACATCATTAAATAAAGAAGTTGTGCAGGCACCAGAAAGAGTGGATATCACTGCAGAGTGCATCACAAAGCCGCCTGCATCCCATTCCCTCTGGCCTTTGACCTATACATCACCCTGCTAAATCCAATGATTGTGTTATATAATGGCAACATTTAGCAGATACACATTACATAACCCTGAAGAGAACAGACAGGCCAAGTGTCCTGAGCTACAGACCTGCCCTAGCTTCTGATGATGATTTGAGACATCATCATACATGCACAGTGTTTCTGCCAGAGGTTTTCTGTGTTTAAAATGTCCTCCAGCATGAATTTAATCCAGGAGCCATATGTTTAACGTTTTCACCCTCAGAGACAACAACAGCAACCATCTGTTATTTAACAATGCAAACAGACCATTGCTCTTACAGATACCTGCAGCTCGGTGATAGCTGCATCCTGCGGGGTGAAGATTCAGGCTTTTCTATGAACTGCGATATATGATACTCTTTTAACAACCAGGACATGTAGCCTCATCCAATGGCACCAAACTGAGTGTACGATGTGTCTTGATGTGACTTTATAATCAAATACTGCATGTTATCATCTAAAGTTATAGTTTAGTTTTATAAGTTTGAGCTCTGACATACTATTTACTGTAGCTGCAAGAGCATCCAGACATTTGGTGATACAATGTGACAGCAGTACAAACTGGAACAAACTGGACCATGCCTCTCACCCAATGTCAGCTGGGATTGGCTCCAGCTCCCCCCACAACCCTTACAGGATAAGCGGTATAGATAATGCATGGTTGGACGTGTAACAGCTGTGTACACTGAGAAAGCTACCAGTTTATAATTTCCCACCGGTCAGTTATCGATCCTGGTGAGATGTACATTTTATACAGTTATAAGACAATGTTATATGTATATAATACAGTTTGTATATGTATTCCTGTAAGATTATAGCAAGAAATAAAAAAAAACCAACTCCAGCTCATTCATTACAATCAGATCGGATGGATAATGATGGAAACATTAGCATTTATCCTATAATTCATTATCCACGGTTTGCTGTCAGATTTGATCGTATACACAGTTGTGAAAGTATTGATATAAGGTCTCTTAGGTAGGTTTCTGTGTTAATTGCGTGTGCAGCAGCTGCTCGAGTCACATGCATCTCTGTGAGCGAGGCAGAGCAGGGTGGAGAAACTAAGTGCTAATGTAATGCTGCACTGCGTGCACCGGCTACACATGGGACACTTGTCAAGAAGCTGTGGGCTGTTAAAGCCCCAACCATCACCACTCATTCTCATCCAGGCTGAGTGCGTCTATAAAATTGCTGTTTTGCTCACTTCTTCTCCATTGATCACACACTCAGTGCCTGAATCAAACGGGAGTTGGATTGTTTCCATCTCTGAGGCAGAACTGAAAACCCTGTTTTGCAGACTCAACCCAAACTGTTATGTTTCAAAAATTATGTTAATGTTCTGCATAATGACTCTAATCTTCCGTCTTGACTTAATGGGCTGATTATTTAGTGATGACCTGACTCGTATCACTGAAACCAACTTAAGATGGCTCATGATTTTATTCTAGTAACCATAGGAACAGATATCAAAGCTATATGACGAAAGGAAAACTTGATCCTTCTCCGTCGTTTGATGGGACATGACAGGAAATGGGCTTCAGGAGAAAAACTGTTTAAACAATGACATCATCCAAAAAGAGTGGCAGTATTTAGTGTAGTGTTTCATTTCCAGAAAAGGCATTAGTGCCCTATTACAAATTGTGAGTCAGGTGGTGACTTGAAGAAGATCAATGAAATAAAAAAATACATCATCAATTCATCTTTAATATTATGTTTTCTTTTCCTAATTCAGTTACTGTTTTCCTGCTTTTCTGTTCATCAGTCGATGGACAGAAAATGAACCTGCAACTATTAGGTTATGTGTGTTTCATGCATATAACAGCACTCCTTTGTATGGATTTTGTTTGTTTTCATCAGCAGAACTGCAAACATGAAATGCATTTTGCTCTGTATTTAGCTCATAGTGACATCTTCTTCTAAATGGGATTTTTCACCTGTAGAAGTGTTAAGCTCAGAATTAAAGTGGCTAAACAAGAATCACTTGACGGGTATACACACACAAACACAGACCCATACAAAAAGAGAGCCGTGTCCTCTCTATCCCAGCAGGGCAGCCACACCCAGTCTATGATCTCATGCTGAAGCCTTCACCATGTCTGGCCCGAGCCTCCCTGGAGGACAGAGGCAGCAGCAGGGAGGAGATAGGCAATCTCATTAGCGCAATCAATTCCATAACATAGCATCTACCACTACACTGGGGCACAGGGCTTGTCCGAATCCCTGATCGGCAGTGGCATGGCCTTCGCTCTGGCGACAGGTATTGAACTTTGCGAATGTGAAATCGATGGAAGCCCGTACGCCAATGGGTTCCAATGACGAGAACTAAACAAATGGGGGCTGCGCGGCACAAGTCACTCTGCGCTTGAACTGCTCACAACAGCCTGCTGCAAAAAGGAGGGGGAAATAAATGTTTCAATAGCATGTTCTCGGGTCTCCTCGAGAAATGAAACGCAAGCATGGGCTCACAGAAGGGGCAGTGCATTAATGTTTCATGCACATGCTTTCAGTCCAGCCGGTGCAATTCAGCAGAAAACAAAATCACAAAGAGATTTCTTTTAAAAGCCTTGATACGTTATATACTTCAAAACAAACAAAGCACTGTAGGATAAAAGTCAATATCTGAATGATTTGCTGCCTCCAGTGTTTCACAACCTAATAAAAACTAAATAAATACTCAACTAAATGAAAATGACTTCTTATCTCAGTTAGTTATCCTCTGCACCAGCTTCAAATCGTTAGTCTTTAAGCCAGTAGTAGAAGATCAGACTGAAGAGACTCAGAGAGGATATTATTTCTTGCAGTGTCATCATTGTCTAATCCTCACTGATTAAATATGTTCTCATATCATCTGTGAATGTATTAAATAGAAGAGAAGACATTGCTCAATCCAGATTTCTTTTGTCCATGAACAAAAACTCTATCTTCTCTTCTGGGATTTGTGTGGCGATGATCTGTGACAAATGTTGGATGATTCTCAGCCAGATAAATGCACACACAGAGAAAGACGTGAAAGCGAAACACGCAAATAAACGGCAACACAAACAAAAGACATGCAGTCCTGGCAGA
The DNA here is from genome assembly GCA_026259375.1 of Verasper variegatus. Taxonomy (NCBI): domain Eukaryota; kingdom Metazoa; phylum Chordata; class Actinopteri; order Pleuronectiformes; family Pleuronectidae; genus Verasper; species Verasper variegatus. Next base: position 15,419,197 of record CM048046.1, on the reverse strand, counting down.
GAGAGATTAATTTAGAAAGCCACAGAGACAGACACCAAGAGAGAGACAATAATAGACCACGGGGAGGTGAGTCTTTTAACACTTCTCACCTTTGTTGCCCATCATGACAGCGAGATGCAGCGGAGTGTTTCCTGAGGAAGAAATAAACAAGAATTTGTCGGCTGTGTTTGATAAGCTCAGAGACGTCACCATATTCAGCTATGCGTGTCACATTTACGGTGAATCAGACGTTAAAACTGGGAGGCATATTCTAAAAAAACACCAAATGATATGTTAAATGAAACCCAATTGTGTTTTCTCCAGCCATGCCAAGCAGTATTCAAATGACTGCACCCCCCAGGCAAGGAAGTGGCCTATTATAGACATAAGGTAAACGGGGAGGTCTGCACACACATTCAGAGTAAATAACATTTTCATTAGGTGAAGGGAGGCACAGGTTTTCTTCCCAGGATGTGAAACGTGCCTCGCAAGCACTGGAGAATCCCTCAAGAGGAAGACAAACTGCCCGCTCAGCTACTCCAGGGCTCCTCTTCCAGGGAGGCAACCAGATTGGGAAGAGGGCCCCGCCTGGTAGTGCCCCTAGTGTGGTTGAAAACAGAAGCTGGAGATCAGCTGGAGTCCAACTGGAGGTTGTGATTAACTGCATAGAGGAGCGCAGAGGAACAACAGAGGCCATATCTGGGCACACAAAGGTGCTGCAGGGCTGTGGAGTCAGAACCAACTCTACTGTCTCCTGACACTTTATATTTAACGGCAACACTGAAAACATCACTTCACCCAGAGGAAAAAATGTTTCCTCCCATTTTCTCCCTATGAGATTTCGACAACCGGTCCAATTCCAAGGAGAAATTTTAATTTACTCACAACTCTGAACATTTTTATTTCAACTGAGCAACAATGAACTTTTCTTCTCAAAACCAGCAGCCTGGTTTCAATAGATAACGCAGAACTTGCTGTCAACAGTTATTGTTTGGTTAGGGACTATTTCTTCTGTTGCGTAAAGAGGCTTTGGAGGCACGAGGCAAACTCTATATGAGGCAGATGTTGTGCCAAAGAGAAGAGTGGCATAAATAATAAAGCATTACTTCTTTGTCCTTACACTACTGGCTGTTACTCAAAGTGGGAACAACCTGATTTATTTCAGTGGCACGGCCCATCAGTTCAGCTTTAACAGAGGCAAATGTGTCTCAGGTTATTGTCAGAGCTTTGATTTACCAGACAGACCAGATTCCAGCACGGACACAAATGCAGGCCACTTTCTGTCTCCACACACACATGTGAACCGGAACAAAACAATGCTGTTGTTTCAACAGTTCAGGGAGTGTCTCTGGAAATTGGGCCATTATCTGAGCAGACTTTGTCCTGTAGAAGATATGCTACCGGTCATGGGACAATGCAGCAATGTATAATTTGTGATTGGTTCCTACCCCAGAATCAGTCACCTGAACACATCAGAGCTTTGGGAAAGATGGACAGCAATCCCAATTTTCTGCATTGAGGACATATCTGACAGATGAATCAACTGATACAGACTATAGTTAGCTGCAGCGCCGGCTGTGAATAAGCAGGAGTTTCTGCTGCTGGTCAGAGGACGCACAGATGAAAACCATGGGTCACTTTTCTGTTTGCTGACCAGAAGAAACTGAATGAATAAAGTTGCACGGCGGATGTATTAAACAGTGATCCAGGCCTTGACAGGGAGCAGCCTCGTTTACTTCCAGTGCTGCTGGACACTCAACGGCCTGTAAGCTGCGAACTAAGCTCCACTGCACCTTGACACAGGAGCATCGTGATGGAGCCCTTTTCTCCAGCGTGATGGAGGAACAGGTTCACTCACCGTGCACGTCTTTCTGCGCGATGTTCTGCGTCCGGATGAGCGAGGACAGGCGGCGGACATCTCCCTTAAACACGCACTCGTGCACCGGGAAGTCGTGGCCGGTTCGGACGATGGGGTTCTTGTTGTTGTCATCGATGACATCCGATGTGGACAGCGCGTTGGTGTTGTCGTTAATCTGCTGGTTCTGCTGCTGCTGCTGCTGCTGCTGCGTGGACGACGACTTGACCAACTTGTGATTGCTGAAGATTTTACTCGCTCGGCTCTTGCTGCTGGTCTTGGAGGCGGCGAAGGTCCCGGTGGCAGCCTCCTCGTCCGGCTCCAGGAGGTCCTCGTCCTTGCTCGGCCTTTGGTCCTTGCGCAGGGAGCGGATCTTCTCCCCGGTCATTTTCCCCAAACCCGTCGCCGCTAACGGAGCAGAGGGCGTCTCGTCGCGGACGATGACCCTCCGGACCAACCGATGCGATCCGCCAGCTGGAAGTGTTCACGCACACGCCGAGAGCCGCACCGCATGAAAACACTTCCCGCGGACACTGGAGAGTGTGAAGAAGGAGAGGAAATGGAGACGAACGGGAGGCAGCTTCCGTTTAGCGCCGGTTTTCTAATGAAAACAAACAGTCCGCTCCCCTCGTATCTTTCCAAAGCGTCGCTGCTCAACGTCAGCGGCTCCAGTGGACGAGGAGATCCAGCTTCCGCCTCGTAGTATCGCGAGAGTTCGGGAGAGGTTACTAACGGTCACATGACTGTACACGGCTCCTATGTATACAGTCTATGCTACTACCAAAGTTTATGTTGGCTGATGTAACAACTTGCAGAGAAAACAATGCAGAGCAGATTAATGTTTACATTATGCTTTTTAAAATATCTTGGTTTAAGTTGTATTCATTGAGTTTTATATCTTATATATTTACAGCTATGTATTAAAAAGTTTGTGGTTAAACTGTAAATAATCAAGCCTAAATTACATTTCCTTGTCTTGAGGGTTCGATAACGACATCTTGCAATCTTTGCAGGATTCAAACCTGTCGTGCAAGGTTATAAGGTCAGGCTAGGCAGAATGAAGCAGACTCATAACAGTGAGTCTTATAGTTTTATCACTAACTAACTATGGAGCACTTCTCCCCCTATGGCCCACGAATGGAAACAACAGCCACGCTTCTGTGTGTGTGCATGTGTGTGTGTGTGTGTGTACGTACGTACGTGTGCGTGTGTGTTTGCACGTGTGTGCGTGTACGTACGTGTGTGTGTGTGGCACAAGCGACAGAAAAATGCCCATAAATGGAATGAAGCATTTCACAACTGCAGCTATTATGGTGATGGTTCGGAAACACCATGAGTAGTACAGTCGCTGCACGGTGAGAAGGACCTCATGGGGGGGGGGGGCAGTTGTTGGGGCCCAGCTGGTCTCCACTGTACATGGCCTCTGGTGTTTCATGATCCCCCCGAGAAAGATTTCTCAGAACATGTGACAGTAAAATCCTTTGAAAATGTGAGAAACGAACTAGTAGCAGCTTTTCTAACGTGAATGTTTTCTTGCATATCAAAGGGGGGGGGGGTGGGGGTGGGGGGGGGAACCGGGAGGAGTTAATCAGTCAGAAGTGGCCTCCCTGACTCAAACGACAGGAAGTGTTGCATCAGTATGACACACACACACACACACACACACACACACACAAAAGAGCAGACCCACAAAGAACGCACACAACGTGCGGAGTCACGTGGCCTTTACTCCCCTGCAGACGCACCAATCCGCACCGGGCGTCCCGTGTTGATGGCCGCTGATTGGCCGGGGCGGAGAAGCGCAGCGCTCTGTTAAATGGTTTCTCCGTTAACCGGTCTGCGGTAAACTCCTCCCGGGTCCACCGCCGGTCACAGCAGCCATGGAACCCAAGCAGAAGACCGAGGATCGGGGCGACGCGTTCGCCGGTTACCGCTCGACGTTCAAGTCCTTCGCCACCGAGGCCATTCACGTGGGTCAGGAGCCGGAGCAGTGGAAGTCGATGGCAGTGGTGCCGCCGATCTCTCTCTCCACCACCTTCAAGCAGCACGGACCGGGGAAACACGCTGTAAGTAGCCGCTACCCGCAGCTCGGGTTACCCGGCACGCTGGAAGGTGGAGGGGGTCGTTACTAAACATGTCAGTTAAGCTGAAGGCGCCATGATTACATCACCATAATGTTCTCTTTATCAACAATCAAAACAAATGACTGATATCTGAATCAAAGTCCGATAATATGAAAATGTATATTTATATAATATAAATCAATGTGCTCCAGTGGCTGATTAATTATCATAAATAAGATGATCAGTATTAACGCTTCATTGCAGAAGCAGTACGTTGTACAGTAAATACAATGTGGTACGTGGCTTCAATGTTTCCCAACCTAGGGATCTAGGAACATCTAAAATAAAAAATAAAATCTATTCTGCTTCATACAGTTGTATTTTCATTTTTGTGAAACGTTCGATTATGTGACCGATTTGAGCCTCAAACTGTTTAATAAAACCACGTGAGAAGGTTCCGTGGGGGAAGTTGGGCGGTGAACAGCTCCTGCCCATCTGAAGCATGACGAAGCATTCTCGGGTTGAACATGATTTTGTTCCAACAAACAATTTGAATACATTCATAGTTTAAATGTACAATTAGATTAGATCTTCTGCAAAGTAGCATGGGATACATGTGCTCATGTACAGTACGTCAAGATTGTATAAGATATAGATTCTCTAATGGTAATACAGTGGGGAACTGTAATTGAAACAACATAAAGACAAATGTAGAGGTAAAAGAGAATAATATTTAACTTGTGTCATCTTCATACGCTGAAATGTTGCCGTTTATATCCTTAATTTCCAATCCCTCCCTCATTAGAACTTATTTTTAGTTTTTCCATAAAAATTGCAATTACAATGTTGTTTTAATCCTTTCCTGTATGAAAATATGATGATGAAATAAAAAATGTTTTCCAGTAATCTATTTACTATATAGAATATCTTCTCCACCCTATCACTTGCTCTCTAATTTTCAGTTTGTGCAATAAGTGTGTCTGTGTAAAGTTCTCTTGAAAGACCTCTGTCGATGATTAATCACCACACGTCTGGTATAGTTCCGTGAGAACGGCTAATAACATAACATAAAATGAGTTTGAGAGCTGTAGTCATTTAGGTTTTCACACAAAAGCAAGAAAGAAATAGCCCAACGCACCACTCGCGCTGATCTCCTCACCTCTTGACCTTATTTTCCAGACCCTGGTATGTGTATCCCCATTACTCCACCAGTTTTATTGTTGCTGTTTGTTAAACTCTCAACCCAGAGATAACTTGTCAAACTAGGACAGTGACGTTAAGCTTATCTGCTTGTTACTACTGCATGGCTACAGCTGGCATGGTTGACTCAAACTACAAACTACAACAAGCATGTGTTCAAGGCCATTCAAGCTCCATTTATTGCCATAGGCAGCAGACTCCGGCCAGGCCTCATACCATTTGTCCTGATGTATCTTGTTTTAATTGAAATCATCTCTGTTTCTGCTCCTAAAATCTAAAAAACTCTCCTCAGAACTGTTTAACATCAGTCATTCTGTCCATAGTATAAATCTTCTTCTGCATTTTACTCACTTTGCAAAGCTGTAGACAAGACACACCCTTAAGCTGTATTTGCTATATTTATTGAAGAACATTCTTTGTATTACCTTTTACCAGTGTGCTCATGTAACAACTTAAGCTGTGTTCCAGTAAAGAGGTTGGGTCCTTACTCACCTTACACTGTTATTTTATTCAGTCATTTCGCCCCCTTCGTCACACTCTGATTTGTTGTTGATGGTTCTCACAGATTTCAGTCTTGTGCCCACACTTGTTTTTCAACAGATAATCAAACAAAAGATAAAGTTTAATTGCAGTTGTCAGGAAAGGCGATAAGGAATTTATGATGCAATAAGGCATTGTATTATAACACACCGTGGCAACCTGTTGTCTATTTGTGTTGGTTACTGAAATGTTGTATTAATGTTCTCATGCAGGGGTTTGAGTACAGCCGCAGTGGAAATCCTACAAGGAACTGTCTTGAGAAGGCTGTGGCAGCTCTGGATGGAGCAAAGTACAGTAAGTTGTTATTCATGCCATATTGTATCCCTCAGGTGGGACTTGCTTATCATAGGGCTGAGTGACAAAACAATAACACTAATTATCACTTGTGCGTTGTATAAGCACAGTGAGGAGGTGTAACACATAATTAATCAACTTCAGATTTGTAAAATGTTTTTTTTTCCCATGCAGGCCTTGCTCTTGCCTCAGGGCTTGCCGCCACAGTGACCATCACTCACATGCTCAAAGCAGGTGACGGGATCGTCTGCATGGATGACGTGTACGGAGGTGAGTGACCTCTCTGAGGCATGGGCAGAACACAAACATACGCCTACTGGATGTTTTCTTAGACCATCAGATACTCACAGTTTGCAGGATGCTACTAGTGTTTGGCATAACGGTACTTTTCGGTGTACTGAATCACCAGGATCAGTACATTTAAACCTGAAACACAGATGAACGCTCTTAAGCTTATTAATTAGCGAATTGAAAACAGACAATTTCAGTGGATGAACTTAAAGCTGTCCCACTCCATTTTGTAACAATACAGCTCGTATATTTTTGTGATACCAAATTCGGAAATAAAATATCAGGTATACTTCTTGTTATACATAAAGGAGAAGAAAGAGGCGCACATTCACTCAAACCGCCTTCACACCATTAGCGAGTGGACGCCGGTTATTTTAAAATGGGAAAAATCGCTAAAACAGCTATTGTCTCCATGTGTCTATGTGAGAATGCAAATGTCCAAGTGAGAGGCTTCAGGGTTTCTCCAGCCAGCAATACTGGGCAATCTCTGAATGAGCCCATGTGAGGAAAACTGTTAGATCCACCGGGGGTTTCACTATTAGTCACTTGTACAAAATGGTGGGTCTTACATGAAACGAGCCGGGTTTGAAGTGGAGCTATGTTTGAAAGTGTTGACTGAGTTTCACTTTGGTTATTTCAAGGAACAAATCGCTACTTCCAAAGAATTGCCACTGAAGTTGGCCTGGAGGTGTCGTTTGCTGATTGTACAAAACCAGAGCTGGTGAAGGCAGCACTGAAGCCCAACACAAAAGTAAGTTAAAGAACGTTTTACAGTTTATTGTTAGTGGTTCCTGTAGGTTCCTCCCAACAGATTTTTATAACAGTATTTAATTAACCACTTACTATACTGAAGATATCACATGAAACTATTCTATATATCTAGTTGTCTTGTCCACTTCATTCCTAAATGTTTCCAAAAATATTCAAACCCAGAGAAATCCCCAATTTTATTCAAGTTAACAGGACGTTTTATTTTGGTCGCCTTTTAATTGGGTCATATCCACTTTACCTGTGGCCTTGCCTGTCTCTGCCTCAATGTTTAGGCCAAACGATATATGAAGAAGAAGAAACAGTTCGCCAGTCTGATGTTTTTTCCTTCCACTGTTTGAATAGGTCACTCGCAAGTGATCATTAGTATTCATTAGTATTCTCGGCTGCGTAACGTGACCAAAACCTTAATACATGACCTCATCCCTGAACGTTATTTGCACCTTTCAGTGTCAGGAGGATTTTTCACCGGCAGTGTTGGTGACGACAACAACTCCCATGACCCCACGCTGCTTGATAACATCATCAAACTAGGTCTTTTATTATTGTTTTGATTCAGAGACCCCTAGAGGCCAAGTTACATATTGTACATTTAAATAAATGATAAAAAAACCCCTCAAAGGATATTCAGATCCAGCTTTACTGTTATGTGGTAAAACAGGGTTTGGGTCTCCTCCCTTTTGTGTGTGTGTGTGTGATAATGTCTTTATGTCAAATGCTCTGATGGAGCTGTAGTGACCCTCCTGCTCATGCAGCTGCAGAGAAATGACTCCCTCTCCCCTCTGGCCTGTAGCTGGTGTGGATCGAGACGCCCACCAACCCCACGATGAAGGTCGTCGACATCAAGGCCTGCTCCGACTTGATCCACGAGCACAACAAAGACATTGTGGTGGTTGTGGACAACACCTTCATGTCCGCCTACTTCCAGGTGAGGGTGACAGATGTGCTCTTCGTGCCCGTTTTGATTTTCAAATAGCTCTTCAATCATTTCCTGCAATCACATTCCAGCTCATGTGGAAACAAACGGCTGAATGATTAACCCAGATGTCTGTCCTGTTCACTCATAGCGTCCTTTGGCTTTGGGAGCGGATATTTGTATGTATTCAGCCACCAAATACATGAACGGTAGGTTGTGTACATTTTCCCATTTTGACACCTATACAAAGACACACACACACACACACACACACACACACACACAAATAAAACATGTTTTGTCTCTCAGGTCACAGTGATGTGGTGATGGGTCTGGTTTCAACGAACCGGGATGATTTGAATGAGCGACTGAGGTTTCTGCAAAACGGTGTGTACTAACTAAACGAATACAACTAATCATGTTGTCTGCAAAACACAAAAAGCTTGTCATCATGTCATGTCTTGTGAGTAATTTCTGGATCTCAGACACGAAAAGTAGAGACTTACCCACTGTGCTGAACTGGTTATTCCAACTTTATGTACATTCACCGGTTAAAGAACCGAAAAATGCCCCAGAGGCCTAACTTCTAAACCAGTGGAAAAGCTTTTCAACAGGAAGTGGATGCTTCTTTAGGTGTTTGTTCTTTGACTGATCTGGGTTTTGTTTTTTACTTTCTATTTTCTCCATGTGTTGTTGTTCAGCACTGGGTGGTGTACCATCTCCATTTGATTGCTTCCTGTGCAACCGCGGACTCAAGACGCTACACCTTCGGATGGAGCGACACTTCAAGAATGCCATGGCGGCTGCCAAATTTCTCGAGGCTGATCCCAGGGTGGAAAGAGTGATCTTTCCAGGTAATCGCATGCCACTTAAAATATAAAACCCTTATAACAACCCAAAAGATATAAGAGATAAGATAATAAAAGAGAAGCCAAATTGTCTTGATTGCCCTCTAGTGGTTGGCTGCATTAGTCACAAACCTTGCATCCTCTATTTTAGCAGATGGGAAAAGGACCAAATTGAAATGATAAAGTCAAACAAACGTTTCTCAAAGATGGTACTTTTTAACCACACAGATCCTATTAACCTTATCCTGGTAAGTTTGGTTTAAGTGAGTTATCTGATGCTTAAAAAACGTAGTGATATGTCATGATTGACAGCTGACACTGACTCCCGCTTGGTCGAAATTTATATCAGCAGGACTTTGCCACCGCGGGTCCATCTCCTGATCACTACTGCACAGATTCTGCAAGTTACGTCTTTGCCAAAAGATGGCAGCATTCTAATATTATAAATATTTAATTAATAATTCTGCATAGTGGTAGGAAGTGGAGTTGTGTCGTCTATCTCTGTATCGTGTTTATGGTTTATCTTCCCTGAGTCATGCCCAACCTTTCCACTAAATTTCATGGGATTCAGTTCAGTAGTTAGTGTTATCATGCTGACAGTCTGAGACCAAAAACAGCGATGACTCCCTTGTCTGACGAACTTCTTATTCACCGCTCATATATCACCATTACAGTGTTACGTGCCTTCTTACCCCAGTGTCAAACTGCTGGTGTTGAGAAACTTCACATGAATTACAGTAAACCGAGGACACAGTTGATGCTGTGCTTTTTGTCAATGTGGGTCGTTTTAGTTCATGTTGCCCAAGAGGCTCGTGAAAGATTAACTACAAGTCTTCATGTTTTATGTTTCTAAGAAAATAAAGCATCTTATTGTTTGATGCAAAAGAGCCCCAGCCTAAAAGGAGAGTCATGCTTGTGTTGCGTTTCACCCACTTAGGATCTGTTCAAAAACTTTCTTGAACAAGTGGGTCCTTCTGTTCAAAGCCTCAAGTCAAAACAAACCAGGGCTCATGAGCAAAGGCAATGTAATCCTCAGTCAAACCAGCAAAACCTGACATACTTATTTAAAAAGAACGAAGTAATGTGGGTTTAAGGTCCCACCTCTGCTTGTCTCTGCTTAGGGTGTAATTAAAGGATTTGTCTTCTTGTCTTACTGTTTTTTTGTGTCTTCCCTCTGTCAAACAACGCAGGCCTGCCCTCTCACCCGCAGCACGAGGTGATGAAGAGACAATGCACCGGGTGTCCAGGCATGATCACCTTCTACATCAAGGGGACCCTCGAGCATGCCAGCGCCTTCCTCAGTAACCTCAAAGTAATTTGGGTGGAAATATTGTGTTTATAAAGTGGGTGTGGTTGTGCGACTGGAAGGGTGGTTAGGCTAAACGGCTGGATTAGATTTCTGGTCTGACGGGAAAGCTGAAGGGAGGAACACGTCAGTATCATAACTACAAAACCACTGAAGGTGTTTCCTGGTGGCCGGTTTAGACATTTTAGACAAGTAAAACAGCTGAAGCTGAAGTTCTGACTTAAATCACGAATTTCAATATTTTATTAAAGAAAAGAGGGTAAAACTAAACTGTTTTCATTAAGATCCATGTGTTATTCACTGAGAAATCAAGGAAATGCTGAAAAAACATCCTACAATGTTAAAAAAAAAAAAAATGATCCGCCCTCTGATCCAGATCTGACACAGTTCTCCTGACACCACATTGTTCCCCCAAGTTTCGTGGTACTCCATCTAGTAGTTTTTGCTTAATCTTTCTTACAAACAAACCAACAAACAAAAGGACAGGGGTGAAAACATAAACCTCATTGGATGCAATAAAAGGTTTATCCAAATTTTTCCAGAAATCTAGATATTTGTATATTTGTCACCAGACTGTCTCCTCTAAAGACAGATATTTAACTTTATTTTCTTGTTGGTTTTGGACATCTCCATCTAGTTGAATCAGGCCTCAGTATTATTAAATGGTTAATTTTGTCACACAAACACCTGATTGTATTTTAAAGAAAATGACACTTTGGTTGATCATCTTCTATTTGTGGCTTTTACTCATTTTCTCATTGTGTGCATTATTACTTTATGATCTCTATTTTTCTTGTTTCAGATATTTGCGATAGCCGAGAGTCTCGGTGGTTACGAGAGTTTAGCTGAACATCCGTAAGTATCACAAAATAAATGATTTTAGTACTTTGTTAGTTATTCTCTGCACCCAGAGGCTGATTGTAACAAATAGCACCACATGGGGGCAGCAGAGACCAAGAAGAAATCCCCATCTGAATCACGTAGAGAGGCTTAAATTAGACACTTTGTTTTCATTATGAAGTCTCAGCTCTAATCTCTGCTGAAGCATCAGGATGGTTTTTTTTCTATATCAGGCTCATATGTTGGTGTCTCCAACCTCTTTATCATAATTCAGGGCGATTATGACCCACGCATCAGTGCCGGAGAAAGAGAGGTGTTTGCTGGGGATCAGCGACACACTGATCAGACTCTCTGTGGGCCTGGAGGATGAGGCCGACATCATTGCAGACCTGGAGCAGGCGCTGGCTGCTGCTGTGAGTATCAGACACAATGACACATTAATGAGTGATGACAGCCCTCCTCCTGTCCTTTAAGACGGAAACAGCTGGCTTGAGAAAGTTAGGTTCCTCCGCTTTGCGCAAAATATCTTGGTCAGAAAAATGTGTTGAATTTTCCAACATACATAACAACTAGTATGACACAGAGGTGTGCTATGTTGTTTTTAGAGCAGTTAACATGCGATCTCTCAAATCCCGCCCCAGAGTGAGACAGGTTTCTGACAGGCTGTGAAGAGTTAAACTGCAGGTAACCTGTAATTCACGTTTGAGACAGAAAACCCTGTTTGTCCATCCTTCCCTCCCACCTTGTGAACATGACTGTGTCCAGCAACCTTTTATCAAAGCCAGCCACCTGTCAGTGACTTTAACCTTGTGGCTGATAAGTGCACATGTCTGATAAATCTAGTTTTGACTCGCTGTTTATGCATCTCAGCATATTTTTATTTTATGTCAAAGTGTAAAGAAACCTAGAAGGTCAAACACACAAGTTAACTTAATGAATAATAAGCATTTTCCAGCAGCAGGGAAATAAACTACTACTACATAAACTAAACTATGTTATTGCCCCCACAGTTGTAAATGAGAATAAAATCCACTCAAGTCATAAAGCACAGCAATAAGATACAAAACCCAGTTTGTGTTCATGTAAAGACAGTTTACATAAAGGAAAGACTAAATAATATCATATCACTCCATACACACAGAAGTTAAATTGAGCCTTTTATACTTTTGTATAATGATCATTACATTCAGTCACTTTATTTCACACAGTGCAGTGTTTTCATTGGGACCTCATGAGGACACAGGCAGGATTTGTATTCTGAATTAGCTGTAATTTAATATGACACTCTCATGGTCCATGACACTAAATCTGAAAGCTGGCCAACAGGGCAGCTGACAAAAATGGAACGCTATTTAATGCAGCACAGTGTCAACCCTTCTGCACCACAGCTTCATGGTTTGAGTGTTATGAAGAGGATCCAGATGTTACACGTGTGACTCACTAATGATTAATCAGAGGGTAAATGGACCCATGGCTCTATGTGCTTTACACTTGCGAGGCTATATCTAATCTCAGCGCTGCATGGGACCCATCACTCGAGTCGATACCTGCACTTGTGGACAGGATTTAAAGAAAAATGAAGATTGCATTACAGTTTCCGGGAATCTATTTTTAGTAAATCTTCGGAGAATCTATGAAACCCTTCGCATACGGAGTTATGGCTGTAAACTGTTTACTTTCAGAACATATACATGCAGAAAACAAACCATATGTTTGACCTGTATAGTGTTAATTAAGGCACATTAGTCAAAACTGAAGGCAAACCCCTCCTGGAGATGTGGTAATTATCTTGGGAACATTTAGGGAGAGCCAGGACAGGAAGGGTTGCAGACCAGGATTGAGTTAAGTATGCAGCGGTTTCATTTTGTGCACTTTGTGTCGGGCTGTGTCGTATCCACCCATCCCATAAACCCACTCTCTTTCTGCTGCACAGCCAAGGATCTGTTTTCCTAAAGCACAGTTGCTAACTACATTAGCAACTTAAATATATTACATTCTCTCATTTGGCTTTTATCCAAAGTGGCTTATAACTGAGGGACGATGCTAAAGCTTCAAGAATCAAGGTCAAAGCTGTTAGTGAGCATTTGGATGCTCCATGCATTAATTGCCACATTGTTAGCAAGTAGGACAGAGGGATTCGAACCTATTAACCTTGTGCCAACAGAGAAGGTGGGTTACGGACTGCACCACAGGGACGACACATTCAGAAGCATGCCGCTGCAATTGTCTCTAAAGCTGGGTAGAGGATAAAGTTTGAAATAACCTGGCAACTGTCGCCTTGTGCCAGCAACAGCACCAAGTAGTGGGGGTGGCACAGTGATTCAAGGGTTAGCAGAGGATAAGCCGTATCGATGATGGATGGATGTATCCGGTTTTAAGTGACCCAGTTGTCATTGAGTTGTGTAGTTTGAATTCCAGCACTTACGCTGTGGCTATAAGCTTAAAGACGACAGATGCAGAAGAAGAAAGGTAGTCACCATGTTAGGTAAACCTCTCTTAGTTTCAGCTTTTCTCTACTGTGTACTGTTAACCCCTCATATCTTTAATCATTTTCATGAATCACCTTTCTCTCTCCAATTGAACGGCAAGTGACTCTAACTTTTTATTACACTTCTGTCCCTCACTCTGCTCTCGCATGAGGTTTTATCAAATAAAAGTTTCAATCAAATCTTATTCTTTCCAGTGGACCTTCTATGAATATGTGTGTATTTTATATTATGCGTAGATGCATTAAAAGAAAGCAACTTAAAATGAATGGAATTGCTCGGTTGCAGCAGCTTATCTGAAGACCAGATTTGGTTGAGATTTTATCACATTAAAACCAAATCAACTGAGCTCCAGTGTGCTGGTTTTGAATGAATCACCACAAATGTGCGTCTATCGACCTTATCGCCATCAGGAGAGAATTTGAATTCCACTCAAACCCTCTCTGTCACCTCATGCAGCCATATCCTGTGTTGTGGCCTGCACCTTCTCTCCACAGGATTCAGATGTCATTTCTGAATCCCTCTGCTGCTCCTCTGTAGCAAATGGAAATTAAATGGAGATAAATGTCTCTAATGACCGTCTGTGTCTGGCCTGGGGAAAAAGCAACTTGCGATGGGTTGCGCATTTAATTGGATGGGACGTCAGGTCAGACGGAGGCAGGCGGTTAAAGTTCCGGTCAAGCCTCCTCATCCAGGGATCGGTTTTGAGTCACAAACTTGGCTGCTAGGTTAATCATTTGAAACCTCTGTGGGTGAATTCCGTTAATTTATATTTTGTCTGAAAAATGTTTGGTCTGTGGCGTCTATGCTCCACGAAAACATGTCATTCCAGAAAAATCCTGCTGAAATCCTCAGTGTTGATTGGACTTTTTCTTTCTCCCTTTTCTTAGCATCCAATGAAGAATTGAAATGTCTTCAAACGTCCTCACTGAGGTTGAATAGGTCACAGTGACAGAAGACTGGAGGTACCTGAAGTCTTAAAACATCGCAGATCAACTCATGGTGCCTCATGACCAGCAGTCAAGCAGCATCTATCAGGGAAAAACCTGCTCCCCTAAAATGATACAAATCCTACTATTGCGTAATTAATACAATGTTTTTAATAATTATTTGAACACAAGTTGAAATCTTATTTATCTCATGCTGGGTTTGCTTGTTTTTATGTTTCTATGTGTGTTTTTGTTTTCATTTGGATCGTTTTAAAATTCGTATTCATTCAGACTGACATGATATTCAAGTTTTTGGGTCAAAGACAAATAAAGCTTCCGCAAAGGCATTTTTAAAAACTTGTGTCATTCATGTTTTCAAAATAATTTGAACAGTGTGTTTAAACAAGTCTAATTTGTAAAATTACATTTTAAAGTGTTGGAATTCACTTCCTCACTGTATTTTTAACTTCACAGCCTAGAAAATGCCAGGTCGGGGAATACGGGAGTCTGTCATCCCCTTTAAACCAAAACCTGTTCATCAGTGGAGACGCCCCGTCATGAAGTACAAGGTTTGAGGACCTCACAGGCCGAGTCAGATGTTTGACACCTCTGTATCGATGGACAGAGACGCTTCTACATTATCCTGCGGCTCTTTGACTATCTGCTCGCTGACAGGGCTCGTACTCTGGACATTTCAAGCAACCAAAGCCCCATCTGTCTCTGGGAGGATGAGAGGTGCTTGGTTTGTGTTCTTAGCATTAACATAATTCTCTCCACCGTGATGCAAATGCCGATAGAAAGGCCATAATGTGCATGAACATGTTGGCCATCATAATGAATCTTGGGCTGTTGAGAAGCCGGGTGCAGGGGTGGGCCATCGCGACATCAGCATTTAGAGTTTCTGTATGTACCTTAATCTCTTCCTCAGTGCCAATCAATCCCCTTTAGAACTCCACACGTTGTGGTGGCGACCGGAGGCCAGACTTCTACTTATCCTTCCCCTGGTAATCCTTAAATTACCTCTATCTATTACCATGCACTAGATTTGCAGTCTCTTGTTCCCTCTGGCCCCTCTCCCCATCTCCCTGTTGCACTTTGCCAGTGCATCAACACCTCCTGTCACAGGAATGGTGTTATTGTTAATTCTTATTTCCCAGCAGGGCTGTGTAGGCAGAATTTCTTATCAGCTCACAGACAGAACGGACAGCTCCCAGACTGCTAGGAGATATTCAGTGAATTTGACAAAAGGTATATTGGATTAGATCTATTAAAACTGTTCTTCAGGCTGCTTCTTAGTATGGATGCACAGTCCAGTCTCCAAATTCACTAATATTATTCCTCATGTTTTAATTTAATCAGGGTATTTGCCATTAAATGAGGGTCGTGCATTATTCGGAGCAAAATTTAGCCGCAATGACGATGTTCAAGGTTTACTTTTTGTTACTGAAGGCTGTTAAAGGAGGGCTTTGTCAGAAAAAACACAATTTAATGAAAAGCTTTATTTGAGTTTGACGTATTTGGGCCGATCACAAAAACTTAATTCCTTCCTGCTTTTTCATTCATGTAAAGAAAATGTTTTATTCAGGGATTCGTCCACATCGCATCACCGCTCACGCAAAAACCTAATTTAGATCAGACCGCTGATGGACAATGTCGTTTTAATAACCGACTGGTCCTTGAAAATTAGTTTGCGGTACAAGTCTCTGCGTGTCTCACTTCCTCTCAACCATCCTGCTGTCCAAACACGAGTGGAGTTCAGTGTCACTAACCATTACGAGTTGACACGACACATTCAATTTAGTGGTGGGCTGCACACTGGAGTTTTAGCTGGTGGATCAAATGAGCGAGCTGCCGCCCTAATGACCAAACCATCAATAACTTTCCCATTTGGAGACTGAAGGTTCTGGCTCTGTCGAAGACTAATCGCCCTTTTACAGGTTCTGGTTCACTGGAACTTTAATTTCTTGCTACCTACGAGCGTGTAATTGATTTTTAACATCTCTGCGGAGCTTCTGCATCAGGCATTCAAGTTGACCAGCTCTCAAGTCTCTACCAGAAAAGATTCAGTTTGCTGTGTTAACTCAGCAACCTCCACTGCCTCTCGGGACGCGTAGGGAACCTGGCATGTGCTGGATTTTAGTGGAAAAAGGACTGAAGGATGCTGAACTGAAATTGGGAGAGATGCGGGTACACACCGTGGACAGATCGGCAGTCTGTCTCAGGAACAGCATACAGACACAAACAACCATTAATGCTCACATTTACACGTACGGGTAATTTAGAGTCTCCAGTGAACCTAACCTGCATTTCAGGTGACGGTGGGAGGAAGCAAGAAGAGGGAGAGAACTCACACAGATACAGGAAGGACATGTAAACTCCACACAGAGTGGTCCTGGTCAGGTTCCACCCCAGATTCTTCTTAATGTCCCTAATTCAAATTAAAATACCACACATCTTCTTGGTAATAACTGATATAAAGGCCTCCTGCCACAGGACTTTCTAATAACAATATCATTAAAACACGTGCTCACTAAATGGAGCTGATGTTCTATCATGGATCCATTCAGGTACAATTTCATCAATCAAATCTGGAGAGATGCAACTACATTACCAAATCGAATACTTACAATAGGAGTCAATCAGAAAGTAACAATCCTTCACAGTCGAAAAGAACCTTGTTTTAACTGTGGCATACGACAAGGCCACCAGGGTCTCCCCACAAACCATTCAGGCTTCAGGTTTTATTCAGACACCAGGTGCAAACAAAAACTTAACTACAAACATAAATCCAGCAAGTTCTGCTGGCCGGCAGCTTTGCAGCTTGGCGATGTCTCTTGTGTCTCTCATGTGTCTCAGTCCTTGTCTCTCTCTGGAGGCTCAGCTGCTGCCTTTTGAACCCAGGGAGAGTTGATTGGCCAACTAGTCTCAGTTGTGCCAATGCCCTCCCCCTGCTTCACCTGGAGGTGCTCACTCACACACAAATATTTTAGTTTACACTGTAGTGGTAGTGTTGCTCCATATTATATGAAACAGTAAGTAGGCCCCTAAGTATCAATGTTTAACTACTAATATCTAATATCTAGAACCTCTTAGCACAGGGACTACTGGCTAACAGACTATTTGATTCTTAAAGTCTGTTATACACGATGTGCTGTGCATTGTAATAACCAGTAGATGTCACAAATAGACACCATTCATCCATCACAGGCTCATTCCTGTAAAACACGAGGCAACGTAGACGACTTTTATTTTAATTATTTGCAAGCAATGAACCCCCGGCCCAGTTGTCGTGAGGTGCTAATGGATAATGTTACACCACTGGGTTTAATATAGCTTTAAAAGTAAAGTAATGATAATAAAAGGTTAACGTGAGGTCACATCAGTGCGCCTTTGTGTGTTTCTTCAGATTTGTGGTTCTCCTCCCATTGATTGTGTAGCCACAGGGTTTCTCTCTGACTGGCCTTAAGCATGGTTCCAAATGTCAAACCTTTTTTGTTCTTTTATCTTCACACAATTTCCTACAGCCATAGCCTTTCAGTACATACAGAGGTTATGCCAGTTATTTTCAGTAGAACTCGGGCCATGTTTTCCTGCATCGCTTTTGTGTGTTTCACTGCTCCTTCCATTTGATTTGTTGAATCTTGTATTTTCCAGTAAATAGTCCATCGTGAATTTGTCCACGTGTCTGAAAATGTGAAAAGCTCTGAGAACTTATTTCAAACATCCCTGTGGCCACAACCTCACACTTTCTCTGTGGCGAGGTTTTCTTTACAGCATCGCTTCCCAAACTGCGTCCACCTGTCTCGACCCCCGCTCTGTTCATTATTCTGTTGATGTATTTCAATTTGAATGAATAGAGGTAATGAATGAAATTTAACCCTGATACTCTGTTGCTAAGCTGCTGCACCGAGCATCATCATTCAGCTCCGGTTTTCACTGTTTGTCAGTCCCTGATAACATCTAAAAGGATGCATGAGCAGTCATGTCATGATGGCTACGAGGGGATTTGTATTGTTTATTCTACAGATGACTATAAAGTGACATTCTATGATAAATAATGATGTGCTGTCTCCAGTTAAAACAACAGAATCTGCGGCTAAATTCTTCAGAGTAAACACAAAGTGGCTCCTGTCACTCCCAGTGCGGCTTTTCAGTCCCTTGTATCATAGTGAAAAGAAACCCTGGCTGGAGGCTGCCTGCACTCCATCGCATCTCAAGTCAAAGATTACATTCATGAACACACATTTGTAGATAAGGGGTTTGAATATGAGAGGGCAAAATGTTGTGTCATGGACTCTGACCCCAAACATGGCCGCAAGATGCAGCAGTTTGAAATATTTACTTTGGTTTCCCAGAAAGTGACATCAGCTTTAAACAAGTCTGGACACTGTGAGAATTATGTTACCAACAAATAATGAATATGGATAAAGTGTAAGTTACTGCTGCTTCGTTAATATTCTGTAAATCTGTATGTGACTGAACAGACCGTTTTACCTGATGAGGAACTGAATGAACCCTGAATCCATTAACTCTCTCCCATATTAACCAGTTTGTTTGCAGAGAGGGGAGACCTGAGATTTTAACAGGAACATGGTATGTACTGTGTTTTATTGTCCATGTAAATTACTGTGGCTAACCGAGAGGGTAAATAAACCTGTTTCGTGGTTGATTAAATCTCCATCTGTGTCCAGTCAGTGTTTAGTAAAGTGACCAAATAAATGTGTTTATGAGTCTGGAGCTGCAGGATCCAGATCTACCACTTCCACTCCACTATTATTATTATCATTGTTATTTTAAGCAAACAACCAAAGTACAGCACAACATAGCACACAGCAATACAAACCACAAACCCTCTACTACCACCACAATTATTACTGCTACTACGAATAATAATAATAATTTTATATAGCACCTTTCAGAACAGAGTCAAAATGTGCTTTGCTTTACGCACGCACACACAACTTGGTATAATTCCTCAAACAGAAAGAAGACGATCTGAGAGGCCTGATCGAGTTATAATCAGCGAGCAATTTAAAAATGTACTCAGGAGCAAAACCATTAAGTGCTTATGGACTATTAGAAGGATCTTAGTCTGGCTGCTGCATTTTAAATGAGGTTGGAGATGTCCGACTGCACACAGAGCAGGGTCATTCCACAACAATGTCAAGTGTAAACACATTTTCTGTCTCTCATTTTTAGGACCAAATATGAAACCAGTCTTGTCTCCGTTCAACAGTAAAACATGTGGAGGATATCCAGTAATTCATTAGGGGGCGATATCCATAAATATAATCACTACAGTTTACATCTTTGTTTCCAAAACTGTGACTATCAGAAGAAAACTAAAGTGTGTTTAGTCATTGGCATACGATGAGCAATGGCTCAAGGACTGACCGTTGTGAAACCTCAGATAATATTTATATTTCTGCAGAAAACTTCCTAATGAGACGTGGGTGTTCATGTTGCCCGACAGATGGTGAAAACCAGTTACTCGTGGAGTGCATTTCTATAGATCTTAAAATTAACTTGTAATTTACTTTTAAGTCCATTTCTGTTGAGCTTAGCTGCAGATTTCCACCAAGGAGCTTTCTATGGTCTACAAACCTTCACAGTTCTGGCAGGAGCATCATAATCAGTGATCTGAGACGTGACATCAGAGAAATCCTCCACCATGGCGTCGCACAATGTAGCGGACAGAGTATCCTTTCAAAATTCACTTCTAAATATATCAACTGTATTAGTATTAATTTAAAATGTGCATAGAACTGTATATTCTTCCATTAAAAGCAGCAACACAAACCAGAAGAGCTGTTATTGGGATATCAAATCAGGGTCAAGTCTATGACTCTTGGTTATGGGCCGACCTATTGACATTTTGTTAGGACAGATACTCTAATCACCCAGAAATGATAATGCTGTCAAAATTATTTCTGATTTTAGATAAAAGTTCATTGAACTCCTCTGTCTGGGTTTCGGAGGACAGTCGACATTAAGAAGTACAACAGGGGATTGGAGTGAATAACTCTACAGACCTAAATAGTCTAGAATCAAGAAATTCCCCAAAGTCACAGGCTTATTATGAAAAAAATCCTTTTATAAAAGAGCATGAAGAACCTGCATGATTTGGAAGGAGGCGATCATGAAGGAAGCTGTTCTGTGGCAGACGACGCTGAACTATGCAAATGTGAAGAATGCTTCTGGTTCAGCAGTGGCCTTTAAGGCAGAATGCTTCAGTCGGCTTAGTAATACCTCGCTGAAATTCAAAACTGTTTGTCAGTGTTCAAAACACAAAACATTATCCACAAGGCTGAGAAAAATTCTCTTTTAGTTTCCCCGAGTGTTACAACTTAGGCTGTGTGATGCCACAGCCGAGTAAATGTCCTCAAAGAGGGCAGATGAATGGCAGGAGATGAAGCACCTGCTGATCTGATCATGACAGACCACGGATGAATCTCAGATCCCGCAGCCAATCTTCTGACCATGAATTCTCCTCTGGGGGCAACGACTCCCTCTGTTCACTGTTCACTGTTTAAGGTCTGACTAGTTTCTTTTATCACATGAGCAATATAAATGCAGATACATTTTAAAAATGATAGCCGATGCATGTGAGTCAATGTGTTTCACCTCTTTTTCTCTCCACACTGACTGTTTACCTGCAGGATGAAGTCTGCTCCAACCTGCCTCCTAGAAGCGGAAACCAGAAGACTTCCGGCCCCAGAATCTTGACCCTCACTTACAGAATCTGTAGATTAACATGCAGAATCTGCTTATAAAGATAATGGATGAACAACAACAAGCATGTTGGAACATTAGTAGGATTGTCCCAGAGCGGCTGCTTTCAAACAAGCTTTCTAGTTTCCTTAATGGCTGTATACTTCTCAAATTACTTGATATTTAAAATGAAAGCCTTGGGTTGGGTTCAATAACAGCTTTGTCTAGTCAGCACTGTGTTGGACAGCTCTGTCCAGAGTGAGCCAACCAGACAGAAGTGTAAACGGTGCAAGAGGCTATAATGCGAAGCAGTCAGCACCCCCCTCCCAGAAAACAGCTCCAACGACTCTGGCACAAAAAGTCCACATTAGACGTTATTTTGATGTTATCAAAAGATCTGTAAGAGATTCTTTGGTTCATTATGAAACTGTGGTGGGACAAATTGAACTGTAGCGGGCTGTCACAGTCTAATCTGAGAAACAAGAAAACACTGATCGCCATTCTTCTCCTAACAGCTCTGTGCTGAAAAGGGAAAGAACATAATTAGTCCTGTATTGATTCTGTGTCATGTCAATTTCGCTGCTATTCAAGGAAACCCAGAAAGCAGTTGTTTTTTTCTAAACCCAGCTACACCACGAACTGAACTGAACCGAGGTCAGACATAAAGACATTTTTTAGCTGATTGATGTGAATCATAATGGGTGAATTATGTCTGTTGAAAAACTGGTGCCGTTGAATATAATGATGTTCAGGCCACAAGAGAATAAACATTAAAGCACCAGCAGAACAGAAAGTATCATGAAATGTTCTCATCAAAAGGATGAAATGAAAGTTTTAGAAATAAATGTTTTTACCAAATCAAAGCACATACTGACTTTAAATGCCAGTTGTTGGTTTTTTTTGTAAATTCATCTTAAAGATCAAATTCAACGCAGACGATCACTGAAACATTTACTACAATGTAAGGATTGGCATAATCTGTCGTGCACCTCCCTGGAAATACAGGTTGAGGTGACGCAGACTCTAACAACACTGTCCGGTCCAGTTGGAAGCATGAAGCAGGACGAAGTCACAAAACTCCTCCAGCCTCAATGAGTCGTACACATCACGTCCTCTACTCACAGTATCTGCTGCAGCCTTATGAAATGTTTCAAAAGGTCACGAGAGACAGATCTGCTTCCAGTATTTGACTTCCATCTGTGTCGAGTTCATATATTTTTGGCATGAATGAATTTGGTCACGCTGCAGCAGTCAACTCCCGGGAAGTTCCCTAGTTCCATTTCAAAAATGCCATTTTAAGTTTTTTTCTTTTTTTAACTTTTGCATTTAAAAAAAATCAAGGTCACTGGTCAAGTTTGTTGACTCAAAAGGAATTTGTATCTGGTTCTCGACCAGTTTACGCCGAACCAATTTTCAGAAGGATTAAAAAAATACATACAGCTGAACAATGATAACCTTCTCTGATTTGAGCTAATAACCAAAAAATAGAACAAGTCTGTTACTTACGGGCAAGAGCTGGACAACACACTTCACAAGTTATTTTCGAATGAGCACTGTACATACAGGGCTGTGGTACACAGAGTGCTTGAGTGTATGTACTACAAACAAGGCTGGAATAAATATTGTGTGAATAACACACATTAACACTCTATAACAGCACCTCTATATATAGAGGTGCTGTTATGTACTGAGAGAAAAGGTAGAGGCTCGAGTCTGCCTTGATTTACATAGAATAATGAAAGGATATTATATGGACGCTACTAGGGTTGATCACCTTAACCCAATTTTACCATCAGTAAGCTCTTCTGAAGAAGCATCCTGGCAGCTGCACACTATAATTTACATTATAAATATACATTATAGCGTAAATTAGGTGAGTGACCAAACACAAAAGCAAATAAACAAAATTAAAGTACCTCAAGTGGACTCCTGCATTTAAAAAAACATCAGTGTATATCATGAATAAAACATGAAGTTCGAGAAAATCACTTTGACGTCATAAGCATGTCGTTCAGATGGATTCACTGCATGAAGACAGAAAACAGCCCCAAGGCTTCGCACTGTTCTGGACAGACTGTATGAAATGTGCAGCCGAAATATGCAGGTGTTGCAAATTTCCACTTAAAAAGGAGAATACAATTGTTTGTGAACTGCTCGACATGAGGCCACACAAGACTGAATTTAATTTAGAAAATCTAATCTTACACGAGAGAGGCATTTTAATGTGAGTGTCAATGCACAGATGCTTATGTGTCCATACTAATTTGTAGCCTGCAGGGGGTTTTCACCCGTGTGTGTGTGTGTGTGTGTGTGTGCATGTTTGTGTAACTCAACAATGCATAGACAGATTTTCAGCGGGCCAATCCAGGAATTTGTTTCACTTTCTTTAACCTGCCCAGATGGGCTGTATTTTTTATTTATTTGTTTATTATTTAACATTTTCACAGATTTCTCAGAGAATGATTCGGGTATATTTAGGGGACTGATATATACAAGAGTGTACAATTGGACTGTTGGGCCTTGGTGGAGGTAAACAATCTACATTCTTGGGTATCTCTGCATCCTGTAGGACTAGTGATATGACTAGTGATATGACCTAGTCCCACAGGACTAGGACTAGTAAGGTTTGTATAGATTGAAAATTAACTAATGATCCTATAGTAGGAATCACATCATCATGATGTCGCTATGAAAATTATGTTATATACTATAACGTACCAATGTATTAACCTTTGCAACCAATAAGATACAGAGAGACACAATCTACATCTTATTTAACCAATCATAAGGTTCACCTAACCCTAACCCATATGGTTAACCCTAGCCCCAAACCCTATGATGATACAGCATTATTACAGCATAAAGAATTACCATAGTCTGATGGGGTATATACAGCATGCACAGTGTAGGCATTGTCCCTCTGATGTTTTTCATTTGTGTTGTCATACTGTACATTTTGACACTTGAGTAAAGCTGCTCTGGAGCCGTTGTAACTCTTGTCATGTCAAAATAATCTCACTACATGTTTTTTACTTGGGGCTAAAACCAATATCAGCACAGCATGTCACACTGTCTGCTGTGTACATACATGGTGACAGCTGAAGCATGAAATTACCTCTTGTTTCTCATCAATGACTCTTGTATGTCCGTGCTGCTTCCCCAGGAGGAAACAAAGTCAACTGAAGTCTATCAGATTAGAAAGTGGAACAAAGTAACTCCTGAAGAAGGAAATAACTTGTCAGTGTATAACATGGAGGAGATGGATGCGTCAGCACATCGAGCAGGAAGGAATGTTTTCCCTGCTCCTGGCCTTGTCTAGGTCAGGTATCGAATCAATTATTCACTCTCTGAGGTGTCTTGTGTTGTGGGGAGAACAGATAAAACAATCTTCTTTTCTCTCTCTGTCTAAGTCGTCCTCCATCTGATGTTTCATCTGTTTCCCGGAGTCCATGTCTCTGCTGTTAGAAATTCATAATCCTGTAATTAAAAACATCCTGCTCGGGTCGCACAGCACCTCCTTCCCGTCATTACCGATAAGCCTGACCCTCGGCCACTCAAACTGTTGTGACTCACAGCCAGTGAAGCTGCACAACACCAAATACAGAGACCACTAACACAAACATTATGATTAACGCTGAGCACGATGAAGGGTGAAAGTGTCTTTGAAGAGCGACTGTTTATAGACTGTTACAATTTGTAGATAATTCTTAAAGCTCAAGAAAAATGTATTAAGTCTTGTTTTTCCATAACAAAAGATGTCGGATATGAACTAAGTCACGGAATTATTATTATTCCTTACTATTCCTCCCTGTTAACAGATGGGACATGTGCCAAACTAAAAAGTCAAAGCAGGCTACAAATTAAATTTGACATAGTTTTCACACTAGTGAATGTTCATGTGTTCATTTTACAGATATGTTTGGATTTAATTAGTTTATTTGAGTTTTCATGCTAATGCAGCTCCACACCACGGCCACTACTGTGCAGAATCCGTATCGAAGATAATTTGCCTTCACTTTTGCACAGTGGGAGGATTTGTCCATCTATGTCCATCTATATTTAGAGTCTATGATTTGCACAGATGCTATGAATCTGATAACATTATGCTGAGTTGTAATTGTTGTTGTTAGGTCTGTTTTCCGTCTCTAAATTTAAATGTCAGATTAGTCGACCAGGAAAGTCATTATCTTTGACGTCAGGTCAAACATTCTCTTCCTCTGATGTGTCAACTTTTTTGTCTTTGTTTTTCGACATCACTGCCAAATGTCTTTGATTGTGTTTTGAACTGTTTCTATGACAAAAGTAATATTTTAGGGAGTTAAGATTTCCACCACCTCATTTTTTTCTGGTTTTCTTAGATTTATAGATAACTTAAAAACAAATGTGTGAATAAAAGAAAAATAATCGGTTAAAGCAAATGCCACCAATAGATTTTGGATGTTTCACTTAACTCTGTATAAAATTGGAATTATACTCAGCTCTTTCTTGCTTTGCAAAGCTTAAAGGAGAAGACAGAGAGAGAGCTTGATATTGGACAAGGTGGCTTTGTGTACTGGACCATCAAAGAAGTGCTTGTTCTGTTTTTAAAAAATCCTCTGATGCACACAATTACTGCAGAGACACATCCACTCTTTTGGTGATGGTGTTATATAAAGACAAAAATGATCCGGATGTTGAGCTGTAATGCACAACATCTCTGCCAAGGCCATGCAAACCCAATCATGTGAGTCCATGTGACTCTCTTAAAACAATTAAAAAAAGTATGTGATTTGTGCCATTTCTAAACTGTAACAAAGACCCAGAGGCCTGGATTTTTTAGATGGACGGATGCATGTGGGACAAAAACATTCTCTGCACCAGAAGCACATTGATGGACGTCCTCCAAAGGGAGCCAGGCGCAGCAGCTGGATCTGCACATGAAAAGCTAGCAGGGGATGTGATCTGTGTGTTGTTCTACCTGCTGCTATCTGACATTTTCCTGCTGAAAAGGTTTATAGGATGTGTGTTAAGACGACTGGAGAAAATAAAAAAGGTAAACTCAGGCCGGGATGAGTCATAGTGTAAACAACACTAGATCACAAATGATACCCAACAGAGTACAAGTGTCCGGGGTGTTTATCCTTTAATAATTCAGCCACATTGGTGAATTGAGAGGGAAAAAAAAAACTGTGCCATTGCAGTGAAATGCGGGGGATCCTTCTCCGGTGGTGCTTCAATGCCAATGTGCAAATAAAATGTGAAAATGTATGTAAAATAAGTATAAAAGCTGTGCGTGTATATTGGTGTGGTGTGTAGAAATTAGGTTAAATGGTATAAATATTATTAAGTAGAATATAAAAGCAAAGTTACAGTTAAAAAAAGATGCAGTAAAATTACACTGTGTATTTTCAAATGGACATATAGATAAAGTGGGAGTTAGTACTTCTTCTCTTTTTATATGGCGTTAAAGTCTCTCAGTTTCTTAAAGGGCTCTGTTTACTCAGTGATGAAGATAACAACTTGTCTGATTCTTCTATACAAATATATGAAACTATTCTAATACTTCTACACTATATCAAGCTGTAAAGTCAGTGGAGGCTGAGAGCAGATCCTTGGAGTATTCAAGGTAATTCAGTAAGTAAATATAAGTGCAGTGCAGGGTGATTAAATCTACACCGATCAGATATAGATTTAATGCGATTAAGTCTGTACATAAAATCAACAAAAACCTGTTATATACCACTAAGTTCTGCACGACTTCCCCTTCCTGTTCCCTGGTCAATGCACCACTGCTCTCCTGCTCCCTGATTAGTTTCCTGTAGCTGCATTTCCCACCCGGTGAATCGCTTTATATCAGCTCATTCCTTTGTTCTTTGTCAGTCCTGTACTTTGCTGTCAATCACAACATTATGATATGAGATGGCAGCGCTCATATTGGGGACACAATATATGATTACAGCTTAGTAAAAGTATATCAATAGCATAAGTTCTAATCATTGTATAGTGTATCCTCATTAGGCCCTGACAGTTTACTGAGCCAGATCCTCAGCACACAAGACAGTGTGATCGATCTCTGTCTCTGATGACTTTGAAAAGTTGTGTAAAAAACTTTCAAGCTGCACGGAATTCTACATTGGTATTCAAGACTTCATTGTGAAAAGACCAGGTCTAATAGCATCCTTGTTTTTTGACATTTCAGTGGTTTTACTTTCTCTTAAGACAACTGCTTTTTCCAGGGCATTAAGGGCATTTTTAATATTTTATGACATTGTAGAAAGACTGATTGGATTGAAATGTTCCTGAATTATATAACCTTGATGGTTAAAACTGTACATTTTGGAAGAACAATCTTTATAGCTCCTGTGCCCTCTGGCTCAGACTTCACCTGTTTGCTCCACCTGTCTTCCGCACATTTCACTTTTAACTGTAACTGCAGAACCATTGGGGCTACTGTTGTTTTATGCCACTGTGTTGTGGCCAGTGATTAAAGCAGTCTGTACAAATTAATGTGAACCCATAACTGTTTCCTGCTGCAGATCCGGCAATGAAAATGAAAATAAAAGACTGATATAAAAGTGTCACTAAATGATTGAAAACTATGACCCAGTGTTTTCAGTCTTGAACTGATATAATCATAATTTAACATCTTTCATTTCGCTCACTGGCAGTAATGAAACTGACTCAAAGCCGATTTAATTGCCGGTTTTGCTTTAGCGCTTCGCTGGCTCCAAAATTGATCTTCTCTTTTTATTAGATTTTTTTAATCTGTTGCCATTTAAAATTGGATTTATGTTTACATAGAAAGACACAGTATGGTGCCGATTAGATGAAACATCTGTGCACGGACATGAGCATTGTACTCAATAACATCAGACACCAACCTGCTCCCACACTCTCAGGCCTGTCCCCTTTCCATCAGCGAGTGAGTGATGCTGCAGATCTGTTGTGGCCTCTTTGATGGGTCAGTACAGTAAAAACAGTCACAGACACACATCCGGGTGATTTAAGTCCATGCAAATCAAAATGGTGAATGTTTTGAGTGAGGAATTGGTCGGGCATGAAAAAACATCAAAGAAAATGAAATAAAATCACAACTCAAAGTGAATCCATAAAAAATAACTTGATCCTCAGCAGAATGTGGAGACACATTTAATTCACATGAGTGCAGAGAATAAGCAGAGCTCAGACATCCCAACAAACACAACAACACATAAGGAAACACTTGGACACTGACTGGCTGCATCTGCTGCTCCTAATAAATATATTAACAACAGAGGACATTTTGGATTTGATGAAAAGCTAATCCAAACCAACAGTTAAAAAATGTCAACATCGCCGGCTCTGAAACCAAGACCTAGGGGTGCAACATTTTTCTTTTGTTATGTTGCAAATATTAAGCTTAACCTACAAACTGTGCGATGTGGTTTTCTGATCCTGGGACACAGTGCGAGTGAGGTGGTCGGATTTCTAACCAAGAGAAATGGAGCTGCTGGCCCAAAGGTGGGAATCGTGATGATGTGAATGTTAAAGCAACACATTGTAAGAATTGCTCTCGGGTGCACTCACCTAAATCATCAATGTTGTTCATACAAGTCTTGGTTTGAGGCTTGGTCTTGGTTTGAGGCTCCCCATGGAGGGGGCTACATACATGCCTTTTTTTTTACGAGCTCATGGAAAAGGAACAGGCACTAAGAAGTCAAAGAAGCCAGATGATGAACCAGGTCGCCATTTGTCCTGCTTCTTTTTGCCTCTTTTAGCTAAAAAACTGTCCAATAGTCAATCTTGTCTTGTTTCTTACTGTCACTTTCTCTTTTCCTGTTTTTTTTTTTTTTTTGGCCTAATGTCCATACTGAGAACAATGAGCTGCTAACTCTAGCTCTGGATGTTGGTGTGTGATGTTTACCGCGTTCACCAGAGTTTCACAGTGCAATTTGAGGCATTCTGGGAGAGCTGAGGCAATGACGGATAGCATTCTCCTGATTATAAGTTTGTGTACCATCAAATTAGATTTTAGGCTTAAAGAAAACTACATTGTGTTACTTTAATAGTGAGTTAAATGCTACCAAACATACACTTAAATGTGTAAAAACTATAAGGACAGGTTTAGTTTTAGCCTGTAATTACTGTTCAGCGTTGATCAAGTTTATGTTAAAGTTTGATGAACTCAAAATTACACTCCTTAGACAAATCAGATACTTTTTTCATTAATAATAAGCTAGTTTTAGTTATGTAAGGGAGAATTTTAGACAAGCTGTATGTTCCAAGATTGTACTGGACGATGCAGTGAGCTAAGACCGACCCGACCAATGCATAGTTCTTTTCTCCAACAACTTTCCCTGTAGTTTGTGAAAAGTCCTGTATGTGCTGTTTACACCTGCTCTTTAGGGGCAGAGCTTTTCTCTGCAAAACTAATTATATGTTCCAGAGGAATTGACCTATTATTTGCATAATCCAAGATTATGCATAATGCATGAAATCATATTAAGTAAGGTGAGAGGCAGATGTTTCAAAAACTTGACGCACAAACTGCAACTGTTTGTTTGAAGAATAGATCACGTGTGTTTGGTGCAGGATGCACGACATCTGAGCCTGTGCTTCAGTAAATCTGTTTAGAGGAAGCAAGACTTGTTAACGTTTGATCGTTTTCCCAAAAAGTCCCTTTGGTGTAAAACATCACAGATCGACCAGGTGGAACATGGGTCCTCTGTGTTCAATTTACTGATTTCACATTATATCCCCATGGTTTCTCAGAAATGAGGCTTAAAAGTGTTAATTAGATTTTTCCACTCTCCCTCAGTGTAACTCAGAAATGATGTTCATATTGGACTGAAATAATATTAACTTTTCAATGAACAGATATAGTAGAGAGAGAGCCATTTAGAAACAATCCCCAGATCAAAGATGTGTTTCATAAAGTGTAATTAAGGTTTTATCCAACATTATTGTCTGGGAATCGTGTTGTTCTGCTGATCAGCGTTGGATTGAAACCTTAATATATAATTTAAAGTTGGGTAAACCATAGACTCTATATGAAGATGGATGACTTGCCCTTTTGAAGTCATTTGGAGCCAGCATCAAAATCCTACCCTTTTACAACCAGCACTCAGTCACAGCTGAACATACAGCAGTTTGATAAGCACTATCTAAGATGACAGAAACCATTTTAACATGTAATTTGACTATTTAGTTTGGCCCAAGTCCCATCCACTAACGTGGAGAGGGCAGGGTTAATGAGCTTTACTGCAGCAAGCCCCCGGGAGCAATCAGGTTGATGTCATTCATCTTTATATACAGTCTATGGAGAAGAGCCTGACAGAGCTGTGAAGGTCCCAGGCTCTGGCTTGGGTTCATAAGAATTGAGTCAGCAACATAAACCTGAATATCTGGACCCGGAGGGCAAATCTGAGTTATGAGGTCTTTCACTGGGGTTGAATTTGCTGTTTGAGAGGGGGGGGGGGCTCCATGAAATAATTCTCTAAAACCCAACATAAGCATTTTTCAGTTCTCCTTTTCATCGACAACAAATCATTTTAATTCAGTCTCATATATTGTACCTCAGCAGTTCAGTGAAATGTGCCCTGAAATGGATTCATTCTGACAGAAGTCAAGGTAAGATTTCCCAGCAGACTCTCTGATCTGAGACTGTGGTGTACTTCTATCACAGGGTTCATCAACCCAAGTTCAAACTAAACCAACTCCACAGGTCATTATTTGACGGTGTCACATTTTCTCAAAGTTATAGCGAGGGAGCAGAGCCAAGCTCAGATAATGTATGAACCTGCCAAAATTGATTATGTTAATTTGATTACAATGGGGAGCTCCCTCCTCAAATCAACTGACATAAAATCGCTCGGCAGTTTAAACGATTGGCACGTTTGCCTCATTTCAAACTGCAAACACACACATTAAACACAGAACCTTTGAAAACCGTCTGTCATTTTAATTCAATGATTGGATCGATGTACTTTTGGTTCATTGTTCAACACAAACAAAACACTGTGGTCAATATGTTTGATGTCTGAAATGGTAAGATGTTCATCGACACAAAATAATGTGACTCAATATTTTGCAGTGCAATTGGCGATGCCATAAGAAAACTATGTGAGTTGATACTGATAGTACCATGACTACTCATTGATCTTATCCCACTACAATAATAAACATTTCAAGTGATGCATTATCCACATTAACCTGGTGACTCTTTAAGATCTTGATCGATTCCTGCTACACAAAGAGCTATTTACTGTGTGGGCATAACAATGAAAAAGAGCCACTTTACAAAGATGGAAGACGCACCCCATTAATGCTGAATTTGCATTCCTGACAACATTTGACAACA
The DNA here is from genome assembly GCA_026259375.1 of Verasper variegatus. Classification (NCBI taxonomy): domain Eukaryota; kingdom Metazoa; phylum Chordata; class Actinopteri; order Pleuronectiformes; family Pleuronectidae; genus Verasper; species Verasper variegatus. Next base: position 15,387,853 of record CM048046.1, on the reverse strand, counting down.
CCGATTTACAATGCCATTAAGAGCGCTGCTTATTCTCCAGGTCGAGTGGAGCAGAGGTTTGTTACGGACCAGAGGAAGCATATTCCCAGATCATTTGTTCCACAAATTCTTCAGAGTGAGAGTGTAATAAATTGGGGGCTTAACCTGCTTTTCCCTTTCCTTTCTGTTATAGGTTAAAATAGGGATCTTCAAGTGGTAATAGATCATCAAACACAGGGTGCATTGAGTAAAAACATGCAGTGAATTCTCATACAGGACAGTGGTGTTATTAGGGTTATGGACAAATCCTATTTTACTTTGCTCTTTTGTTCCCTGTCTGCCCGCTATTGGCTGTTATTCCCTCAGTGGGTGTATATCTGCTGGGAATTGTCTGCTTTTGCTGCTTGATCCCCTGCAAACCTTTCTTATCTTCAGTCAACGTACAGACTCAAACCTGCTGCAGGATCAATAGATACCTTCCACTATCCAGAAATGAAGGCAAATTATCCTGGATAGTCATTTAGAGGCAGAGTCCTGAGGCCATAGTGATTTAGCATGGAGCCCCAGTGTCAAGGTTCCTCCCATACACATGCTTGACCAATCACGAGTCTGAGCAGTCAATCATGAGCCCATCAAATAACTAATTAAAAGCAAACTTGAACATACATTTGTTTGATAGGAACTACCCCAAATATTATTTGACATGTACTCTACTTATGACCTGTACTGAAGCCAGCCACCAGGGAGCTATCATGATGATTTATCTTCACTTTTGGAGAGCCATCATTTTGTCCATCTTCATTAACAGTCAATGGATAAAAGCCTGGTTCTTCCTCAGATGTTTCAGTTGACCCAACCTCTGGGACTCATGTTGGAATTGAACCAATTGTCGTACGTTGTTCAGCAATCTGTTGTCCCTCACTGGCCGGCCAACACACGTTTCCTCCTCCTATGACGACCAACTGATCAAGCTAGCATGCTTCTCACTTGTGAACGCCAAGAAACTTTGACGTCTTCTCTGACATTATGAAATATGCAGTGCTTTGTTGGTCGGTAACTCTTGTCTAGTATGTCTCAGGTTCACCTGCCTCTTGCCACGTCCTCTTGCCTTGTCTTCGCTAGTTTTGGAACCAAATTCAAATAGATCTTCTCTTTCTAATGAAGAAATTCTTGAACTCGCTCCACAGTTTTTGGTTCGGATCCTTTGTTACTCAATCTGCACATTCCTAACATTCAAGTTTGTAACGGTAAATCCTGTCTGTCTTTTGGGGTCCAGACGAAACAATGTACTGAGAGAAATCGTAAAAGTGTATTTCATTTTACCACAATCTTAAACTTTAGGTGCAACTGCACAATAAATCAGTTTTATATGTGGCCCCCAAGCCTTCTCCCTTTAGTTTTCACTATGTGACCTTTTAAACTCGTGGGTATTTAGCCAAGACTGGATATGATATGTAGGCTATAAATAAGCACGTCACTATTCTTAGAAATAGAATTCAACTACTAAATCACCTGTTAGGTCTTGTTTCCAGACAGGTGGCATGAGGACAGATGGGAGTTTGTACCCCCCCCCAAAAAAACCCCAAACCATACACCCACTGTATCTCAGATCAACAGATTGTGTGGCCTGATGTGGCTTTACTGCAGGGCGCTGATGTTTTGTTCCCACAGGTGATGTAATGCAAATAAAGCCTGCCATAATACTGCATAAAAAGTTTGTTAAAAATTACTACTGTAGAGGTTTGTGTGTTGACTGGACTCTGTGGTAACTTGTGGTAAGTTTAAAAATGCACAATTGCAATGCACTACTTATCACACACTTACAATGCACCACTTATCAGCCACTTACAATGCACCACTTATCAGACACTTACAATGAAGTCTTGAGATCCTTCCCCGGGCAACTTAACACGGCTCATGTGACCCTAACCACTCACATGATGGCTGGGCGGGTCAACAGAGTCGTCATGACCTCAGCGAATCTAAAGGTGTTAACGATCCAACAAGAGGTCAAATGTCCGGGACTTCCCAAGTAGTCAATTGGATAAAACAAAGTTGGCAGATTTCATGAGGTTCATTTGTGACCTCGCCCCCCCCCCCACACACACACACACAAACTGTAGGTTTATACATAGACTGTTTAAATTAAGACGTGACTGCTTGTTCTTATCACACTGTTTTTACAGTAAGTTTGATGCAATAAAAAAGGGGTGAAACGTCTTGATTGACAGCTGAGACCGACTCACCATCCCCTGATCACTACTGCTCAGACGCTGGCTCCAAATTACGTCATCAGCACAAGATGGCAGCGTTTGTATCTGGGATTTGCTGGCTTCGTTTCCCGATAGTGGGTGGAAATGAAGACGCATCATCCATCTTTATATATTGCCTATGGGTTCAATGCACGACCACCAAATAACCTGCCATCTTTTTTTGTTGTTTTTTCTGCTTGACAATGGCACCTTTAACAATCAAACTACACCTAGTGAGGTAGGCTCAAAAGCTAAGTTTTCAAAACGAAAAAACGATCTCCATCCAGGTGATCATTTTAGTTTTACAAATAATCCCATTCATACGTTTAAAAATGCACATGACGTGGTCATTAACATACGCTGGTCATGCATGTGATTGTGTAAACAGGAAGCAGATCAGATCTCTCTGCAGTTATTTCCTTAGTTGCAGAAAATGCTATGAACAAGGAACAGCAATGGTGAACACGTGTTCCTGACAGCAACGATTAGCATCACTTGCTAATCACCAGTTGTGTTCAAGTCCAAATGGGCAGTTTTCTAACTAAGATGAAGCCAGTAGCATTGGCAGAAGTGTGTTTTCTGGGCCGTGACAACTCTAGAGTTATAGAGTCATTTTGATCCACTCTCTCTGCAGATCAGTTCAAGTTCAGATATATTTCAGGCTATCTTGCACAAACATCATGTTTCATCAAGGTCTATTTTCGGAGATGGTGGATTTTGAGCTCTGCCTTGAATCATTGTCCCGTTGTTGATGACAGCCTCTTCAGTTTCACTTTCTTGACTGATACTTAATGAAATCCATTCGTACAACCCTATAGCCTAAAAGGGACCATCATTCTGAGGGGAAATATCTGCTAGGTGTCCGTGAAACGAAGCATTGCACTTGTGTGTTGTGGCAGAAAATCCATTATCTCTGGCTCTTTCCACCACCACGTCTGGAGTTTAGATGAAACTGGAGAATTATTTCACATCACGCCTTCTTCATGGCTTGAGAGGGCCTGTGGTCAATCAGACTGTGTGAGACATTCATCAGAGGCTTGCGGCTGCAGCAGACATCTGAGCTGCACCGAATAGCCGTCTCTACCTCTCCATTATTCTTGTTTCATCTGAACTCGCTCAGTAATAACAGTTTCCTCAAGCAGCTCTCTCACTTCGTACAGATGGGAGCGAGCACGTCTGACCCTGCTCTGGTGTTTCACCGGTGAATGTTACTGCTGCCGGGTTCCTTCATGAGCATTTGATGTGCAGGAAATACAATGCTTCACAGGAGCTCCCTAACCTCGGCTGTTGATAAAGAGGTGGGATGATTTATTTGGAGTTCCCATTTAATCATCCATCCATCATCCATTCTCTCAGTAAAAAGACTCGTGAAAATCTTCTGCTGTGATGTGCAAGATATAAAAGGAAATCAAAAGACTGAACAGCCCCTTTGGGTTTCTGGCCGCCCCTTTGAAGGAACTCCTTTCATGTCCAATTATTCGCAATTTGGTCAAGCTACACGGCAGAATTTCCCCAGGAGCAAACACAGATACCTGTGTTGGATGAAAACCAATTATCTGGGTACATGTTGATGCTGCTGCTGCTGCTGCTATATGCAAACTGACTGTTTTACATACTGCTGCTTCGAAAACATGCTTCACGTATTATCCATTTGCTGCACCTGCCATCAGCTTTTTTCACTCTCTGCTTCGAATCTGATTATCAGCTAAGTTAATACCAAACTGCTGAGAGAACCTACACTTATTATTATCCAAAGCTGCTACAACCAATACTTTAACTTGAACAATGGATGTCATGGGTGGGTGTGAAGATGATGCTTGCTGTGACAAACCCACAGAAAGATCTCCCGGCTGCTAATCCCCTCAACTCTGCAGTGCTTTATGGCATCATTCAGTTCACTGATTTGGTTTTATGATCCACACTTTACTAATCCTTTCAGTATTCTTTTATATCACTGGTGGCATAGCTCAGTCCCTGATTTTCATTTATTCTTCATTGAGTCCACAGCTCTTCGATGGGCCTGGTTCTGAGTTGTCAGGCTTTGCAGCAGCTTGCTGAGAACATGAAGTGAAGGGGAGTTGAGGCTGAACAGAGGCCGGAGGTGAGACTGAAGCATTTGTTCCGGTTGAAGATGTTGGTGCTAATCTGACATCTAGTGGAAGTGCCTAACATATATTTATCCTTGTAATAGTTCATTTTCTCATTGACTTTATGTTGACCAGATATCATTCACATTAGGTTGATTGGGACAATGTGGAAAACCAGCATGAGGAGGAGGAAAATAACACCACTCAGCATGGACAGCACCACACAGCCGAGGTAAGGTGTAGAAGACATCAGACTTCTCCCTTCTTCTGGGGCAGCAGGAGGCTTGACAGACACACAGAGGACAATGCCTCGTGCACTGCCTCACACTCTGCATCCTGCCAGTCCCCAAGCACCCTTCATTTGAGCCTAAACCACCAGATCTGGAGCCTCAGGAGGACGACTTCTGTCCTTAAGATGCTCTCACCAACAGGAATGTTAGGAACGTCTCATCGGGTCCGTCTTCCTTTCATGAGCGGTGCTTTCTGAACAAATTACATCGGGAGGAAACAGTGACTAAAAGCTTGTGGTTAGATGTGACAGATAAGAAATGATAAAGCCTCCAGCTATCAGATTGAAAAATGCTTGTTGGAACCTCATCCTCTCGTCCTTCTTTCATAGCTTCCTCGCTTCGTCTCCACACCACTACATTTTAGTTTTAAAATACATCATTGGCTACGCTCATGCCGGGCGTCCACTCTACTCTGGGAGATTTGGAGCAGCTGATAAGGGAGAAGTTTCAAAATGCTGATGGCTACGTTGTAGTTTAAAACTCCGGGGCTAAGCCGTAGGATGGACTGGGTGTCAAAGTCAGCTACATTGGCTTCCTGATTGTCTCCTATCACTCACAACTCGACTACCTTTTCAGGGGTGTTATGGACAGGGATTATTACTGATACAGATTATACATTATTTCTGATACAGAGGTGCAGACTGAGATCACTTTAGTATTAAAAAGCCGATTATCACTTAAACATATAAGGATATATATGGATGAAGCCTCACATTAAGGTCCTCCTTCATATTTGAACACTTCCCTCAGTAAATAACTTGAAAAGACGACGTCTGCGTCTCATCAGTCTTACTCCCCCTGGAGCCAATCACTGATCACCATGCTCCTACAGCTCTATTAACTTGCACATTCAACACAGTCCCTCCTCTTCTTGATCACCAGCATCCAGACCCCATGTGTGATGCTCAGATGGGGGGGTTATCGTTCCTGACTGGGTTAACAAGTTAAACCAGTTAACTGACCCTTCAATTAAAGCCACGAACGAGGGTGGGTATTTTCCCCATTTAGCAAATTTTTTGCAGACTGTGGAAAACTGCAGCTGTTTGTCTCCGTTTATTTTTTGGTTTATCTCTGAGAAGGCATCCGGGAAACAGCTCTGCCTCTGAGAAATCTAAATCCTAATATAATTGTAAAGCAACATCTCATACAAAAAACGGTTCAAAGTTCTTTATATGAAAACTGACTAAAACGGCAGAATGTCCTCATGAAAAGAAAAATGCCGTCTCTTATCCTCCAGAGAAAACCCCTAACCACACATCGGCTTAACATTTACCCACTGACACAGAACCTCATACTCACACTTCACTCTGAGTGACAGTGATTGTCAGTTGAAGAGATTTTCTCTGAGATAATCAACAATGACTTTATGCTCTGTGCCAACCACTGCACATGTCAGTGGGTGGAGTGGGAATTTTATAAAACACTCCTCTCTTGTGTTCATGACATTGATCCTTCACTAGTTTTTTCGACTTCACAAAGTCTTCAGTCAGACTACAACCATCCATAGTTCTCATTGACGGGGCTGACACAGATTTTTAACTATGGTCCCTTTTTCAAATTGAGCACATTTATTAAGAACACCTGCAGTGATTGTATCAACCTCGCAGGGAAGCGGGTGGGAGAACGATGCAGAATGGTCGCCGCATTTATTTTGTCATTGTGATGACGCAGCGTCTCATCAGTCAGCAAACGTTACACAAAAGTGTGACATTACTTTCATGATTCATAAATTATTAACTTCTGCATCCTGCATTTCCCCCCAGCTTCATCTGGGGGGAAATGAAATAGGTTCTGAAATGGTGACACTGCAGATTTGATCATTATTTGTTAAGTATTCATACACTAAGAGGAGTTTAATTTCGTCTGCGTTTGTGATTAAAATCTAACTGTTGTTGCTTAACTGGTCAAAACTGCAGGTAATTTATGGGATTTTGACTCAGATATTACACACACAGCTGTTAATTTTAATACAATATTTCAATTAAAAATGAAATATTGTCATTTTTCACATAAGGGCTGATATAAACATGACAGCACATGACATTTAATTATCTGTGACAGTACTCTGGCAGTATTTAATTAACCGTACTTCCCTTCTGTCGGCCACGTCCGATCTCTGTCTGTCTTGCCTTTGCAGGCCCCACTGACATTGACCTCTGAAACATAGAGTTAATGACTCAGAAGCCACAGGAAGCCATTGTAGACACCATCACCATCAGTCACTGTACTGATACATGCAATACTGTCAGCAATATATTATGTCATGTCACAAACGAACCATTTTTCAGTGGTAGTGAAATTCAAGGCCAGTAAGATGAATCTGCCATGGCTGAGCAATCCTTCACATGATTGTCTCGTTTTTATGATCGAGCAATAGCAGACAAATTAAATGCTCTGATAATCTCAATGATTTTTGTCATAAATCATAGTAACATTTTTATAGCATAGAAAAATTCTGGATCTGCTGCTTAATCTGCACCAAAATTGAATGGGTTCAGGCTCAAGTTTGTTGGCAATGTGTGTTGTGGTTTTTTTCTGCGAATAAATAAACCAATGCTTGAAGTACAGACATGGGGAAAACCCTTAAAACCTCCTTGGCTGAGATACTGTATGTTATCTACAGCTCCTTAGTGGTACCAGTGAACTTTAAAAGAAAACAGCATTACTTGACCCTGAATGTAAATAAAACAGCTTCATCATTACAAGTCTTTTCAACATGAACAGCTATATTAAAGATTTCATGGTTCTTTGAAACTGAATTGGAAGCATATTTGAAATTGTACATTTTGTATACACAAGAAGAAACTAGAATGAAACTCCGTCAAGCACATACTTCAACAAGGCCCTCTCAGCCCCTTGAATTCAATAAAGCTGCAGCAAATTGCACGACGCCTACAATCTTAGAGAAAGTAATAAAAACATTCCTGGATCCACGGCAAAATTTAAGAGTTCTCCTTGCCCCCTCCTTCCACCAGTTTCTATAAAATCTGTTACCAGTAATACACTACCAGTACGTAATCAGGTCAGTAGTTTTTGCGTAATCCTGCTGAGATCATAAAACACTATATACAGTCATTATAAGCTACTTAACATCGATTTCTACCATTAATACAGAGCTTTCTTGAAACTTTCTTTGAACAAATGAACGGGTAAACATTTGATGCTCCGGGTTGCAGCCCCATCTTACACATGTCCCCACCTTCTATTTTCAACATCTGTGCTCTACTCCAACTTCAAATGATCTTTGAAAAAGTGAAAGTTGTGCAGGGCTGAAGCCGACATTCTAACAGCACATGACACATCTCCAGCCAAATGACAAACCAGTGTGAAAGCTTCTCACTTTGTGCAAACAGCTGTTATACAAACTGTTTAGATCAATGAGGAGTGATAACATATAAAAGGCTGTTTGCACTCTGACATTATGCACATCTTTCTTCTGTAAATAACTGTAATGTTAGCAGGAACCTTTTACTGAGAAAAGTGCTCATTATACCCCCCCCCTGTTAAACCAACACAATTCTGGCCACATTCATCTGGTCCTGCTTTGACCGAGTGCAGCCATCTGGTCGAACCAGCAGAGCAGCTCGGGCTCAGGAACATTGATATGGATGATTTTATGAACACGTCCGAGCAGTCAAGCGTAAAATATTCAAGGTTTCGCCGTCGGCTAATTTGTTTAAACAGGAGCTGAAGCCTCCCCGGGCTGCAATAAGTCCATCTGCTGTGGAGGCAGGTTTCATCTGGGAGGGAAAAGCACTAATCACCACAACATCCACAGTCATTAGAGTCAGGATTGATTATGGATCTGCAGCACGTGCTCCTGCGCAGCATGACATTAACTGAGCAGTTAGCAAACCGTATACAGGGGATTTATATTAATACAATACAGTTATCAGAGTAGGGGCTATGCATATAAATACATATACATGTCAACAGAAACACAAAGAGAGGTTATATTATTGGATATTTAGAAATACTTTATCATTCATAATTTCTGTGCACCCATATCATACAGTTCAGAAGTAAACATATATTAGCTCCACCAAGAAGATTATGTTTCCATCGGTTTGTTTGTTTGTTTGTTTGGGGGGGGGGGGGCACAGAATGAGTGATATTGTCCCATACTTTGTGATTGATTTTAAATTAATCAGTGTGATCAGAAAACCATCAACAGTGTATGGAAGTGACACTACTGTTTCACTGCTGTATAATAATGCACTCAAATTCTTAAGTAACCTGATAGATTCAAATCTTTTTTTCAAACCCAGTGCATGGATGTTTCTGTTGGCTGACCCCAAGAGAGATTAGACTGAAAAGAGACAGACACATCTTCTGGCATGTCTCCGTATGAATCAATAAGACATGGTGGACTGTAACCACTGTATACAAGCACTACAGTCACATATCAATTGAACCTCTGTGGCCTCCAGTGTGGACCTTTCGCTCCTGCTGGACGTGACCTTATCCATATTCACCAATCAATGTAGCCTTTTATCATACGGCACATTCTGCAATTATCTGATTCAGCGGGCATATGCAGGCTGAGGCAATTAGCTTTCCAATTTGTCCACCACGAGCTCATTGCAATTTAGTCCAGTCTCGGGTCTGGAGCATGAGACCTTTTACTGAGTTACTGTAAATCCAGATAGCAAATGAGATGCCTGGAAAAAGTAAGAGCTGCTCACGGTGCAGGAGGGAGGAGGAGATTCTTTATGGTTTGTCTTGGGCTGTGGTGGTGACACACTGGTTATGGATGTATATACAATCACCTCCTCTGTTTTCAAAATGCCACAGAAATCCCATTATATAAAATCTATTGTACGAGGTGTAATTATTGTGCTGCTTATTTATTTATTTTCCCCCTTTTTATTTATTAATGCTCTTCAGACTCGCTTAGTATTGATTTTAGCTTTCATCCAACTACTGTGACAGGCGTGATTGCTGGGGCCGGGTCAGCAGTGGTCCGCTGCTAACGGTAACCCAATCACCAAAGCAAAAGGGCTCCAATGTGCCAAGCCGGCCGTCTATTTTAACGTAAATGTTTTATGATTTACTGAAACACACCAGTCACCTGCAGCCATATAATCAAAACCTCCGTTCAGCGCTGCGGCCAACGTTGACGTGTGAAAGCAATTTTATTGCAACTTGGCTGACTTGTTCTATACCAACCTTTATTGATTTACCTGCTCCATTAAATATCAACTCCATGTGAGAAGTTGATGCAGATCCCCGAGCTGCAAAGTTCTGAGCGTCTTGAAGGCTGAACTTTGTCCTCATAACGTTTCGTTGCCAGGACAAACAGTGTTGCTACGCAGGGCTCGAGTCCAGCAGAGTACAAACATCCTCCGTGAAAGCAGTCAGGTAATGTTAGGATGGTGTCTATTCACTGTGTAGATGAGTCAGTTAATGGTGCTGCCGTGATAATGCTAATCTTTTTGCTGTAAATGGGAACTTTGCACAGTCACATCTTCCTGCTCTGGAGAATCTCAGTCTATCTATTCAAACTGTCAAATTTTTTTCTCCAGACCGCAGAGAGCGACACAAGGCCCTGTCGCTCAATCTGCAGATAAGGATTCCCATTTCACAAACAATGATCCAGTCTGTGCAGTTGTGAAAAGAACAAGCTGAAATTGAGGGAAAATGGCTTTAATTCTGGGTCGCAGTTGTTTTGTCAGAAGCTCATTCTCTGGGAGGATCTCCATAGAAACAACAGCACGGCAAACTGCGTTTACAAACCGATTAGTTAACAAGAAGCTGAACCTCAGCCAGGTCCCTGTCGACTGTGGACCATGACTTCTCCCCCTGTGAAGCAATCAGAAAGCAGCATGTCAGTTTGTGACGCTGGAGCATTCGTGGAATTCAGCTGTTTTTGTGTCCAGAGGAAGGTTTAATTATACTTAATAATACTTTACTGAACCAAGTTCTTTTGTGACTAATTGTGTGTTCAGGTGGTGTCGGCATAATCAGGAAAATTCGTTCCGGACTGCGAAAATTCACATGGGCGTCACCTCAACTTGGAAAGTCGAAGATTTTGGAAAACGAGGATTTGAGTTGCTGACGTCACTTAAAAAACGAATCAACATAATTTTACAATAAGTTCCATGTAGGGGCTTCTCACCAATGTTACACTTTTGTCCGTTGCAAACTGCATCTCTAACACTAGACTTTGTCAGCCAATACAGATCAGCCAATTGATACGCCTGTCACACATCATCCTTTTGATTTGTGCTTCATTTTTCTTCAAATATTGGACAGAGATGTCAAGGTGTTTTTCAAACAAAGTTGACTTTGATCAATGTTAGTGCTACTGTTGTCAAGCTGCTCATATCTATATCTGCTCTTTCTTTACCCCTATTTGCTCCTATCTACTCTTACTTGCTTTTACTCTTATTTGTTTTGCAAAGATTGTTTGTAATTTCCCTGGTTTTCATTCTGCTAATTTATCTCTGCATTTTATTTTTTATTTATGTATTGATTTTCTACATACAATAACTGTTATTGGTTGGTATTTCATTTTAGGCTGCCAACTTTACACCTGGCCAGCTCTTGGCTAACTCGGGCATATTTACAGTGTTGGTTGTTATTAGTAAGCACTGTCCCTAAAAAAAATAATAAAAAATAACTTGGGAAATGGGACCTTCTGAGCAGCACGTGGATGCACAGTGAGAGTGAAATGCACAGATTTGACAGTTGTCTTTTTTTTTTTTTTTAACCAGTCTCACATCAAGGTTAGAAAAGTGTGTCGGCTCCTGGACGTTTACATTAATGAGTTCAATATCAACGCTATGAATGAGTAACACTTCTCCTCACTGTTATTACTCATTTTCAGTGAGCAAAGCCAGGCTCGCTCTGGGCATGCCTCTTTGGTGTGTAGCCGTTTAAAAAAGGCCTGCACGCTGTGTCTCATGGAAAAATAATGATCATTTGATCCTTTGTTGCTGCAGTCAGAACAGATATTCTCTTTCTTCCTGCCGTCAGATATCAGCTGCAAATCCCAGTGTTTGTGTCAAAGGTGCCGAACCAGGAGCCAGTTCCACCAGCTGTTCTCAACTTCAAACTAGTTACGTGTCTACTCTGGCGTAGCAGACCCACGTCATCTATAATAAACACACACGCTCAAAGCTTATGGTCACGGTTTAATAAAGTCATAAAAAACACTTGGCTAGATTCAGGAATATAATGTGGTTTGGGTTCAAATAAGTACCCCCTTAACGTTAGAGGGCCTTCCTTGTGAAGGCTATGTTTTAAATACGCAGTTAAAGTTGTACAAGTGCTCATGGTTATGCCGTCATCATTACAACATCCGCTAGAGGTTGTCTGCCAATAAAATGTAATCATGAGTCATAATAAACTGCTTTTTACACAGAGACACAAAGTCTTGTTTACTAAGTTTGAGATTAACTCCAAATTAAAACGGATTTGGTCATACAAAGTTGTTCTGAGCTGGAGATTAGATTAAGTGCTACTTGAGCTAATCAAAATCTGAAGTTTTCTTGAATGCCTTGTTGTGTGTACCTCAGTTTGCTGGTTTGCACCGCATGTGTGGATGTGGAAAATGATGTAGGACAAGAGTGATTCTGGTTCAGACTGTAAATAAAGATGGACGACAGATCTCCGCTCCCTCCCACTGTCTAGAAATGAAGCCAGAATATGATACGCGTGCTGCCATCTTGCATCAATGACATCATTTGTGGAGACAGCGTCTGCACAGTAGCAATCTGGGGAAGGAGCCATGGTATTGAGGTCCCGCTGATACACACGCTCAACCAATCATAAGTCAGTTTCACCTGGGCCTAGTGCTGCTGCAACTCGTAACACAGCTGCTCTGTAGCACTTTGGCCCGAGGAAAATCTCCCCATGGGGACAATAAAGTTTATTTGATTTGATTATAACCAGCTGTTTTTAAATCTGTTAGTTTGTATATAAACTCTTTCCTATGAAGCATATAAACAGTCATTAGTTTGCATCAATAAACATAAATATATCTTAGATAATAAATAATGGAAGCATTGGTTCAGGGAGAGCAGTCTTTACAACTGTCACTCTGCTTGTCCTGCTGCACAAAAAGTAAAACCAGAAATGGAGATCGCAGAACATGTTTATGTTGTTAGACCCGATGACTGATGGCAGTTCATCATTTCTATAGTGTTTACTATGACCTGTCACTGTCCATCCACACTGTCACAAATGTTGTTACATTTCAATTTCATTTTTCTTAGGCTCTGAAGTGTAGTTTCAGGGAACATTACATTTCAGATTCTTCTCTCCAGTTTTCAAACTGGCTTCAGTGTGCTGCACTGTCAACAAGACAAACTGTGCACAGTAGAAGTTCATAGTTTGAACAATTGCCAACATTCTTCCATGACAGCTGAGAGGGGAGGAAAGTGGTTCAACAATCCTTCAACAAGAGGAGTAGGGGTCAAGCCCCCCCGCTGGCAAACTCACCTCTTGAATCGAGCTGCTTGAAAAAGACATTAAACTCGGAGCAAAGAAAACTATCACAGTAATTTATTGACACATTTGTTTTCCTCTGCAAATTCACCCAATACGGAATTAAGTTGTCCAATCTTCTCCAACAAATTTTCATCTCAAGCATAATATCCACATTTACATGCTTTTATTTTCATGCCTCCAGTGACCGTCAGTGGCCAGAGGGCTGAGGCCTTATGTTTTGTTTGTCTCCATCTAAATATATGTACCAAGGATGACCTGATTTGATTTTGGTGGTCAAAGGTCACCGCAACCTTACAAAACCCTTTTTTGCCTATTATCTTACAAATACCTCAAGAGAATCCTTTCAAATTTGATACAAATGTTCACTTGGACTCACAGATTAAATGATTAAATGCGGTTGGTAAAAGGTCAAATCTCGAGCCCACTGTGTCCTCACAAAACAGGATGTTGGCCTCTTGAGCATGAAATCTTAAGTCTGCCTCTGAGGAATTTCTTCAAATTTTGACCAGATGTCACTTGGGCTCAAAGATTAACTTGTTCGATTTGGGTCGTAAAAGGCCACGGTGACCTCATACTATGTGAATGCAGTATGTCACTATTACATAGAGGCATTGAACTGGCTCTGGTTGGCAGAGGTACACAACCACATGGCTGTATTTCTAGTTCTTTCCCGCATTTACAGAGATTTTATTCTGTGAGTGAATGTCGGTTCTAAACCCATTTCATGATTAATCTTTACACGTGTGTAATCAAACTGTGCTGTTAATTATGTGAGGTGACCTGTGGAGGTGGATTAGAGCAAAACTGCCAAAAACAATTAGTCAAAACTATTTTAAGTGTTGGAGAAGCCTGAGTGGTTTTCAGAAAACCACTCAGGCTGTGGGAGTCTGTGGGAAGCAGTGATAATTAATTATTTGATTAAGGTCAAGTTAAGTGTGTGACCTGAACATTTTCAGCTAACACACAGTGAAATAATTATCATGTTTATCTCAGTATGACATCTATGTACCAAACCTTGTGCTGACGCTGCAACAAGCAGGGCATCTATTTACTCGTGATTTGTTAGTGTCTTGTGTCAGGTGACCTGACCCTGCTGCTGCAGAGGGAGCTGTCCAAGGTGCTGACCCCAGTTCACTCGAGCAACACAGCTACTGTTATAGAAAGTTATAGGCCAATAGTAGAGCATGTATTTTTTTTAAACCACCTGTTTTTGTGGTCATACTATAATATACATATCTCATGTGGTATTTCTGCTTTTGAACTCTCATGAATGGTTTCTAAAAACAAAAAAGATATATGTCTGTTTGGAAATGAATTTAAAAAAAAGACGAGAATGGCACTCCCACCAAGGCCCAACACTCCCCTTATGAAACCCATTTAAATTCACTGGATGTGGATTTTTATTTGGATCTGCTACAAATTGCACACACTCATAAGTTAACAGTCGCAAAAACATTTCTTATATCAAGAGCCATCAATTATTTTCGGAGAAATCAAAGAAAATTGAGCAAAATGCAGCACCATGCCTTTCAACTTACAGATCTTGTCTTCTACTCGAGCAGAGGTGGTGTGGAAGCTGAGATGCTGTTAATCTTTAACAAGGTTGCTTGGCCCTTCGGCTCCACTCATTGACCACCAGTACCTAGGGAGCCTGAAGAGATAACAAGCAGCAGGACACTTCAGTAGCCTGTTCCTCTCAACAGGATCATTGACCTGACAAGATGGCAGACTGAGACACAGGCTTATCTTCTCTGTTTCTCTCTGATTATCAAACCTCCTCTTGGGTCAGACGATCACGACAGGATTAGAGGAACATAGACAATTTACTGCTGACGAATAAAGGAATTTAAAAAATAAAGTAGTAAATTAACAAAAAACCTCCCCCAACCCTCAACAATTCTTTGAAACAGCCTCTTAAGCAGCTGCTTCATTCATCATTATGATAAATAATGATGAATGAAGCAGCTGCTAAATCTGCTCATCTGTTATTTTGGTTATGGTTGTTAATTAGAAAGCTGTTGATAACTAGCAGATAGAAACCAGAAGACATATTCATAATAAAAACTAAATAACCAAGAATAACTGAAAACAAGATGGAGACAGCTCGGGTAGGCTGTTTTAGGTACTGTTACTTTAAGTTAATTGATAACTAAGACAATGTGTGACAATAAGATAAAACAATTATCTTTTACCCTTTATTTCTATCTTTAAATATATTTAATATATTCTCCCTACTTTGATATTTTTTAACTCTTAACGGTATTCATAGTGGATGGCAAATAAAGAATTTCATTGTACAGGGACTGTACATATGACAATGAACGCTTTGAACTTGAAATAAGTAAAGTACCTTTATTGATCCTCCATTCAGGAAATTCACAAATTAAAATAATAAGCAAGTAATAATGTTCACTATCTTAGTTAAGCTTATTTTAATGAGGACATTTGATAAATTATAAATCAATAGGCAGCATGGCGGTGCATTAGTTACATCGACTAGGCTCTGGGTTTGAACCTGCCAACCAGTTTGGGTCTTTCTGTGTCTTGTTTGTAATCATGCCAACATAAGCTGAAATCACAAGGAAAGAATCTGTTATTCTCCGGAGTCACACATCAAGTCTTTCGCCGCAAAATCTCTACGTTCCCCGGGGATAATTACGGCAGCTCCAGATGGTTTTGAGTAATGGGAGACTTCATGCTAACATGGCTCTGTGCCATTTGGGCCCATCATCCTCATGGAGTTATTACAGACTGAAAATGCATTCTCATCTACCTCACTAGAACATCTAGCTAATGGATTTTAGGCCTTCTGATCATTTTGAAATGTACCACGGGGCCATCACCGAGACGTCCAGACATGATTCAATATTCGTTTTAGAGCATAATGATTAAAAGTAGCATCCGGATGAGGGGCATTCTCTCTGAGTCATGGTGAAGACCAGCTGAGAAAACTAAAACAAGATGCCCCTGCAGCACAGCAGAGTATCTCACTGCGTCCTGTCCCTCAAATGGAGAGCGGATAAATCGGTGGAGCGCTGAAGAAACCTTTATTTGAAATGAGGTGAATATAATTAAGTAACCCTCCATCACCATAGGATTGTCTCGTCTGCAGCAAGACACTGTGCAAGGCGAGCCAGTAAAGTTTCACTCTGTCATCGATGCTATTTATTGCTTTTCCCCGGCAATACCGCAGCTCTGAGAGACACATGAAACACTCCACTGCTGAAAACAATGTGGTGCACAATTATTTTTATTCAGCAGTGAAACATTTCTTGGAATCTTTCCGTTGTATCAGGTCACTGCATTGGCTCTCTCAGCTAAAAGGGGAATAGCATTGTGATATTTCTATGAATTGAAGCTGTGCAACTGCAGTCTGACATTAATAAATCTAAAACTCTGCCCCTTCCAGGAAAAAGACAAGAATGTGCAAGAAGGAAAGTAAAAAAATGGAGCAGGATACATTAGGGCTTTGTATCCCGTCGACAATGTGTCTGTAATAGTCATTATGTTGTAATCAGTGAGGACACTCACGCTGTGTTTCTGCGCTTCAGAGATCACCTGCAGTTATTCTTCTTTATTTTCTGTAGAAAATGAAGAAATTCAACTTTCTCTGTCTGCAGAGCTATGGACCGTAACTGGTAAATGGACTGAATTTATACAGCACTTCAGAGACTAATCAACCACTTAAAGGGCTTCAAGCCACATTCACACACACACATTTATACATCGGTTCTATACACAGCGCTCTTTCTGTCCACGCCATGACTGCTCTCCATGTTAATGGATGGGACATGCAAAAAAGTCAAAGTACACGTTATTTTCCCCCCAAAATGTTCTTATCTTATGTAGTTCTTATCACATTGATGTTCAATAGTGGGAGGAAGACGAGACGCATCGTCCATCTTTATTTACAGTCTACGGTCTTGTCCAAAGTTGCAGACATTACTGCTTTATTCTAGTACCTGTACTGTGCATAAAGTGTGAAGATAACGCCAACAAAGGATCGTGATTTTCTTTACTAACTCTAACATACCCATGTGACATACACTTTAACTACAACAACTACAATAACTATGTGACAGATCAACAAGTGATAACCTACAAATGAGTACAGTTAAAATAGTAAAACATACATGTGTGAGGGATTCAAATGAAAATGGTGTCCAGTTATTCTCTCCAGTCCTTCCAAAGCACATCACCTCTGTCACATACTCTTTTAAACGTTATATTTTTCTCATACTGACAAGCCTCTGACAGCGTCATTACGTCTACGTGCTGCTTGATTTCACTTCTTTAAAGAAACAAATCTTCACATAGTGGAGCCCTTCAGCCACAGTCTGGCATCTGGCTTGATTGCTGGCTGACAGCATAATTCAGATTCATGCATGACTGACACTTTGTAAATAACTTGGACTCACTCACAGTGAAACCTCAGGACACCAGAAAGGGAAAAGTTTGAAAAGTATTGAATTCAATTAAAGTCAAAGAGAGGGTTTGGATGGATATATTGTTTTATTTGACTGGATAAAGCAATATAGATTCCTTTGTATGGAGTATAGAGGGAAGGGGAAATACCTAAACTTTGCTGGTTGAGTGGTTCTTCAGTGTAAAAGCAAGCACTTTAGAAAACCTTCAGACACCTCAGCACATTCTGAAATAATTGCCAAGTTCCCGCTTTTGATCAATAAATCTGTAAATGCTTGACCTTTTTCGCTATTAAGCATTAAGAAATGTTTTTTATCGTCTCCGGCATCAAAAAGCATCTTGCTTTATGCATTTCATCATTTTACTTCCCACAACTGTCTTCTCTGACAACAATTACACAGAACCAGTAAATGAGAAGTGAGTAATACTTGTTTTCTTGACTCACAAGTCATCAGGAAAGATTTGACCAAATATTTCCCTGTAAGTGTTTCTGAACTGGCACCTGTTTTCAGTGAACTGAACTCCCATTTAAAATTCAATCCCACAATCTGCACCGAAATGAATCAGCAGACTCTGTTCCCCTCACTTTAATGACAGCAGAGGTAATTTCAGGAATAGATTCTCCTGGGAGCCATTATACCCTCCTGGCAGGGGTAGAAGCAATAAGACGTGTGGGCCTCCAACTTTGCAGCAGGCTGCGAGGAGATATAACCCTGAAGCTTGAGAAGTGATTGTTGCATCCTGTACCAAAAGGAGCAGAGATGCAGGGTTGCTGTGGTCAGCACATCTCAACACAAAATTCTCAGTATTTCTCCCATTTGCAGAAAAGCAAGATGAGCTACATCCTCACCCTCCCTGACTTCCTGTGATGATCAAGTTGGACAATTTGTTGCATGTAATTTAATTTGTCCTTGGAAATGCGGGAATCAATTGGCAAACCTTTTATGTCAGAGGTGCAGGTTACTTGTTAACGAGTGTTTTTAAAGTCTTTGCAAAGGCTTCAGATCGAAATAGAAACAGTAGTTGGTTTGTTGTCAGAGCAGCTGCTGTGTTTGATGTTGTGTATTTATTTTGATTCATCGGGCTGGTAAAAACATTCAGCCTGATTCATCAAGGGGATCCACTGTCCTTTTCCCTCCTCTGAAATAACAGTGGGGTAATTTATTTATCCACGAGGAAAATTCAATTGCAACAGCAGCTGAAAACTTGGGACCCAATAAACATAGAGCAGAAATGACTGTGTCTCTTTATGCTGTAGGGTTTGGCTTTGTATTGACCTGAAACAACAAAAGGCTCAGTAACAGCTGTTTTCAACCCTGAATATCTGTAAAGAAAAGTCTGCACATCAATCTTTATTATACAATGATAAGTTAAACATTTTAAACAAATGTTTAACTTATCTTAAGAGGAATTTATGGGACCAATATATTAAAATACTCTAATGTTCTAAGGTTTAGGCTTTAGGGTGTAGACTGATGTTGCTTTATCAATGAATCAACCCTTTCTTTTGAGCTATAGCGTTCTTTGTTTCAGCCATTGTTTGTCCCACATGTTAGTGTCTGTGGGTGAATGTTAAGCCTCGAGTCTGCACAGCTTTCTGTTGAAAGGGTACTCTGGTACTCAGCCTATGGCACTGATGCAAAAACCTGTCCGCTCACATATCTACTTTTCAAAATATAACTATATAAATTACCACGGACGTTTGCACTAACCAGCCTCAGAATAGATATTTTGAGGAACTATTTCATTATCTTTTGTTTTACTTGCTCTATTATGTTAAATTGATTCTCCGTATTATGAACAAATAGTTTTGTTTCTGTAAAGTCACTTAACTTCTGAAATGTGGTGTTTATGAATATAATATTAAAGGTTCAGTGTGGAGGAGTTAATGGCATCTAGTGGTGAAGTTGCATATTGCAGCCAACTGAGTAACCCCCGCCTCGTCCTTCCCTTCGAAGGGTCTGAAAGAAATGTAAAAAAAAGAACCATCGAGAGACAGGGTTTGGTTTGTCCATTCTGGGCTCCTGTAGAACCATGGGGGTGCAATGTGGTGGACACTAGATGACGAACCACTACCTGACAATGGTATATAGGGCTTATTTCAAGCTACCCGAAAAAACAATTCTTAGTTTAAGGTGATTATACAACAAAAATATAATAATTGATATTATATTCCAATTCTGCCAATACATCCTTCTAAAACCCACATACTTGACCTTTAACGTGAAAAACAAACTACAAAAATCTACAAAATGACTCAAGCTCAAGTCAAAACTAAAACTAATGAAGTCCACAATGTCACAGCAAACATGCTTGTTTCCCAAAATATGATATTCAGTTATTCCACTGCAAGATATAACATGGCTGTTATTCCATTCGGTTAGAGCAGTGACAACAATCTGTTATTGAGTTATGTCTTCAGTACGATAAGCAGTTCATTAGATGTAAATTCTCCATGACAGTACTGCTCTTTGTTTTGCTGCCACACACTTGAGCATTCATATTCATAAAGACTGAGCCCTCAGTTTACTTGTGCCTGTCCCACATTGTGAACTCAGTGACCTTTTTTATTTTTTGGGGGGAGGGGGGGGGGGGGGGGGGACACGCGACCTCAACTTGACCTTACTTGTTCTGACCTTGGCTTGTGAGTCTTGGAAAGTTTTTATCAATCCCTGCATTTTCCACCTGGTGATAATGTAAGCATGTAAATAGTCTCGCTGTTAAACAAACTTGATTTTTTTTTTTTTTTATTTCACCTTGAAATTTGGATTTTGAAAGTTGTATTATTCTTATTGCACCAAACAAATAGATGAGTGAGGAAACTGTGAAATGAAAAATTGTGTAAATAGCCGTAGAGATGGACAATAAGTCAGAGAGATGAGAATGAGCGGAGCAGTTTGACGATGAGAATATTTTTTGTTCCATTCATTTCCATTTTGACAGTTAGTTCTTTGTTAAACACAAACTTTTAAAGTGGAGAGTTATTTCAACAATGTTTATTACTAATTTTCACACTGAACTGAAGTGTACTCTAATAAAATAATGACAAAATCATTTTCTCTTTTCAAGTAAAAAATTAGGTTTGCATTTAAAAACAAAATAAAGAGCTTTTAAAAAAGGCATCTTAAAATAATGTTAGAAGAAAAATAAGTTTGAGTTTCCCCTTTTCTTATTTTTTCTAAACTACATTTCACAAATATCATAAAAAATCTCAACAAATATTAACAACTAAGCAGCTCAAACACTTCTTTTCTCTTTGTTCCATCTTTCTCTTGTTCAGTGAGAGAAGTAAACTCTACTGTGTGCTGCCAGGATTTACTTCCGTATAGATGAAAAAGCTGCACAGGTTAAAATAAGACTGCCATAAATGCGAATTGCGCACATTATTTCTTAAAATAGATACAGACCTTCCATACGATGCGTCGACGCACGTTACACAAATTGACGTATTTACGTAATTAATGACGTTGATTACATCGACGCGTCACCCCAGGCCTACTTGACTTTAAATCCAGTTATCAGAGGTTTGACACTGAGCAGAAGAGTACTAACTAACTAACTGAGACATGATGAACCAAACAATATTCATTTATATACACTTGGGAAAATTAGGTCGCCAGTTGTTTCCCTGTAATCTACATGTTTTTCTTTTTCATCTTTAATTTTATAGTGGTTGGCAAACAGCACTGTGATGCATTATTGCCACAAACTGGAACCGAGTGTGGATCAGGAGCAGACTGACATTGAGTTGGACGGGAGAAGGTTCAACAACTGTCTGCAGATGTTGAGTCTGACCGAGCATTTAGGTCTATGCTCTGTGACCAACTCACATTCATCCCTTGGGTTAATGACCCAACTGTGTCTTCTCAAGAAATCCTCTCCAAAACATGCGCTCCAGTCAGAGACGAGGGAATGTCAACACAGACATGTCAGCTGAACATAACTACAACCAAAAATTGGACAGAATCTTGACGAGAAACCTTGTAGGGCGCTCGGGTTGGCCACAGACATTAAACACTCAAAAACCCACGTGCACTTGGAATTCACATCTGGCTAAAAATAAGATAATAAAATAATAAAGGAAGGCTCTGCCACAATTTGTGCATCCTCAACACTCCACTCTGCTCCATGTCCATGCAAGGAAATGCTTGATATGCGTGTGTGTGTGTGTGTCAGTGAATAGTCACTGTCCTTGAGGTCAAAGTAAACCACCCGCACCCGCACCCGCACACACAGTAGGAGTGCTGTTACTTAACTGCAGAGAGGTCTTGTCTGAGTGTGTCCTTCCCACATGTGTTACTGTGATGGTGTGACAACATGACTGGACTATTGAATCAACTGAAACCTTCTGTCTAACAGCAGGTAATCCAAGAATCACCGCCACCTCTTTTGAAGTACACACAGAGACGTTTCAGTGGGTCGGCTGGATTAACGCCAGACATGGGTTTAGCTGTGGCTGTTTGACTTTGCTTATATTTCGGCTGCTTCAACCAAAACAGACCAAAAATAGAACATTTCTCTCGAACTGACAAACACAGCAGCCTATTGGCTTTTTGTGTCACACTTACATAAACACATGTGGGAAGGAGTGTCACTAGTTAGATTAAATGTTGGGTTTCTTTGGAAAATTGTGAAATGCAATGTAGTAAAAATGCCAGCTTTCTAAAACACAACCACTCAGACTCACTGTCATGCACTACTGTGCATTTTGCGGCAGGCAAGACTTTCTTATGTGATGCAATGGGGACACAATGTTAAATTAAGTGTTTTTGCTGAAATTCAACACTTTCTGCTAGTTCCTTCTTCTGTTAACCTCATGAGAATGGGAATTTGAGGAGTTAAGTGTAAATTTCTGAAAAAATTAACCTGCAAGTTGCCCTTAAAGCACTGGCAGTATTTAACTTGCACATTATTTTCACTCTAAGATAGTGCAGCTGCTCTTTTTGGGGTGAACCTGGTGCTTGTGCTGGCTCTGAGTTGGTTCAACTTACAAACCTGGCAGGAGGAAACCAGGAAAAACCAACCAGACTGCACACAACACGAGCCCTGTTCTTTGAAAAGTTTATTTCGAAATTTATTGATTGGTGTTGTTGATCCAGGTCCTGACGTAAGTGGTCTTTTCTTCTAAAGTCGAACCAGTTTTTCAGCCCGAGAGCCAACAAAAAACAAAGAACTGATCGAGATCAGGCACCGGCTCCAAACCAGGCTTCAAACAATCTTTTTGGAAAAGTGGTTTCAGAAAATCAAACAAACACCAAGCCTGATTTGAGTTTTCCCAAAATTTTGTTCCAGAGTTAAAACTGTAAACTGATTTTTCTGGCGCATTCTTGGCCCGATAAAGAGTCTGATTTCAGTCGTCTAATAAGCGGCACTTCATTGTTAAGCCACCGTGTCTTGTTAGAAAAATCAAAGCTTGAAGACAGAAAGCAAAAGACTGAAGGCACATTGTCAAAGCTAATTAAACTCTTTGTACTGCTCTGGGTGATTTCCTCTTTCAAGTTGTTACCGCATTTCACACTGAAGTATTTGGCCACACTAAACACTGTCACCGTCCAGCAGGAACACTCGAGACATCAGGCTCCCATCACATTCACTGTGCTGAAGATGAGAAATGAGTGATTGAGATGAATTCCTTCAAGCTGAAAGGATGATGAGGGACATTTTTCATGAATCCTCTGACAAGCAGCGCTGAGCCCTGCGAGATCCTCCAAAGACAAAATGAGTTATTTCCATCTTCTTCTTCTTCAATATAATCATTTAAATAACATTAACAGTGTCAGTGTAATATTAATGTTGTCTTCATGTTGCGATGCTGTCTTACAAAAATGACCAGAAAACTGATTTGAGATCAGAGGAAGAGAGATGTGCAGCGCAGCTATTTAAAGATGGATTGTTTGCATCATGTCATTGTTTGAAAAAAATCGCTTTGTGTAGCTCACTCCCTCCCTTCTCCGATTGATTTTTGGAATCATCTTTTTTTAATCAACGTTACAGGTTGTTAAAGTCACAGTTATCGATGGTGTCATAGTCTCGTCATGGAATAAATTTACAATTGTGCATTTATGAGTGTGTGTTAACCGTGTGGGGTCGTGTTTAGTTCCTTATGTCTTTGTATGTTGTGTAAATATCCATATTTTTGTTATTGTAGGACCTGATGAGGACTGAAGCCTGGTCCCAATGAGGCTAAACATAATTTCTGAGGTCCTGGTTAAAGTTAGGGGTAAGATGCGGGTTGTGATACGGTTAAGATGAGAGTTAGATCATGAATTGGTATAAAATAAGGTTATATATATGTTTTTTTGGTGAGGCTGTCCATAATGAATAGAAGTCAATGCAAAGTTGTGTGCGTGTGTGTGTGTGTGTGTGTGTGTGTGTGAGAGAGAGAGAGAGTGCGAGAGAGATGACTTGGGCCACATTTTAGTCCCTAATTAATTTCCTCCTGTTCATTTTCTCCCTCATTGGTTCATGCTCACAGTGTCAGGATGTTGTTGTTGTTGTGGGTCAGAGGGAGCAGTGAGCCCAGCAGGAACTGTTCCTGTCTGCCCACACTTTCACTAAAACCTCCCCTGAATCCCCCAGAGCTCTGGATTGTTGTGAACATTTCATTCCTTCTTTCTACCACTTCAATTTTATCATTTGCTGTTTTTAGGGTTGTGTGATGGCAAGAGCTCAATCAATTGATAAGCAATCAATAAATCAATCTTACTTTAAAAGGCCAAACATTCTTTAGTTCCAGCTTTTAAACTGTGAGGATATGTTGCTTTTTGTTGACTTTTGTAAGCTGAATATATTTAGTGTCTTAGTTTTCAGAGCAATTCGATTTAATCGCCTTAGGCTTCAGGGAAATTATTCATAAATGATTGACAGATTAATATTGCCCCTCGTCATGTCACAAGTTTTGCTCTCTACCAACGGTTGTTCAGAAGAACTAGAAACTGAGGCACTTCAGCCTCCTTTGTTTGCAATTTCCATCACTCTGGGATTAAGATTCAAACCCTTTGTGTCACAGGCAACAAACTGAATTGAGTTGATTTGTTTACGTTCACAGATCTATGCTTGAAAAGTAGTTGTCACTGCTGAGAACTGATTAAAATGGAGGAAGACTGAACCCATGACAAATGCTGATTACTGTTAATTATGTTAAATATTAATTATGTTCTATATTATATCCACCAATCTGCTGCAATAATTTTTTTATGTTCTGATGTTCAGCAATGTTCAGTGTAGTTTTTTTTGTATAATGAAATGTTTATTTATATTGTACGCATTTATATCATAAAATATAGTTTTTTTTTATGTTAAAATGTGTAGCCTATATATAATTTTTTTTTGCTGCAGTAATAAAACAACTCCCTGTGCTTCATTGAATCCAACCTTTGTCCAAAATGTGTTTCCGTGTTTGGTAATAGAAGATAATGTATTAAAGAAGCTTTTGATTAAATGGCTAATTAAAAAACACAGAGACAAGAGCCATTAATCCATAAACCACAAACCATCACAGCTGTAGTGAAATTAAAAGGCTCGTCCTATATGTGTGTTGCTGTGAGACGGCTCATCTGAAGCTGCCGTCCTCTATATACACGGCGTCTCAGGAGAATAACATCATGTGTTTGATTTACAGCTGCTGCTTAATTAACAACGTCCTTAACAAGCTTCTCAGTGGTTGACAGTGTTTACTTATTAACACTTCTCACTTTGATACATAGAAAGAATAAAAAATAGCAGACACTTGAGATAAACACAGGTGAGAAACCGACTGAACTGACAGTGTGCCGTTCTGACGACTGCCCCCAATGTTCCCACTCATTCATTTACTGTCCCACAGTGTCAGATTCCATCTTACACAACTACAAATTGTGAAACAAGTGATGATTAGTTTTAGTAGAGGGATTGTTTCATTATGAAACATGATAAAAACTGTGTTTGCTTTTTATGATACCTATTTTTTTGTAGAAATAAATAGGATTTCAGTCATGAACTGAGATTTGACAATGGCAATTTCCAATGATGATTCCACTGATGATGTTGGTAACACAATTTTCGTTTGTTCTGTTGACAGCTCGATCAAGTGTCAGAATTGTTCCCTGTACATTCTGCACCAGTTGATGTGACAATCAGTGACAAAAGCCCTGTTCACGTTATTCAATCATCCAAAACTGCAGAATTATTAAATTCAGAGACAGCTGCAATATCCCCACTCGATACAATTTTACAGAATAATAATGTTAAAATTATGAAAAGAGGCTTCAAATAGAAAAGTAACTTTCAAGTATATATATAAATATATATGCGTGTGTTAGTCCATTGCATGTGCAGCCTCTGCTGTTTTCTTGAAGTCATTGGTCTAGATAACTGATCTCAATTTTTCTGCAAGGCCACTGTTCTGGTTTATAATGTAACTAGTCTTTTCTTTTTATTTATTCCTTGAAGGCTACATTGCCACTGTTGTTTTTTGAATGTACAAATATTTGTATAAAAGGAGTGTGTGTTGAAGTAAGTGGGATTTATTCTATTGGGTATAGAGAATCATGGAAATTTCATGGTATCGGTATCGACTATTCAATTTTTGACCGAGGTTGGTAGCTGTTATTGGCCCAAATGCTCTAGGAACCCTCGGCACACTACCTGCTCAGCACTCAACACAGTTAGCGACTGTCACAGTGAACATAATGGAGCATTTATCGGCCAAAGAGACAGATATTTCCCTCAGGACTTTGCGGAGACCACAGTGGAGACTAAAAACGAACCAATACAAGGGTGAATAATGGACTCATTCATCAGGTGGAAACAAAGCCATCTTGAAACAAATGATAACATCGCTCTTTATCTGGCATTTGTGATAAGCAACTGTTTGCTAACAAGTTTGTAAGACACTGTTGCTCACTGATGCCTTTTAAATACTGTTAAAATAAAATTGAGCTCGGTGGAAAAGAGGCAGCACGCTGAGGTTTTCCTTTTAACGGTCACCCTATGTGTCCATGTGAGCTGCAGAGGCCATGATCCTGCTCAGATGGAGGATAACTGAATAGAGGAAAGATCAATAAGGTAATATCTTTGAGTTTGCTCTGAGGTTTTCCAAGAGAGATGTATTATTAGGTTTGGAGGTTGGTGAATCCTTTTACTGAGTGTGAGTGAGTGTTCAGGGTATTGATACAAATCTCCCTCTTAAAGTGTGTCCTTTTACACCAGCAGCTGATAATAATAATAATAATAAAAGTAATTGTCAGCATATAATCTCAAACAAAACTTTAAATTGTTGCCGTAGCTACAACAAAAGGCAGGATGATCATTGTGGACAAACTCCAGCTTCTGTATCAACCTGATCTAACTCCTCAAGTTCAGCTCCTCCTTGTGCTGCCCACTTCATTGCCAAAACTGAACCGCGGCCCAGGCGTGGTTTTCAACATTATTGCCTTCGTTTTTTTCCACAGTTGTTTGTTTTGTTTCGTACGAACAATGAACCTCCTGCTGTCGCACTTCTAACTTCAAACACATATAGGACGAACAGAGGGCCATTCACTGTTGGGAAAATGTCATTTACTGCTAAATTCATTAACTACACACTCCCAGGAGAGAACAAGGAGCGGTGTTGTTGTTATTCCGGCTCAACGAGGATGTTTTTCTTCTGCTGAGACTGTATTAGCAATATTGGAAAACCCATTACGTCTTGAAGAAAACTGAATTATAGATGCAGGGTGGTCGATATATTATGTAAAACAAACTGTCATTACGTTGAAGAAAACACCAGTCAATAGGTTATTCCAAGAATGAACAAACCACAGAGCATAAATCAGCTGCTCTGTGATCTGACGACTTTATTTAGCTTCAATCCATGTATATATTTCTGGTGTATTAACACTACATCACTGTCGTGTCCAACACAAGTAAGTAATTAGTGTATTGATTGGTGGTGATGTAATTCTGTCCGTTGTCTAATCTGCTGATGACCAATGCTTTGGTCCAGATCAACAGCTTCTGGCCTTGTTAGCCACACTGACCACAAGACAACAACTCAAACAAAAGCCAAATGTTTCTCTAGCGCCACCCTCAGTTTACAATGTCCACTAGTACAATGAAAGAAAACATTATATTCGTGTTAATGTGTGGGTGATTAACTGCTCTCGAGAAACCCCTCAATTTGATGGAGAGATTAGTGCGGTCACATTATCAGGGAAATAAAAACACAATTTATTAAACATGTTTTTTTTACCTAAGAGACTTTACATTTTAACTCCACTATTTTCTAATATACAGCCTGTATCTACTACTGTTGTTGTTGTCCAAAGCCCAAACACACTGGACAACCTGCAACAGCAAACTTCAGCAGCCTCGACCATAATATAATAACAACAGCTACATTCAGGCCAACAGAGTAACTTTTCCACCCAGACAGTCCAGAAATCCTCCCTCTGTTGATAGCTAGGACCAGATCTTGGTAAACGGGCGGATCCAGAATTTTGTATTTGCTCTCTTCAACATGGCCAGATAGGGAATTAGCCTTGGTATGCACTCTTCGAGCTCTCTTCTAGTTAACTAAATTAACTGACTGACAAACACAAGCAGCGGATCAAATCTTCTTCAAAACAATGGATATCTTGTTAATTAACTCCCTCATTTCATTTGAATAACGTTGCTATTAACAGTTTTCATTGTGTTGTTTAATCACGGTGCAGTGCCTTTCCTTCACAGTTTTCACCCACCAACTTCATTCTAATTGGGATCAGAATGGCCATGTGTTTCATTTATTGTTCTGTGAGAAGAAGCGAAACTGAGACTGAAGCTTGGGAGCAGCGTAGCCATCAGTGAGGATGCAGAGCACAGTGCCATTACAAAGATGAATGCGGATTGATTTTGCCTTTTAGTGCTCAGGCGGCTGGAGGATGCAAAGCTCATCACATCCTTTTCCAAAGCCATTTACAAGGCACATGACTTTGCAGCTGCATGGAAAAACTTCAAATTCTTGCGACTATTGTGAAGACAATTTAAACATCAGATTGAAGAGGAGGGACTTGCTGAGGGGTTTAGTTGTGGGAGAAGAGCTGGAGGGCCCAAGATGGCAAAACAAACCTTAGCCAAACTCAACAATTAAAGCTGTGTAGTGCTCCTGAGTGATATTTGTCTTACAATGGTAACAGTGTGTCCCTGGAGAATATGGCTGCAGTCAAATTCCGTCATGATGAGACCATTATTGCACTTTCTACGACTGTATCTGTGTATAACAGCCAACAGGGAGCTGTTAGCACGACGTTTAACACTGTTTACACTCCTTTGTTTCCTCCATGTGCAAACAGCACACGTTGCACTCTTTTATGTTTATATTCGCTCGAGAACTGCTCCATCATGAAAATGCAAATGTAGTTCAGCGAGGGCTGTTGACTACCGAGGGAAATCCATGCATCAGTCAAAGAGAAGTCACTGATTATTGATGGGTTGGCCATTAACATACAGTAGTTGCTCACTAAATGGTGAACCACACTTATGCTAGAGTAGTGCTCATGAATTTTCAAATTATACATTGCAATAGCTTGTACAGTTGTTGTGTTGTCGGCCCATTCAGACTGAAATATCTCAGCAAATACTGAATAGATTGAAATTCCCAACAGTTATTCATGGTGTCCAGAGTATCAATCCTGCACACTATGGTGATCCCCTGATTTGTCTGTAGCACCACCATTGTTTTAAAAACTTAAAGATCTACGTCTCCTCGAAGACTTATTCCTAAATCCCCTGATCACCACAACGTGTGTGGTTTGAAGTGAAAAAAGTAAATCATGGAAGGAGCTTTTGCAAAACTGGGCACAAGAAAAACCTCCTCTGTCTAATCCACCAAATCCCCTGCTGCTCTGTTATGTAGTGGCTCGATTATCAGTCGTAAAGGGTGCTTGGCAGTTTGCAGAGGGAAACTCATCCAGCTGTATGAGTGTGAAGCAGGGGACGCTAAAGTATAACACATTTGCAAAGACATCCCTTAGGTAATTAAATGTTGAAAACATCAAGTTTGAGCCAGATTTCATAAAAATGGGTTTCTTTAGCACCTCTGTGTTGTGTTTTCACCCCTGTCCGTTGGTTTGCTAGTTAGTTTCATGTTTTCAGACATGAGCACCAGGTGGGGGGGGGGGGGGGGGGGGTTGTTCATGTTCAGAACAGCAACAAATCCTCTGCATTACTCAGGCGAGCGTTGGAGCAGCCGGGTGCAGCAGCCAGAGGCAGGAAGTGAAGTATTAACTCCACTGAGAGAAATAACACAGAGCTGGGAATTATTATAAAAAGCACACAACTTTAGTGTGCCCTATTTGTATTGCACACAATCTTGGCTTTAATATAGTGTTACATGCAGCAAGAAACATTATTGTTGTAACACCTGTGAGAGAAGTAATATTTCCCTGAGACCTCTGATACTGGGTTAGTATCTTAAATGTCAATCTCTCAATATCTGGGGGTTCTCTAAAATGTGCACATTTACTTAATACAAATTTCCTTTCAACAGTAAACCAATTCACAATGTAAACATACCATGAAACTAATTACAACCAAAACCACAAGTATTAACTGTAATACAATGAAATGAAATGCTGTTTATCCTCTGAAATACGTCAGCGACTTGTTCTTGTTACTACTTTAAAATTCTATTTTGTTGAGTTCCCTTATCATTTATCATGAATGTAGTGCTTAGCTTAGCTTAGCTTAGCTTCAAGGCTGCAAATCACACTGACAGCAGCTAAACAGCTCATTAACTAGCATTACTGACAGTATATTCACATCACATCACAACATCCTGACGAGTTTTGCTCCATGAATTCCTGAAACCAACTTCAATGCGGGATTCATGCTAATCAGCTAAATTGAGCAGCTAACTCACCTGGATCATCTTTGTCATTCAGAAGAACACAGAGTCTCATCTGATGTTAACAGTTTAGACATTCTTCTTCTTCTTCTTCTTCTTCTTCTTCTTCTGCTTCTTCTTCTTCTTCTTCTTCTTCTTCTTCTTCTTCTTCTTCTCTTCTTCTTCTTCTTCTTCTTCTTCTTCTTCTTCTTCTTCTTCTTCTTCTTCTTCTTCTTCTGCTTCTTCTTCCTCCTCTTCTTCCTCTTCTTCTTCTTCTTCCTCTTCTTCTTCTTCTTCTTCTTCTTCTTCTTCTGCTTCTTCTTCCTCCTCTTCTTCCTCCTCCTCCTCCTCTTCTTCCTCTTCTTCTTCTTCTTCTTCTTCTTCTTCTTCTTCTTCTTCTTCTTCTTCTGCTTCTTCTTCCTCCTCTTCTTCCTCCTCCTCTTCTTCCTCTTCTTCTTCTTCTTCTTCTTCTTATTCTTCTTCTTCTTCTTCTTCTTCTTCTTCCTCCTCTTCTTCCTCCTCTTCTTCTTCTGCTTCTTCTTCTTCCTCCTCTTCTTCTTCCTCTTCCTCTTCTTCTTCCTCTTCCTCTACTTCTTCTTCTTCTTCTTCTTCTTCTTCTTCTTCTTCTTCTTCTCAAGCACCACTTGTTCAACACTTGTACAAACTGTTGTTTTTCTTCTTTACTTTTCTGTGTCGCTCTCATCTATCACGTGATCTGCACCATCCGTGTGACTGTGTGAGCAGCACATGTGAGTTTGCAGGTGATGCGTTTAAGGGACGGAGGGAAGGTGATGCATTCAAGGAACACCTGTAAATTGGTAAACTACAGAAAATATCCCGTTTAACACCATTATTGTTATTTTGTTTTAAAGGAAAAATAGATTCGGCTCAGCCCCAGAACACCAATCGGGGCCTTCGGAATCAATGTGCAACTGTTTCCTTCGAGCAGCAGAGTGACAGTGTTTACTTTACACTAATTCTATTAGCGACCGAGCTGACGAGTGACACAGAGAGAGCGAACAAAACCCTTCTGAGACAGGTCGTCTTCTTTCAGCTGTGTTTGGTGTTGCTGTTATCTTGATGGCAAATGACAGAAGGTCATAAAATGCTTTATAAACAAGGTAATGAAAAGACAAACAGCCTTTAGAGCCTAACCTTGCAAGTCGCCCTCTCATGACTCTGAATCCACACGCACACGCACATGTACACACACACACACACACACACACACACACACACACACACACACACACGGTGTGTGTTTACCTTACTGAACAAAATTAAAAGATGAAAAATTGATTATTACTACATTACCGTGGAGATTCTTTCGAGATAGATTGCGATAACAAACAATAGCTTCTTTTGCATAATTGATTCTCTATTGATTTATTACCACTCATAATTTTTGATGGTGTCTATTTATAGGGTACAGGGATTTAATCGTCGGCATGAGAATAGACACAAAAAAGGTTTACAATCCACTGTTCAATCAGTCACAGCATTGACTTGCCAAGTTGTTAATGATGAAGGCTTTGATGAAATATATCCATTGCACTATGCCGTCCAAGTTAATGCCATAACATTTGCTTGTCCTCACAAACCTTAAAAACATAGTTCTTTGTTTTAGAAAAAGAAATTGGATTTTTATAATTTTTCTTTGCAAACTTCTCTAATTATTTGACATTTTCTTTTTTGGAAAACATTCACACACAGTTTAACTATTGCGTGCGTCATGTCAAAGAGCAGACTGATTGCCCCTGCAGTGAATGAGCAGTAGAACTGTGTAAACATGTATCAGACTCCACAGGAACATGGAAAGGAGTCAGATGTAATGAGCAATGTATAATCAATACCTAAGGTGAATGCCACGGGCAGCTACAATGGCCCAAATCAAAGTTGGCACTCAACACTGCTGTTTACTAAAGACATATTGACATTTGTTCTCTTTTTCTAAGACTTCTTGTTTGTTATAATGGATTCTAAATTGATTCCACGCACACTTATCCCTCCTGAAAAGAAGTAAGTGTCCTTAAATTTGTGGAAACTGAATAATCATGTCATTCAGCATCACCGGAGCTATTGAGTGATAAAAGGAGAGAGCTTAATCATAGATTAATGTTTTTGTTTTCAGGAACTGGAATCAGTGAGATTGATTTATGGCTTCATTTGTTTGTGCTTGGACAGCAGAGAGGAACAGTGACATACTGCAGCATAGAAACTAATAGGGGTCCAGAGAAGACTGACCACAATTCTCTGTGTTAATAAAAAAAATATAAATCAGGCAAAAGATTGATAGAAAAACAGTGCAGAGATGAAGTGGTGAATATTAATGAAGGGGTCTGTACATCAGAGCGTGACTTAAATTTGGTGAAATGATCTACAGCATTTGTGGATGGGTACCTTGGTGCACATGCTCCCACTGGAAACCACATCTTCTGATTGGTAAACATATCTTTCCATGTCACCATCATTGTCATTCAGCAGGAGCGTTCCTAGCAGCCACAACACATGCACATGCACACGCGTACACCTGCGTCATATACCAACCTGACCGGGACCATAATGCATTTGTTGGCTGAGGTCATACAACCAATCCTCTTCTGCAGCCATCTGATTGATCGTTTTTCAGGGATGTGGTGGCTGCCGGATCCTCTCTGCAGGCAGCAGGCGACCTTTTGACTCCTGCTGGTTGTTTACCTTACCTGAAGATAATGTGTCCTCACACAAAGCAGCACAGCAATGTAGTGCCTTATTCCCTTTGCAGGCAAATCTGCCGCAAAGACCTTGTACATACATTCAAAGCGCACATTAAAAGCATCAGCGACGTAGAGTGGAGGCATCCATCATCAGCCCCGATTAATTTGGTTAAAGACATGCCTCCGCTCTGCCGTGAGAGGCCCTGGAGGAGCAATTATGTCATTTAGAGTCAATAGAGATGCATCTCTCTTAGCTTAATGGGTCTATGGAAGGATGGCATTAAAAAACAATAAGGGAAGTGCCACACCAACCAATTCTTCAAGTCCAAAAGTTAGTCAGGGATCTGAATAGAATAAACATGCATCAGTGCTACCTTGCCATCCAGATGTTTTGCTGCTGGATTTGATGAGAATTATCTTTCTTAAAAACATTTGGTGGTCATGGATAAATTAATTGAACTCTAAAGTTGTCCCTGATGTGATGTGAGTGAAATGTGAATATTTGAGTGACAAGGAACAGCATAGAGCCGGCACTGTGTGAATGGGTGAATATGAACTGTGACTTAAAACACTTTGAATGGCCATGAAGACTAGAAAAGTACTTCAGCGTCAATTATCTTTTTTTATTATCTTTTTTGAAAATCTTAAATTAGTTTTTTTCTCTTTCTTTAACATTGTGCGATTGGAGATAGGTGAGATTTCGTGAATTTTTCAAGGATCTTGACTTAAAAAAACCCAGACGTGTTCGAGTGTTTAGAGTCCAATTTTATGAATGTGTGTAATTTGGTGCAGATCCAATTCAAAATCCAGATCTATTGAATTTGAATGTGTTTTTATAAGGGGACTGTTGACAGAGGTATAAACTCTGAGTGCGACTCTAGTCTTGTTTTTATTGTTCGTATACATTTTATATTAACATCAATATGTTACAACACTGTACATCATGACGTAGACTGCGCTCTCCTCATAAAACAACATATACTTTGGGCCTATTGAGCTTAACAGTGATGAATAATGGGATGATAAACCCTTTAATGGGCCCACTAGAATTTATCAGATGCAGACATTGGCCTTACTCAGCAATAAAACGTTGGGCAGAACCTGGAGCCTGCTGATTTGCTCTGTCCATGATTAATTGAATTAAAGTCTCAAAATCAGTCACAGATGTCATCTTAAAAGCGGCGGAGAGGTCCTTCAGCTGTTATTTATAGAGGGTATATTGAACAAGCACTCCAGAGTGTGGTTGAAGCATCTTTAAATTTAAATTGTTTGGTCCGATCACACCTCGATGCTGAGACACCGTTTAGTACTAGTTTGCTACTGAGCAGATGAAACATCACATTACTCAAGAGTTACCAGATTGAAGTCATAGCATGCAGAGTATAATTTTCTCATATAACATGAAAAGGAGTTCTT
Source organism: Verasper variegatus (assembly GCA_026259375.1). NCBI lineage: Eukaryota > Metazoa > Chordata > Actinopteri > Pleuronectiformes > Pleuronectidae > Verasper > Verasper variegatus. The sequence continues at coordinate 15,353,431 of CM048046.1, read as the reverse complement.
TGATTCACCAACCTGGCATGAGAGTTAGTGATATGCAGTTAGAATGGGTGGCATGGTGGTGCAATGGTTTCACCTCAGAGCAAGAAGGTTCCCAGTTTGAGTACTGGATCGGCTGAGGTCTTCCTGTGTGGAGTGCTCCCTGTGTCTGTGTCTCTGGCTTCCTCCCACAGTCCAGAAACATGCAGATTTGGGTCAGGTTCATATATGTTGGCCCTGTAACAAGCTGATGGCCTGTCCAGCGTACCACCACCCCCGACCCTCACAGGATAATTGGTATAGACAATGGATGAATAGAGTTAGAGCCTTTTTTCCTCCTAATGAGAGATTTTGACATTTAGGTGAATGCTGCTGCACCTGAACACTGTCATATTCTTTACTGGTACCTTGTTAAACTGGAACTACAGATTTCACTTTGAAAACTTTGTCTTTTTTATAAGATTATTAGTGTCACTCTGAACTTGATGAGTTCTGCTGACAAAATGCTGAGGTGTAGAAGGCCAACCACATCTAATAAATAATGATGCAGTCATTTAAAGTCTACTAATTGGTTCACATATCCGACCTTTACCAAAACCACTAAACCCCCTTTGAAGATATTGCACAAGATCAAGAAACAGTAACTAACACCAACAGTATTTAAACCACTCACCAGTGAATCATCACACTTGGTTGAATGCCTTTATCATGTCTTAAAAACTTTGAATACGAGTAACAACACCAACAGGATGTTAAATAATGTCAGAAATGCTGCACTGGACATGTAGATGTGTTTGCTTCTTTCACAGTTTTGAGGAATTTTACACTATTGGATCATTTTGATAATAAAAATGTAAATCAATTGATAATGTGATTATTCTGAGTCTTTTTTCTTTTAACCTGTATTGCACAATTCAAAGTGTAGTGACTTTGAAAATGTGGAGACACATTGGGAAATGTGTCTCCACATTTGAGAGTTTTAGAGCAATGACCACCCAGAGATTTAATCATTAAAACACTATATACCCCACATACTTGATTATTATGATAGTGAAGATGCATTAATAATTAATAAGAAAATGCTTTAGCAGCCACAAAGGCCCAACACACATTGAAAAAGTATTATCATATCCTTTAATAGAATACTACAACATCACATATCCATCAATAATACAGTGAATCAAAAGTGTAATGCTTGTTGAGGTGATGCAAGTCATGTAGATGATAAAACCATAAGAAAAGGACAATTTAAAAGATTGGTACAGTAGATGTCTGTTCGCTCATCATTTCAATATGTTATGTAACCCCTAAAGATACAGAAGGTTGCATGATGGACGTCATTCCTCGCCTCAACACAAAGAAACAGAAATTGTGTGAAAGAGCGAAATCAGCCCTCATTTGTGAACATTGTCTCAGAGTTTGGAGTTTTTGTTTAACATTCAAAAACAGAGGCGTAATGTGAACAAAAGATAAGTAGAAAGTATTTATCTTTATTCATCAGTGATGCTTGGCTGGGGGACAAATCTGTTTGCAATGCACATGTGACACCATCACATTCTCTTTGAGAAACATGTTGCTGGTTCTACCTGACAGTTTGGTTCTTCCCCATAACAGTTTTAAATTGTTTAGAATATAGGACAAGATGGTGAATATCCCTCGTACGTTTGAAGGTCTTCTGCACAATTGAAGCTACAAACTACCAGTAGATGTTAGCAGGTATTAGCGGCCCTTTGTGGATGTCAGGGACGTAACTTCAATTGTGCACAATAGCGTCATTAAGTGTTTTGGTCTTGTGGTCAACGATACAGGCCGAACTTGAGGGTACGCTGAGGCTAAAGGTAAATCTGCTACTGGCTTGTATGGCAGTACTATGTACTACTTGTATGGCCATGTGGCCCACTCAGTAGATCAGACATCATTACGTCTATGCCTTTTTAAACTAAACACTAAGAACATAGGGCAAGAAAGAGAATATACCTTGTGTGTTCTAGCCGATAATTAATGCGTACCACCAGTTGATGTTAGCAGATGTTAGTGACCAACACCGTCCGCTATCTTGTTTGTGAACTGTAGTTGCAACAGTTCGTGATTTCTTGATACCACCGAGAAACTAAAGACATATTAACCATTGTTTTCTGTTAATTGTTCAGTGACTTATAAATAGAATTTTATATATATTCATACACAAAATGAAATCAAGCACAACTATTTTTTTCTTCCAAATTATCTGATGATGCTTACAACATTGTGAATTGCATCAAATCCAGCATTCTTGGAGCTGATGCAGAAATGAGCATAGCTTCTATTGTTGATATAATTAATACGTTTATTCTGTCACATAAAGTTAAAGATGACTGAAAAATGGCAACAATATAATCATAACATAAAACAAATGAAGCAGCTACAGATGAGTATCCATGTTAATCGCTCTTTCAAAGATAATGAATGAATTGTATGGGAACAGATAAATGGATATGTTTCAAACAGTAATCTTTTAAATGGACTTCAATCATTTTTCAAAGAACCCATTTTATGGAAACATTCCTATTGAATCTAACAGGCTTTTTCAGAAGAGAAGTGGACGGAGGGAATTTTTTGTTATGGTCAGACTGGATTTACAGAAACCATTTGACGCAGTAGATCACAGCATTTTATTAATCAAATTAAGAGCCATGGGTTTCAGTGAAGTGACCCTGAATTGGGTTCATTCATACCCATCATATCCTACTCAACTGGTAATTGTTAATGGGACCCTTTCAAAGTCAAGAATCATGGGATGTGGGATGCCACAGGGTAGTATACTGGGCCCTTTATTTTGTTTTCTATTATATAGGCCTATGAATGACTTAAAAGCAGCCACCTCCTGCAATCATTTTTTATGGTAGCACATATAATTAAAGATTACAAATTTGTCAATCTAGCTTAGTAAGAAAAAGTTGAATTAGATGGTTATCAGATAATAGATTATCCCTAAAAGTGTGAAAATCTAAAGCCATTTTTGAGGAGTGGGGGGTTATAAAACTACATTTGTGCCCTCACCAAGTTATATGAAATCTCTCTGTACAGCTTAATTCTTCATATATTAGCTGAAGCTCTATTCAATCACGACACCTTAAAAAACACTTTCATCAAGATATCGCTCAATAACAAATTTCTTAAAAATATGGTACCAAATTACTGAATTTCTCATAGGCTAAGACACAATCATAGCTTCTTTAGAACAGATAGCTTGACACATTTCATTTATTGATTCAGTAGCCTATTGGACAAAAAACATTTTGTCAAATTTGAAATTGAGTGTTTCAAAAAGCTAATTTAAAGTGGCCTTAAAGTAATGGTTATAAAGTACCACGTAGCATATTCCTACTTCCTTGCCGTCTTGTTCTTTTTATTCATTATCTTTTGGTGTGTTCTGTGTCATTCTAAAATACCACAGTGAAAATAAGCATTTGGGCTTTACTGTGTTTCTATCCTGTGTGTGTGTTACAGATACAGGCCGACTGATAAAACATTAGGTACTGTTGCAAACTGATGCTCAGGCCGAATGACTCCTCTGCTCCTGTTGCTGTAGCAGCAGATGAGTCAGGGCAGATGAAAGAACCACAGCCTCATCTACAAACTCTGGCTGGTGAAGAAGAGGACTCTTTAGCCAACTAGCGAGCACAGCTTTACATATAATTATCACAATATAAACCCTCATAAATAAAGAGTAATTCCAAAGTAAACAAGTGTGTGACGGGATAGACCAACAACGGGAGTTAAATGTGCAACAAGAGCACAACATAGAGGGAAAGAGGTTAGATGATGTTATGGAAGATAAAAGTTATTAGAGCATTAAATCCACTGATTACACTGTGGTAAGTGATAAATAGCAATATCATTTTGATTGATGTTTAACTGTTTGCTGCATTGAACATAGCCCTGTAGCTTGCATCCAACAATGGTCCAGTTATCCAACATAGTGAAACAATATTAAAACAGTGAATAAGGTTATAAGTCTATGTCTCAAATAAAACAAAAAGCGGAGGAGTGAAAGTGACGGATGAAAGATCTGCTTGAGAGGTGAAGAGGAGGTGAGAGACAGAACAGACACAGAGTTAATGCAGTTTGCCATCGTTAAAACCATAGACTGTAAATATACAGATCGACGACATTACAGCTTCCCAAAAGTGAAGCCAAAGCGCACCTGGTGGCACCCCGACTCCCCCATGTTAGCAGATGGGACATGGACCAAACTAAAATGTCAAAGTACTGATGAAATACATTTTTAATAAACGTTTTCTGTCATTTTAGGTAGTTCTTGTTTCATTTCTGGATACTGGGAGGAAGGGGGGAAGCGTTGTTTATCTTTAAATATAGTCATCATATAATTTTCTAAATTAAACAAAGCATTAGCGATATACAAACAAACACATGACTGTTTGATTAATGTGAAGCATCTTCTTTTTTCTCAGGGTTTTACTGCGGCTGCTGAAAATAGATACATAAACACAGTCGAAATTAGAACTCGGATTGTGCTCATTTTTATTTGTTCTATTTAGTTTGTTTTAATGTTGTAAAAGTCTACACACCTGACCAGAAGCTTTTTGATAGAGCACAGTGTCTTATGTTTTATCTTTATTTTACTCTGAAAGATTCCCTGGCTGAATTTTTGACCACAGTGATCCTATCAACACCTCTGCACAGATCCAGATCAATTAAGCTTGTGAGAAAACCCAACCTGACAGTGCTCACAGTCAAAGCTTGAAAAGCACGTGTTGTGTTTTTTCTTAAAGGGGCATGGACGTTAATATTCAACATGTAGAGAACAAATTATTAATGAAGCCAAACATTAATTATCATCACTTTTTTAATTAGTAAACTGGAGTTTACAGATATTTGCATCTCGTCACTGTGTAGCAGCCCTATAGTTTAAATGAACATCTATATTTCATGAGTGTAAACTCTTCAGCATAATTATAGAAAAACATTTCCTGTAAACATGATGCATATGATTCTGCTGGGTCCATTAAAGTTGGATTGAAACGTATTATGTTTTCTATTTAGAAAGAATAAATCATTATTCTTCCATTTTCCTTCCCACCATGTGGTTTGGGCTCGGGTTGGCTATAACTCCCTGGAAAATTCACAAACACATATAGCGCCAATTAGCCTTCAGGGGATATTCCTCTGCGTAATTATTTTTCCTCGACTGACGAGCAGGAAGCAGCGTCTCACTCTCTCTCACAGTCTCCTGGATGGAGAACTGAGATAATTACGCCACAGATTCAAGTGAGCAGAGTGAATCGTAAACACAACATATCCCACAGCAAATTGCGAATAAATGCAGTCATTGTCTTAAACGCATAAACTAAACCCCTGATGTCACAATCAAAGTTTACATTAACCGCGGCACCACAGGAACATATGCCTGGAGTAAATACACAGTCTCAATTAGTGGAGCATTCATTACAGTGAACGCTGCTCATGTTATTCTGACGGCACCTGCCACGTTAATGACAGTGGTTACCTGTAGAGGAATACATTAGTGTTTTCACATGTTAACGATCAAGGTACCATGTGTAAATGTCTCTATACATTCACGACTCCTATGAACTCCAGAATCAGGAGTAACGGAAATTTGATTTGCCCTCCAACAAGGTGGTGTTTTCACCTCTGTCTGTATGTTTGTCTGTTGTGAACAAGATTCCTCTGAAGCTACTGAATGGATTACTTAGAAATTTGGTGGAAGGATGCGATGCATGCAAGGATGCGGTCAGGGAAAACCCCATCAAATGTTGGTGAAGATCCATATAAGCAGGCCCATTGAATGGATCTTTTTTTTCTTTTCCACTTTTCTAATTCATGGATCTTGATGGGGAAACAAAAACAGGCATTTTCAGGGGACTGATATTTATGCATGTGTGTAATTTGTGAATTTAAATGTGGTTTCATAAAGAGTCTTTAGCGCCTTGGCAGAGTTATGCACTCTACTGAATACCATTGGTTCTATGCTTTTGTGTGTTTACTCACCAACTGAGGTTACACCTTGAGACTTCTACTAAGGCAGGCCGGCTTCACAATCAATACAACTCCACTCTCATGCTAGCAGATCAACAGATACATGGAAACGGAAAATGTTCATCTTCCACAAGGCTATTGCAGATAACAACTTCCTAGGGTCATTATCACCGAGCATGTGTTTCTCACATTTGAAAGCGAAGGCAGGACCAAGGCGAGTGGACATTATCTAATAATGTTTGCTGCTGAGCAGAGAAGGCCGAGTGGTTGTGATGAGAGAAATTGTCCCAGAGCCTGAAGGTTACGGTACATACACCAACAAGATGGTGTTATACAAGACCCCGTCAAAAATGTTTACACCACCGTAAAAAGAAATAGATTCCAGCGCTCTTTATCAATTACATTTAGTCAGCTGGGAGCAAAGCACCTCATTAGGACATGCCTTGATTTCATCTGAGACCTCTGAGACGTTGCACTGAACACATGAAAGGAAATTAACATTCAGCATCAACGCAACAAGAACAGTTTGGGAGATGAAAGAAAAATAAAAGATGAAATACCAAAGGACACTTTGAAAACGTCCAAATTAATCACCATCAGATTAAAAGCATGAGGCGAATTTATGTAGCTGGTTTCAACTTTCTGTAGCTGCAGCTACAACCCTCTGCACAGGCAGAAATATTTTAATGTGACCACAATCCATTGTTGTGAGATTTCTAAACCCACAAGAAACTGTGTGTAGCAGCTTCAAACATGCCAAAAAAGCTTTTCAATCTTTTTACAGTTTGTATTGTTTTGAGTTTTGGACAGTTTGGACATGACCTTTAGTTTTCCATTATCTTTTCTGCTAGTCAGCATTTTATCCAAACAGCACCAATCCCTCCACTTATATTGACATGACTGGTCATAAGACTCCAGCAATTATGTTTCTTTATTCTTTCCCAAAAAGATTTGGCTGGTGAGATTTGACCCCCTTGTCAGGACGTATTACAGCTCAAGAACGCTTCCAAAACACAGTGGCGACAAATGAAAAGCTTCACATTTCAGAGTCCCGGCTGGTTGCCTAGGAACACCGTGTACAGTGTATTATAAAATTTACAACAGCCGACTCCCAACAGGTACCATCACCAGCATTTTGCTCAAAAACGACTTGACTTCATACGACAGCAACACTCTCAATAAATACTTAAAATAAACAGTTGGCTCCAGTTTTTTCTTTCTTCTGAATGTCCAGCGATTACATTTCATGTAAGATAAGACTAAGCTATTTACAACTTCATGTGAGCAATTTACACTGTTTTCTTTTTTTATATTTACAGACATTCACAACAGCCATTTATTTGTCCTTAAATTGGCTTATGGCTTCAAGTTGTTGAAAGCAGTGACTCAGATCACAGACTAAAAAAAGCAGGATGAGATGCACCGCTTCCATATAAGTCAGTTTAAAGTCACACATATTCAGCGGCTGCACGTGGGAGATGTTATCAAAACAGAAAAGTAGCAAAGAGAGAATTCCTGGCAGCTGCGCCGCAGCCGAATGCAAGAAGTGACACGGTCATGCGTCCACATGCTGGTTAGGTGACTTTGAATGGAATGTGTTTTAAGCAAAACAAGTGCACCCGGAGCTGAGTAGACTGCTTCTCATTAACACTGCATTAGAGGGACTACTCTCGTCTCCCATTGCACAATATCCTTCTGTGTCAAAATATTCCTTTTTTTGTAACTTTTTCACACCTCTTCCAAGACAGTCCTGCGTCCACTTTCACATCCGTCCAATCAGTCCTGGCTTCACGGCCTCACCTGAGCAATTCTCACGTCAAAGGTTGCCTCAGCCACTTTGTGCTTTATGAAGGTTGCTTCTGTCCTGGCTCTGCTTGTTAAGCGCGTCTAGTGCATTCTGATTCTCCTTGCGATCCTCCAGGGAGCAGTTGGACACGGCGTTGGCCACGATGCAGAACTTGCGGAGCAGGATCTCCCTGAGGAGCAGATAGACCCACGGGTCAAGGATCTGGTTGAGGGAGGCCAGGCGGATCGCCGTCAGGAAGAAGTTGCAGTCCAAGCTGACGTCCCGGCTGGAGGAGTTAGTGGATATCCCCACTTTGGAGTTGCAATCGTGGGAGGAGACCTGGGTGGAGATCATCCTCAGCATCAGCACCTGAGAGGGAGAGGGAGAGGCAGGCACGGGTTTGTACCAACAGAGGCATGATGGACAACTGTATGATTCGGACACATGGCCTAAAGTAGCTTAAACTGAGAGAGTTAGTAGAAATAGTGTTAATCTTATAGGAGAAAAACATGTCCACTGTGCTGTCACTGCTACCACAGTGCTGTGGCTTCTATTAATATCATTCTTCTGGAACTGTTAAATGTGTGCCTGACAGAGCATGACCTCATAGCACACTGAGCAGACCCCCCAAACAGGACTCGGCTAAGTGGATTGCTCCGTAATGGCAGCAGCATTTCAAAGGAAATACACGTGACAGCTAACTGTGGCTTTGTGTGTTTGGAGCAGAGAGAAGAAAAAGTAAATAATTTACAAGCATGATTGCTAAATATATTTAGTATTAAATCAGTTCAGATACATCAAGCCATGAATTAGTACAGCAGCTATTTGGGTGCAGGGATGATACAGTTACACGGCATATTGTGGTAAAATTCCTGACAATTAGTGGCACCATTTTAATCTAATAACCGTGATTACCATGGTGATTTGTTTGCTACTCTAACAGCATGAGCTGCTAATGGTCTGGACTTACTTTGCTCATAATGCTTTTGCTGCTTTTAGAAGCACTTTTAATTTGCTTGTATGAGGTTTTATTTAAACCTGCATTAAACCAAAAGCTTCTTAAGCAAGTTTAAGCCAGTTCCTTCTTCACTGATAATGTTACACATTTGATATGCTGTTGGTGCTATAGTCCTATTCCTATTTACAATAAATATACTACTCAAATCTACAACTTCACTGTGATATATGATCACAGTGATAATTTTGGTCACTATAATAAAAGGTATAATTATTTATCATTGTTGTTGTTGTTATGAACTGGTGCTGCTATCATTGTAACAACATTACATCTATTAATACTTATTTCCATTGTAACAACCAGTCTGACTGAGCTTAAATATGACTTAACAGTCCCTGGTCCCTCTCTTCTCTCCTCACTTCTCTTCTCTCCTCCATTTTTCTCAGCTCATCCCCAACCAGTTGAGTCAGATTTCTTCACACACTGGTTGAGTCTGGTTGGGTTTCTCTATAATATGTAGTGTAAAGTGCTTTGCATGCTAGTGCATTGGCTGCAGTGCATTGCCTATAAATAACGTACCAGTAAAGGGGACCAGCACACGAGCAGGACGCACATAATCCCTAACAGCTGAATGACGGTCTCCGTGGTGAGTCGCTCCCACTGTTTGGAGGACTGAGACGTGCCCGACTTGGTTTTGCACCGGACAATCAAGCCCCGGATCGTCACCACGTTGCAGGAGAGTGTCACCAGCAGCGAGAAAATCCCCAGCACGGCGAAAGTGATGGCGAAGAACATGTTGCCTGGGACTTCTCTGTCTCCGGTGCTGATAAAGCACCAGGTGCCCGGCCACTGACGCGTGTACTTCCCGACCCCCGCGATGGGCAGCAGCGCAAAGAGCAGCACCAGAAACCAGATGGCAGCCAGGGTCTGCTTAGTCACACTTGTCCTCATGTGACTGGAGTACCAGTGTGGGTTTGTTATCGCCATGGCCCTCTCAATCGCCATGGCACTGGCCAAGAAGAGCGCGCACAGGCCAAAAGTTGTCATGCACACGCCGAAAAAGGCGCAAAGTTTGCCCGATGAGTCGATGCGCTCCCAGTTCAGGTCAGCTCTGTAAACTGATATGACTATTGGGCTCGTCAGCAGCTGTCCAAACAGATCAGTGAGCGCCAGAGATCCAATGCAAAGCAGGAACGACCTTTTCCTTTTGTTCTCCTTCTTTATATAGGAGACGTAGACCAGGATGAGAGCCAGCGAGTTGCCCACCATGCCGGTGATCATCATGGTGATGGGGAAACCCACTGATACGGATCCACAGCTGGAGTTCTTGGTGACATTGTCTTCGCGCAATGTCTTGGAGATGTTGGCGCTCAGCATCTCTGCAGCCGATGTTTGCGAGCCCTCCACAGAGTCACAACTGTCCGCAGTCATCCTTTGGGGGAGGATAAACCTACACATAGCAGTGAGCATCCCGTGTGTGTCTCCAGCATCCTCTCACTGCTCCAGCTGAACGCACTGTTTGGAGGCACGTCGGCTCCTTTACGCGCTGGAGGCGGGACTTTACGCAGAGAAGCGCCCGGAGGCAGCACGCAGCTGAGGGTGTGTGTGGTTTAAATAGATTCAACAAATCCTAATCATGACCCCTGGAAACCGATGTTTGCCTCACGATGATCGTAGTATATTAACTTTGGCTGCAGCAGCTCAGTGGAACAATGTGTCTGACACGCACCTGCTGCCCACACTGTTCAACATGCCAGACAGTATCAACAAATCATGGAGAAGTGAACCACAAATGAGATAAGGAACAAAAAACCTGCTGTGGTCCTGGAAACATAACCCTTAACCATCTGAAAACACAGATATACTATTGTAGGCTCTAATAAAAGTGAGATATTGGCTATTAAATCAAGTACATTCAGCTAATGGAGATTTTTGGAGGAACTTCACATTAAAGATTACATTATGCATAATTTTACTTGAGCAATATGTTTGATAATGGTTTTAATGTCTATCTCCTTTCATAAATATGTTCCGTGCCTGTGCATTTATTATTTTAAATGAATTAGGCTCAAATTATGAGAAATGAGAAACTTGCTGGGGTGGCAGGAATATATAGCCCACACTAATCAATTAGTCAATATTAAATTTGAAAAGCCCCAAGATAATTTACCTCAAAAACGTCACATTATTTAGATTAGATTTCTTTTTTTTCAGCCAATCAGCCTGTAAAGTGGTCATAATAAGCCATTACAGATTAGTAGCATTCAGAAAGACTGCCTTTCTTTACTAACCATCATGAATAGTTTTAATATGCATGGCAACTTAACACTGAACACAGACAGTTTTCTTGAAGATTTGAATTTCAGAAACCTACAAAGACAGATGCTTCTCACCAGTTGTGCCACTTAGATCCAGGATATCCAGTGTTTATACAGTGATGCTGATTAAACTGCAAAAGTCAATTTCTCTGAGCTTCAAACTTCAGTCTCCCGGGTGCTGCTCTTTACATGAACTGTCACTGTACTGCTGACTGATGTGGCTTTTTGATTGGGGCCTACAGCGATTGAGTGCAGTGCTTTCTAATCTGGTGCTTTATGTGTGGCATGCATGTGACCGAGCTGAAGTTTTGACAGTTGTTGGTCGTTGCAGGCAGTTTGGGTTTAGCCAGGTTTGACTTGTCCCTCACACAATCACACGGGTTAAAACAGCAGTGGATGTGTGTGGATGCAGCCTGGGGAATGGTTTTCTGCAGCAGGGTACAAAGTGGTCCATTACTAACTGTGTGTGCTCTGACTGCTTCGCTGTAGAGTCTCTTACTGACACTGCACTGAACTCAGAGAGCAGAACAGCTGCTGCTGGTGGTGGTGGTGGTGGTGGTGGTGGAGAGGGACACCCTGCTGCGCTCAGTTACACTCACACATTGAAGGGAGAGCTTGTTTTTAATAATAACTTAACCCGTATAGCACTTTTCAACACAAGTAACAGAATAAACAAATTTACAGCAAAGGTACTCAGAATAAAAGCAATACAAATCACATGATAAAAGCTGTTTAGTAAAGATGTGTCTTCAGGAAGTGAGATACGACAGGTAACCAATTTTAATCTCATCTGATATTCTTCTCACTTCTGTTTCCTACTAGTCACAACTTTTCATTTATAAAAATCTGGAATTACATTGTACAAAACTGAGAGATTAATCCATTTTTATGGGCTGCAGCTTTATTAGATTACACAAATATAATTTTAATCACCAAAACAGACGTGATATAATTGTAGGGTTGTTCCTTTCTGAGTGATTTTTTACTATCTGCAGTAAACTTTGACAAGATGTTGAATTTACACACCATCTCGTTGAAATGACCCCTGTGGGCCTTTACCACGCTGCATTAGCTTCATGAATACACCAGTGCATTCAGCCGAGCGTACCCGGGGTAGCAAAGTGCCACCTGTTGACCAAACAGAGAATGACAACACTAAATGACGAGAATTGCCCGGAGTTCATCTGTTCAGTTCTTGGCCTACGTTTGTATTTAGTCTATAGTTATTAGTTTCAAGATTCTAATGATTATCCAAATTGTCAGACTTTAAAATAGTCTTGTTTAGTAGAATTACAGAAATACCCCCCCCCTACTAACCACTTTAAGCTGTTTCAAAACATATTTACGATTTGTGTTGTGAAACGTGTATTTTCTCTTGTACAAACACGATAAATAAATATGCTACATCATCTGCTCAAGTGTCTGTGTTTATAGAACCTTTGCTTCATTGGAAAATCACAAAAAAATTGCAGTTTCACTTGAATTGTTTTTAACAAATCAGCAAATTAATGTTTGCACTAATGTTTTGTCTAAAATATGAAACAGAATTTAGCTATCTCTCAATAAATTCTTGGGATCTAGAGGTGGTCTGATATGGTTTTGATGGACAAAAAATATACATATACTGTGTATTCCCGTCCCCAAATAAAGGTTTAGCAAAACTTTGAGTTTTAGTCTTTCACACATCAAAAATTATTCATCATTCAAACCCAGAAGTAATAAATATTTCCTGTCACACCAATGTCCTCAGAACAATTGATGTAAATGTTCCAGGATCATTTATACATTTAACAAACATCAAAACAGTGCTCAACATTAAATACAATCCTTACCTTGGTCAAATAAAAGACAAACAATAAACAATGGCGACAGGATTTTATTTACACGTGTACACTCTAGTTGTTCCACCATTAAAAAGACTGTAATGGCATTCTACTATTAATTGGGACAAAAGGGTTGTTACTGTTATAACTTTTTGCACTAATCTGGAGAACAAAAATCTGTCTTCATTTTAATTAGTTTCAAAGGTGAAAAAAGAAGAGGGATAACTGAGTTGTTAAGTAGGCCTCAACTGTGTTAAGCAAAAAAATAAAATAAAAATGTAGTTCATGCATCCGTACGTACACATGAAGCATTTTTTTTCCATTGACCAAAGAATGTTAAACTTCCTCCATTTACGCAAACCAAGCAATATCAAAAAGGAAAATACTTACCTTGAAAACACAAAAACATAATTTGCATATATCAAAAAAATCAAACAAACGGGCCAAATGTCATTGCTACATCTCGTTTTCTAACTTGGTGCTTAAGTACTTTTTACTTGTTTCTTTAAAAAATTAAAAATAAAATTTGACTGCATGTAATGACACAACAAAGAAAGAACCGACTTTTAAAAACACAATCTCAGATGATTCCCCGCACCAAAAAAAAAAATTCATTTATTATTTTATAGTTGAGTAGAATAAAATGTACTGCCATTAAGATATTAAGCATTTAAATGGGATACAGCCTCTTCACAGTTTATCTGATTTTCTTATAGGACCAAACAGTTATGTTTATTGGACACCTATAGTTACACTTGTCACAGGTTGGGGGTGTATATGGTTTTGAAAAGGAGCATGGTGGGTAACGGAGAGAATTCACGCTGCCGCCGTTTTCGTTTAAGGGAAATAAGACTTTGGGAGGTTGTGTGAAAATGAACAGCATACTCAATGGATGTGGTTGTTTTTTTTTCCTTACAACACAACATGCACTTGTACTAAGGTTCCTTTTGTCGTTTTGAAAGGCTGCAATAAAGTTATGCCTTTTTTGAACTGGAGCCAGAATGTGAGGATCCGGAGGACTGGCCACGGCACCTGAAATCACACAAACATCATGGGAAGAAGAACAAGGTCAGTGGGCGGCTCAGTTATTGATGATTCAGTTGTGCAAACAAAAATTACGATAAAGAAAAAAATATATATATTTAACAGGGCAAAATGTGAACGTGTTTCTGTGAAATTTAACTCTTATAAGCGAGCCGAGAGACAATAATAATCAGTGCCAGTGTGGTATTCCGCAGAACCCAAACCTTTCGGACGAACGTGATCTAGAGCGCCTGCGTTTTCTCCCTGCAGATGAGGACCTGGAGCGGCTGCGCTTCTGTTTCCTCTCGGGTGAGGAGGAGGGCGAGCGGGACCTCTTCCGGGGAGAGGAGCCCTTTCCAGACCTGGAGCTGGATCTTTTGGAGGAATAAACCAAGCACTGAGGTCAGTAAGGTCCAGGCAAGAGCATCACCAGGATGGGCATTTATCAAGCTTCTCTGAATAAGATCACTGACTTATGCGTCGGAGAAAAAAAGAAAATCTACCCTGAACGCTGTATATCTCACTGATTAAAGTAAATATTTAGCCTTAAACATGAAGAGATTTAGAACACCGCTGCTGAGAGATGCTTGATGAAGACCCCAGAGTCTATTCAGCTTTCTGAGCCTTTGTAACTTTCAAAATGAAACAAAAACTGCAGTATTTCAATTGTGGCCTGACTGACACCAGGAGCCAAACCACATCAAGTGACTGAAACCCATCATAAAAGTTTGACTCGTGACCAATATAACAATCAGCAGATTGAAGAAGAGTGACTCTGTGTGGAGTAGTCACAGTGCAGTCTGTGTTCAAACTTTAACTAGTGAATAGGAGTGTTCTGGAGCTTACAGCCCCACACATACATACACTCTCTAAAGGGAGAGAGTGCATGCCACCTCATTCACCTGGAGTGGGACCTGGAGCGAGATCCAGATCTGGAGCTGGATGAGCTTCGAGAGCCAGATCTGAAAGACAAAAAGACAGAATCTTTCCAATATTTTCCAAACAGAAACACAGCTACATAAGTAGTTAATGTAGCTATTCACAGGCCAACTATTTGACTGTACTTAAGTTTTTTGACAGTAACTAGTCTCACTAGAACATATTCAGATGACAAACAATATATATCTGTGGGTTGACTGCAGTAATAGAAAGATAACAAATATTACAGAATCTAACTGAAGCAGGTGAATCAATAGATAAAGAATGCATAAGAAAAACATTGTGCTTCTTTGGATCAACACTAAAAATAAACAATTCCTTCCATCTTAAAACCCAACACAATAAATATCATTAAAAACAACAATGCCATCTGCACATCACTCATCTAACAGCAGGGGGAAGGGGTTCAGAGGAAGGTACAACAACACGTCAGCAGAACAGGACATTAAATTGATGTTGATCAGTGAATCAGAAGGAAGATTGAACTGATACTGACATTTTGCCCGGAGTTACCCTTGACCTGTACCCTTTTACCTGGACCTCGACCGTGAACTGGAGCTGGAGGAGCGGGACGACGAGCCGGAGCGGGACGATCCCGAGCGGCTGCTCTTTTTCTTGGCTGGCTTCTCTTCTTCATCGCTGGCGACTAGGTCGTACTTTGACAGGTCTCCGTCGTCATCATCGTCATCCTGGTGACAGAAGTGTTTTTAATACAACATTCGTATTTGTTATTGTGTTGTTTTTGTGCTCTTGAATCTCCAGCCTTCATTCTTACATCCAGTTTGTACTTGGACAGGTCACCCTCTTCTTCTTCGTCATCATCTTCTTCATCGTCGTCTTCTTCACGTTTTGGAACTACTACTTTCTTTTCAACTTCTTTTGAGGAAGATGTGCTATTGGGCTTTCCACGATACTTTTTCTTTTTCCGACCAAACTGCAGTAGAAAGCACAACACATTCCACATCAGTAAATGTAGCATCTGCATATTCAACAATGAATATTGGCTGGTTTACGTATAGGAAACCATGGGTCTTATTTCAACATATGCTAACTCATCAGAACAAGACTACGACATGGCTGAAGTGTCCTAATGATGAAACATTACATCTGATAGATGATTCAGCAGCATTTTAATCTCACCTCATCATATTCACCATCAGACTCCTCACGTTCAATGTATTCTACATTCTCCCTTTCATTGAACCCTCCACCATAACCTGTGAGCAGATGAGAGGAAATAAGAAGTCGGGAACTGATATTCAAAAGCAGAAAGAAACGGGCCAACAGAAAACGTGTCATGTTACCTGTTCTCTCTTCAAGCTTGGCATATTTAGGTGTGTTACACATGTTGCACTCTGACCGTCTTGCCCAGTTCACGTTGCCACATCTTTATGAAACGAGGAAAAAAACAAACCTTCAATATTTTATGTCAAAAGGTAAACATGATGAACTTGTGAAATATATATTTACCAAGCCTCCTTAGGATGCTATGTTGTTATTACTGTCTGTGTTTGTTTGAATCTTAGTTTATTTGTTTGAGAGCAAAACTACACAAAAACACATCAACACATTTTAAACCAAGGGGAAGGAAGTGGTATGGGTCAGGGAGGAAACCATTAAATGTTTCAGATCGGGGGGGAAATAATATGAAATAATTAATAGATCTTGAATAAATAAAATCAGGAACATTTAGGGAACGATATCTATGTGTGTACATTTTGGTGCAGCTTGAATTAAAGAGGACTGTTGGACGTTAGATGTGATTTCTGGGTGCCAGGCAAGTTATCATGGACCTCGCCTGAGAACAAAAAGTCATGGACTACAAAACCAATGGTCATCTACACGATTGAGCTGTTACGGTTTCTAATTCATGTTTAAATGCAATGAATGTCTCAGACTTTACATCAGATATGACACCGATTTGACAGGTGTTTGACGGGGACACCTCACAGAGCCTTCACTGAACGTTACAATAAATACACACGTTTTGCATTGCCAGTCGTTTGCACTGAAGAGGCCTCTGCTCTTCTCGGCCAGGGTTTTCCCAATCTCCGTTCCACCAGCTTTCATCATCTTTGCCTCTGTGGTTTTCTCTGTGGAGACACAAAACAACGTGTGTTAGTAATGGCAGCTTTTCCTGGGAGGAGGTATTCTGCAAGATGTACAGATAAAGCGTAACGGACTCACCCCTTCCACATCGGTTACAGCTGGTTCTTCTGGCAAAATTCACATTACCACACCTGCAAACACACGGGAGATACGGAGCATGTTACGAAACCATTCCAGCATTAGAGTGGACATGTTCCAACAAACGCACGCCAGCGGATTGGTGATGTTTTAACTATTGTGTTGACGTGCCACAGCAGTAGTGGTTTGTGTGTGTGTGTGTGTGTGGGGGGGGCTGATCTCTGGCCTCTGCAGCTGGCTTGTCCGTCACTTGTGACGGCGTGAACGCAGGCCGCTCGCAACGTGATACGTCTGGCTCCACGTTAAAGTTGCAGTCGTGACAACTTACCAACCTACAACACTGAAACCAGCACCCACACCAGATCTAACCTCAGCCCACACGAGCTAACGACAGCTAGCCCCTGCTGTCCAGAAAGTACGCGCGTCACCACAACTTGAATCGACCCTCGGTGGCACGAACACATGACGCGTGCCCCCCCCCCCCACTCGCTGATGCAAGGTCGATACGTGGCGTTAATCCCGCTCGTGGCGTTGCTAAAGAACAGGGAACTAAGAAATGAAGGCGACTATTAGCTAGTGTGCTTGGCTAGCTAGCGTCAGACAAATGCTAAGAGGCCCGAGCTAGCCACCGCTAGCTTGCTAGCACGGTTGACAAATCAAACGGAGGTTTCCACCTGAACTAAAGCACCTAGACTGTAAATGTTTGGTTTGATCCACGCGTCAGGGGCACGTACTTTTTATCAGGACAGATCCAGTCTCCGTCGCTGACCCGAAAGCTCTTCCCCGACATGTTGCTGTCTGTTAACATTGGAGCGCTCGATGTGTCCGTGTGAGATCCGTGTGTTCAGTCCACCTCTCTGCGCTGCTGCGTTCACGTGCTCCTCGTACCACTGGCAACTCAACTTTCTCTGCGCGGACATTTGGGGAAATAATGACTGTGGTGTTTACAGTGCAAAGTGAATATGGCCAAGAGTTGTGTTGGGCGTGCGTTTTGGACGCAAATAACACATTTGTTATTTTTTTACGCGACTTACGTAAACAATAAGGTTGTATAATAGAAAGATATTCCCGGAGGTGTTTGAATGCAACACTGACAAAGGACGTAGCTGTTTTGTTGAGAAAAGTTAAAAAGACACAGTAAGTGTTTTAATCTAAACACTTCACTGATGGTGTTACCCTCACGGGATTCTTTTATTCAGTCAATACACGATGAGGGTTAATCAGAAATAATACAAATATCTACTACAATGCACTATCATCTACAGTAATATGTAAATAAACCTGCTCTTACACACCAGTGGCCCATGCATCAAGTGTAATTCATCTGCAGTTCTTCACATCTGATATTGACAAATGTAACTTTAAAGGTTGAGTGTGTAAGATTTCGGTGAAAGGGATCTATTGACAGAAATCTAATTAAAAAATAATCCTAGTGATGTTTTGACAAGTGTGTTTCATCCAAATTATACAAATTGTTGTTGTATTTACCCTAGAATGGGCCTTTATATTGAAATACTGGGGGGTGGGGGGGGTCCTCTCTATGGAGGCCGCCATGTTTCTTGTAGTAGCCCAGACTGGACAAACTAAACACCCCATTACCACAGGTTCTCTTTCATGTTTGTAAGGGGAGGACGATGTGAGGGGTGTTCAGCTGCAACATGAGACTTCACCAATTTATGTCACTAAATTCTACACACTGCAACTTTAAAGGTTCAATGTGTTGAATTGAGTGACATCTAGTGGTGAAGTTGCATGGGCCTGGAGAATACCATTGTTTTGATATTGTATGTTGATATGAGACATTTCATAATTTGTTGAGTTAATATTACTTTTTTAAATTGTGCTGCCATGTTTCGGGAATGAAAACAAGTTAATTGTTTACGTCTCTCAAGTGTGGTGTTTGTATTGTGGTGGACTAAACAGAACAAGACATCGTGCTGAGTTTACTTAGATGTAAATTCATATTTAATTTTAAGTTGATATTATATATTTTAGTGATATTATTAAATGTAGGATATTTGTATGTGTATATAGTTTTTCTTTATATATTTGATAAATATTCCAAGGAACACAATTTTATCATTTGTGAGTGAACATTACAAATGTAAGGTGTTATCATTTATAATTAGAAATGAGTTACACTTGAAAGCAACAGTTTTTAAGCATGTGGGAATGTTTTGAAATTCATTCATTTTTTATCATTCCTGTGATTTAAACTGTGTGTTTCCCTATATATTGAATAGAAGGTACAGCAGCATGTGAAAAGGGGGGATGTGGCCTGAATATGTATGGTTTA
This sequence comes from Verasper variegatus, assembly GCA_026259375.1. Lineage (NCBI taxonomy): Eukaryota > Metazoa > Chordata > Actinopteri > Pleuronectiformes > Pleuronectidae > Verasper > Verasper variegatus. Next base: position 15,334,125 of record CM048046.1, on the reverse strand, counting down.
TGTTATAATACTATAAGATGAAAGATATCGAGGCAGAGACAATGGATGCCTGGGTGACATTAGAGCTCCAGATCCATTAACCCACAAGGTCTCCTCTTAATAAATTTCAACTCATAATTTAGCCGTCTGAAATAAATCCTCAACTGATCCTGCTTGTGCCATCTTCTCACAATGTCAGCTGTAGCCACTAGATGGCAGATAGAGTTAACGTTTAACACCGCACATGTTCACAGACCCTCCTGTTTTATTTTGGTCCCTGTCCTCTGATGGCAGCCTCACAATCATTCTGCTTGTTCCTCTAGATCAGGGCTGTGTGAGGCTGAAGTGTAGGAAAACACAACAGTGTGTGTGCTCACATGTGCTTCTCTGCATTTCACACGTAGGATGTGATATATTGTTTATCAAAGCAGGCCGTTGAATAATAATCTATCAACTTAATGCAGGAGTAAACATGATTAAATATAGATTCACATTAATTAGTTTAGCAGATTCTGCTCTTCATTCTGTGTCTCAAAGAAACATCTTAGACACTGTTTCCGTGTGTTTACAATGTGTATCAATATTTATAGACGAATCAAATTCCCTCTGCATATACCACCAAGCATTGAGAACATTTTCTATAGGTGCTGTATATATATAGGTAAAGATAGGTTCGCTATATTGTTACCTTGTAAGGGAATACAACAGTTTGGGGTTTTGCTTTATGGCACAAAAATGACACATAAAAAAACAATTGAGAGTACATATGTTGATTCTTACAGGTCCTGCAAAATGTCATCGATGTATGTGGTAGGTGATAGTAAAAAGATACTTGTTCAACTCTATGAAGATTTTGGCAATATAAATACACATATCTGGACACCCTGTTATGGTTCTAAACATGTAAAATATTCTTGTGCTTAAATTGAAGTGTTGGACGTGTCAGTAGCATAAATATCAGTAGAAGTACAGTAATGCACCAATCTCTCAAGGAACAGCTTAAAATAATAATGAAGTAGCTATCGTTATAATAACTTTACATGACGAATGTACAATAACCATATATTAATAAATAACATCCACAATAAACAAACTAACTAAAATGGACAAGAGGCAGGAAGTCCCCTCGAGGTTCTCCAGAGGTCTGTGCTGAAATAATATGAGAAACATGAACGCAATTTACAAACCACTATTTATAAGTTACTGGGAAAAAAGCTTGACTTATTTGAAGTTCAGATCCGGTTCTTTATTTGGGTCCTTGACATCTCACAGAATCCAAACAGTAAATATTATCAACAGTTTTTTCCTAAAGAACTATCAATCAAATCTGACTCAGTTCAATAACAGAGTCAGTAGAGTGACACAAAACAATAATACAAAACGAGAAAATGTCACCACTCTAAGAATCTGGGCAGGCAAAATGCAGGACGTGCACCGTACAGTGTGTTTTAAGTTAACACCATTAATGAAGAAGAAGGAGCGAAGGTGCAGTTATTCCTCGTGCATTTATACTTAACAACTGCTGCACTTAAGTAGACGCTGGAGCTTATGCTGCTCTAGAATTGCCCTTGTCCACCCAATCAGCTGTCAGGTCAAAGTCAGGGACCCTTGGAGGTCCCTGTCACAGCTGGTCCGTGACCCTGGGGCCACACCAGCAGCCATTTTGGTGTTCCAACTGGACTCATTTACTTCTGTTTCCTTTGCTCTCTGTTCCTGTTTTGTGACAGCGCTGAAGTGACATTGCAGAGGCTTGTCCCCTACGTCTCGGACGAGATGGGTTCTATTTAATTGAGTAGACCTGAAGATAGACTGAACAAGATCATTTTTAATCGTACATTGTTTTAATCACCTGTGTATCTGTTAGAGAGGCATGCACTTGATTTATGAGCTGCACGCAAGGTTTATTAGGACGAAGGGCCGGCAAAGATAAGGTATCAGAGGCGAGAGAGGGACATTTTTATGATCCAGACTCCTTCCATTTAAAGGAAACGACTCTTGGACTTGTCAGTATAATATAGAATATTATTCTCAGAGGGCAGAAGTTTGATACTGCACCAAAACAGCGGCCTCTACCCACAACGTTTGTAATTTGTTGATGATAAGGAATCCTCTCTGTTCTGTTGGAGTTCTGTCTACTTCATCAAAGTCATATTTCATGAAGGAAGCCTCTCTTCTCACAGACAGTGCGGGGACCCTCTCGACTGGTGGGTTTCAGCTGAGGGTATATACTCTCCGCTCGCTTTCGGTGGAGCACAGAAGAGAATGAGAGGAGAGATGAAGTAAATAAAGCCATGAATAACTAATAAGGAGACATTACCAGTGCCGTTGCATGTTTGTTTGAAGCACAGAGTTGCATGAAAGATTCAGAGAGGAGTCAGGCAATTAAATAGCACTTAGGTAAACAACGTCCAATTACATTAAAGTGGCTTTACTGGCAGTAATGCTCTCTTAACTTTACTGTGTCCCTTTCTGGCCGATGTACAACCCGCCATCTGATTATGTCCTGGGTCAATAAAACTACTCACAGAGATTTTTCATGGGTTTCAATGAGGCTTTGGCGAGGCCGCCGCTGTTTTCTAGCCCAGTGGGTGGTCACGGATGAGGGTTCGTGCACAGCGGAGTCTCTGACAGGGAAAGGCAGCCATGTATGTGGGTTTGGAAAAACCTGCTGCAAGCCACCAGAGCCTTCCAATGCATGACAGATGGCAGGGAGCTGTTCCCGTGAAAAGAGGAATAGGGTGAGGGTGAAAGGGTCGGAGGCATGGTGGATGCTGGCACGCTCCACCCACTGCTCTTATCTCGGTGTCATGATTCAGCATTAATCGAGGGAGGAACATGACTTTCGCCTTACGCCAAACAAAAGTCAACTTCGGGGGCCGTTAGATGGATGTTACTGCACGTTCGTCAGAGGAGAGTCGAACGCCATCAGAGAGGTGGCCCTGTGTTCACACCTCAGAGGCGATAGGTGAAGTGTGAGGGGCCAGCGAACCCCATCAAAAATATATAACGCAGTCTAGTGGACAGTGAAACAAACAGCTGGAGCAGGGAGACTGGGCGCTGCATTGTGCTGTATCATCTGCTCCTTATCACTAAAGCACATTCATTTTATGAGTCTTCCTCTTACTCTCCACTCTGACTAAAAAGCACGATACATTCTGCAATATTTGAAAGTGATAATTCTGCTGTTTAGCAGTAATAAAATGCAAGATGGAGCAAGTTCTACTAGATCATCAGTTCTGATTTTGTAAGTGTATTAAAACACTTTTCAAACTTGTGATTATTGCAATTTATATTAATGCACTAGGGCAGCATGGTGGTCTTTCTGTGTGGAGTTTGCATGTTCTCCACTCGTCTGTACGGGTTTTCTCCCGCTACTCAGGCTTCCTCCCATAGTCCAGAAACATTAGAGGTTCAAAAGTGAATTAGATGATGAATGTGAGTGTGAAGGGTTGTTTGTCTCTTTGTTACCCTGGCGACCTTTTCAGGCTGTACCCCGCCTCTTGCCCAATGTCAGCTGGGATTGGCTCCAGCTCCCCCTGCCACCATTAAGCAGTGTGGATAATTGATGGATATTAATACACTTTTATCCATTTTCCAGGAACTGCAGGGACGAATCATTTGTTACTGTTTTCATTGGCATTTATTTTTCGTATGTAGGTTTACATAAAAAATACTGGCAGGATTCAGTGTGTGTCAGGGAAGATCTCTTTAAATTGTGATGCAGATCCAGGAATTTTTGTTCACTGTTTTTATACTGTGAGATAGTGTGTTTGACATTTCCCAGGAATTAATTCATAAATCTTGACGGAATAAAATAAGGCACATTAAGGGGACTGATCTGTATGAGAGCGTACAACTTGATGCAGCTTTATTGAATTTAAGTGGACTGATGTGCCTTGATGTAGGTATGCATTCAACTTGTACCATTCTAGTTATTTCTTAAGTCGGGTAAAAATCCTCTGAAGGAAAATAACTATTTCAAAACCATGTTCTTGTAACAGAAGCCTGTATTCGACAAACATCATACCTCGGGCTTGCAGGTGATCTTGAGCTGTCCTGGCTGACAATACCGATGTGTCAAGTCGGGCAGATCTTGACAGGCCAGAGAATTGGAGGAGTGATGTTAGCACTGGGTCTGAGACCGGACAATTGTTCCTAAAAATAGAATCAGAGAATTTCACAGATAAAGTGTTCACAGGGCGAGAGGTGTTCTCGCTTGATGATGCCCACAGTGTGTCAGCGCAAAAATGCAATATCCAAACCCCTGGTTCCATTAAGGCAAGGCCAGGAGGACAATCTTCCAATGTCATTTCTCTGCTGGTTTTGTCAGCTCTGTTGAGTACACTCTTGTTTAATTGCTGTGCATCACTTTTGGGGACCACTCTGAAAAGGAGAGAAATCAATGTCCTTCATGCTCCAACTCCAGGCAGAAGAAAGTAAGTATCACTCTCCCTGAACCACTTTGTGTCTCTGAGCAAGTGTTGACAGAAACCAAACACCAGTTAAATCTTGCAATATTTTAAACTGTGTATTAGAGAGTAATTAGTAATATTTAAGCCGAAGCTGTTTATTTGATAGAAATAGACGGACCAGCCTTTAATCAATTATGAAACATAATTCATTAAACACTCTTTACAATTTGATATTGCTTGATGTGTCTGATGATATTCACACACCACATGGCGCTCTGTCTTTGGGATGTTGTATATTCTTGAGGCGGGGGAGAGAGATAGGTAGAGTGAGGGGGAAATTGACAGATGGACGGAGAAAGGGAAGAGGAGACGGGTTCACAGTAAACAATAGACTGTAATTAAGTGACCTGACTTCAATCTGAGGCATTTTGTCTGGAATATTGTTTTTGTGATTTGATGCAATTCAACCGTGTATTTGAACCCCGCAATTCTCCTCCAGTTATCTTTAACCTCCCCCCACAATGATCGGTTATTCACTCCAAGTTTCCCATTGCCACCTCGCCGCTGGGCTGACAGCTACTGAGGAGGTAATCTGATTTCCATGTAACAATGGCTAATTCAGGAAAATAGGAAGCAGCTTCGGCGCAGCTTTAGCCTATGCGTCATCTGGCTCTGCTGCTGGCAGTGACACAGTCCTGGCAGTGGGGTGATTAATGTGATAGGTGGAATTTGTCTCGTTATGTTGACACCGGCTAATAAATGCCTTGTAAACAGCCAGTCGCAGCTGTTAATGCATCATCATAATCCAGGATTAGGAGGTGCCAGGCATGGCCAATAAAAGCAATTAGGCACTGACAAAATTAATTCGCCCATACTCTGACTTTCCTGCGCCCTGACCGTTCACAGGGAAACTCGAGTGTCTCGCGTGATTCCTCACAGGGTCGCCAGGGGATAAGCATGGCGAGAATCTCCTCATTAAATGAAGAATATCCAACTAAATTTGTGCTAACTACAATGCGTCACTTGTGGGAATATCAACTGCAAATTAGATTGAAATGAGAACAACTATCCTGCGTTATTTCTCCGATCTGGAATCATGGAATTATCAGCCTGGCTGGGAAAATATCAAAAGAGAAAAGCAGACTCAAAGTGTAAAGCCCCTTTTCCACTGGTCAAAAAATACATTAACATCTCTCTATTGTGTGCAATGGGAATGGATGCAATTTGACATTGGTCTTCATCGGCTCTGGCTCAGATCTGCAGTGATGGAAACAAGACACACAGGTGAATGCTCAAAAGCTGAGATGCTCAAAAGGTGTCAAACATGGCGCAACTGTGAAGAAAACAGGACAGCAAACTCCTCTACTGGCAATCTGAAAAGAGTCAATTACCTGCGTTTAAAAAAACCTGCATAAACCTGCTAATTTTGGTGTAAAAGTGTGGAAATGTTACATTCAGATGAAACCCATCATGCAAGTGCAGTACTTCATTTTTACATCCCGATCTCCCCCGGAGGAAAGACAAGACAGGTGACTTTTAAATGCGACTGGTCATTAGGGAGGTCACCAAGACAGCCATTAACTTCCTGCCACTCATCTCTGTCACGCCTCATTGGTGAAAGTTGGGATGCATTTCTCTTTTTTTACTCACCTGGCTTATTTTTAGCAGCTGCGACTTTGGTCGGATGTTTTTCTAAAGATTTTTAAAAGACCCCACTCCCCCTGTACCCACTCAGCCCGTCCTATTAGCAGAGTGATGGTCAATTGAGATGATCAATTTGCATAATGGAGCATTAAATTGTGCCCATCACAGCCTCCTCTCAGCAGCTTGCTCCCATGGAGGGCTCACTGAAAATGGCAATTGCTCTTGAAGGGGTGACATGTATCCTGCTTGCTGGAGTATCCTTTCACCAGGCTGGCTGAAACATTTGCCTGGTTAATACGGTGCCAGTCACTGAATAATGTAGGCTCTTATTCATGAGTAATCTGTCGCGGCATGGAGATGTGCGTGCTACAGGAAGAACAAGACGAATGAGAGAGAATGTAAAAAATTAAAGGGAGAATCAAGATTTTTCATCCACTTTTTCTATTGCATTACCTTATTCCCTTCAGAAAAAAACCATTTTGATATCACTCTTGTACAAAAATAAATGAATAATGGCAGCATTTTCTTCAAAGTGTCAAAAATACTTCCATCCTCCGTCGTCATCCATTCCCATTATCTTCACACTGTTCTTAATCGCAGCGTTCCTCCTCACAGGGACCAGTGGTCTTCACTTGGACACAGAGCACATTATCTTGATTAACACCCACCAAGGAAATCTAAGACCGTTATCTTACGCAGATTAGCGGAGCTTTTTAGAAGTATGTCAACGCCTCAGGAACTGTGACAAATTGCATCCAAGGAGCTGCTTGGATCTGAGGCCGGCGGGCAGTGATTGATGTGTGTGCCGTGTGAGTGGCAGGGAGGAATGAGATAAAGCTGTCGCACACTTCCTCTTCCACCGAGCTGCCGTTGTCTAAGGGGTTTTCTCGAGGGAGTGCGCTGTCCAGAGAACAATATGGAGGGAGCTCCTTTGGTGTGCCGGTTTTGTTTTTCTGGCCATTTTTTAAGTGTCCCTTTGGCATTGTCAGATTTGGTGGCTGGCAGCTGAGTGCAATACATATGAAATCAGATGTTTGTGCAGCCTGGAACACATTTCAGACAATGTTACAGTAATTCTAATTAAAATATCTTTTCCCCTACACATTATTTTTCATTACAACCTCTCTCTGTGGACAGAGCACTGGGCGTACATTTGATTTGCACATGTTATGAATAGTAACAGAAAAACGTGAATTCCCATGAGTGAGAGCTACCTTTTCCTGCCACAAGCGGCCTGCTGGGCTGCTGGCAGCCTATCAGCTGCAGCCTGACAGGTAATTGACATTAAAGAACTAAGGGATGCTGAGGTAGTTGTGAGGCGATAGTCTGATATGTTACTGTGAAGCTTTTGTCACATTGTTATTGGATGAAAGGGGTGTGAGAAGTGTAATTTGGCAGTTTGACTGTTGGAGGTTTGTGCTCTAATATGAACCAAACCAAGGGCAGGTTAATTAAAAACTATTTACAAATAAATAGCTCTCTAGAGTGACACATTGAGACTTATTTCCACATTTGACACAGTGCAACTTGAGAGGGAAACAATGTGAACAGAATTATATTTTAGAAGGTAGAAGCAGATGACAGCAGCACATGTTTGCTTGATTGGATATGTCACACTGTATTTAAAATGTTAAATGATGAAAAGAAATCCCATGAGGCAGAGTGAGATTCAAATTTTGGCTTTAGTTATAACCGATCTTGTTCAGGAAACATGAATTTGTATGCCTGTACATGGGCCTGCTCTTGCATGTGTTTGTTTGGACTGGAGGTGTTTGTGCAAATGTGGCTCCCTTCGAATCTGCCCATATGCGTCTCTGTGGGTGAGCAGGCAGGCCTGTGTGGATCTGTCGTGTACGAGTCTGTGTTTAGAGCAGCCTGGTTGGTGGGGGGATTAATTGGTGAGACTCCACATGCATGAGTGCGATCTAATTTACCTCCATCAGCTGATACACAATAGTAAAGGTTCCTGAACGGGCAGTGATGAAATACATCTGAAGGTCTCATTCCCATTCAGTGTCTGGTCTGGTTAGTACAAGTGCAACCTGGCGCCTCTACTCAAGCCTGTCACTGAACCCACAGTGAAAACATCCTGCTATCTGACTGGAATCTAACACTTTCTTCATTCCATTTTAAATGTCACGGCCGAAAGACAACAAGGCTGAATATTTGCTCCTCGATGCTCCAGATCCATACCATTAGCATAAATGGAGAATCAATTATTTCAGCCCTGATGGAGCTGATTATGCAGAGACAATAAAGGCAGGAGGAAGGAGTCATAATTACAAGATGACCTATGTCGCCTTTCCAACATCACCAGTGTGCCAGCACCGCGCTGGTATTTCATGGGTGAGCCGGTAATTACCTGCTAAGAACCGCTGGAAAGCGGGGAAGCACATTTTGCACATCTCTTTGAATGCAGCACACTTGCACTGAAACACGGATGAACTCTGTAATTGCCACAACCATGGCCCTGCACCAACTCACATTCCCACTCTCAACACACATGGGAGAGCACTGAACTCATCAGATGCAAGCGCAGCAAAAAATGTTGACTCTTCATTTTTGCATTAGACGTCAAGATTTAACCGGTGTGTCGAAGTCGTCGTGCTGCGCTGCCCATCTGATGATAATATCCAGAGCGGCGCTCGGCGGGCTGAGGAACACAATTCAAATGACTCTATCTCCTGAGGCAGAGGTGCTGTGATGTGCCAGCCACTCAGCAGCACAGCCCACAACCGGCTACTGCACAGAAGTGGGGCTTACCACTTCCATGTTAAGCCTGTCAGAATGAGAGGGGGGGTAACAGCAAGGCAGATATAGAGTGAGTGAGGGCGATATGTGTGTGTGAAAGCGAAGGAGGAGGATGGCGGGGGGGGGTTAGTGGGGAAGCAGCTTCAACGAGGTTTACCTCCAGTGTAGCTGCTGAATAAAAAATAAAAAAAAGCTCAGAAAATCGAATCTTTGCTGGATGCCAGCGGGAATGTCAGAGATAATATTAAGAGCCACAAATGACTATATGCTAAATCTGAATCGTGCCCCCATCTTTTATACTGATCCGGACCAGAAGCGCCCTCTGAGCAATTAACCCCTTTTTCTAAAGTTAGCCACCAGCCCCATCCCCCCCACGTATGAATCAATGATTTCTAACAGGCTGAGACTTTCAAGCAGAATCATACAGTTTGGTTTGAGTTGCACGGCCTGCTGGAGTCACAACGAGAACAACACGGGGTAGCCCACCGAACTACGACTGAGTGATATGAGCAAATGCGTTGCAAGATGTTATGAATTATTTACATCGCTGGAAACACAGCATCCTCTGGTGAGGACGACTTTAAAGGCTCTCCTCTTCCTGCTCTCGTAATAACGTTGGCTATATTAGCGCGAGGGAGCAACGTGTGTATCAGTCAGAGCAGGAATCAGTGTGAGATCAGACACCACTTCATCATTTCTACTCTGCCGTCCCACAGCTTGCTTTGAAGTGCCTGGCTGCAGAGAATAATGAGGATGCAAGGTCATTTGGGATGACTTGGGCATCAGCCCCCCCCCCCCCACACACACACACACAGACACACACACACACACACACACACACACACACACACAAACACACGTGCACAGACAGAAACACCTGTGACATCCCCACAGAAAATCCAGAGAAAAATTGTTTGAAGAGGAAACAGCAGAAGTAAGCCCGACGGAGAAGTGAGGGTCTTGTGACGGAAGAGAAAAAGAGAGTAATATATGATATAGAGATAGTTGCAGAGAACAGGTAGAGTCAAATGAAATGTGCTGTACTGTAACTGGTATTTGTCAATGTCACGCTCGGAGATACTAGAAATACATGAAAACATGGTGATCTAGGAGCTGAGCAACCGTTAGTGACTCTTAAATGGTGGGTTGACGCTATAAGAACAGATTGGGTTGCAGTGTAACTACGTCAATGTTGGTGGAGCGAATAAATAACATCCTTTAGGACGGAGACATAGTGAATTCTTCTGTATTTTCACCTTGTGTAATGCAACTGGTGTAGGTTGTGCAGAAATAAAGGTGGCGTGCTTGTTTTCTTGATGGACACAGGGATAAATATGGCCTAATGGTGCATCGTCCAATTATTCGAAACTGAATTTTCTTGTCCAAGCCCCCGAAATTCTTTGCAAATCACGAGGCATTGCTGCCACCTTTGGAGACAGCTGGGCACAATTGTGTCTGGCAGATGTCAAGGCATCCTGGCAGAGCAACACAAATCTGGGACAGCGAGACTCAGGCGGCAGACGGGCCTCTTTTAAGTCCGTGCCACCACAAGAGGACAGTGTTGATGTGTCAGCACAGAGAGACACTTTGTTTATTAATACTGATGTCCCCACCTTTTGTGTAACTTCAGTCATACTTGACTTAAACATGACACATTTTAGATGAAAAGTTAAGTGGGAATATGTTTTCATCATGATTGGTAAATTGGGTTATTAAATAGTTGAGAGGCCTCTTATTTCATAGTCTATCAGAGGCTGATCAGTGTGTGTGTGGAATATAGTGAGGGGCTATATGGCCAGCTATTTCACTCTCTAATAACCTCTGTTGAAATGAGTTTTGGGGATTGAGATAACAGCCGATTATCGCTCTGTGTTATTGTGATAAGCGCGCAAAGAAAACTACACAGAGACACAGGCCATAGCCAATTATGAATATGAAAACCTATTCATTGAGTCAAGCCCTATTATTTTCAGACTTTAACAGGCTGACACAATAGATAGCCGATCCTCTGCTGTTTCCCAAATGACTCCCTGTCACGGTGATACAGAAACAGGTTCAGTTGACGTCCGCGGGTGTGGTGAATCATAAATATGGATGCCTAATCACTCAGGAAACTCTATTAGTCTCCCATTCCCATAAACATCCAGTCATATTCACTCTCAATCATGCTCAGTGAATGTCCATGAGGGTATATATATATATATCTATATAGATATATAGATATATATTCCTAGATTTTTTTATCAAATTTTACAGTGCACATTTATGTTTCAGACACACATTTATTTGATATTTGTGGGTGAGGTTTTTTATAAGAACATTTAAATACAGTTATTTATTCCTATATTTCTCATTCGCCTCTCAATCATGAAGAATGCTATATGTTCACTTTACGCAGAAGCGTGCAAAAGGTTTAGGCACACAAGACATATCCATGATGTAATACCATGAGGGAGGTGTCTGATCGGCCCAAAATTATCTCTGCAGCACGACAAAGAACGCGAACCCAGACACACACACCCTGTGTCATAAACAACTAAACAAGAGAAGCAAGTATCTGTGAAACAGATGGTGTGGTCCCCGCAGAGCCCGGATCTCAACATCATGGAGTCAGTCTGGGAAGAGACAGAACAACCTGAGACAGAACAACTGCAGCAGATTCTCCAACAAGCTTAGTAGCTCCCTGGCTCCATTCTTGCATTGTATTGTGGAAAAATGATTCATATTAACAGCTAAATCCCAAATTGAGCATTTTTGGTTTGCATGCAGATTTGTGCAACCCTGTGTAGAAACAGGTGGCTTCATATTTGTCATAAAAAATTTTAAAACATACAAATGAAAGCCACTTTCTCCTTCCTTTCACTTCCATTTAAAACAGATAGAGATTTGACTCTATGTGACCTCTGCAGCATTATTATGACAACACTAGGGTTACACTGTGCTCTCCCGGAATCAACTTCCACTCCCATGAATCATCCTGAGATGAAATGTAAGGACTGAAGAGATATCTGTTACCATCTCCACTGAGGTAGGACGTCTTCCACTGCTGCTCTCTAACTTCCACTTTCCACCGGAGCTTCCAGCTACTTTTCTCTTCATCACAGAGCACGTTCCCAAGAATGCATGATGACCCCGAGTGTGTCCTCAGCATGGAGAATGTGTGTGTGTGTGTGAGTGTGTGTGTGTGTGAGAGAACGGCAGCAGTCTGGGTGAGGTTTTCAGGGCCGTTAAGGTTAATTTAATGTACAATTTCAAATTGTAAATAGGTGTGATTTCCTGGGGCTTTTATTTTGTTGTTGTAGGTTTTACAGACTCCTTGCTCCCCCTGAAACTCACACTAGTGTCTGTTGAAGCTGTTTTACTTTCACTTCTTGGTTCCCTGCTGTGTGCGCCTGCTCTCATTCAAACCCTGTTCCAGACTGTGTGCTGTTGACCGGGCGTGGTTTCTAGATGTCTGATCTCCCGCCAACCCACCTCCTCACCTGAGTTTCACCATTTAACCTACACTACAGGCTGTTGCCATACGCAAGGAATGTTTTTTTTTTTTTTTACCAAGATGGTCCCAGACCTTGCGGCAGAAACGCGTCCACCAACCTCTCTCCCTGTGTTGTTTGAGGACTTGTTATCTCGGCTAACTTAACTTGTGATTAATTTGTGCTTGGATCATCTCGTACCTGCCGCGCTCAGCCAGTCTCCACTGCCACATGCTCGGACTCCTGTCTGCATCTTCAGTCCCCTTCCCACTGGTCAAAAAAAAACATTAACACCCACTAACATCTGACTTTTGTCTGCAAAGGGAACGGGTTCAATCAGCATTCACTCCCAGGTCAAATGACTCTGTAGTAGACACAGGTTTTTATCGCCCTTCTTTTTAAACTTGAAATCTAATTTCTTCTTTTTCTTCTTTGTTATTTTGGCAGTATAGACGTTTAGAGAATCAAACTACCATAAATGATCACAAACATTTGCATGCTTATTGTTTTTTTTACTTGAGAACAACGTGCAACAGCAGATCATTTTTTTCCTCGTATGCTGTAAGGTGCAGCACTGGCAAGACAGCGAGGTGAGAAAGCTTCTCTGTTTCGGGCACGTTTGTGACGTCAACCTTCTCTACCTGCTTTGTCTCTGCTGTTTTCTGCCGATAGAGTCCAACCATTTTATCAAATCATGACAAATAGGTGTTTTCTGATTTCTTTGCTGGCCAGTCAGTTTTGAATCCATCATATTAGATAGTCCTTTGTTTGTGTAAATGCATGAGATGAGCATGAGATGTGTTATTCTCTGGCTTATCATTGTGTGTGTGTGTGTGTGTGTGTGTGTGTGTGTGTGTATGTGTGTGTGTGTGTGATTTTGAGTGTGTATGTGTGGTGGCGCAGAGCAACCCATGTGTCTGTCAACTTGGCCCAGGCCCAGGAAGCTACATCCAAACATTCACAGCTGTTGCTTCTGTCCTCTGTGGCAATCCTGACACACTTTCATTCTGAAATACCGACTCACAATTAATTCAGATTCTATTATGTGCTAATTCCATATCATGTTGGTTATACAGGGGAAGAGCGGGATGCGCTGAACGTCAGAGGAATGGTCTCCTCACATCTCCGCTTCATTACGATGCCTTTGATGAGTTCATCACGTCAGGGTTGGCTAATGAGTTTGTAAGGCGAGTGTCTGCTCCGCTCGGGGTTTGCTGACGGCAATAAAAAACCTGCGAGTTGTCTGCAGTGACGCCTTAGATGTGGATTGTCAGGGGCTGACAGCTCTGCATGGGAGAAAAGCCCTGCTCAATGCACTGTTTGTTATCAACTAATCAATCTGAGATGGATCAATAATTTAGCTTCAGCCGTTTCAATTGGTCTGATGGCTGCTTGCCGGTGTCTGCCTTGTAATATCTCTCTGTTTGTTGTTGTTTACCATGAGGGTTGATTTTACATTTAAAAATGGCATGTTCAAGTTAACTGGTTATCAAATGTTTTGGTTTTATTTACCTGTCTATATTCTGTATTGACTAGCGATGTTTCTGACTTTGTTCATCTGAAATATGTTGAGGAAGTCGGTGGGCTTGGTCACTTTGACACATTTCAATCTGGGACACTTGATTGCAGCGTACACCGAACCTTTCCCAGTGAAATAATCTAGGATTATCCTGTTGCAATGCTTATCCCCCACATCTCTGGAATTGATTTCCCCAAGACATCAACAGACACATGGCCACAGATTGCACAGACTGCAGTGTCTCTCATCTGTGATGCCATTTTTGTCCATATGTGAGGGAGATCTCAGAGGATCGGCTGGTGCCAGTACAGCCCCTGATGATTTTCCCTGTCTTTCATGACCAGAGGCAATGGGCAGTGGCGGCGCGCCAGTCGCCATGGCATATCATTATGTCCATGTGTGAGACCTCCGAGGGTTGTCTGCCAAAGGGCACTCGCTGTGGGTAGTGGGTATCTTAATCACAAAGCCTGACTGCTAATCCAACTTCTGCCAGCATCCCTCAAACACTGGACCAGGCATGACAGTGCCAGTCGGTACCTACGTTGCTAGGCAGAGCTCAGATGTGTTTTGTTGGCTTTGACTTTATTATTTCATTGATGGGGGTTTCACAGACGCCACTGGTTTAAGCCTGTAAAGCCTGTAAAAATGATAATATTTTTTACCTCTGCCAAGGAGGTTATGTTTTCACCCACGTCTGTTTGTTTGTAAGACAGATTACTCAAAACAACTGAGTGGAGTTTTATGAAACTTGGTGGAAGGATACCTGAATGGGTCTTTAAATGTTGGTGCGAATCCGGATAAGGAAATAGATTCAGGATTGCTTTTTCACTGTCTTTATCATTGTGAGGTCCCAGTGAATAATTCATGGATCGAAATGAAAACAATCTGGCACAATTTAATTGGACTGTTAGTTAGATTCTAATTTCTGTCATATATTTTTTCTTATCACATAAATAACAATGGAAACACTTGTGCTTTTGTCCACAGAGGCTCCAAAATCCACGGAAATGAATGGTTCCTTGTAGGAGCTTTAATTTTGCCAACAACTAACATTGGTGGGAATTTGCATGACAACACTCAACACAACAAGATATATATCTTAAGTTTGGTAGCAGTAGTCAGGAGAAAAAAATACTGTTAACATTCAAGTGTAGTAGTATCATGGCAATAAAACAATGTCAAGTATGTGTTTTTTGATTTATTAAAGGGGTCAAGGTCTGCAGGACCTGAAACAGAACATCAGAGTTAATGGACTGAAACTCCAATTTACAGAGCTACCTGATGGTGAATATCTGTATGACACAGTATGTGATTATGTGCACTATCTATCTATCTATCTATCTATCTATCTATCTATCTATCTATCTATCTATCTATCTACCTATCTATCTATCTATCTATCTATCTATCTATCTATCTATCTATCTATCTATCTATCTATCTATCTACCTATCTATCTATCTATCTATCTATCTATCTATCTATCTATCTATCTATCTACCTATCTATCTATCTATCTATCTATCTATCTATCTATCTATCTACCTATCTATCTATCTATCTATCTATCTATCTATCTATCTATCTATCTATCTATCTATCTATCTATCTATCTATCTATCTATCCTATCTATCTATCTATCTATCTATCTATCTATCTATCTATCTATCTATATATCTATCTATCTGTCTGAGTGGGAGAATGTGTGTTTAAATATCAAACAGAAAGCCTCAACCTTTCCATGTGGCCTGGTTAGGGCAAACAGACGGGCCGACTGTTTGCACTGCCCACAGAATGACAAGTCAGAGTCAAGTGACCAGTGGGAACAGATGGATCGGGTTTAGAGGGGGGCCTGATGAACTCTTGCGGTGTCTCCGTCCCTCACAGTGTTACATCGCCGTGGCAGCACTGTGGCGTTTGATCAATGTGCGTCATCACCTCCATGTGGACTACAAGGGGGTGTCGATGTGGGCGTGAGTCCATCTGATTCCCTACCGCACTAAATGTCTGACCTGTATTGGTTCTGTCTCTGTGATTGGTGTTGCCTGCTGCCTGTCGTGAACCCGTTTTGTGACGGGTCTCTTACAATCACACTGAGAGTATCAGGCCTCGCTGCCTGACACAAATGAGCTCTGGAGCCCAGCCCAGTAGCGGATGATGCAGGCTATCCACAGGCCATCGATGAGCAGCTCGCGTTCCCACTTCCTCTCCTTCCGTGCTTTCCATTTTTCCCCCTCCCTTCCTCTCTCCTGCACACTCCTCCCTCCAAGTCTCCTAGGCATGCTGCACCTGTACCGACACCAAAAATACCCAGGGATGCCAGGAACCCTGCAATCTGTCACCTCCGGACATCTTTAATCAGAAAGTGATAGGATCACAGGTATAAACAATATTTACCCCCTCCACACTCGACTCTTACCCAGGAGTGTGATTTGTGGGGATCTTTGTTGTGGGAGTGGTACAAACTGAGGGGTGACAAAAACAAGAGCTTTTTGTCTCTGCGCGACATGCAGTAGAAACGGCTCTGTGGGCACCAAGATAGAAATACTTCAAAGGATACATGTGATGGAGTCCAATTATTGGAGTGTCGGGATTAGAGGCCAATATGTAAAACACACTTTGCACTTCTCCACCCTTTCAGGCTTCCCTAATCTCAACACAGAGGGGGATAATGATGTTCCTCCAGCAAAAGAAGAAAAGTTTTTTAATAGGTAGTGTTGTGAAAGTAAAAGACCAAATGCAGAATATTAGTAGATTTGATAAAAGTAGGAGCTTTTACACTTCATCAGGCTCCAACATTGTTCGTACAAATATTAAAGATTGCATTGGAAAGCTGATGAGGACTGTTTTCTTCACACCAAACATACTGTATCTGTTTCTGCCAAAAAGTTAGTTACATCCCATTGGCAGTTTTTAAAAATGTGTGCTGAAGGCACATTTCGCTGGCCCTCGCTACAAAACAGTTCTTTTGTATCATGGGATGCTGCAGCCTCGGGAAAAATAACAAAGAATCTCTAGAGAGCGGGTGATTCTAAATAAATCCCAAATGGAAAATGCATATTTTTTGCCTCGCCAATGCTAATGGATAATTAATGCAAGAATGAACAGTATAAATGTCCTATGTAGTCGGTGTCAGGACCCAGCTGAGGAGGAGACCCACACAAAGGCAGATGTTAGCCTCAGGCGAATGATCTACAATAAGATTTCTCTCTCCAGCCCATCTTATCACGGACAATAGGAAGTAAAATTATAAAGTCATCTCGAGATCTGTGAGAGGAACAGTGTGCACCTTCATTAGAGCGGCTGTGGGCTGTTGAGGCAGACAGGTGAACAGAGCAAGTAATCAAATGAGAAGTTCAAAAATCCACCAGCCCCACCAGAGAGATAAGCTGCGCTCCTCACTCGAACTTAGCTGCTGTATAATTAAGGGTTATGGAGTGTCTCTCATCTCACTATTTTCTATTGCTCTTTGTCAGAGGCAGCCTATATAGTCGACTGTGGCTGTGTCCCAATTCCCAGATAAAAAATGCCTGGCTAAGGGAATGGCTGCCATCCCCTCTATGGTTGAATAATGGTGTGATGCCCTTGCTGCGGCTGCTTGAGCCCCGTGGGGATTATGTTTCAGCGGTAACCTGCCAGAGTAAAGGTTGTGGCAGTAATTAAAACCAAATATTTAAGAGTTGGCCAGCAGTCCAGCACTGAATTGTCAGATCAATGTGGGCCAGGCCCAAGGACCTTGTTGCCTGCCCAGGGCTCTATGTGCCCCACAGAGAAAGTCAAACAGATTGAGTCAGCTCAGTTGCTGGCTAACTCACTGCTCTTGTTCAGAGCTGGATTCTTCTTCTCACTGTTTAGTAAAGAGAGAGACTTTATGCACTGAGAGCACTGGGTTTGTTCATGTCTTCATTTCCGTGCATTCTGCATCAAATGGGCTCATCCCAGCAACAGCAGCAGGATTCCTGCATGGACCTCTTACTCCTGATGCACCTGGCCTGAGGACAAATGCTCGATGGAACCATTTTAACACTAACAACACCTGATTAAGGCACCGTACAAACATGGAATTGGAAACGTGCATGTGTGTTATGAATTAAGATAAGATAATCCTTTATTCGCCCCACACTAAGAAAATGTGCAATATTACAGCAGCAAGAGGACATGAAAAAACAGACATGAATGCAGAGACAATGTAACTTTACTGGACACAATGCAAGGAAAGCGAAGCAACATGACCTCACCCCATTCTGAGTGAATGAGCATCGCTTCCACTGAAGCAACCGACACATACACGAGTGCTTTATCACACTTTGACAACATGGCAGGACGGCGCAGAGGAAGTGGTGTAATTTTTCGACATGTATTTATTTGCTCACATTTTTGAAAGGAGTGAATAATCTCAGTACATCTGGTTGAAAAAGTCAACATCTGAAACACGATGATTGTGCTAAGATTTTAAAGTTTTATCATGAAGTGTAATTCTAGAGGTATTTCATATTGAAGAAGCCTGTTGAAAAGGTCAGGAGCAGTCGTCATAGACAGGGCTCACATGGGTTATTAATTCAAATGTGGAGGTAAAGCTGCTCATTATCGATGTTGCACTTGTTTTTAAACAGACAAAAGAGAAATAGAAAAGGAGACTTTTAAGTTCCAGTCCTGCTTATACCTGCAGTTGCTGTGTGACACAGGTGAATAGTCAGGATGTTCGTCTAAAATGGTTGAAGAAATTGTGAGCTGCAGCCGCCTCCACGGTTTCTGACAGAGAGGGGGTGTCAGTCACGATGTGAGCACATCTGGCCTTTTAACAAAGCCAGGCTGAAACTTAGCAGGTGCTTTAACATAGAGCCTCGTATCTCTGCCTTCTTACATTGTTAACAGTTATTAATATAATTACAGAGCATAGACACTATTAAAGTCAACTTTAAAATGGGCTTAATAGTCCCGTGTAATGATGATTATTGGGGGAAACATCCCATGAAACTTTGGGAGCTTTAGGGTCTCGCTAATCTAAGTCTCTCTGTCCCCTTTGACTTGAGTTTGTCTTTTGATTCACTCACCTAACAGACAAAAACAATTCAGAAACCAAAAATCACGGGACGACTGCCAACTGCGCTCGCTGGCAGCCGTCTCCTGGAGGCAGTTAGTGGGCTGGTGGATAACACCCTTTGAGGATCATTACATACTCGCCGCTATTTCTCCAAGATGCTTCCCTCAGGCCAAAAACTTACTGAAAAAACGTGTTTACACCCTCTGCATTCACATATCTCAGCACCAACAAGAGGAAAAAGGCATAAACACCTGAGCTCTGAAAGCATTAAAGGGCTCAGTTGTACATTTTCAGTAGGTTTGTCTTACTAATTTTATTTTGTTTATCCCCTCGCTCGGCGCTGGGGTTTTGATGTCAGTGAAACAAACATCGACAGTGTTCGCCTTCTTACAGGCGCGCCTGCAGTTTGAGTGTGGAGTCATGCGCTGTTGGAAGGAGAAATGCTGTGGCTGCAGTGGGGAAGCTCGGTGCTTGTGTGGACTTTGGAGAGAGAATGTAAACAATTAGACTTTCTTTGTTGTGAGGGAGCTTTTGAGTCCCGGCTTCAAAGACTTCCCAGTAAAGGAAATGCACTGCGCAGGCAGAAAGTTGAAACACTACGGCTTAAATGTACGTTTAAGAGCGAGAAGTCGTCCGTGTTTGAAATGTCATTATCAGCATCACAACACGATGAGTCTTTTTCTTTCTGCACAGTCTTTTGATAGACGTTTCAATGAATGCTAAATGTCTGAAAACATATTAATAGAAGCAAAATAGTCACAGAATTTAATCTATTGTTTCGTATGAAGGGACGTTTTACATGTTCAGCGTTTGCAGGCTGGACACTTCATCTCTGTCCATAAAACTCACCACCAGAGATTCAGGAGAATAAGAGTAGCAACCAGTGGTATAACCCCTCCACCTCCGTGCTGCCACACACGGAAGCTTATATTTAGGAGGAGAGAGGCTGGCAGGGAAAACTTCATTTTTGTATATTTCCAGTCAAGGTCAGCAGTTCTCCACCTTTGCTGAATACACTTTGGGCAAACCACTGCTTCCCCTAAGACGTCTTAATGTTTGCCAAATCGGTTTTGAGGGCAAACAAAAAGGTCCTGTCTTCGGCTTCCTCCCACACCAGAGCTTCTGCTGTTGTGGCTGCAGAGACTGGACGGCAGCTTCTGGAAGTGATTTACACAAGTAAAACATGTTCATTCAATGCAAAGACAGACGTGATATTACAGGCATAACAACTTTAATCTCATCAACATGCAGGACTTTAACCTCCTGTCTGTGGTTTCTGTGACAAACTCCCGTTGTTTAAGGTTTGGGAAAGATGAAACCATTTTGGTTAAATGTTGATAATCATGTTGTGTTTTCTGATTCTGTTCCATGTTCATTTTTCTGTATTAAACTATACCCCATTCCTCTGCTAACATTAACCAAGTGGGATGAAACTACATCATCATAATGGGTGAACATTGCAAGCTCAGACATTTTGTCAGAAAATAAATGACGTACATTGTCTCTGAACATTTTATGATGCATTCAGTATCAACATTTGTTTACCTGCCAGATGAGTTAATTAGCCATGTTGACTCATTATGTTAATAGGAAACATAATGCAGCCTGCATTACATTACAGTTCTCAAATTCTGTCACTGTACACGGAACACAAACTAATCAGCAACACATTCACACGTTTTCTTTGACCTTTTGTTGTTTTCCCATATACTGAACACATACTATCATTTCTTACTCAAGTGTGACTCAGAAACAGTGTGGGAGCAGTTTGTCACGTTACTGTAAATATGTATTTATACGTTATAGTTGTCTCTTAGCTGTGATCAGTCATTTATATGTGGACACAGTAGACTTTCTTTTTGGGACAACCCAAATACATGATTGGGAGGAGCCCGAGTGACCTGATTTAATTTCGTCTAATGGGAACACTGGTGTGAATAGGCTCTCTGAGGGACAGCGAAAGGGGGCAGCTCTTCTATTGGTCTGAGACAAAGGTCCGTTTTTGTGCCGCGGTCACATGAGAGCAGCGACACAGTCGACCACGGAGATCAGGGGGGAAACTGGTCCAGCCAGAGGGGCGCAAAGTGCAAGAGCGAGAGTTGTAGCGAGCGGCATATGAGGTGACCAAGGGCAAAAGTAAGGAAAGGTGCCAAGTGTCCCAGTAAAGCACATATAACTGAGTATTCTGTTTTTGCATCAAAGGACAACTTCACCAGTTACCACCTTGATCCCAGTGAATAGGTTTCGCAGAATTTATGATAAAAACTGTGTTGCAGGTTCAATACATTGTGTACTGTGTGAGCCTATTTTTTTTTTACATGACATTATTAACAAAATCTAGGTCACTGTCATAAATATGGGACAATTAATTGGTCTGATTTTAGGTCTCCAACCCAGATCTGGGAAAAAATACATGTATGTCTATTCCACTGGGCCGACACCTAATAGAAAATAAAATAACCACTGTGGTTTGAGATGCACTCGAGTCTTAGAGGGATAACACAGCAGTGAGTTCACACAACAAGCAACGTGATAGACTGTCACTGGAGGTTCATTACTTGTTGTTTACTTGTGCAGAAACTTTATAGTGAAATGTTTTTGGCAACGTCCAATTACAAACTGGAATCCCTGCACGTCCTGCCTGTTGCATGTAATTTAAAGCTTGTGATTAGCACTGGAGCCTGTAATTACAATATCGATTGTCAATTAGCCTGTCAATATTTCTGCTAACGATGTTTTTAAAAGTGTGGCTGATGGATCACCAAATATTGGAGGATTGAGGGTTGTGATTAAAATGAAGCTGAGTGATCTTCATTGCCAGTATGAGTAGCTGCTGGGACAAATCCTCTTAATCTTTTTATATCTTTAGAGGTGAATCATGGTGGCACACATGTTAAACATAACATCTTACCCAGGATAAGAGTTTGGGATATAAGCAATAAACTATTTATGTTAGTGGCCAATTATAGACATTTAGACTAGTTCAAGTTAAATTCAAAAGATTGATTCACTTAATTACACCACACATTAAGAAGGATGGGTCAGAGTAATATTATTCAGGCTGTATTTGTATATTTACATAATATTCTTATATAATCTGTGTACTCTGCAACAATAGAACATAAAACATTTCTCTAGTAATTCTATATTTGGCTCTGTGCAATTGTGTGGCCACAGTTCATCCTGTTTCTCAGCTGAATATATTACCACATGCAAATGAAGTGAAAGTTTTATTGCTAATTGCTAACTCTGTTTATGTTGATTGTGTCCTCTCTCACTCAACTGATTACCGCTATCTTCTATTAGAAAATAATAAGGGTTGTGAGTTGTTTGGTGGTGCGGGGGGGCAAAGGGGGAGATAAGAGGCCAAGTGTCTTGTGAATGCAAAGAAAGCAGCAACTCTAAATGACACGCGGGTGTAAGTCTAGGAAAGAGTTTATCGGCAGCTTATGTCACGCATGGACAGTAATAGGAAAACAGCATAATTTGAAAAATGTCTGAGGCAGGAGCACGGCGTGAACACAACAGGCTAATGGCACATGTTTAAATGAAAAGGCTTAAAATTGCCCCCTGTCAGACTTAAAAGCTTTATATAATATCACAAGATTACAGCATTAATAAAAGACAAGGCAGACTTCGTTTTCCATTCAGCAAATCTGTGATCTGCCAAAAGTTTCTTTTACCTATGAATGGTTCTCACGTGATGCCCACTGTGTAATTCATTTCATTACTGAACGGCAGCTGAACACGTTTTAAGATATTTCCACAGAAACTCCTTGAATTACTCCGGTAGCAGCGTTGATGACTTTTCATGTGCTGATCCATGGTCTCACTATATTCAAAACTGTCAAAGATTCACAAAATATTTTCAAAAGTTGTGGAGAAATCCTTCAAATAAAGCTGTCACATAGGTTGTCTGCATATAAAACAACCTCTGTATGCGGAGTTCAGTGGAAACAAGCAAATGTATTTCTGATCAGACATATTCACCTTAAAAACCTATATGTTTTTAGATGTTTTGATTTCTGTGCAGCCTGTTGATAACCTACAATAAACACAAAGCCCTGGTGTACGTGGTGTTATCGCCGCGTGGAGGTGAAGGCTGATGACTGACAGAGGAAAGGGACTCAAATACACGACTCAAGGCAAAAAAGTCAGCTTCAAATATCAAAGTCTTTACTGAGGCAAATAGATTCAGTGCACAGGAGATCCAGCAACCAGGGAAACGATATCAGAAAGGGCTTGAGAGAGAAGGCGTCCAAAAAAAAAAGAGAAACAAAGTCAAAAGCACTGATGAGCTTTCACACAGGGCTCGCAACGGCTGGAATGCTGTCACAGGGAAGAAAGACGAACTGGCACAGAAGAAGAGGAGAGGAGCACACGGGGTAAACACACCAGGAGCGGGGAGATAATGGCACAGGTGCAACACATTAGGACGGAGGAGACGGTTCGCAGCGATGGGATTCACACGAGGAGTTTGAAACTGGAGGGGACGTGACACCAAAATAAAACTGGAAACTAGGAGTGAGTGAAATACAGAGAGTCGCTGGACGAGACAAATTCAATTACAGAAGGTCTTCAGTCAAACAAAATGAGGGCCAAGGATTGGACACATCAACCGTCATATTACCCACATTTTCATAGTCAAAAAAGACAATTTCAGTGGTTGACCAATCAGGATGTGTAAAATTGTCAGGCCAAGTGCAGGTAAAGTGTCTCTTTATCGGAAACCCAAAACAGTATCTGTCAACGTAGAAACAGTTTTTCTACATCATTGAGCCACGTAACCAATGACAGCTTTTTATCAGAGGTCCTGCTCCTCCACACACGAGTTTGCACTTTTTGTGTGGTCGAAGACTTCAAACTTTTCTCTTTGATAGCTCTGATGTTTCTTTGTTGATTGCACCGAACACTCCATTATGTTTTCTACTGTTGGCGGAATAGTTCATTCCTCCTCCAAGGCCAAACAGTCCTCTAATAAAACAACATTTAAATACCTTGGACCGTGGTTTTTCTTTAGATCTGCACCAAATCTCACACACTTAAAAATATCAGTCCCCAAAACATGCCAGATTTATTTTCCATCAAGATAAATTAATTATTCGACTAAATCTACCCCCTGATCCAGAGCCACACCAAAATTGAATGGGTTCTTTCTTCGTTCACACCCCACCCCTCCACAAAATGTCATGGAAATCGGTTTAGTAGTTTCTACGTTACCATGCCAACAAACAAACAAACAAATGCAGAGGAAAACATAACCTCCTCGGCAGAGAGAGTGTGCATCTCTGATTATTGAAATATTGAGCTCAGTCGTCTAGATCTGCTCATCCCTACATAATTGGGTGAGATTCATGGTAAAGACAGAGAAAAGTAACATAAATGGTAACAGCAGAGATGGGAATTGATAAGATAATACATGTGTCTTCATCTATTCTGCTTATCGGTCAGATTCTTTATTGATTCCCTTAATAATCCCTGATCAATTTTCAGTGTGGGAGAAAATGTGTCGACCTTCCACAGGTTTGAACCACCTATTTCACATCTGACTGAAAACTCTAAGAATAAGATACAAATACCATTTATTGAATGGAATATTTTCAATAGAATCTTTATCTTAGTAAATTTTAACATTAACACAAATACAATAATTGTATAAAATACAAAATGTATTGAATAATGAAATAAAACTGAGCTCTGGCTCTGGTTAATCCACACGTAAGTCTACTGATGATTACTGCAGCTTTATTATTAATTTTGTCAGCTACATCAGGCCCATTCAAATGGTTTCCCCAGATTTCCATTTATACATTCTCAAATATAAAATAATATTTTTAGTTCAGGTGAATACATGAGTTATAACTTACTTAGAGATGTAATCAAATCAATATTTATTCAATATTTAATAAATACTGAATTCAAATCAACTGCTTTCCGTCTTCCATTAGTCCAGAGTTGTAACTAACCTGAGAGACTAGATAATCTTGTTTTAAAATAATGTGCTCTGCTCGCAACGCAAAGGTTTCTGTTGGAAAGTATGTTTCATTCATGAACTGCAATTTATAAACACTGTTGCCAATTGTCGTTGCCACTTTTGCCAAATCTAATCACCTCAATTTTTGTAACAAAGGCACAAACAGCCTTGAATTGGGCTGACAAGCAAACAAGACCGACTGGGAGACGCACTGCTCAGCGAGGTTAGTGAGACAGGCAGGGTGAGGCACACTAACTTTACATTAGTGGTATTTGTTGACACCAAACATGGAGAGATGAGAAGACATGTTCACTTTTAGCCCTCACCACAATGTGTTTTTTT
Organism: Verasper variegatus; assembly: GCA_026259375.1. Lineage (NCBI taxonomy): Eukaryota > Metazoa > Chordata > Actinopteri > Pleuronectiformes > Pleuronectidae > Verasper > Verasper variegatus. The sequence continues at coordinate 15,308,986 of CM048046.1, read as the reverse complement.
CTGTCCGTATGATAATTCTACTTCATCCTCTCATCAAAGCTGTACACACAGACATGATGGGGAGGTGGGACTCTTGTAAATGCCCTAAGCCCTATGCAACTTGATTAGTGAGCATGTAGGGCCACCCAGGTCTGAAAAGCATGCTGGCATCAGTTGATAAGTCCGGGGGCACATGAAAGAGATGGTTTGGACAATTTGGATCCAGTTCTCAAGTGGAACCAGTTCTTGAACCCCATAACCAGCGTTTATGAGGCAACATAAAGCCTGTCTTGAGGCCGTTGTGGAGTCACAGACCAGATTCACTCCAGCCTCCCAGTAATCATCCTACCCAAAGACATAAACAGAAATCAAAATGCTTCTTAATACAGCACGTTTGATTGTCTTGGAAAGAACCACAATCACTATCAGCTGCTTCTGTCACATAAACCCCAGGGAGCCACTGTAGTTGCTTTCTCACTGTTTGCTGTTGTCTGGTCACTACATGCCCGGTCTGGAGGAGTCAGGAAACGAGGGCAAATGAGCCCCTCAGCTGATGACTCTCAATGGGAGAGGACATCATGGCCCGATGAGACCCTCTCCCAGCAGGAAACATTCATTTTCTGGGCCCTCACGGAGACTTGTACCCTCCAATGTAACTTGAACGTTACCCCACACAGGCAGGAACACACTCAGATTATTATCTCGTCTTTTTTTTGTGTTCTTTTTTTGTCAGCCTGATGGTTTGTATGTTAATGGAAGACTGGAAAGGAAGGGGCAGAGCTTTGAGGCCACGAGGATTTCGAATACAGAGCATGCCGGCTTTGTGCTGGAGCTCGGCAGCCTGGTGTCCCGTCGATTTTTTGTCATAAGATAATATCCACGGGTACTGAGACTCGCGGTGGAGTAGAGGAATGGTCTGCAGGAAGGACTCACTTCATATGCGTAGAGGTCAAAAGGAACAACATAAAAGGTAGGGCTCAAACAGTGTGTTACTTTGTTATCTTCGTGACTCACCCGCTCCCAACATCCAGTCCTGTCTCCAAGTTGAAGCCATGCATTTACCATTTTCTGCAGAGTTCAATGACTGGAGCGAGGCACAAACACTGATAGGGTGAGAAATATGACTTCAACCGGAGCTACAAATATGATACCTTTTTAATGCTGCTGGGAGTTTTTTACGCTATAATGGGCATCTGGTGACTTTTGGGTGGTTTCAAAGAGCCACAGTTTGCTACTGAAGGAACTTGCGATACTCAGTAATGTATTGGTTTCTCAGGTTAAGCATATATTTAGCAACATGGCCAACAGATAGGCAAGGAGTCGCCTGTTTACACTTACATATACAAAATGACGTACAAAGTAATATAGTGTAATAATTCCCTTGCTTATATCTCAGTTTTTGGTCCTGCACCAACTCTTGAGGTAAATATTTGTCTCATTAGCTGCTAAATTCTCCACTGATTGGAGCAGCTTTAAAGGTTCAGTGTAGAGTTTAGTTTAGTGACGCCTAGTGGTGAAGTTGCATGTTGCAACTGAATAGTCCTCACCTCAGTAAAAAACATGGCGGCCTCCATAGAGAGGACCTGCTCCAGATATAAATATATATTTTTTAATTAGAAAGGGCTCATTTTAGGGTAAAGAAAGCAACAATTCATACAATTTAGTGAAATTAAAATTATTTTATGTTCACTTTCTGCCAATTGATCCCTTTCACCTAAATTTTACATACCAAACCCTTACGCAAAAGTAGAAATAACAATGCTGCTTTCAAAATCGTAGCTTAATTATGAAATTGTTATCGATTTAATGCACTTCAAGTGTAAGTTACTTATTCAACAGAATGGCCCCTCTCAGTGTTGTATTCTCAGAATCCCCATCTGATTCATCATAGCATGTGGTATGTATGGGCAAACAAGGAACTTGACTCCCTGTGGATCACAGTGTGGTTCCAAAAACAAATGCACAGAGAGATATAAATACAGGAGATGCAAAGCTGAAACAAGAATGGCACGCTAAACAGAATGACATTAGAAGATGGCTGCATACGACTGAACAAATAAACCTAAAGAAAGCACTGGTGCAGAACTGAAGCAGCCATCTGTGTTGTGATCTTAAATATTGGATCATTGTTGCTATTGCTAATGCAGAAATGTGTATGAGAAGCACTTTAATCTGATATTGAATTCTGTCAAAACTAATTTTAGCTTCTTCGTATACTGTTCAGTAAATTAACCAAAATCGTATAACCTGACCCAATGTACATAAAGATTCAATGTAGTTAAAGGTGCAAAGTTTTGCTTTTTTTTTTAATGATTATTACATTCAATTTCTGCCAAAAGGATCCTACACACTGAACCTTTAAAATTCTATGTGCAAAATTAATTATTTTCATTTATTTGAAGTGTTAAATTATCAGAGATACAACTACTGTAAATTAAATATAGCAGGTGATACATCGCACTTAATGAGTGTGTCAGTGAAGTTAGGATTCATGCATTAGGCCTTTGACATGACATTAAGTTGACTACGTGAAACTCAGCCTGAACGTGTGAGCTGAATCTGACCAGTGTGTGGTGACAGTGGAGACAGTGCTGGTCCTGTGCTCTCGCCCTCGCTCCTGCCACGGACTGGAGGGGGAGAGTGAGTCCTGTTGCTAGGATACAGAGCATGGCTCTTTCAAGGGAGCAAGAAGAAAACAGTGGAGCAAATGATTCTCCCCACAAACAAACCTGGCTATTCGGGCATTGCCAATATGTCACTGATCAATAACACCAGCCGCATGAGAGCGTGTGTCATCAGTGCTGCTGCTGGCGACGGCATTACATGGTTCATATTGGGCAAGAGGAGCAAATGGTCCATAGAAATCAAAGAATTCATTTATAATTCAAAAGGCATCAGTGATGTTGACACATCGGTCCTATCAGAGGCTCCATCATTATTTCTCCATTTTGTATTCTTTCACCGAATGCATTAAAAAAGCATTAAAGCCTTGTCTCGGTGCATCAGGCGACACCTTTTTCGTGCTGCAGCCAGGTGGTTGAAGTTCACAGCACTTTGTTAAAGTGACTTTTTCTTGCCATCAATCAACAGCACAACTGACCCTAAAACCCCACGCCGTAATTGCCTTCAGGATTAAAATGGATTGGAGCCTCTGCCGAAATCCTGCATGCATTTTCCATTAGCAGAAAGCGGGAAGTTTGCAGATGCAGGCTGAAAAGCAGGGACGCAAGAAAAAAATCTGGGATTAGCTTTTCCTTCTTTTCATCTTTATGAATATTCAAAATACTTGTCAGGGAGTATAAATAAAGCAGTACATGCTTGTGTGAGCTGTTTACCATGTAGGGGTTATACTCTAATATTATTGCTAAGGTAAAAAAAGGTCTGTCAAATCCCCTGTTTGATTTTCACACAAGTTCGATATTTTATTTTTGGCCTCTACTAAGCGATATGATCATTATAGGCTTAGCGTTGTCTAGAGTAAGAAATGGATGTAATTATATCAAACATTAGATTACGTAGCCTAATATTCGATTACAGCTGGGTCCCCACCATGAATACAGAGAAGGTCAAATGACTCACTACACCGCCTGTAATATGATTATAGTTGAGTCAATGGAGGATAAGCATCCATGAAAGAAAAATTATGTTATCAAATGGATGTCATGGAGGCTGCGAGTTGTTGTTCTCTGTGTACGCAGCAAAAGCCAATTTAGAGGATGCACTGTAAAAACAAGCAGAATCAAAAGACAGCAGCTCATTTGCATATTTATGATACAAAGAACCATACGAATATTGTTCCGCACATTAATTGGGACTGAGCTTTCACAGCCATAAATAGAAACACACAAATTACAGGCAGTAACTAAACATGTTCCACCCTTATATTAATGCATGTTCACTTCCTCATACTGTCAAGTGCATTGTTTATTTACCTCCCTCCTCTGTCTCTCTCTTTGTCTCTCTCTCTCACACACACACACACACACACACACACACACACACACACACAGTGTACAGCAAACCCTCGTGCAGCACTAGGGAGCCGATGTAACCTGCTCCCATTAGGAGACAATGATGTGCTGAGCTGTGTTCTCCTCCAGTAAATGCTGCTGTTATCCATGTGTGTGTGTGTGTGTGTGTGTGTGTGTGTGTGTGTGTGTGTGTGTGTGTGTGTGTGTGTGTGCGTGGTGCGTGTGTGTGTGTGTGTGAGTCTTAGCTTTTGGCAGATGTCCTCCATCTATGGTTTATTGTGTGCATGGATGATGCACTTGAAGACAGCAGGAACACCTCTCTCTCTCTTCACCCTCTGTCCATCCGTTCTTCTCCTCCATCTTCTCACTTTGACTATCACCATCTCTTGGACTTGTCCATCCCCCGCTTTTCTCGACGTCTCCATCAGCAGCACACTATCTGTAGATGTATGGGACCAGAAGGCGCTGCATGTTTTACTGAGACAAACAGAAAAGTGCGCCAGAAAACGGCCTGTTCCCCTTCTATGTCCTTCTCAGCTGATTCAGCCCTTCTCTGTATTTCTATTAAGTCTGCATTTATGTCACGATCAGTTTCATTGGTTTTATTATATTTTATTGGTTACACACACACACACACACACACACACACACACACACACACACACACACAACGAATTTGGACATACAGACATATCATTACCAGATAATACACAAGATATAATGATACAGACTCTATAAACGACAACAAATACACGTACACAACAGCAGTGTGCATAATGTATGGGGGATTAAATTGTGATGTGTTTGTACAATACAGAATTTATAGATGTGAAGCAGGTCTGAAGAAGCTGTGTTTATCTGATATCAGTCAGCTGTGAGAGGGCAGAACATGAGGGAAGAAACTGCTCCTGGTTCTGGTGGTTTTGTTCGACACAGCTCTGAAGCAGCTCCTTGAGGGGGGGGAATTGAAAAAGCTTGATTCCCTGGTTCTTGAAGAGTACATGTCCTGGAGGGTGGGCCGGGGACCAACAGGGATTTTCTTTTTTTTGCTGTCTTTACTGTTGCAGTCTGTTCCTTTCCTGTTCTGTTGCTGCTTGGAAATAGACCACGATGGATGAGCAAAAAACGGATTTGATGACTGAGGTGTAAAACTGGCCCAACAGCTCCGGTAGCAGACCATACGTCCTCAAGTACATCTTTGGTTGGGCTTAGTTGAGAATGGAGTTAATGTTGGTATCCCACTTCAGGTCTCCCCTAAAACTTAAAGGTTTGACACAGGGGGATATTGTGAGGGGTGGCAGTGCTCAGGGGTTCACTTAAGCTCCAAGTTGTTCTGACCCTAACCCAGAGCAACATCAACATCCTGTCCATATGCAGACTTGTCGCATCTTGGATGATTCATGTCATAGTTAAAACTTCAGGAGTTTAGTAGCTGTGTCCTTCAAGGTGCATTCATTGGAATTCAGGGGAGAACAGCAATGGGGATTGGACACAACCTTGGGGGAACAAGTGCTGTAAACTAGAGGTGGGCTCACTTGCTGGTGGTTGTAGTAACTCCAGATCGATTTGAGACTGCACCATCTCCGAGGCATAAACAAACCAAATTATGCATTTTGGAACATGAATGGCACTCGATAGAACACATACCTCCACCTAGGCCTAACAGTCCCCTTAAATTCAATCCAGCAGCCTCAAATTAGACACAGTCCCCTGAACATTCTGGATTTTCTTCCACAGTCCTTAAGAAATAAAATAAAATCTCTATATGCTGATGTCAGAGAAAAGGAAGTGGGGGGAAAAAAATCCTGGATCTGCTGCATTGTTCAGATCCACCTCAAGTTGAGTGGGTTCTTTCTTAGCCAATGCACCATCCTTCCAGCAAGTTTCATGGATTTCTAGTTTGGTTTATTTTTGCATAATCCTGCCGACAAACAAACTAACAAGCATACAGGGTGGAAACATAACCTCCATGGTGGAGGTAACTAAAGGGAATTAGTGTGGTTGTCTCGCAGGCGTCTCCTCACTGACGCAGGCTGAAAACCTGTTTTTAGCCTGTCAGAGTAGCTTCTTTTAGCCACTCTGATCTCCTTCGTCAGTCACTTGCACAGAGCTCTAACTCCACTGCTGCAGGTCTCCTCGTCAGCCTGACACAGTTGTCTTAGTGTGGCAGTGAACCATGGGTTGTTATTGTTGTATGTGCAGAAGGTCTGGGTCGGCACACGTGCTCAGTTCCTTCAGATTGTCAGTAAATCAAACTGATGTTTCACACAGAGAGTGTAGCAGAATATCTCACCTTCAACCACGGATATCTGGATTTCAGTGCTTTATCGGTATGAATCCTTTTCTATTTTGTTCTTAGTAAACAATGATTATTTGTGATTTTTTGCATTCAAACACACGGCCCGTCCCAGGAGAGCATCTCCTTCAATCCCTCCCACGGTGAAGAGAAGATGTTTAATGTTGTTGTTGTGTCCAGCGAAGCCTCTCTGGGCCACTGAAGTCACATTTGTAAAAGCTGCTTGACAAATAATGTTTATGTAAAGTCTGTTTCCCAGGCTCCCGACACCTTGGTTTAGTGACCCGAGCTTACATCATCCCCCCTCGTATCATCCCACAGTCTGACAGGAAACATGAAAATACATTTTCTGCTTGTAATCACGCAGCTCGGTCTGATTGCACAGTAGCATTGTAATGCTGTTGTTCGTGCACGGTGGATGGGTGGGTTAAGGTGAAAGGAGCAAACTGAAAGATTTGATCCCGCTGTCAGTTAGCGTTGTGAATACTGCTCCTATGGGAAACAACAGTGACAGTAACGTTGTGACGGCTCCATTTCTCTGCAGGTTTGAATCTGAAGTGTGTGTGTGGCAGCTCGACAACAGGTGGCTGATGTAGGTGTTTTTAATCCATAAAGGGAGTGGACTAAATTATTGTGTATGACGTGCATAAGTCTTGTCCTCAACATCTGCCCATACTTGACTCTCAACTGAATCTCAACTTCCTGAAAACATTTCGAAAGTCAGAACTATCCACAAAAAATAATTTACACTGCGAACGAATAAAACCCTGGTTAAATGGAAAAGTCCAAACAAGGTACATAAGCCCCCTAACACTCTCACACAAATTTGCAGTGACTGATGAAGATTACGAAAAAAAGCAACCGTAAGGAACACAAACGAGACTGAAAGTGCATCACTCACCTTGAGATCAGATCAATTGTCTGGTCATTTTTAATGGAACTGCAGACGCTCAGCTTTTAGTTGTTGTGAGCACTTTAAAGACGTCTTGTCCATGAAGGTTCAATTGACCTTTAAAGTTGAGTCTTGAACTCAGAAACAAAACATGGTTCCACAGAAGAAAAACATTATACATTTCTTTGTACCATGTATCACTCAGTGAATGTAAGGGTCTGGAGGTCAAGTTTCCTGCACATTCCTCCATTTTTGTGTGTCAGCGTTTTCCCTCTCAGGCTCTTGCCAAAAGCATTTTACCAAAGTAAAGCTTTTCTTTCACACTCTGTACAAATGGACAGCTAAAACAATGGCTATGCTCACACCTCCACCAGTCAATATATCATACACTGACACACAGGCCTACTGTACAGGACAATGCTCCTATTAGCGTGTGCCTAATGTGTCTAATCTATCATGGTAGACATTCAATCATTTCTTCTGCCGCTGTAGATAAAACATCACCTCGGCCTATTGTTCTATTTTTCTTCCTCCAACAGCGACAGGTGCGTTTCTCCTACAGTCGTATTTGATGACATTGAAGTGATTGTGGCGGGTGCCTTTTTCGTGTTTTCCTAGAAAGCAGAGATGCAGGCAGCCGGGCCGGGCGCAGTGGTTTAATTGGAATAATGTATGAAATGAGACAGAGTCGCAGGCAGAGAGTGTTAACTCTCAGCTGTGCCAGTTTCGACAGAGATCAATGCATCTAACCTCAATTCAAGAAAACATTCTTTAATGGATTCCCCCTGGAACTGAGCAGAGCCTCTTCCCTTCTCCTCACTTATATATTTATCTTTATCTTTTTTTCTTCCCTTTCTGACTGTGGCACACACTTTTTAATTATCCACCTGAGGATAAGCAGACCGGTGGGAGAAGATGATTTGTTATCCTGTCACACCAAACAATGCTGGTTTTACCACGTTTCTTTCACTCAGGACACTCTTCTGTTTTGTAACTATATTCACCTAATGACATGTTATGGTCCCACTTTGATCTTCTGCTGCCTTTACCTTCACATCAGGTTTGTGCCGACAGCAGCTCAGATTAACTAAATCGCCATTTTCCCCAAGAGGAAAGGGTCGAGTGATTCAGTGTGGGAAATAAAGTAGATGGTGATTCCCTGCTAAACTGAAACCAGATCTAATAAAAAATTCACTGTACTGTATTTATCGTTTAAGTGTGTCCATTAGCACCTGGATGAAACACAGCAGCCCCGTGGTACGGTTACAGGGTTTTGGCCTTGGTGTGTGTGTTGTTTGATAAATGCAGAACGCAGGGTGGGGTTTTAAATGTGTGCTCATTAAATGGCAAAGTTCTCACAGAAAGGCTTCAGGGAGTCTAAATAGGAAAGAGGTGGTTTGAACATGTCGAGTCTTTGACCCATGAGACCAAGCTTTAACTCCTGTGTGAAACAACAGGCTGAAATTGCCCTGACTCAGGCTACATCCATATTACTACGTTTCTGGTTCAAAACCCATCAACTCTGCGACTGATACTTCTGGCATCCACACTTCTCCAGTCATAGAGAAGCTAAAGGTGAGAAGTTTGTTCATGAGTGGCCGAGTACATGTTTTCAGGCTTGTTAGTACAGACAGGGATTCAGAGAATGTTTTAGTTTGAAAATCCAAATGAAAACGTAGTATGAATTGTCGCCTTAATTGATTTATTCCCTTTTAAGTCAAAATGCGGTTTTGGCACCAAAACTATCTGGTTTAGAAGTTTAGAAAAAGATTAAACCCCTCCACTGTGTTACTTTCACACATTAGAAAGCCTGGATTCAAATTGCATCAGCAACCATATTTTTTCCACAGTTAAAATTTGCATCACCTCTCTTTAGAAAAGGAAAACGCTGTTATCATAGGGCTGCTGTTGGTTTAGGGTTTTTTTTCTCACACACTGAACTTGAAGCTGTTTTGGTCTATTGGTGTCTCCAACTTGTTGAATGTGTAAGTAAAAAGGAAGACCAGAAAACCACAAGAGTTGAGTGACAAAATATTTGCAGTTGTGACCCAGTGTGATGTGCTTCTGGCTCACAGAGAAACAAACATGAGCTGGGAACTGTCTCATAGGTTACACATCTACTTTCTGTCCTCTCCCGGGTTTTTAATTATTCATAAGAGTGAATTACGTCCCAGTCGGGGGAAAAGATCTCAAACTATGCCTGGATCTAACAAAGCTCCACTACGCTCACATTGCATCGGGGCTTCTTTTTTTTTTCTGTGACCACCAACACATTTCCAGTGAAAAGCCACGAGAAGCTGCTGGATTTCAAAAGTCTCCTGTGTGAATGTTTCATTACCAAAAACGTCACATTGATTTTAGAAGGGGAAAGCAATTACAGCACTTTTGACATTTGCAACAATAAGATGCCTGTAGCTGCCACGGATCCAATGGAACTATTTAATAGTCTGACATTAAGTTCCTCATAGAAAAGCTCATTCACCCTGTTTGCAATTTAAGATTGTAAAATATTAAATAATATAATCTGAACTTAATATTTATGATATATGTTTTTATATGAAAGTATCGTTGGTGCAACACAATTGAGCTTCCTTTTAGGAAATAGTCACACATAGTCAGAGGAAATGTTTTTCTTTGTTTCCTGTCTCACAAATACAACACAACACTTGCACCTTCGCAGATCCTCCATTACAGGCGCACACATCCTTTGTTCACAATCACAAATGAAGAAACTCCGGCTCTTTTTTCTCTCGCTACAGCTGCTGCAGCAAATGTGTTGCAAAGCACATTCTCACACCTGTAAAAAAAGAATCTAAAGTTACCAACAAAATGTCCACGTGTACGACTCAGTGTGTCAATGAGAGGGGCACACCTGTGGAACATTTTCTCACAAATACTTGTTTCCCAGCTCAAACACAAGTCAACAACTACAGCAGCTGGAATCTACGAATCACGAAAGTTTTTTCATTCACAATTTACAAGGTGTGTGCCTAGTTGTGAAATGTGGACTAAAAGTGCCTGGATGAGCTTTGTTCAGAGATAAAACAAGTTCTTTGTCTTTCCGTTTTAGGCTGTTTTCACACCAACCTTGTTTGGACTGGACCTTCAGACTTTTCAGTTTAGTCTGAACCATAGTAACAGGTGAGTAAGGTTCCTCGGACCACGGTCCAGACCAAGAGTCAGCAACAGCCAACATCAGACTCCTTTCTACAAACCAATCTATGTGGTGTAGTTAGATGAATCCCACGCAGGTGATGATGACAGGACGAACATACAAAAGCCTTTATTCCACTTCTTGAATTGAAACATGAAATCAAAACTAACCTCAACAAATGAAAAAAGACATTTATCTTGGTCCAGACTTTCATTTGTGAAAATGCCCTTAGGGGTTGTTGGTGCAGGTGCTCACTTGTTTTATAATAAAACCTTCATATTTTCACTGGATGTTGGATGTTTTCTTTCATATATTCATATGTTGAGTGTTTTTTCTTCCTCATAAAAAGCTATAAAAAGCTATTTTTTGCAGAAGTTCGAAAACTCTTTAACAGCCGATCACAGACTATGAATATTAAATACTTCATGATCAGACTAACATTATGTTCTACATGCTTATACTTGGCACCTTTACTGTGACATTGCTCTCATTAGATATGTTTAACATCGTCACATTACTTCTGTTAAAGTGTCGCCCGCATTTAATGTCTCCACGTGGTAAATATATAAATATCTAAATAAATCAGCACCTGAGCTGATGTTTCCAAAGTATTCGTGCACCGGTGTAGAGCCAGTGTGCGTCCTCACAGGAGGGCTCTGAGTAACAGATGTGACAAAGCCTTTCCTCGCTGCCGCCGTATGCACGGATCTCTCGCTGTCACTCCAGTCCCACATCATCCGCTGGTCACAACATGCCACGGTGAGATGCGCTGATCAAAAGCCAGAGCTGTCATCATAGCCTGACTCTCTCATTCCTGCTCCCTCCTCTCATTGCGCCTGGTGAAAAACAAACCAACCCTCCGATCAGTCCCTCCTAATGCTCTGTCTCTCAAATATTATCATATAATTCACACATTTCTTAAGTAGATTATATTTAAACACTCTGCCTTATACATTTAAGTCTGAATAAAACCAACCTGCAGTATATACGTCCTGCATTAGCTCTAACTTAATATGAACTACAATACCCATAATTCTATTCAGGTAGCATCTCTTCGCTATAGTCCGCCCCCCCCCTTTGGGACTAGACATGAATGACTGCTTTGTCCAAGAAAATTGAGGAGCTGAACTTTTTTACATCTACTGTTACACCTGGCTGCCTCTATTGTAGCTCCATTTTGGTTTTGTGAATACCATGATTACACCAGTCTTTCCAGCAGAGCTACAGTATCTGCCCTAATACGGGACTTTTATTATAGAGTGACAGCACCTCAACCTCACCTTTTCTTCTTCCTTCTAAAGCTTCACACTATAAGCATGGTCGGGGGGGGGGGGGGGGGGGAAGAATGAACGGGAGATCATCTTATGCCAGCAGAGAACGATAATCCCAACAATTCCCAACATTTTAAATCTCTGCCGAAATACATACATACATCCCATCACATATGAATTATGTGCATATTGGATGTATTCCCATTCTCTTAATTTATGTCCAATGCCAACGTGCATGATTAATGTGCCCTTTATGTAGCGCGGGGGGGGGGGGGGGGTGTTAGGGTGGATGAGCATGAAGCACATTCATGTTGCACACACTGGTCACATCCTGTCAGAAAAAAATAACATCCACTTTTAAAAACCCTTCAAGTGTGTTAGTTGTCCAACCGTAATCATATCAAGTTCATTAATAATATTATTAATATTAATCACAGCACACTTACATATTCAGATATAGTTGAGAAAGGAAGATATAAAAAACAAAACATTTTCTATAATTCATTTTAGCAACACATTCCTATATGTTTCTATCTAGGTTATTTGTTTTTAATCAGTTTTTCTGTGTTTTATTATGTTTATAATGTGTGTTACTTGTCTGTGCTTGTATTCGCATTAGAAACCTTATTTCATTGCTGCCCATCTTGACCAGGACTCCCTGGCAGAAGACTGGACCCCAATGGTGCCTTTCTAGTAAAATGAAGATCAAGTTAAACAAAATAATATAAGATAGAAGAAAATATAATGTTGAACCCCCGGCTTCACTGAAAAGTGTCAGTTTGCTTCAGAAGTCTCCTCATCACACTTTCACACTGCATCATGACTGACCTCCAAGCTATTTGAATCCAGTCATTTTTCAGTCGTTAAGATTAGGAGCGAATGAGACATTTTACATATGAACAAAGCTGTGGGAGGTCGTCTGGGTCAGACACGTTCACATCAACAGAAAAATGTCCGTGACGTTCAAGTAAGGTGGCGAAAAAGTCCAACTACAGTCCTACCACTTCGGTTTAATCAGCACAAAAAAAGAAATGCAGAAGATATATTTTTGGTCTTTGTTTTTGAAAATGTTAACGTCAAATTGGCCACAGCTCTAACTGCTACTAGAACTCAAGTATGAGACTCAATATGTGACAACACCTCAACTCAGCTTCTCCTTCTTCCTCTCACATCTGAAACCACACAACTCTACTCTTTGGCACATTGATTTTTTCCTCTGTCGCTGTGTCAGTCCACACATTCATAGCAAAAGCGACTGCTGACGCTGCGGCCATTTCCTGGACGACTGCAGCTTGTGCTCATTTAACCAGAACGGCCACAATGGACTGACAGACAGACATGAAGCTCAGACCCTGTAATGGATGAATTCAAGCGATGCTGTCACAAATGGTTTAGCATAGCTGATTGTTTCTGCTCCCAGTTAGCCCTCTTCACTTCAACACACATTCTGACACTTTACATCTGTTCCAGTCTTTGTCCAGTGCGGCTGTAACTCACCTGTGACACCCCAACACCTGCTTCCAAGCATAGTGCAGCATGAACACGTCCTTTAAACCCGTTTTCCAGCAGATGCACTGTGTCTGGGTTGATATAATGAACTGTGAACGAACGCACAATTTATCACTCCAGCATTGTGTTCATTGATACACTTCTGTCAAACATCTATTGTACCACACAGCTCATTCATTAGGCTGCGCTGCCTTTGGTTTTTCCACTGATATCTGCATCCACAGTGCAAACCATTATGTATAACTCATCCTGATTATTTACTGTTTGAGGCCTCACAAAGACGCAGGAAGCTTAAGAAGCACCACGGGCCAGCAGATCACTTGTAGCCGCTGCTTCTGCTCTAATTGAAAAGCAATGAGAAGCGTGAGTGGTATACACCCAGGACTCTCAGGCACCTGCTGGAATAAGCAACTCACTTTGTTTCATATTAACAAGTTTAAATATAGTTTGCATTCTGCAGGCAACACGCGGGGAGGTGTTGTGAATATTTTCATAGCAGCGCAGGAGATAAGTGAGACGGACGATGCTACCACAAGAGTCGGCCCTAAATTGAGATTGAGCGCGGCGCTCCCTCTGTTTATTGTAGAGCGAGAGAGGTGAATTCATGTGGGAGGTCGCGTTTGGTGACGCGCCCGACAAATGCCTGGGCATAAAAAAAGTAAAAGCACAGATCTACGAGAGCGGGCCTGGCTTTTTTCGAGAAGCCCTGAGAGTGAAACATTTGGTTCGTTAGCAGACGTACACACTTTGATCCCTCCCACGAAAAACATCTGGGAAACTTGTCGAGACAGTTGCACAGGACGATGAGGCAGGATACCAGACGGTCTGTGCACTGTTATTGTTTTCAATCACACCTACAAACATTACCAGTCGTCCTCTGTGTTTTACACCGGCCAGAGCTAAACCAATTATTATGGCCCAGCTATGAATTATGCTGTGAGTCAGGAGCTCTCTGCCAGGTCAGCCGGTCCCGGGGTTAAAACATTGTAGAGGAGAGCGAATGAAAAGAGAGTGTCAGGCTGCGATTAACTGCTTATTATGTTAAGGCGCTGTGGAGGGGCCGGGGTGAGGCCAAGAGGTCATTGTTGATTTTACACACCGCCCCTGAAATCATTAACAAGCCACTGACTCCACAGACGGACAAAAAACTAACACGGAGCATGAAACGAGGAGAGAAACAGCAGCGGGACGGATGCTAACTGTCCATTTAATTATCAGAGGACTCATAATGTCTCCATAAACCTCAAACACAGCTTCTAGTTCCACATGTAAATTCTCCCATTTACAGGAACCTTGTTATTCTCTAAAGTAGTTTCCTATAAATGTTCCTATCAGAGCGAAATGACTTGTTAATATCTGGCAGCCGAGATACAAACCTCTCAGTGTGAAGGAAATGTGATTCATTTCTTTCTTTCCTTTGGTTCCACACAGCAAGATCCTCAATGACAGAAATAGAAATGCTGTATCCCACAATTCACTGCTTCGCCTTCATCATCCAGCTGTTGCTAACCAGTCGTGTATTGTGCAGTAACTCAACATTAACAACAATATGTTTTGCAGTTATCAACAGTTGTTTGAGTTCTTATATAATTAAATGTATTTGTTTATTTATTTCTATTTATTACTAGTGTTTGGTTTAGCAACAGAAGGACCATATATATCCTTACCACCAATTTGTGTTTAAAACAAGTAGATAATTTGAAATGTATTCAAATTTAAGATTGATTAAAAAAAACCACACTGTGCAATCAAAGAAGAGAACTTTTAGTGCACAGATGTGATATCACACATCAGTGCAAATAAGGAACCGGCTTCGTGGGTCACGAAGGCGCCTGCTATGCATTGTAATTGACTCATATTATAATATATATGAGGAGTCTTTAGCAGAATCTAATGAATGGATACGTTTTTAAAGAGGTGCTGCCAGCAGCTGGAGAGTGGATATATATAAACTCTGTTAAAACTTTAGGATTTATTTTCTTTTCTATAATTTTGGTTGTTTTTCTTGTTAAAATGTTTCTCATTTGAAAACGCATCCTTGCGCTGTTTAATACTTTCATCTAGTAACTCTGTGTAAGGTCTACTATTCTTTTTTGAATTCACTGGCTCCTCGTCTATTCTACATTTCCACTTGCTAGTTTTTTCTTCTATGTTGTCTTATTGTTTTTATTCTTCTCTCTGTTATTATTTATAGTTACTTTTGCCTGTGGTCCTACTCTCAGAGTCGCATCCTAATAATTTCCCAAATGACCAATTAAGTTGAGTTTGAACTGAGTCCCAAAAACAAACCATTACTTTATTGTTGATATATAGTCGAGATACACGTACAAAAAATGCATTGCTCTATGACAAATAATGAAACAAATGATGTAAAATGGTTAACAGTTACCAGTATTGAAATACACCTGAAAAACACAACAAAAGTCATTTTCTGCATTTCTTTGACAGCAGATCAGTTTGAAGAATTGCAGGCAGTAATGGAACAAGAAGCAGCAGACACAGGGAGCTGTGTTAGATGAAGAGCTGCAGGCGACAGGCTGCACACGTCCGACAACTCAGTGAGGTAACCAACTCCTTTTACTGGGCCCGGCTGTTTGGGGAGTGCAGCATAAAACAAGATCAGGTTTCCTCACAGAATGAAAAAGTTAAATAACAACCGCAATTTTTTCTTTGTACGACAACAGTTTATTTGTCTAATTCTAGAATCATAGGACCTATAGTGTTGAGCTTTCTCCACTTTTACCACCAGGAACTGTCAGGTGTCACCAAATCAACCAGGACTGAGATCTTTAGAATTTTGATTGCCTGTGAACATCAAAAGAATCTTGTACTTCATTATGTGCTGATGGTGTGAAGTAGTTATAATAAGCTTGTCTTTAAATAATCATGAGTTCAAAATGGTGATTACCACCAGTCTGAGCTCCGGAGGATAATTTCTCCCTTTCAAACGTTGCTCTGTGAATTAGTTTAAGTTTATTTCCCTTTAAATTGTTGGTGAATGTAACCGACTGAGAGCAATTAAACTTGTAACTGAGCTTTTTCCTAATAAACTCAAATAAATGGTCATAAGCATCATTTTCACTCACAATCATGAGTCTTTTAATCACTTTTCCTTTTTCATTATATAACATCACATGACGAAGTACCGTTGTGTCATTTTGGTCTCCTGACATTATACTGTACCTTTAATTTCACGCCGACCGTGCCCTGTGTGTGCATGTGTGTGCGTGTGTGCGTGTGTGTGTGTGTGTGCATGTGTGTGTGTGTGTGCGTGTGTGTGTGTGTGTGTACACCAGGCATGACTAACAAAGTCGTTTTAATTTGATCACAGCGGCGGAACCACTCCTCACTCAGACACTTTGGCATTTTACACTTTGTCATTTTCCCCCGTGTGACTCCTCGGGGAGCATTTGTCAAGACAGCCAATTTATCAGATAATAAAATAATGATAATGGTAATTAGATTAATTCTCCTGATCATGACCCGTGCACTTTGAATGCCGATTATCATGTAAACACAATCTCGGTGTGATTTTCCCGCCTGATAGCTGTGTGCCCTAAATCAGAGCGCCACGCGTGGATCCCAAGGTCTAATGAAATAATAACTTCAGCTGCTCGAGCATAGTCGAGTTTTACTTTTCCTTGTCATGCTACTGCACCGCTAACAACAACCCTCCTGCCTGCTACGAAACATTAGCCATCAATTATGTTGTAATTAAGAAATATCTCAGCTTTGGCACCTACGACCACATTACAAATTCTCCACAGCTGACTGAGTCCAGAGTATTGAAAAACAAATGCAAATAGGATTTAAATTTGTACAGGGGATGTAGGCTAATTGAGTTGACCTTAAAATTGTCTTATGTTTAAAATGAAGGCCAGGCTCTGAAGCAGTGTCTGGGTTTTTGGTAAAGACTTACATTTGTTAAATATGTAGCTTTACTTCACTTCAGCACCGACTCAATACACTCACAACAGTTTTTTTCTTCATTTCATGGCAAATAAACCACGAGTCGAATACAACTGACATAATATTTGTTCCTCAGTCAGTTTGTGTTTGTGCTTTCCTAATGGCTGGGAAATATCCACCTGAACCATTTCTGTATGCAAATGCACATTTGTGCAACACAGATTTCAAGTGGAGTACGTGTTATAAAAGTCGACAGCAGGTTCTTGAATGTGTAGCCTGCACTGGCTGCAGAAACATCACACCCTTATTGCCAGAGAGAGCTCTTCATCTGAGGCGAGCAGGTGCGTGCATGCATGGTCTCACACCGAGTTAAACCCTGGTTTGCATTAGCTCAGCTGTTTATGCATTTTATGCCACAGCCACACATGCGGCACGCCATGAATCAACGGGAGGACTTTTGGTCGGTGTAAATCATTTATGTGTTGTCGGGCTTTCAAGCGGATGCAGTCATTTATCCTCAGTTCAAGGAGACACGGGAGGCTTAAGACACTTGTCAATGACGTGTTTGGAGAAGAGCTCATAACAGGTTGTCAAGCAGAGATGAGCTGCACCAAGACGGCGTTAAAACCAACATCCTCGTGCTTATCTGCGCCATAAAAGGATACACACACAGATTTAATAGGTGGAAATTGTGCCAACAGTCTGTCCTCCGCCCTGCAGCTGCCATTGTAAATTATCAATTGTCATATCTGTGACATTTCAGCAAAGAGCCTTGATGTGGTGATGCCGGAGATATGAACTTTGGGTAAAGGGGGGGTGTTCCGAGGGAGTTGTGCAGGCGCAGACCCGGCGCTCACATACGATAACAAGCGCCGTTATCAGTCCATCTTTAGACGATAGATCAAAACATGAAAACACTGGCAGTTTGTTGCCTAAGCAGAGATCAGACCGAGGATAGGCTCGTCTTTAATTCACCATCGCTAATCTCCACCAGGTGAGATGTGTTCGCTGAAAACAGCTCTCGGTGTTGAGTGAGCAAACACAACAAATATAGAGCCATATGTCCTGGTGGGAAGTTAATGCACGAGCAAATCCGTGCAGATTTCACATGAATGTAATTAACTGATTCTCTGTCTTTAAACACATGCGAGTGTCAAGAGAAAAGTGCTTCAATTCACCAGCCCAATAAGGAGAAACACCTGTTATTACTTGGAAATGTCAAGTTCTGAGACAAAGCCAGCGAGCATATGTGTCGGAGCATATAGAGTGTGGTGTCTGCACGGTGAGTCATTTCATATCGCGGGTTGCTTCTCTAATCGCCTTGTTTTTCTGTCTCCTGAGGGAGAAGTGGACAACTTCTGAGAGGGAGACGACAGAGGGGGAGGACGCACTATTCCCGCTTGTGGTTGTTCTGTCTCTGTAACGGCAGCTTCAGCCCACCAGCTCCACACGTTTCCACAGGATCAAATGCTGTCTGCAAAATACCAGAGGCAGTGATCTGAGGGGCAGATTCTGCCTTAACAGAGAAAGACACAACAGACAGCAACAATACTGACCTCGATTTTTAAGACGATTTTCTTCAATCAACACGTTACCACTTCTTTCAGGTAAATATGAAGCTACAGCCAACAGACGTTAGCTTAGCTTCGCACATGGACGTGGACATTATGGACATGGACATTATGGACATGTTGATGGGGGATGGGAGGTAAAAATCAGTTTGAGGTTGTTTTTCAACTATTCGTCCATTCGTCATTTATTTCAGTGGTGTCTTGACGTCCATCCTCACAGGCGGCCTCGGTTTGGATGAACCAGTTTCGCTGCCCAGTGTCGACTCAGGTCAAATCTTCAGCAGAGCAGCAACATTATCACATTCACTTCCAGTATTTTCACTTGCTGACCACTGCACATCGACCTGGTTTGATGCCTTTGTCTGGTGGACGTCAGGTAACACGTGCCAAGTGCACACCAATATGTGGTGCAGTTAAAGAGAGGTTTCAATAAAGTAACATGAGAATAAAACATCAATTCCATAGTTCTGTTGTACTGTTGCAGAATAATAGCGTCTAAAATTTAAACCAAAATTGACTTACAAGCATAGATTTTAAAAACAAATTTAACGTGAGCAGAGCTGAGAAGAAAACAAATGTTTGTTTCTTAAACCTTTATACGTCTCCATTTTTCTCCCCCTCTGCTTTGTTTTGCTACTTTGAGCTATTATTTCCCCTTTAATAGCACACTATTCATTTGGGTGCCATTTTCTTGTATAAAGTGGTGCCGAGTTAACAAAGGGAGAAAAAAAAAGCCATTAAAATGGATGGTTTTCTCATCAACAGGAAGATACAAAGCCACAGAGGCACACGTTGTTCTCTGAAACCCTCTTAATCATCCAACAAACACAATTATCACAATTGTTTCCCTGTGAGACGAGCTCGGGCCACGCTTTAAATCACAAGTCAGTGTTTTCTGCTAAATTTCCTGAATTTGTTTAAAGTAGGACACCAAAAGATGAATCGAAACCAGAAAGTTTCATGATGTGGAACAGCTTAGTTTTCACCAGTGAAGAGATTTGCCTTTGTCCGCCTGAAATACATTTATTTTTCTTTCCCATGTTGCATTCATGAAAGCAGGAAGAAATAATGACAGGGAAACTTGTGTTATCTCAGCAGGGCATCGTGCAGCGAGTTCCCTCTTTGTCATGTTTGTTCCCAGACCAGTGTGCTCCGTGGATTCCACTTAGTCCATCTTCATTTAGAAATCTGAACGCCTGCTGAGGACATAGTAACTCTAAACCAGTGAGGGTGGTCTGTGTGGGTTTTCTGTGGGCACACTGGCTCCATTCCACAATGCAAACACGAGTAGTTTATTACGGAGACTCTGATTCTGAATGGTTGTTTGTCTCAATATGCTGGCTTTACTCCAGCGGCTCCACCCAACGTGGGATGTTAATGGATGACTGGAATTCTGAAGGGCCCTCACCTGATGAGAAGCATGACGAACAAAAAACAGTGCTGCAGGATTTCACTCTTATTTTAAGAGTGCATTATCATGATGGCAATATGAGCCAGTAGATACGTTGCCTTTGGAGAAAAGTGTTCTCTCTTACTACTTGACAAATCCTCCCCAATAATAACAATCCACCACTGTGCATAAACATCTGGCTCTTAAAGGGAACTAGTACAGCGTGTGTTCTAAACCTGCCTGTGTGGAATGGGCTGTTTGCTTGGCCTGTGGTGATGCTGGTTTTAAATTCCTGAAACTGTAGATGTGACCTGAATGGAGCCGCAGCAAGAAAACAATCGACTGCAGGACTCAGTCAGCAGCAGAACCCTGGAGCTGCACAAAGAGCTGCTCACGTGATCATTCAAAGTTCAGTGAAGCTCGACGCACAACCCTGAACTGGAGACTCAATAATCGCTGGCGTTGGCGCGAACGTGCTATTGACGTGATTAACAAGGTTATTCACAGTCCCAGCCACCGCTGCTACAGAGCGCTGGTCATCTGTTTATTCAAGGTTTATTGATATTGTACTGTGTGTTATCATGACACTGCACTTCTCTGGGTCCTCAACAGTACACATGCCAAGTGTGAGAGTGACAAGATGATCAGTTCTTGATACATGTCATACATGTGCTCCACACACACACACACACACACACACACACAGACATTTCTGGAATTGTTGAACAGATGAGATCCAGTCTTATTGGTTTATTACATGTTTCACCCAAAACACACCAAGGATTCGTACAATAGCTTTTAAACCAGTCTGTGTTTGGCTCGGCATCTTTTTATTTTCCAGTGTTAAACCACCAAGTGTAAGCACTAAGACTGTTAGAGTAGAGCCCAGTGTGTTTATGAGAGATTATACATCAGTATCAAACCAAACATCTGCAGCAGCATTTAACTGGAGGCTGGTGGGAATTCTTCCATTTTCTAGACAAACTGTAGGTGGAGGAGAAAATAGGTGCACAACAGACTTATAAGCTTATATATTCATCCCTTTTCAGATTATACGAAGCTCTTGCAGGGTCTTTGTACTCCAAATGATATTACACACAGAATGGGAGCAGTGTGTGCATGTCGTGCCAGGATTCGTCCAGTGACAAGCGACAGTGTGGACAGTATGTGAAGCTGCTCAGCAAAGTCCTGCCAGGAGCTGCTCAGGACCAAAACAGGACTTGATTAGCGATGCCTCTGCGGGGACGCTACAGCTGAGCAGAGCGGACGCACTGACAGCGAAGGCATTCGACACATTCAAGCAGCTGAGGCAAAAACAAGAAACTTAAGAGAGAGACAGGTATAACAAGCAGACCAGCCCGACTGCACTCGAGCGCAAGCAACAATCCTGCAGCTCCTCTGACAGCTATATTAGTGCTAATGACAGGCTGGGCTTCTGTGTGGCACCTGGACTACGGAACAGGGTAACTGCTGGACAAATTTGAAAACATGTCGAGTCATGCACCTCAACGAAGCCCTGTAGCTAGATTATATTTGAGACAAAAAACCTTACATTCAAATTTGGTCGATTTCACACACTTCTTTACTTTAAGACTTTCTTACGGTAAATGGTCTGTATCTATGTAAAGCCTAGTCTTTATCACCACATCAAGCGGTTTGCAGTACACTTTTTACCCATTCACACACACACACACACACACACACACACACACACACACACACACACACACACACACACACACACACACACACACACATTCATCCAGTGCATCTATGTAGAGTAGATCATACAGACAATCTCAGTCACACACTGCTGGCACAACCACCAGGGGCAGTTAGGGGTTCAGTATCTTGCCCAAGGACACTTCGACATGCATCACCTTTTATTAAGTAGAAACAACTTGTTATTAAATGTTATTTACAATTCTACTAGTTAAAAAGCAACTTTATTATTCAATTGGAGTAGTCTTTCTGGTGATCTTATTAATGTAAATACAATATCCACTGACTTTTAGCTCGGTGTTTGGTCTCTACCACCTCCTGAGGAAATGTCTCTCTCAGTGTGAGCGACCTTTCAAACTGTAACATTATATAACACTGATTATAAACATCAATCATATTTTTCTGCTGCTGCTTCATTTTACAGACATTCAACCAACAACATATCTGTTTATTGCAAAACAGTCACAGAAACATATTGTCACTGATGTGAGTGATGATCGTGACTGTGCATCAGAAATGTGTCCACAAAACAAGTTTGTTTTCCTGAGAGTGAATCCGTTTCAATCAAAACAACATGTTTGTTCGTTTGTGCCCGAACAAAGATACACTTGCACCGTTGATCTGGTATTTTGGACCAAACAGCTGCTCAGAGAATCTGTTTAGTGCACCTGCTGGAATGATACTTTCTAACAATTTCTCATAAATAAATTAAAAATCAAATATCTAATATTTTAAAAACATCTGTGAAAACTCCATCTGCTGATGAAGATAATATATTTTGAAAAGCTCCATAACAGCTGCTTGACCTTGTGGTGAGAAGATTTAATAATCGGTTGTGTCTTGGGCCGATCCAATGATTCATTGTAATGTCAAATAAAGGCTTAAAATGTTTTTTTCATTTTAAGAAATGTTTTATCTCCACTGTAGATGATGTAATTTCCAATTATTTCCAATGTGCATTCTGGCTGCTGCACTTGTGGCAAATATTTGATGCTCAAATTAAATGTGAATTTAATACTTATTTAGAATCTTGATATCTCCTGGAAATAAATGTGATTAAACCTTAAATGTCACCAACCAAAGACACGGTCTAAAAGTAACTTGTGATATTTGAAACTCAGGCTCCAGTCCCCTGATGGATTCATAAAAGACTTTTGCACTTGAATACAGAGTCTGCACCATGTGTAGGCTGCATGTGGATGATTGAAGCTGTTAAATGTGTCCCTACAATATGTGCAATTACAAGAAATGTCACTTCATGGCCAGTTGAGTGAAAACCATTGTGATTGAAGGCGCAGGTTACAGAGCACTCATATCTTTACTGTTCGCTCAAAGTATGTTGTTAACTCCGGAGAAAGAGCACAAATGTCATCTGAAAAGATGTGGATTCACATGTTGCCGGTTCTAAAGCACTGCTGGTGTGTAATAACTGCAGCAATTTACATTGCTCTTTATTACTTTGGGTTTACTGCGATGGTGCTCAGGCCCCACTGACAAGAGACACTGGCAAAAAATGAAAACATTTCTATGAATAAAACAATTTATTCCATAAACGATGAAATATGGTGCATACGACTTTGAAGCCATCAAAAGGAAGCTTCAGGGAGAAATTTTATGAGGAGGCATTATCAGGCTTGTCAGCGCGGCCTGTCTAAAATAAATACCATTTGCATCTTTCTTCTATTTATCATCTGTTGCATTATGCCTGCTGTCCTCTCTCGCTGCTGATTAAATTTCCATTAGCCATGCTTACTAGTCGTGCTGGGGAGGGCGCTCCTGAAAAATGCTCTTTGAATGTGACGGCTCTGAGAGTCTAGGCCGGGTAATGACACAGTGGCATGATTCCTTTTGGGGGTGGGGGGGGGGGGGGGGGGGGGGGGTGGTATAAACCGTGTGACAGCGTGTCTTTTTCCAGTGCATTTCTGGCTCCTGTCTCGGAATCTGGCAGCGGGAGAAAGGAAACGCGAAGAAGGAGACTCCAGGAGATTGAAGAGGTGGAATTGAGGGGAAGACGGACGTTTCAATCCAAATGACGACATCTTTTTGCGTGCATGTAATAAGATGAGAACCACTGCGGGAGGGTGCTCGGCGAGGAAACCTCTCAGGGAGTGGGTTACTGTTGACGTTAAGCTCAACAGTAACATGAACATTAAAATCACCTGAAATATAATAATTCACAATATTTTTATTGTGAATCATTTGAATTTTATTTATCCTCTCAGCCCAAATCATTTACTCGTCATAGTGTGCTTCATAATCTGCCCAGCACATGACATTCAGCTAATGCCCCGGCTGACCAGAGACTTATGTCTTTGGCTCCATCAATGGTTTGTATCGGAAAATAAAAAAGACAAGGAAGTAAAAAGTTAATTTTACCTGCAAAAGGAAGCATTTGTGCCAGAAGCTAAAATTTAGTATCAACAGGAAATCTAGAATCGGTCGGTCAGGCGGTCAGTGAGATGTGCTGTAGAGAAAACATAAAACCAGGAACAATCTAAAGCTACAGAAGAGCATTTTCAGGGATCAGACTTGGTTTATGGAGGCATGAAGCTGCAGCTCTCTCTAACTAGCTGCAGTTCTCCTCGGTTTCCTTAATGGCGAGCTGGATTGATTAGAGCGAGGAGGATGGGCGGCCGCGCCGCCTGCTGCCTCATTACTCTCAGTTTGCAGGTGTTCTCGATGCTTCGGTGCCCCTGCTGCCTTGGCACAGAGAAGACGGAGGACAGAGACCAGACCCACCTCGTTCATCTTGCTCGCTGTGATGGAGGTCATGCAGGAAAGCTCTCTTGCTCAGAATAAGTCGCTGGGAGTGACAGATGGAGTTGCAGAACAGGGGGGGGAATCGGCTCAGCCTCAAAGTGTTTCATTTGTTTTTCATCTCAGGAAGGTGGCTGCAGGCACACTTTTGATGACAGCACTCGCCAGGCTTACTTTATGGTTATGTGAGGCGCCCCTGACTGTGTGTGTTTGAAAATTACTACATCTTGATGAAACTGCGAATGTGAGCACTGATTGCATGGTTGTTGGTGGGTTGGAGCCGCGCAATATGTCTGCGCCTCGGTGTGTTTACTTAGCGGGGGCACAGCGACAGAGTAGCTGTGGTCGACACATAATGAGCATGAAAATAATGCACTCAAGTCATTTTATCAAGACATATTGCATCGTAGAGGAATGTAGCATATAGTCATGAACACACACATGCTGGAGTGTTGGAATAAGAGAGTCGAAATTGCAGGAGGATGCCTAAACTCTCATAGGACAAGCTGATGGGAAACTTAATGGCTGCCTAGTATATGTTCACTACATTAACAGTACCTGCTCCACACAAAGCACAGACACGAACAAAGATTTGCGTCCTGAGTCGGACATGTGGTCAGTGTTAGGATAGGGTCAGGGAAACTGAACTCATTCATCCCGAAATTGGAATTACTGCCCTGTGGTTGTATGCCTCCGTGCCAGCTGGTGCAATGACCTTTGACCTTTGACAACTGAATTCTATTCAGTTCATCTTTGAGTCCAAATGACAACTGGTCTAAATTTGAAGAAATTCCCTAAAGACAGACTTGAGATATCATGATCAAGAGGCCAAAAACATGTTTGTGAGGCCAACGTGTCCTTGAACTTTGACCTTTTTCCACCTAAATTTAATCAGTGAATCAGTGAATCTAAATAAATATTTTGTGGCAAATTAGAAAGATTATCTCATGTTTTTCTTAAAATATGTTAACAGGGTTCAAAAAAGGGTTTGTGAGGTTCACATGGCCTTGACCTCTGACCTCGAAATCGAATCAGTAAATCTTCTATTCCAAGTGGAAAAATAAGTTATCTACCTTGATTTCTTCTTCTCGAGACTGAAAACGTGTTTTGTAAGACCACAGTGACCTTTGACCTTTGAGCACCAAATTCTTCAAGTGAAAGTTTGTCCCAAATGTGAAAGGATTAGCTGGAGGTGTTTGAGACGCTGTGTTTGTAATAATGGGACAAACTTACAGACGGAGTAATGTAAAATAAAATATAATGCTGTCGGCGGCGTGGAGACATAAAAACTCAATTAGAGTGTTCTCCACAGAAAAGTAATAAAACATGCTAATATATACATTTTGCATAAATAAGATAAGATGATTTCTTGGGGTCTAGCAGGACAGATGTCCTTCTTTGTCAAGATACTGTTTGAGATGACTGGAGACCATCTGCTCAAATAACTGTCTGTTTTCATTTGTGAATTTTCCTTCATGTTTTCTGTAAAACTGCACAGAGACATACTAGTTTGTGTTTTCAAACCAGTAAAGACGACAAACTTTTCACAGTTTTTTTTCTAACATGTAAACTTTGCTACCATGAGGAACATGAGCTGGTGGTTCTACTGTTCTATGACGCAGCACGTGTGTGTTTGAAATGGTTTTTAGCATTTGCCTTCAGAGTCAAAGCACGTGGAGAAGAGTTTGGAACATTTCGCAGTGGCTGACATGTTCATTAGCGACGTCCTCTGATTGTGTGATGAGCCAAACTAATCAGGACAGCATTATGTTTTAATCACGACAAATTTCTGTTGCAGATTAGTTGTATATATGTGTAATTTCTCTGAGATAGGGGTTGTTGAAGTCCCTATCTGAATGTCATCAGCAGCCTATTTGAAACAAATAAAAACAACACAGATTTGTTCTTTCTCGTCATGTGACAAACATCTGAGGCCAAATGGTCGTCCAGCTTGTCTCCCTCGCCTCACTTGTCCTAATTGCCGCGTTAGAGTCGGGATCCGGCTGAGACACAGGTCTCATTATTGTCATTTCACAAATATTTTGCAAATTCTTTCTTCCCCCGACTTCAACCGCTGTCACTTACTGTTCTCTCTCCGAGCAGAGTAGTTCTGGATCATAAACTCCATCTCCTCACATTTGCATATTCTTTTATTCTGCTGAAACCTGTGTCGTCAGGTGAGAGGATGGACCATCATGAAAAAAGAGAAAAGAGTGTTTCAGGCGATGTCGATTCCAAGAACACCACAACTCACCAATGTGACCACACCTGTTGTTTACGTCTGTTGAATTTATGCAGCTTATTGTTGAGCAGTGCATTATCTTGAGAATCTTTGCAGGCTTTAATTACTGGGACCCTTAAAGAGTGTTGCAGAGTTCATCAGTGCTCTGTAACACTCAACACAGGGCTGCCAAGAAAAGGAACGAGGAGGTGGGCGGGGGGGGGGGGGGCAATTAGAGTGCGGAGCAGCTTCCACTCAACTCGGTCCCACAGGGATTCTGTCCTCACATTTTGGTTCCAGTCAATAATTCAGCCACTGGATTTAACCATTTTTCATCTTATCAAACTCCCCATTACCAGTGTGACTGGCTTTAAGAGAGGCTGGGGGGGGGGGGGGGGAAGGGCTGTCAGTGTGGTCCATAACTACAGCAAAAATATAATTTCTCTATAGGAATTTTGTTGTTATGTCATGCATTAAACATTTGGATTATTGTATGTGCATGAAAGGGTATTCAATTCTCTTAAAAAGGTCTTAAGGCCACATATTGTGCTGTAAGTATTTCACCTTAAAATAGCGGCTTTAAACTCATTCTGATGATACATTGATGTGTAATAGAGAGAATGTTGCTGCTATCGTTATGAAAGACTGGGCACGATCTCCTCTGTGGACTGAAGGATCAAAACCGCCAGAAAAAGGCCCGGAAAGTTCAGGAGTAATGTCAAAATGTAGATCAGCTAAAAAAAGAACCAGCGTTTATCTACGATTTTAGTGAAGAAACTTTAAAAGTTGAACCATTTGTTTCCAGCGACAGCCCTTCTGGTTTTCAGGGATCATGAGGACTACACTCTGGTCAAGCAACTGATATAAACTGTGATTTCTGTGCATGAGAACCGCTCAACTGCTTGGAGCTGGAGCCCAACAGAATGAATCACCACATGTGGCTGCAGAGGCCAGTGCTGCTCATTAAAAGTTAAACAGAGTTGTTATAAAAAAACATTAAATATGATTTGAAAAAGTGTGAAGATACTCTGAGTAACTGTTGGGCTAACTGCTAACATTCTTGTTGACTTCCTGATGTTAAACTTTAAGTAAATCTTGAATCCGGTTCCCTTGTGACTTTGCTAATTTATATGTATGCTAACAAGCGTCACTCAGGGGAAGGAAATGTCGGTCATCCATTTCCGTCCAGACTGAAATACCTCAACAACTATTGGATCGAGTGTTGTAAACTCCTTTTCAGACATTCATGGTTCCCAGAGGACGAATCCTATTAACTTTATTATTGATCCTCAGCCTTTTCCTCTTGTGAGACCAGGAGAAATCTGTGGTTTTGAATAAAATGTCTCAACAACTATTTGTTCTGACCTTTCGGACCCATGTTAACGTCCCAGGAGAAAAGGTTTGTCCAATATTGACCCGGTCGCTGGAAAACTTTTCCCATCTTCATTTGACCTATGGATTGTTTTGTTGAGCGTCTCCATTAAATGTGCTGTTTGTTGGTATTTTAATGAGAGACGTTTACAAATCAACTGAAATTATCAACAGGATGTGAAGAAATGGCTGTTGCTGCTTCGAATCAAAGACGTTTCTGTTTTGTGTTGCAGAAATAGGCCTATCTACTGAAGTTAGCATGCTAACCAGCTAGCCCAGGGCCATCCCATCTTGTAATACCACTGTGGTACCTGAAGAGGTGACAGCGAGTCAGTCTTGTGACCATTCTGCACTTAGTCCAACCTGAGAGGATGAAAAAGAAAAGAGAAATAAAACAGTAAAACAAGACTAACACTGGTGTAGCTTTTCACCAGTGGACACAACTCTGGAGCTTCTGGTGAGTAAAGGAATGAAGATTGATGCTTAACTCACATTGTTTCCTCTGGATTCGTACATTAACAGTTGATAATGTTAACACTGACTTTGTAGCGAGTGCAAATATTTACATGTAGCACCTTTAAAGTTCAGAAAAGTTAAAGGTGAAGAAAACAATGTTGACTGTTCTAAAGAAACAGGAATAAATGTTGTCTCATGGTTGTGTGGAGCTTAATATTCTAATTTCAGGTAAAGTTAAACAAAGGTTGTTTTAGAAATCTGAACAAACAACAATTCCTTTCTTTTTTTATGTTGAGGAGAACATAGAACAATAATATAAAATATTACATATTTAACCTATTACTGAAGCTCATGCATGTTTTATAATAACATTAAAATGCAACGGACTCGTGCAAAGAGCAAAACTCCACCCAAATAACACATTATAATTGAAAATCTGTTGACATAAAATCCTGTGTTAAAAAGTGGCAAATGGAATGTGTTGTGCGTGCGTGTGTGTGATGTTCTCTTGCTGCGACTTATGAGCCCCTCACAGAAAATCACAATGTATCTGCTCATTAAATTGACGACTTGGATATTTTCAGTCTGTAACATGTGATGAATGAATTATTTATGGTCCAGTGCGGCTGCAGAGTGAAGTAAAGGACGTTTCTCTGTGGAACAACCGTCACAGTGTTCAGAGCACAGAGCTGCTTTTGTAAAGACCAAATCAGATGAACACAAACATTCTATAACTACGTCTTCAAACCACTGAAGACAAAATTACATCAAACGTTTTGTACTGGACTTATATACGTGCTATACACAATGTAAGCATTTAATCTTAATTTTATATATGTCATTTTGTAGCTATATCAATGCCACTTAAAGCCATAAATATCATTAAAGTGATCCATCTATAGTTATTATTGTTATTCTTATAGAGCCTCTAAACATACAGCTATATCCATCAACACATTATTTCTCAGCATGAAGATGTGAATATCAAATTAAAAGAAACCAGATTAAAAAAAAAAAAGATACAGTTCATACATAAAACTTTAATATCGTCCTTTCAGATTTTATGTCTATTCCATTTTTTTGCAAAAAGAAAACAAAAAGGCCAAAGTAAAGATATTAAATTTACGGAAACAAACAGAAGAAATGCTGCACCTCTGCTCGAGGTCCATTTAAACAAACACGTACATTGCGATGAACTGCTGCTGCAAGTGAGTGATTTGCGGTGTCATCCTGTGTTTATAGAGCAATGTGGAATCTGCCTTTTGAGGCCTGACAACAGAGGAAATGGAAAAACATTTACAGTCGGCGAAACGATGACATTTTTCTCGATGGCAACGTGTTCAATCTTTCATGAAAACTCACAATTGCCTGGGAGCTTCACGTGAAAACTCTTTTGCAGTTTGTGATTCAGTTATTGCCGCCATGGAGCGACCTGGCTCCGATAGCTTGCTTTAAAACCCAGGTATTATCTCAGGCGCTGCATCATTGACTGGCAACTTATTTTCCAGTTCAGTGGAAATAATGAGAGACAGGTTGACAAATACTTGATGCAACCTGTTCTTTTTTTTAAATAGCATGTCCCCCTCTCTACATTGGCAGCTGCCACATTATCAGATTTCAGAAAAAATGGAGACACACACACACACTAGTCAGAAACGACTCACTGTTTTGTACCGATTCAAATGTTTTAGAGAAAAGAAAGAGGCTGTTTTTAAAAAAGACTCAGCTCCTTTTTTTTTTCCTTTTTCCATTTCGAAGTGAATCAAACTCGCCCAGAGACTGGTTATACACAGAGAGAAGTGTTTTCTCTCTTTGACAGGAGGGATTGCTTTGGCCTGCTGTGCAACAAACATATCTGCAAGACTGAATGCTAGCACTCAAGAAACTGAGTTTTTTTTTATATTGACAACTCAGTATGCTGCTCAGGGGAGTGGGCCGGCGACTCAGGAGCGAAGCAGCAGCTACAGAGAGAAGCACGACACGATCTCCCAGTTAAAAACTGTCAAAGGCCCGGGAAGGGTTTCATTAACTGCAGGGTCCGAGGGAATCCCGCTCTCACATGTCTTCCAGTCTCTTCTCTGTTCACGCTGGACACAGACGCCTTCGTGAGGAGACGCCACATGAGTCATCTCCACAGCCCACAGTATACGATGCCTTTTATTCGATGCAGGGCCACGTTGGTTTGCTGAAAGAAACACTGCAATCATACGCTGATGATAAAATATTCACAGACTTCAAAATGATTAATTTCTGTGTTTGTCACAACACATTCATGTTCACCTTGTATAATTTCCACTGTAAATGCCACTTGCATTATATTTCCTCACCTCCCTACACTGGCATCTCAGTCTGGGCTCTGCAGCAACACGGTATCATGATGTTTCTCGACACTGACGTCCAGAATCACAGTCACAGCAGATAATTCCTGCTATTGGCTCAAAACCGAGTGTGTTTTTCTTTTCTTACTTCTTACCGCCGCAGGAAAATTGTAGCCGGTGCCAGGTACAGTGTGTCAGCCACAGAAAAATATGGATGAATGTTTATTCCAGATACGTGGCTGTATTTTATGCTATTCATGGGTTACATGTGTCACAATAACTGCGAAGCTAAATTGTTTCATGACCCTCCCACATGTGTTATTATGTGATATCAATGTGTTTGTTTGTTTCTGAGCTGATTAAATATTTTATCGTTATAAATATCCAATATAAGCTGCATTCAACGGCTTTAGTTTGAGTTGGCAAATATCCTCGAAATGCAACACATCCAAACTTGTGATAAAAGCAGAGCAGTGTACTCTGATACTCTGGGCTGAGGCAGTGAGTGAGACGGGGCTTTGAAAACGACCATTTAATAAATCCAGGGTGGGGATTGTGAGGCTGCAGTAATTCACAGTAGAGCTACGCACCATGAATATTCAGAATCTTCTTATCTTAAATTTAAAAGTCGAGAGGGATTTTTTTTTCCCTGCCTCGGTGTCAGCAGGAAGTGTGAGGTGAGGCAGTGATCTCTGCAGGTGCTGCGTGGCCTCTTTCCAGCTTGTACATCAACATTAACTTTTATGAGGTCGGTCACACACACGCGCACACACACACACACACACACACACACACAGACACGCACGCACACACAGCCGTCAATGTTTTAGTCAAGATTGTATTGAGGCCAAAGGATACTCATGCTGCTGGGGTAAAGTGTATAATCTACCCCAGATGCATCATGGGATGGAAAGAGCAGTGGTTTGTAAGTATCTCCAGATCAAGTAAAGTGAGCGACACACTCCAGTCAATGATGACGATGCAGAGCAAACGGTGATTAATCCTATGTACTGTGGCATCTGGCCATCTGTGCTGCGGGGGATTTACAGTGTTTGAGGGCAGAGGGGAGGGGGGATCAAATATTCATGATACGGCACAATTAAGACGACTCAATAACTCAAGCTAGACTGTACAAACACACCAGTATGTCCGTCACGTCCCACAACCTGCAGGATAATCCCAGCAGTGTTTAGACGGGAGTAGTTCTTTTCAAGGGAAGCTGTGCACCTGCTGACTCAGACATATAAATATATGAGAAGTGATCCTACTAATTATTTTAGACATGTAAGTTTTGATGATTACAGTTTAAATTGAGGTTTTAACTTGCCCTGATACATCTTTTTATCAGGTTGATTTTAACTTCTGAGAACTTGATAATTAGTTTCTTTTTGTAAGAAATACAGATCATTTCACTGAAGGTAAATTGCATTTCTTTATTGACACCTGCACCACGTTAAATATTTGGAACGTTTAAAAAGTTGCTCAAACATTAACCAATGGAACAAATTGTAAAGTCCTGAAAAAGACAGAAACCTTACTGAGCACAACAGACTTCCATAACCCTGCTGCTGTTATTATTGATGTCATTAGTACAATATAATTTTAAGTATCACTATTATCAGTGTCATCATAACATCCGGTCTAACTGAGCTTAAATACAATTCACACATCAGCTCTCTCTCCTCTCTCCTCTCTGATCCGACAGTGGAGACAGGATAAGGACGCCCACCCTGAGCTGTTGGGTTAATTCGCTACAATATTAAAAGGTCATGAGCTTAACACCTAAAAATGTCTGATACAAAAGATAGTTTAAAACTGTACGAACTTACCATCCATTAACTTCTGTGACCTCGGCCATTTCTGATAATGACGACGATCACGTCACACTTGGTGAAGTTTATATTCCATTTGAAGGCAGCAATCATCCATCAGTCCCTTCTCAACGTAACCGATTGTGACTTTTATAACGTTAGCTGAAGTTAGCATTTGTAATGCTAGCTTATGTTTCTATTAGCATGTTAGAATACTACTATGGTAGCTGTTGTAATGTTGGCTAACGATAGCTTTTGTAACCCTAGCTAACATTACGATTAGGTTACTAACATAATCTTACTATTGTAGCTGTTAGCTAATGTTCCAAAGATCCTTCCTTATGTATTTAAAACATGAACGTGTGATGTGCAGGACTTTTATATAGCATATGCTGGATTTAGTGGATTGTAAACAGTATTAGTGTCAGCTATTATAACGTTAATGTTACAAATGCACAGATAAGCTGCGGCTCAGGCCTGATGGACCAAAGATCCCCTGCTCAAGGAGATTAAGATGTTTTTGAAGGTACAACTGAGAGATTCAGACTGTTATTTACCGTCTGTTAGCTTTAGCAGATTGTAAATAGTAAACAGATACAGACGATATCGGAAAACTTCGAAACTGAAGATAAATCGATTCATGCAACAAAGGGAACGCAACGTTCCGGCGTTACAGCTCTGAATTCTCAAAGACTATGTTCTGTGGGATTAAAATATGAATTCGTCATGTCCTTAACAGTGTAACTGAGGGATTCTGCATAGGGCTGAATCTTGATGTGAGCAGCCAGATATCATACGATTGTTTGTTGACCAACAGATAATCAAAATAGTAGAGATTGATGTTTTCTTCCCCAACAAACCAGCTTTGGCCGAGCGTACAGACACCAGCTTATATGATACTTATAAAACACTGTAGTTAACAGCAAACATTCTTAGTGAAGCTAACTCATGAAATACATGATGATAAAATCTAAAGTCTAAAAGAGGACTCCGATGTCTCGGGGCTCAAACCCTCCTGCAGTGATGATGACAAACCCCTTTGAAAGTTTATTAACTCAGATATGAGTTTATATGGTAACATGAAGACTTTTATTACAAATAACAGTGATTCGATAAAAGGGACTCGTTAAAACCATTATTCAAAATAATCAACATCCAATACATTTCATATGGAATACTAGCATGGTCTTAACCGCTTAGACAAGCAACCAATATAACTCCAGACTGTCACCAATGTGCCACAATAATCATCATGACTCTGAATAGTAGTTTTAGTTAATCACCAAAGTTGTTTCAAATAAGTCACAAACAAACATGGCCTGGTGATCTGTAAGAGGTATGTATTTTGAGACCAGAACCAAAACAAAAAAAAGCCTTTTGGAAAAAAAAAAACTGGTTCCATTCAAAAGGAAATCTATGAATATCTGTAAAATGGCCACCTCAAAAACACAGGTTAACTTTGACATGCAGCACAATCATACTCTCTGCACATCGTCAAACACGCGAGTGTGTGAAAACTATGACTACACACTGGCTCTAAAGATCAAAAGGTATCCTATTTTCTCCAAATATACACACATTGATTCTGTTCTATAATACTGTTATATTGTTCACACCCTCTCTCTTTCAAAAAGTAGGTAATTTGATTGCA
This sequence comes from Verasper variegatus, assembly GCA_026259375.1. Lineage (NCBI taxonomy): Eukaryota > Metazoa > Chordata > Actinopteri > Pleuronectiformes > Pleuronectidae > Verasper > Verasper variegatus. The sequence goes on along the minus strand of CM048046.1, from coordinate 15,274,737 downwards.
AACATTGTTCTTTTTAATGTACTCCGACAAAAAAATCAACAGCAGTTATGGCATCTAAATGAACCCGACGACATTATAAACTATGCCATACTGAGCCTCATTCAAATAAATGTCACATATTCAGTTTTACATGTTTCAAATGTGTCTTTTATACATTGATTTCATAAAGGAAGAGAATAAATATATTTCTGACCCATTTTCATTATACCTTAACATTTAAACAAGATCATATGGTGCAGTATTTTTATAAGTTTTAAAACAAGCGGATAACAATTTCAGTACAAACAATGAAAGAAAACAAAAATGTTTAGCAGACCTCAAAACAAAGCACCACAAAACATAAAAGTAATAACAGTGTTTGTGCTTTAAGTCTTTTCACTGCGATGGCTATTTCTCTATAGGTTTGCAGTTACATACTGTTAGTCCCTTGATCGGGGGGCAAAATATAACACAATCCAAACAAGACTTGCAAACATGTTAACCTGTTGGACGAATACTGCATTTTTATTAGATGCAACTGGCTTATTAAAAATACCTGCGAGAGCCATAGGTTGAGAGATTAGTTTCAGTGGATGTAATACCGAATTTGATTGGCAAATGAACATTCAATCATCAGGAGTGTATCAAACAAGCGAGCAGTATTTCATCGAGCGCATCTGGAGGTGTCCTTCTGAATGAGGTTCATTTCATGTCTATGGTTCTATTAAGGCATTACAGTACAGTGTCTCTTTACACCATGGATTGAAGATACTCGAAGATGACCACTGACGGTGTCGTCAGAAAGTAAACCCTCACAATAACACTGTTTTTTCGATTAGATTTAACACGAGTGCACACATAGCCACAGTTTCTTCTATTAAACGACCTCATGGTTTAATTTGTTCTGAACTCCTGTGGACGCTCACTGGCTCTGCGGACCGCTCGTCTGTTGGCGTTGAAGTCATTTTGGAGCAGGTGTTAGCACCTTGGGCCACGTTAGTAGTGATGAGCATGTTCATGATCTCTATTTGTGTCCTGCTGCCCATAATTAACACGAGAAGGACTTGGACAGGCGTCGGAGTGGGTTTCACTTTTGTGTAGATCATGATTTTAATTACATATGTTGGTGAATTTACCAGAAATCTTACTTTACTTGGAATGCGGGCTTTGGCTCTCTGGATTTCAGTTACTTGTTGAATGGTAAAATGAAGGATATATATTTACCGTACCACAGATTGTAATATATTTAAGTAGTGAATTATCTGCAAAGTATGAGAGAGGAATAAAATACTGTGCGGCAGAATGCTACTTTCAGTTATCTAAGTATCATGCCAAAAGTTGAAGCCAAAAACCTAAAGCGACGCACAATGTGTAACTGTGGGTTTTCAGCTGGAAGATGACCAGTAGCTACACAGCAAAGCGATGCCTACCGGAGGTGGCTCGTTCCAGGGAACTATGTCTCTGAGAAAATAAAAAGTTTGAATTCGGTGAACTCAGGCTCTACTTTTTCTTCTCAACTGCAACGGTTAGTTCTGACATTCACGAATGTGGACTCACTGAAACACAAGTATGGAGAATATACTGCAGTATTTATATTTTCAAGAAAAAATGTAAACATAGGGCAGCGATGTTCCTCCCTTTACACTGTACAGAGTCGTGAAACCGTGTTACCGTTCTTGGTCGAATGAGAAAAGCTGGTCCCACTTTAAAACAAAAGCCTACACTATATTAAAATATAAAGATACAATACAGGATACTTTGCTACTTGAACAGCTGCCTGATCGATCGTTAGGCAGGCATAGTAACTGAAGGACCCATTTCAGAATACAACAAAGCACACCTTCAACACTGTTCATCCATCTATTGAGTAATCATGACAATACAGGTCCTCACAAAGCGCTGCCTTTTTTATTTTTTTTCTTTCGTTTTTTTTTCTGTATTTTTAAGCACACTCCATAATCTGAATTTTTATTGTTAGGAATCTAAATGTCTTTCCTTTATTCAACAACCCATAATACATTCAATACAACATTGGTATGGTAATTCTGTGTACTGGCACAATTGCTTCTTTTTAGCCATGTACAAAAAACGGAAATGTCAATTTTTGCGCCATCGCCTCCCAGAGAAAGAGGCATGAAAGTATCTCATTTGGGAGGTTTGGGGGATTTTTTGATGTGATTGGAGGTGGAGTGGGGGTTGGAAGGTGGGGGTGAGCACTGATTCACAAGGTGGTCGATCAATCAGAAGAGAAAATAAGAAACAGGAGAGAAAACTATATAATAATAATGATAATAATAAAAAAAAACATCATAGTATTTACATAACAGAAAATTCACCCAAAAAAAATTCCCCACACAAAGAAACGCTGATTATTTCCCCCCTCACTGCTTTTCAAGAAACTGTACCAGATTGGACTCCAGCCATCAGCAATGTCAAAAAGGATTGATAAATGCTCTCGACAGTCATTGTGTCCGCGCTGGCCTAGTACACGCTGATGAAGGAGGAGAGCGCCAGGACCAGGTATCGGCAGGCCAGCGGGATGTGTGCACTTCCTGTCCCGTAGGGTGCGGTGTTGGGCGCTGTGGGCAGGAAACAAAAGCAGCTCTGATTAGTTGTGATTGCATTTTTCCCTGCGACACGTTTGCAAACCTGCATGGTGCTTCTGAACGAGACGGTAAAAACTGCAATTACTACACAACTGTGGCTGATTTGAGCCGCTCCCACAGCTGTAGCACGTTTGACAGAGATACTTAACAACACTGCTGCCCACTACTGTATAATCTATACTGAGGCGGGAAAAGTACTCAGAGCCTCACTTAAAATAAACGGAACAATACAATCATGTTAGAGTCCTGCATTTAAAATCCTTCACATACAAATATGAAATAAAATAAATACTTGATGTATCTATATATAAATGAATGTACGGAATCTGAAAAACACTTATATATGACATTTTAAGACGTTTAATACTGTTGCATCAATGCAAACGTAGCCTAAAACTGCTGTTGCAGCCAGTTGAGGTAGATCATTATAACTACTCAATACACAGTGAGGTACTTGAGGTCAGAGGTTCCCAACCTACGGTTCTGTCTCCCTGAAATGAGTCACAAGATAAATCACGAGACAGAGATTTGGATTTAGATTTAGATATAGATGAAGAATAAATACCACAGCAGTGAATTTGATTAAGATTTAAACATTAAAACAATGGAGAAACAATGGATTTGCTTTCTTTAAAAGGCTTGTTAGTTAGTTAGCCAGCTGCTGGTGGTAGTTTGTAGCTTTATAGCAAGAAGGCAGACAAGTGGTGTCAACTTTTCAACAAGAAAACTAATAAGCTACATTTATTTTGAAGTAAACCGTTCCTCTAATGGGGCAGGTCTGCTAGATAAACCTGCATTCTCATTTTTTAGAGGTAATCTCTATTCTTTGTGGTTTTAGTGATATATTCACCTCTTGGGGCTGAAAGAATCATTTTATAGAAACCATGAGCAAAGTTTAAAGAGGAGACGTTTCGGTGGGGAAACTGCTGACGACTCAAAGTCAGGACTTTATTGAAAAGGGTCATGAGTCAAGAAGGTCGTGAACCACCAGTTTAATCTTAATAATGAAGTGTCTTTTATGAGCTTATCATAATGTTCTTTTAATGTAGAATTTTAAAGTCTACTGACACAGGTTTTTCACTTCTGTTGCCTCCATCAGATCTTTTCTCAGAATTGATTTGAAAAGTGTAAAATCTGGACTTGACTGACGGCTCGCTCACTCTCCAAAACAATTTACCCTTTAATTATTTTTCCATTATTATTCTTATTGTTCCATAGATTTGCGACATTGTGTAATTTGAACCATAAATCCACAGGGACTCTGGGTCTAATCAGGTTGAGGTACTAGCAAACACCTGAGTGGGTGTGCAGGGCGTATAACTATGGTAGGAAACTACAACTGTTGCATAAAGTGGTAGTACAATTATTTATAATTTCATGAAATGGAAATACTTAAATAAAGTCCATGATATTGACTTTTCCTCCATCTTATCTTTTTGTAGTTTGATATCAAAAATACTCAAGGGGCTTTCGTCACATCGTTTATGGAGGGTGGCTGTGTTCTGTGCTGTTTGTGTTTCTCTGACCAGCAGACAGCCCCAGCAATATAAGCAAGGCTCTCTGGAGAGCTGCGTTGGGCAAGGAAGGGGGGGGGGGGGGGGGGGGGGGGAGGGAGGAGAGAGGGCAGCCTCTCATTCGGCGGGGGGTCACTTTCACTCCTCAAAACGGACACTCTTTTTAGCTTGTAGCTCAATAAAGCACAGCAAACATGCTCTCCATCAACACACACACATACCTGCATGTACAGGTCACATACATGCCTACACACACACACACACACACACACACACACACACACACACACACACACACACACACACACACACACACACACACACAGCACAGCAAGCAAACGGGCTCTGCTCCACCAGGGGAAATCATGCTGGTGCACAGCCCATATCAGCAGGGTGCCTCTATTTACACGGCCATGTAATTAGTTCACAATGTAACTCCTCTGATGTGGACCTCACGTTGCAGAAACATGCCGAGCAAAGCAACAACATAACTGCACAGCCGTTCTGCACTCAGACAAAAATCATGTACATTCTTTGTGTACATTTCAGGTTGGAAACGATTCGCAGATTTGTTAGAGGAGGATCCGATCAGTGCCATCGTTATTGTGGGCCGTGTATTTATTCAATAAGAGCCCTTCGCTGGTTATCATTAGCGTGGCACATGGCTGTCGGTGTGTTAAAATAAATACAATGATGCACGGACTGATCCTTTTTCCTTTTTTTGCCAACATGATAGCTTGTTGGGGCCAATTTTCACAGGAGATGCCCGAGAGAGAGCAGAAAAAAACAGACATATCCCATTATCACCTGACACAACACAGCTTTTACCTGATATTTCCAAGCATTATTTGTCAGGACTGAAGTTGTTTACTTATTAGAATGAAAACTGTAGCTCCACCGACAGAATAAAAAGCAGTGGGGGGAAAAAAGGAAAGGTGGTGAATAGAGGAGCACAAATGGGTGCAAATTCTGATGATGTGTGTGTTAGATGCATGGTTGGCCTGTGTGAACTGCAGCCCCCTCCCCTCATTTCTCCTTGCCTTTCTATCTTTGTCTCCCCTTTCTGCCTCATTCTCTCTCTCTTTGTATCCCCCCGCTCTCTTTCTCTCTCGCTCTCGCTCTCTCTCTCTTCTCCAATCCAAAGTACAGGATAATGACACAGTTTTCCAGGGCTGTGAGAGCGAGCCGAGAAATGTAACCATGGCAACAGCTCCTGGCCTGCTCCGCCGGCCCCACTGTTGCCGAAGCCTGAGTGAGCTGCATTGTACTAGCCACGCTAGCAAAAATCATTTGACGTTTGTGTGCGTATGTGTGTGCTTTTGTGTGTGTGTGAGGTGGTGGCAGATGGGGAATAGGCAGATGTCACAATTTCCCCATCTTCAGTTTCTCATCTGGTCATTGTCAGTGTAGATTCTGGCTCAGTAAGTGCTGTAATAACCATATAAATATCTTGCACACAACTGCTTTCCATGCAGCAGTTAAGTGAGATCACAAGGTAATCACTGGATCTCTGATATGAATAACGTGAATACCTCAGTACTGCAGGAGAGGGCAGCAGGATTCTGGAAGTAATAAGATAATCTGGATTGTTTTGCTTAGAAATTGGATCACGATTCTCTTTCATATTTAGTTTTTCAATATATATGTTTATTGCATTCAATGACCTGCAAAAGGAGACATGACAAAATAATGATTGTGCCTGATCTGTTATTGAAAAAACAAACTTTCCTCAGCTTTTCTCTCACTCACTGTTTTTCTGCTGCTCTGCCTCACGTGGGGTATCGCTGGGTTGCCATTGGTAGTGTGAGAAAGTAGGAGCGCTTGTTTTGATGTAGCAGAGTCGTTAACAATTAGAAATGAGATTTGCGATATTGGTGGGAGTCGAGATCGAGATCATAATTTAAATACAACTAGTGCAGTGCCCAATCTGAACCTGCCTGTTTGGAATGGGCTGTTTGCTTGATCTGTGGTTTTGCTGGTTGCAGCTTTCGTTCTGAAACTGTAAAAATTCAGAACCCCCGAACCGGAGAATCGTTTGTTGTTGCCATTGTCATTAACACGTCAGCACTGTTGTAGTGATCGACATTGACACTTGTGTTGATGATTCCCTGCCACTGCTGCTACAGAGCACTGGTCACCCATCTATGTTAAATTTGACCTGTTCCAATAGCACCACATTTGACACATATACACATGCTAAGCCGATACGGTCGACGATTCTCGAGATATGCGTTCCACATACAGGGACAGAGATTTCGAAACAATTAGCAGAGAGATTAATCATGTAGCTAAACTTAAGGAAGGGAAGTGTGAAGACAAGTTTGGGAGCAGTCAGTGTTACTGGGTTCCTGCCTCCTAGAATCTGGACTCGTTTAATGTCTCCCCATGTAACTGCAGAAAACAGGGGTCTCCATTGTTTTGACTGCGTGGGTTGTAACTTTGCCATTTTAATTAACTCCCCAAACAGGAACAGCCCGCAACACCATTATTCTGCTTATTAACATGAAGGGAGTAGAATGGGGAAAGAGACAGAGACGGAGAGAACGCCAGCACAAAAAGAAAGATACAGGAGAGAAGAGGGGGTAATCAAAGGAAAAGAGATGGGGGGGAAAAGACAGTGATTGAAAGGGGTGCGAGTGTGAGGCTGCAGCAGCCATGGACAAGAGAGAGAGATGGTGGCGGTGGTGGTGGTGGTGGTGGGGTTAAATGAGCTCTTCCTCTTTGGGGTTTGAATTTAATTGCGATGCACATCAGCGGCGAGCTACAATGAAGCAACGGAATCCCAGACAATATATCATAGACAAACCAACAGTGTCAAGATGCGGAAACGGTGGGAAGACAAGCAGCGCTCCAAAGGGAGACGAGCAGAGGAGATAAGTGGAGATGAAAGCGATACACTTCAATTACTGTTTTACAACAGAATTGAAAAGGAAAAAAACTAAAAACCTCCCCAGCACCCATCAGAGTTATATGAAAATAACAATCCCTGGTTCTCTCTCCTGATTCTGGATTGGAGCCATCAGCTTTAAATAGTGTGCTGGGAGTACGAGCCAATCTCTCTCTTTCTCTCGTGCTTCCTCCCTCCTCCTTTATCCCTCCCAAATCTCCATCGACAGCACTTTTGTCACCCACATATCATATGCACAACAAATGCTAAGGCCCTGAACCTCAGTCACTGTTGACACAGATAATGAATCATTGTGAAATATGCAACAGAGACACTGGATGCAGGGTTTCTGTTGAGCAGCATCCAGAGTATTTTGCACTGCCCTGTAATTCACTGGAAAATCATCATTCATCAAGGAATAGCTAGAGTATCTTTCCTCCTCGTCTTTCATCGATTTAACCATAGCACACATTGAGGTTTGTGAAAACATCCATTCAGAAGTCCTACTCGCTTGCCTTCTGTTTCATACATGTTCTGAAATACACATGTGAAAATGCTAGAGGCCAGATGAGTAGAAAAATAAATGTTATTATATCTCCAATTCATTCATTTGTCGTTTATTGGATGATTCATTCCCCAAAATGGTTGTGTCCTCCGCGCAGGTTGTCACAAGTGGAGCAGAGACGGCAGCCAGCCAGGCAGCATCCAAATCCTCCTGAGGACATGGCTTCAGAGATGGGCTCCTCTGAGCAACAAGGTGGGGGGAGGGGTTCAGTGTCCTTGACCATCAATCAGTGGCCTCTGGTCCTCGCCCCACCAGGTCCCTTGAGAGAGCCCACATGAGACACTCCAGAGCCAAACTGATCCTGCACACACCACGCTGTAAGTCGAGCTAAATCCCTCTACATGCAAGGTTCACAGAAGCCACCGGGGGTGTCTTTAACACACTAAAGCAAAGCAAAATACAGGGTTTGCTGTAGTTCGGTAAAGAGTATAAATGGAATATCATTCGACGCTCATAACATCTGATGAGCGGTTGCTGAGCCTTCGCAGAATGAGCTGTGCTTCATCATGTTCTAAAGTGCTTACATACTGGGAGTGGGCAAGCACTTTGTGGAATGTAATCGAGACATTTTCCATGCTTTACCTCACTTCAGTCCACTGACTGAATGAAATACATCCGTCCCCTCCAACATTCATCTTGCACCCTCTTGCCTGTGGTGGGCACGCCATATTGAGTTGGTGCACAATTGACTCGTCATCCCATCAGCTCATTCATCCATTTCTCTCTTCATCTCTCCTGCTCATGTACAAGTGAAGTGTTCATCACGACCAGATATGATGTTCAAAAGCTCATCACCTTTTGTCTCCCGCTGTGATCATCACACACCGCTGCTCCGCCGAGCCCACGTTCACGTGAACCTTCAAGCTCATTAGCTCCACCAATCATTTGCATTAGTACTACTAATGAAAAGGCTCCATTAATAGGATGGCCTTCAGAGATCGTTTTACCCTCCTCCGCCTCCCAGTACTGCCGTATCCTCACTCCTTTTCCACTTCACTCATTCCCTCCCTCTCTCCACATCCTGGTACCTGCCGGTTATCAACACCCAGCAGAATGCTCTTTAGGGCTGCAGCCCGGGGCTCTAATAGCGCCTCTCAGCATCAGTATCTGACTGGAGACTGAATGAGCGAGGGAGATGGGTTACCTGATAGCTTACTGAGTGAGCTGGGGGCTCCTGATTTCAGGCAGGCTTTTACCTTCAGCTTGACTTAATCAACGCCTCCGTGAGGTATCTGGCCACATAAGAGAGCCCTCAGCACAGTGCGAGCTGGAAAAAAGGAATCCGGACAGACGAGACATTTCCGGCATTTTTATTGAGATACGTATCCTCTTCATTATTGATCGACTTCCCTCTCTGAGAGTCTCACTTTTTCTCTCACTCTTAAATAGAAAGTATATGTGTACGCCTTTTATTATAGACCTGAAGAGTCAAGTTATGGGTCTGGCATTTAAGGGAATCCAAAATTCAGAGTGACCTACAGGAATGTTTATTGAACCTCTCAATTCAAGGATGTGCTTTATACAGGAAGGCAGTGAGCATGGAAATGATGTAGTCTATATGCAAGCATGATGGATAAATCTCCATTCCAAAAAAAAGTTTCATGAATTTTGCCTTGTAGGTTTATTTCCCACCAAAATTCTAGAGGGTAAATCCACATCAGCATGTTCTGGGACCCCCCAAAATATTTGGATTGATTCTTTAAGCCGGTATTTTTAATCACAGGCCTAATTATTCCATGACTTTGGCTGCTCCTGTTCAATGTGTTTAATGATAGAGGCTTAATAAAATGCACAGGGACACAAACAAATGGCGTCAGCATGTTGCAAGTTCATGCAGCCTCCCTTTTCCTTTCTCTCCCTCTCGCTTCCTTTCACTGTGTCTAAAATAATCTCCTTCACATATTTGGGTCCCTCACACCCTTTAATAATCAGCCCCCCCCACCCCCACCCCCGTATCCCCCTCACTTTTTAATTCTTATCAGGGTGTTATTTCTGTGCAAGTCCTCCCCCAGGCCCAGAATTCACTGAGTCAGCCACTGCTTAGCTCCGCGCCCTGTGATGACAGTGACAATTCGACCAGTTATGAGGAATGTCTCACGACAAAATGACGCCTCTTGCATCTGCTCCATCAATACAACCAGATAACATCGGATCTTCTACCAAGAGGCAACCTTCTCTTACTGCCCTCTACATTCCTCCCTCTTTCTTCGCCTGGAGCATCCTAAAATAGCAATATCCCACTGTTATGTATTTGGGATTATGATAAGACAGCTCTCTTTTTTTATCAATTTCCATTATAGTGCAGATAACACAGCAGGGCTGAATGTTGAGGGTTAAGTGCATTTTCTTCTCGATGGATATGAGATAACTTTATCACTGCAGACTGCCTGGTTATCACAGTTCACCTGGGGCTAGTCGAACCTGACTGGAATTTGCTTGCACCTCGCATCCCTGAACAAGCACGCAGACTGCAGTCAGAATTTGTTCAGATGGTCATACTGTATGCGGACCGATCCATATTTTTCGTTCATATTTACCTACCCTGAGCTGTTAATTGATTTCTCTCAGATCAATTCAGGGGTTTACAGAAATTGTTGGACCAAAAAGGGCCAAATCGATTGCCAAGTGATTAGCATGTGCAGTGGATTATTTCTAGCCGGGTGCCGTAAAGACTCAAGGCTTCGTGGAGGAGAGGCACAATTCAATTGAGGCACACGCCATATGTTTACGTTAATTATTTCTAGCTTAAAGTCTGCTTTAGATAATGTACGCCCATAGGCTGTGAGTGTCACACATGAAATATTCCTTTATTATGCCAAGACAGAACCTGAGGCAGTGAATGCTCTCTAGTCTCTACTCCCCACCTTGTTGCTGACTGCCTACGGGAGGTTCAGATAAAAGCTATAGTCTCCTGAAGTCAGCACCATTGATTCAGAAGGGTATTTTATACAGCACTTTGAGGCAGTGCAGACACGCAATGCCAAACTCAGTCTGGTCTTTGTGCAAGTGTGTGTCTGTGTGTGGGAATGTGCGAATACCTACCTTTCTAATTCACACACTGGGGAATCTGTTAGGCGGCTTTAACAGTTCAAGGTCTCAGAGCTGGATATACACATGCACACCCTCCCACCATCTCCAACCATATTGTCTATTCTAGCTTCATTGACAATGAAACAAACAAGATAGTACGCTGACTTATAAAACCCTCCTGACACAAGTAGCTTTGAGACGTTTCATTCTGGAAATGAAAGGATTCCCTTTTGTAATAAAAATTGCCTTGCCCTGCCTTTCTTAATTGTCAAAAAAAAATCAGTTGCAGTTAATCTGGGGAGTGTCTTTAAGGCCGAAATATATTTGATGTGTGTCACATTAATGCTTTTTGTATGATGTTTCTGTGGGTTTGCTGCAGACAGGAAGCTCAGAACATGAAGAATACAGCTAACTTACGTACTGAGATACGGATGAGTAGGCCTTCTTTTTACAGTCTACATTCAACACAGATAGTTACAATTTACAGTGTGTATGATACGGCAGTGGTTCTGTATGTTAACATTCTCCGATAACGTGAAAAGCATTTATTTCCTCTTCTTGTTCTTCTTGTTCTTAACTTTAATGAGATAACAGTTGCGATACCACAATGTAAAATACTGTCTTCGTATAGAGCGGCTTGGGCCGCATTTTTCTGTCCGTACCCATCCGAGCTTGGGAGAAAATGAATCAAGCTCGACAGCTATACTGTTCTTTGTGTCTGTGCCTGACTCGAACCCACTGCTGTTAAACTAAGCTGCTAATTTACCCCATTTACAAAGACCCGTGACCAAACCCGGCCCACTCTTATATTGGGTTGGGAATTCACACTCTATATTAGTAGTTAAAGTCCTGAATTCAAAATATTTCTAAATTAAAAGGAGGTAATTTCAGAAACAATATCTTAAAAGTATCAAAAGAGACTTATGTAGCTTTATATTATATATTATTGGATTTAAATTGATTACCACTGGTGCATTAACATGTGTTTTGACGTGGACCCGATTTTAACCAGTCTTCTTATTATTTATTTTACAACAATATATTTTGTCGAATAAACGATCACATGGTTTGTATTTAAAACACAGTTCCATAATATCAATAATGTCCATACAAAACACAGCTATTTGGTTAAGTAACATTCTCAATGTGGCTAATTTTAGCTGTAGTGGTCTGGCTGCTTTTTAAATGCTCCAGAAAATCAAAACAGTTTACAAATAGATGTGTCAAGTCAGTTTGATGCACTGAAAACCCCCCAGAAAAAAACAAACCTGTCAAATAAAAACAGTGGGTGCATTTCAAAGTTAAGTGTGACGAACACCCAATTTGCTGCGAGCGCCTTCCAGGCTTTATACGACTGTTAAGAAGTGCTGAGTTGTGTGCTCTCTATGCAACGATAATAACCGTGGAACACTCCTGGATGTGTAGGTTGTATGAATAAAAGACAGCCAATATCACCTCACGCCGAAAAACGTGTGTCCTAAAAAAAGCCCTTAACTCATATCTGCTCCTCCACATACACCCCCCCCCCTTTAGTCCAAATCCAACTTTAGCCTTTCCTCCGCAGGTTTATCCTCTCTGCAACACTGACACTATCACTGTGCAGCTCATGGTTGTATAAATACCAGGACACACGGTGGTGACACATGCTTTTCCCCTTGTGATGTGGGACTGTGCTCGGTGACTGCAGCTATACCAAGTCTGTGAGAACTGCTGTCTCTGTCTCTGCCTATGTGTTCTTGTTTTTTTGACATGAGGTCAAACTTGATTGACTGGAATAACTGAAGGGAATGAGTCTGCATTTACCGACAAATTGGGCCAGAGGATTGACCCCTGAGCAGCAAATATCAATGTGGTAAAAACCCACACAAACAGCACCTGCCTGTGAAGCTGACAATGGTCCACGTTTACATACTGTTTCATCGTGAAGTTGACTCACTGCTCCTGTGACAGCCAATGTGCGTACGGAAAATGTCACTTTAATTATATTGCACTGATACCATTAAAGACAATTATGGCGGAATGTAAAGGGTCACACAGCAGCCGTATAAAAGACAAACTGCCATCTGTCTAGAAAATAATGATAAGAAGTTGCTCCAGAAATTTCATAAAGGTTGTTTTATTGGTTAATAAGACCGAGACTCCAAAGACTGAGCTCCTCTATCAATATTTATTTGCCCAATATAATGTGTGAGGACAAGAATGAAACCAGACGAACCGAATATTTACTTTCTCACGATTTCCAAGGAAGAATGTTATTCTATCCAGGCAACACACAAACAGAGAGCATGCTAAAATATACCTTCTGAATACAAAGCACACATATGGTGTTGAAACAACGACACAATCAACCTCAGTAAGAACTTTTAATTGCAGAACTGTTGAGCCCACAATGAGTTCCATTTGTGTCGCGTAACAAATCACCATCAATTCTAAGCCGTCTCTCTGATTCATGACAACTGTCTCGCTTCAGTCCAACAGCGTTCAGCTACATGTACACAGTAATTGAACAATTTTTCTCCCTGGAAACAGAATTAGTCAATCTGGAGTTGTGTGGAGCGCCACACAGAGCGTCATCAGAGGTTTTTCGGATCTCAGTTCTCTGTTGATCTTAGTAAAACATCCAGACACCAAAAACGCCAGTGGTATTCTATATTATCGTTATTGTTAAAACCATTAAAAGACCAAAAGCATTTGTCAAAAAAGTCTTTCCCTAAATACTTTCTAATTTCCACAGCCCCAAATCCATTCATTCATACTGAACAAATAAACAAATAAATGTCTGCTTATAAAGTGATCCTTTATTGTATTTTACTGTGTTTTTTCTTTTTTCATATATATATATATATTATAAGATTAAAGTATTGCTATCATAAGAATTAAAGATTATTTGGCAGAAGGTGACATATTTATTTCACTCCATTCAAAAACATGGGTTTAAAACAAAACTAAAGAGTAATATATCAGTAACTGTAATACCATAGTAATCTGTGGCTTTCTAATGAAGCTTTATATTTCTTTACTTTTTAATGTAGCTGTGAAGTTACTTTTCTGACTGGTGTTCAGCTCTGACTCCTGCAGTACTAATGACATGTATTCCAGATCACTGACGACCCGCCCTGCTGCTGCAGAGCCCAGCAGATGATTTCTTTATTCAAAGTCTGTGCAGACTAAATGCGTTCTGTGTCCACATTGCACCAAATTATGAACCAACTGCCCTTCCCTTGGGTCCCCAGCAATACACCCACCAAGTTTAAAGTCCATAGGATGAACAGTCACTCACATTGTTGCAGACTGATGAATTCACTTTTACACACAATGGACAAAACACAGTAGAAACCAATAAAGGAAGGATCAGAGTTTCATAAACCTCAAAATATGCCCATATCAACCCCAGGAGGAGCTTGAGCAGTCATCTCAAAATCCACATTAATCTGCCACATATCAACAAACAAAGCAAAAGTCACACTAGCGGCAGACATGCCATGAAAATGAACAGTCGTGGAAGAAGGGAATATCCCTGTGATTCTGATCTGAACTAGGACGGCTCACTGTTCCGGGGAGAGACACACAGGCCTCTTTCCACTCAATTTAGCTGTTAAATGTTGAGATGCAGATCTGTGGCTGAGGGACCCACCGGGAGCCATGCTAGATGGCATTAGGAATAACAAATGTAAAGCAAAGGGGTCTAATCCGCTGTTTTCAAACGTGCTCAGACAAAAGCGCCTCGAGATTCTTCGGTGCTAATTAACAGTGTCGATGGTGACAGAACTCTGGCTTGTGAGTAGCTCAGCACATTGATTGTTTCAAACACATTACAGTAATTCAGCAGGAGGTGGGGGGGGGGGGGGGGGGGACAAAAAGGGCCATTTATCACTTCAGAGGCCAATGCAGCCTTGGTATATTGAGTCCCGAGATTATTTTGCCAAAGGAGTCTCTCAGCGTGTTCACTGACCTTTCTTCATCATTAGCGAATGTAAATAGGGTGGATCCTTGTCAAAAACCTTGAACAACTCATCAGCTGCCCGGCCAGGGGAATAGTAAAGGGTTAATGATTTCTGTTTGGGGCCTTCGAGGTTTTACCCTTAAGCGTTTGCATTTCAATTCCTCTGCTGCATGAGAGGAACTGAGGAGGGAGGCAAAGAACTGAGATAGCAGTGAGCGGTGCAGGATGCATAAATGTGTTTTTGTGTGCGCAGGGGGTTTGTTTCTCTCTCACTCTCTATGTAAGTGTGTGTGTGTGTGTGTGTGTACATGACAAAGTGTATCATTAACTGTCAGCAACAACCCCCCAGCCAAATACCACTAATGCACCCATCCATACACACACACCACCACCCCCCCCAAATGGGAGCGTACTCAGCACGTAAGTGCTTATACAATATGCGGATTTGCATGTGTCTGTGTGCGAGTCTCTTTTGCACTCTTTATTAGCCTCTAGAGAAGTGTATCACACATGGTGACACCACTCCACCTTACACTGAGAGCCTGTAGTATTCAGAGAGCCGGCCACTCTTTAGCGCTCTTGAGGATGCCAAACAGCTCGGAAATCGAGTCGATAGAACTAACCTTATTTAATGGCAAGACATCCAAGCAATTTCACCAAAGAGAATGCCATTTCTGAATGTCATGACCTTTTCTAACTGCGTTTAAAAACCTCCAAGGTCTTCAAGG
Organism: Verasper variegatus; assembly: GCA_026259375.1. NCBI lineage: Eukaryota > Metazoa > Chordata > Actinopteri > Pleuronectiformes > Pleuronectidae > Verasper > Verasper variegatus. The sequence continues at coordinate 15,259,485 of CM048046.1, read as the reverse complement.
TGTGGTTTGTCAATAAAAAGATTTTGAAGACTCGCAGTAAACAGAGAGAAAGGCGGTGCATATGCTCAGCTTCCAGAGGGTGGTTTATTGCAGATACTCTCGTCTGTTTTTGGGCGGATTGTGAGTGTTTTCCTGAGGCTCGTGACAGTGATTGAATTTGTGTGTGTCTGAGTGTGTGTGCATAGTTTTAGTAGCATGCATACGAGGGAAATTAAAAGAGAGGAATGCTTAAAGGGTACCTACATATGAGTGTGTGTTTGTGTATAGACAAGAGTAAGCGCCATTTAGTGGGAGGTGGGCAGCATGGACTGACCTAAGGTAGGGTGGGGGTTGTTTTGAACAGCAGCTCCCACTGTCCATGCCTCTCTGAGATAATTGTCTGCCAGAGTAAAACAACACTGTGCTGCAGCACTGCCCCAACAAGCAGAGTTCACCCTGAGAGGGCGGAGGGGGCGACACCGAAGACATCAAACTTGACAAAGGAAGCAAAGTTGGAATTAAAGAAAAGATGAGGGGAAGGAGTCTGGGGTGTGATTTGAGGTGATGGCGGACAAAACTCTTTGCTGTGAAATAAGGACAACACACAAGGATTCACATGATCGATAACACAATGTTTTTGAAGGTGAAACAAGTGGAGGAAGTCAACAGGATTTGTTTAGAAATCTCTCTCTGTGGACAAAGATTGGAAAACCCTGAATAGCAGTAGTGAGCCCTCCCTATTGCATTTCCTCCAGTATGATCTTGCATACAAAGTGGAGATCAAATGTGGTTAGACTGGTGTTGTTCGTCTCGAGGCTGCTGTGATTAGGAGGAGGTGGAAATCTGTTTCAGCCGAAGCACAGGATGAAATGCAAATCAGTGGGTGATACACACATCTTTGATGACTGACAGTTATTTTTAAAGCAGGTAGTGGATGTAGGAGTTAAAGTTTAATTGACGTAGCAAAGAACAGAGCAACTGAAGTCAGGTGAGCCTCAAACAAACCTGTTACACCCACAAGCAGTTTTGTAAAAGTAATGTAAAGTCAACTCTGCTCCAATACATGTGAAAAGATCATCAAGCTCTCGACTCTTTTAGATACAATCCATTATTGAATATATTCATGTATCGCTCTCTATAAAGATAATAAATAATCCCAACTGCATTTGGTTTTATGATTACGATGATTGTGATAATTAGGATTTTATAGGTCCCTGTTTTTTATTCATAAGCAGTATACAACACTACTTCTAAAGCAGTTAAATCACATGTGTTTATTAATGTACAGTGTTTGATAACAATTACAGCATCTTCCATAATGACATATTGTATGTTATTACAACTGGTTAACTATAATGTCATTCATTATAGGTTCATACAGCATCCAGTATGTGTTTGCTCCGAGGACTAACGACCTAAATACATTAATAAACCCTTATATCTTCTACAGCTACATTATAATGAGCTTTACACTATTTATTAGATATCTATATACTGCTTTTCAATGCTAAACAGAGGGCACTAATCTAATATTAAGCCCAGATGGCCAGTATGGATACGATAATCTATCAATGTATATTAAAATGAATTATTTGAAATTTTTTAAAGTGTAGAATAAATTATAAATACCGGTGTCTGGCTAAAAATACCAAGGTAATTCTTAAATCTTATATATCAAGTATTGTCAAACGTTCAAATAACACATTTTCAATTCCAGACATATCATAAGGAACGTGATCACAGATTAAACAGCAGAACAAAATGTCTATCCTATCCATTCAAATTTTCTCTCATCTAAATGTCATGTTACCCACATTTCATTTATAGCCCAAACAGCAAGTAGTCAATTATATTCATAGAACATGTGGTTGTTACTACTTTTGCTTTTTCCCTGCATTAAAACGAACAAGAATCATTTATTAAGACATTATTAATTTACTGTATATGTGAATACTATGGATCTTCACAGCAGAACTGAAAAACAGCTCAAACTAATTTCTGACTGTGTTGTGGTTGCAAAATTAAGAAGGGAAGAAAATGAGTCAGCAACAGACTAAGACAATAAAGCAGCAGCTTGAATGAATCTCCATATCATTACGTCTGCAGGTTTGATTTATACAAAGCAAACCGATCCTAGAATAGATCCTGGAACGTGATGCAAATTTGGGAGGGAAGGGTTTAGCTGCTTTTGGGGCCAGTGGGAACAGTATCTTTACCCCTCAGGCGTCTTCCACTGCCAGTGTCAGTCAGGGTTTGTTGAGAATGGGCAAACTAATTACTGTGTAATTCCCAACACTTATCATGGAGGGACATATAGGCACCCCATCCCTCTGAGATTCAAATTCATGGGGAGAAGACATGCCATGGGTGGGTAGAATTCCTGAGGTTTAAGCATTATCAGGATAGTTGGCAACGTTGACTCAACCCCCACTGGCACAATCACATGAAAGACCAGTAATCTGCTGGCAGCCAGCCGTCATATATGAATTTATATGAAACCTCACAACAAACTTCCCGACGTTGAAACTCAGAGTCACAAGTGACGAGCACAGGATTGAGTTGAAAATGTGAGTTTGCCTGAAATAGCAGTGAAATAAATGTTGTGTGTCACAGTATAATAGGTGGTGTAAATTTCATTAGTGAAAACTATGATGACAAAATTTCAATGAAAAACAAAAAAACAAGAGAAATGAAATGAAAATCGACATATGAAACATTTTAACTAACAAATAAAACTTAAGATTAATTTCAACTAACTGCTGTTCTCATGCAAAATCTTGTTCAGTGACCTCAGTCCATCTGCAGAATCACACACTGCACTTGCTGATTGGTCAAACAATACAGGGATTTCCACAATGACATGAAGGAGCCAGCCAGCGAGGAGAACGTAGCCAGCTCGGAGGGTCCAGGGACATGTTAGCCCAGAGAAAAATGTTGGCTGATGAAAGCCTGAATTTGGCACCTCTGGCACAATCTAATGCCACAGTTCCATCATATATACTGATCTTAATTATTGGATTTTATAATGAGTCTGCCTACCTGATTGTGAAACAGCCTAGTGAAATATTATAAAGGAGAATCTTGCACATTTTAGCTCACAAAGTTTGTAAATAGCTATTAATATTTAAAAGCTGTTCCTGACTTATCAGAGCTTTTGTAATTAAGAACCATTAGACCTTATTTATTATGGTTTTTTATCTAACTATTGACACCTTCACGGTAACAAGACATAATATATTGTTTTAACAGCCTGACATTTTTCATCTTTAAGAAACCTGTCAAACTCTGTTGATTGTCACTACACTGCAGCATCTTTTTGGGAGCAATCTTTCCTCTCACTTTTCTTCTGTCGCGATATTCTCAACACCTATTGGCAGAAGGCAACTATGACTACACTTACTTTGGTCACACATAGAAGAAAAATGTAAACCATGGTTATAATATATGATATGGAAAAAAAACATATACGTTAATGCAGTGAAGTTTCATTACATCCTATGTAATGAAACCTGTGTGGTGTACATAAAGAATGCAGCACAGTCACAGGACTTTTTGATCATTACTGTGTTGTCAAGTCACTGCCTTACTAAGCCTTACTAATGAGAAAGTCCCCTGTAAGTGCAATCAATGGAATAATGTGTTTTGTCACCACCACCAAGATCTGTAAACACTGAAAGTGAGTGGGCGTGGCCATCAGCTATTCAAAACTACGAGTTGCTGCAGTGGACAAGGAGCAGTTCTTCCACCAAGACCCTGTTGGATCATAGGTCCCCTTGTGCTTCAACATCTCTGCCTGTGTTGTTTGAAGATTTCACATCTCGTCTGTACACCTGAATATTAAGCTGTTATTTTTCTCCCTCTTTATCAGCGCATTCCCCCGAAACTGAATCTGATGACTCTGACACCTTGACTGATTGGAAACACTCACCTTTTGAACTCTGAGATCATTTACCCTGCGGATTCCTTCAGTGTCACAACCTTCTCTGCCTGCTTTGTCGACACTCCTGTGTTCTGCCATTAGAGCCGAACCGCATGCTCAAATACTCACAGACTCTCTGCCCTCTATGCTCACGCCTTTATTCTTATAGACCGTGACTGGGCAGAATTGATCCTGACAGAGTGGCACATTTCACATCGTCATGCTTGCATCGTTCTGAAGCAGAGGCATAACTATTCTATTCAAATCCTAAATGTATATAATCAAGTACCTGGCTGGACTTAACTGAGTAGTCAGCTCTTTGGCCGGCAGCTTGCACTTATTGAAAACTCTGCAGTAAAGCTTTCAAGGACTAAATTAATCTTAAGCAGTTGGGACAAACTACAAAACATGCAGACCAGCATTCTGAGTATGAATCATTAGGTTTGTCATTTATTTTTGTTGTGCTTCTACGTTTTGAGGATTGTAGGATTGTTCACAATGTATCACAAAGCAGAGAACTGAAATATATCTTTGAGCATGTGCTCAGCTCGTGCCAACTTGTGAACAGCTCCGGTAGAGGATCAACTATAAGGAAAAAAGAGCAACGTTCAAACAGGCAGGGTTTGATGATGACAACCATCACAGCTTGGTTTAAAGTAATCGACCCCTTTGCTGCACACTAGCCACTGACAACGGCACACGTTAAATATCACAATAGCTGTAAATTAACTAAAACAGCTTTAGTTACTTTTATAACACAACAATAAGCTAATAATAAATTTAATCACAGCTAAAATACTTAAAATGCAAAAATTCTAACTGTTGTGCTGCTAATTTGGATACAGCAGGACTACGCATCTTGAGTCTGCAGCTCTGGGGATATGCAGAGTCCATCTGATGTCTCAATTTAAGCTCAGCTCCTTGTCCGTCATGAGCTGCATACAAAAACTGAGTGTGATGCCGAGGAGAGGTTACTTGTATCTGAGCGAGGCCCAAAGAGTGCATTCACTGTATTCCCAAGGGCAATGACAACATGTCCAAAGCCCCTCTCTCCATACTACTACTAAGTGTACTCTCTTTTACCTCAAAATTACACCCATTTAACTCTGCAGAGGAGTGCTCTCACCAGAGATGAGAGAGAGAGAGGGAGGACCTAAAGCACTGAACAGTGTGAACTCACTGCAATCTACAAATTGGCCAAAAAGCCATCTTTTCTGATTTACCGTGGCCTCTACTGTAAGTGTGTGGCTAACTTCAATCATCCTCCTTAATGCACTAACCATTAGAGTCTGTCCTGAAAGAAAATATACCCTGGTGTCTCAATTATAGACCAAGACTGAATCTCTAGAGCAGCCTTTCCTGGCCATAAAAGGAAATGACTATCCATTTTCTGCTCCAGCTCTCACACAGCAGCCACACCGCGCTGTCTGCTGTTGGGACCACCAAAACTCATCTTTCCAACCGAATTGTCTTATTAATCAACCTGACTGCTGTGGCAAGAGCACCAATTAAAGTTGGAATAAGATTTGACTTGACAAAAAAAACATTTTCCCTTTCTCGGTTCTTTCTTCTTATTTGCAGAACTTCTGATTCACGCATAAGAGAGCAGGTTTTGAAAAACAGTTGTAAGTACAACATAAAAAATGGGGAAGGATGTCAGGTACCTCAATACATAATGTGCTTTGATCGTCTGGGTGCAGCGGCAGATGTGTGAGATTTGGTGATCTGCAAACTCTGAATATTTGGGCCTGAGAAAAAAGGCGCAAGTGACAGCGACAGGGATAAAAGCTCTGCCTGCAACAAATAAGAGATGGGAATAAACACAAGAACGAAAGAAGATTCTTGGGCACAATTTTAAGAACTGGGAAAGCTTTGACAGGTCTCAGTTTTAATACCCACCGCCAATATTACCCTCCCAAATACTGAGAAACATCCATGAAAGAGGAAAAGAGAAAAAAGTCGGTGAAGTAGCTTTCTTGTTCTTCTGAGGGCAGTTATTACGGTTTTGTGGCACACCGCTGTGTTTCTTCTGTGCGCGCGTGGGACTGACAGCACGGCCAGGTTTGAATTTAATGGCTCGCACTCCTGAGGCGATGCGAACAGAGCGAGAGATAATCAGAGGTAGAGAGGAGAACGGTGCATGTGGGAACGGGAGAGGCAGAGACAGAGAGACTCGGTTAGAGAGATGTGGAGTCAGGAGAATAATCTGCTGATAGGGGGAAGGGGACATTTATATCAAAGACTGACAAACAGGTGAAAGGCAGCCCCGAAAAATGAGGAGAAAAAGTATGAAGGCCCATGGAATATGGACAATAATCTGTTTATGTAGCTGAGATTGGAGGGAGGAGAGGTAAGAAGCCCTTATTGAAAGAGGCAGACACTAGAGAAATGTCAGGATATATTGTATTACTGCTGTACAACCCCAAGAGCATGATTCTAATGTAAATATGACATGACGTTTTTTAATAATCAGTACACATTTTAAAATCTTTGATTCCTGCAATTTGTACATGTTTCTTCTTTAGTTAATTTGGTTTAATGAGTAAGTCCATTTGTGCCTTTGTTTACCCCTAGTGATCTGTTTGGGTACTGCACTAAACACAGAGCTAAAACAGGAAGTATGCTGGTTAATTGCCAACTATGCTATGCGGAGCAGCACACTCCAGAAGACATCAGATGTAAGTAGATTTCATGTTTTATAGTGGAGTCTTCATTATTTATTATTCTAATAGTAATCTGATACAGTGGTTTTATTGTTAAGCTTGGTCATACAGGTCTTTTTACAGAGATAATAGAAAAACATGGAGCTTGGGTGAGGCTCAGCACTTCAGCACTGCCTTGACTCCAGTGTCTCCCTGAGTGGAACTAGATACAGGATGACTGTACATTGTGCATATCAAGATCATGGTTATAGTGGATATGTTCTAGGTATGTTTGACGTTAGGCCACTACAACTCTTCGGTGAGGTTAGGTAAAGATGGTAACCAGAAATACAAAGGAAAAAAGTAATTGCTGGTCTCCGCATGAACTCTCCACATCATCCTACACAAATTTACCAACCTGACCTCCACATCCTTTGCTACGTACAGGGCACACAAGTTCCTGCACTGGCACTGAACATTGCCATTAGCTGTAAAGTGTGAGGTATAAATTCCACCATTTTGTTATTTGCTTGCAGCAACATCTGCACAATCAATATTTCTGTGTTTCCTTTGCTTCTAAGAAGTTGTTTTTTTAAAAATAAAGAACCTGTAAGTGCTTCATTATTAATTAATCAAGCAAATAATGGAAAAAAGAGACATTACTTTGAGTCACTTTGAGAGCACTCTTCCCAGCACAATAAAACACAAAATCAATTCCATTGTAGGTATCTGCCGCATTTAACTAATCAGTATTAGCGCTCAAAATGTGTTTTAGGGCACTGTAATAAAAACCCAGGCAGACAGAGCACAAGAGAACCAAACACGTAATGACTAATATGACACAAACAACTGCGTACCAATCAGCCAAATAGCAAAAATAACACTTCCCTTGATTAATACTCATTAAAAGGAATTGCAGAGAGAGAAAACAGAAGATGGTACAGTAATCACATTGCGTGCTTTTATAATATCAAAGTAATGGCTTTCATTTCCTGAAAATATATGCAGTCACGGTATAGTAATGAAAGTGTTGTTAGAAGGCGTGGAAACTGTTGATCAATTAAATGAACTGTGGAAACACTGGCACACTTGGATATTTCAGACGATCATGCAGTAATGCTCAAGAGCACAATAAAATGAGAAAATCAGAGGCCCTACTGAATGCTGGATATAATGTGCATTGTATAATGTGGGCATTCATAAATGAAGCCACTTGAGGCTTTTGTTCTTCGATATACATTTCAAGATATATGTTCATGTATTAAATATATATAAATATCAGTCAATCAAAGGAGGAAATGCATGTTTGATTTCCTAAACACCATTTATGTGTCTTTAAACCTGTTTACTATAACACGTTTTTTACAGGGGAAGCTCACAGGCCCCAAGTTCCACAAAACCCATCGTCTATTTATGTTGTCCAAGGATCTGGGGGTCAAGTAAGATAGATGACATGCCATCTGCTTATCAGGACCTTGCAGAGATGATTGGGTGAGTTAACACTCAGTAAAAATGAAGGTCAGCATATCACCTCAAAACAAGCCTTATGGGACGGGAGCCGGGGCGGCGGTGAGGGTGCAAAAGGGGTTTCACGCGGCTCTTGATCTTGCCACCGGATAACTGATAAGGCTGGTGGGAAATGCACTGTCAAAAAGGATTATCTGTGGGTAGCTCAGTGTGTCCGACACCAAGCGTGGTGGGTAAAAGAGAGGCAGGGCTGTTTACTGTAGAGGCTCCTCGAGCACTTTAACACCGTAGTTTCAACGAGACCGGTCCTCGAGGGTTTACAGCACAAGACAAAGCAGACAAGGACCAAACGCAAGCGAATCAGCAGGTGGAAGATATTCCAACCTACTGGATATTTCACAAGTGCAGTGTATTTATACTGCCATTACCTGAGGGTGACTCACAAACTGTATTCAGTAGTTAGACTGGTGGCGATATTGTAATTGCCACCTGATGCAGTTGAGCTTCAGCACTTCTGTCCCAGGTCTTTTGGCTACAGAGGTGTAGAAGAACAGTGTTTGTAAGCACTGTTCACTCTGAGGTATTTTTTAACTGTGGTTGGGTGAACACAACTTCTCACAGTTTCCTGTGCTCATGAGGTCAACTACTGTAAATTCACCCCATGATGAGGTCTTTATCCATAACGTTTTACATCAGAGCTACTGCAAAAAACACACACAGCAATTTGGTATGTTTTTAGTTCATTGCAAGTTCAGGAACTCGTTGATTTTTAGGATCTTGAGCTTTGCAGGGGAAGAGAGATGTCAAAGTCTGCACTCTGTGTGAACTTAGAGCCAGGGGGTGGAAATATCTCCTTTTAAAATCTGGTACCTGGCTCTATTTGACTCGTCAGTGTCAGATTTTCTTGTCTGCTAAGATAAAATGTCTGAAACGACAACAGATCGTCTGTGAACGAAAAGAACTACGGATCTAATGTTACGAAATCAGTGATGTGTGGACTGATTGACGGTGATTAGTGTGATTGATTGTGTCAGCGGTTAAACAAAGGACAGGCACATCTATCCAGGTCATTCAACAACATCAAAAGGATCCAATATCTATCTTTAAGAATCAGTGTTCTCCTGTACAATGTCAGAAATAATCCTGGAATAAATTAGGACACACTGTTGCAGCAATAATGTATTATTGTGTCCTAAAGCAGAGGGTACCTACAATATTCTTTTTGGTCTGCTAATTCAGCATGGCCCAGTATTTATGTCAGTAATATGTCAGTTTCCAACAATATCACCATCACTGACCAAATACTTCCATAAGTTGGTATGGATGTTAATTGATACATCAATTGATACATCCACGAGAGCGCAGCACAGAGTCGAGAATTTATGACGACAACAAACATGGCTGTGTGGGACATTGAATACACTGGGACACAAATGTCTTCCTCGTGCCACATTGCCCTCCAGGACGTCAAGTGGTACTGCTCCATTTCGTCTGTTTTGTCCACAGCTGAGAGCTGTGAGAAACCATGTACAAATACAGACAAGATGAACGCAGGGTATGGACAGAGGGCTCCGACTGTTTCCATATATCTAACACTGAGAATTAATGAGCCTTTAGTGCTGCAGGCCCACAGAGCAGGAACACTATCCCCTGTTTGTATTTTCTGGAAAAAAGTACGAGCAGGAACACTATCCCGTGTTTGTATTTTCTGGACAAAAATACGAGCAGGAACACTATCCCCTGTTTGTATTTTCTGGACAAAAGTGTCATATTTTCATGCTTAGCTGTACTTTGTTGAACATGTAAAATAATTGTCAGTGAGTTACTGAATATAGTTTTACCATTTCGCCAGCTCTGATGTTGTGGCATTCATGTTGAAACACAACTAGAAATAGAGGTTTTTGTTTGATGTGACACCACATTGACAACAGCCCTGCAGACAAAGTAAAGAAGCTGTTTCAAGCCAAAAATGGTGAATCTCGTGGTCACGCTGCCTTCATAACAAGCTACAAACTGATAAGTTGAAATGCAGAGGTTATTCCTCATATACAGTGGACTTTCGCAGCTGAACAGGGTGCATATCTATTTAAAAATAAATATCTAATTCAAAATAAATAACTCTTTTATCCCTATTTCCTCCCACTGAGACCAAACATAAAAAAAAAAAAACATGGTAACAAATCCAAAAGATTTTAAACTTTAATGAACGCAGCTAAAATGGATTATGCATAAGTGCTAAAGTTAGAAAATGTAGCAACAGTATTTTGAAAAAACAGCTGCAGATTTAATCACCAAAGTAACGCATTACATGGTTTCAAAGCCAGGCTAAATGTGCTTATGAGCCTTTTCCAGTAGTAGTTAGTCTAATGTTTACAAAGTGATGGCCAAGAGAGAATATTAATTTAGAACTCAAGAGAAAAATTTCAAGTTGTTTATTTGTTGCGAAGGTCTTGCACAGTGTAATAACAGCAACATGTGCCTTAGGGTTCAACTGGTCCCAACATCAGATAACAAAATACAGAATTGAAAGAGGAAAAACATAACCTTACCTTGTTTAAAGTCATGTTCCAAAAAATGATCTCAATTTGAGACTTAATTTGGTCAGCTCTGCTTTGATTAAGGCTTTATATGCTTACTAAAATAATTTGATTAACACTGCTCCATGAGCCTTAGGGAGCTGAGTGGATGACTTTTTAATTCTTGAGGACTTTGAAATAATTCTTAATAAGGTAGATCATCTCTTTGATGTTGTTATCTAGACCTGGAATAAAGAAAGGTACCGGACCTACGAATGATTCAGAAAAATGGTCCTCATTAAGCTGGCGAGACTTTCAATTCTAAACATCCTTATAAAATAATGATTTAACTGTTTTTGTAGAATGCATACAGAAAATGTGGATTCTGGATTAAAAGTTAACAATTCTTAAAGGTCGCCCCTTTGTGAATCCCCTCAATACAGAGCAGGGCTGTGTTTTATGGCCTACTCCACGGTATTAGCAAGAAACATAAACCTTCATGGGCTCATTAATCTCTCCATCCTCTCTCCTACTGCTTCACACTGGGTCAAGGGGGAGGGTCAAATAAATGCTTCACATGACAAGCCTCCAAGATACATGACAGCTTTAAGAGTAACGTCCTCTGTAATTAGTTCAGATTGTAAGAGATATCAGTGAAAAAAAATCATACAGTATGAAAAATGAGGGCTAAGAATTGGATTAACAGGGTGAGAGGGAAACAGCATGTGGATCATCTTCACTTAGCTCCACTCAGGTTGTCTGAATTGTGTTTGTTTGGGATTTAACATGGCACATGGGAATCAAACACAGTCACACATTATGTATAATGCATGCGATATTCCTTGAACCAGTAGCACTGTATTCTCTGACAAGAAATGTGAGTCAGTACGGTGTAAAGAACATTGTTTTTCTGTCAAGTGATTTGCAGAAATAAACAGAAGTGAGAGACGGTGGGAGCATATGCTTATCACAGATCTGCATTTCGTTGGGATGACAGGGTGGCACCGAGCCACCTGCTTTAAAGTATTGGAGCAGTGCTTTATGTTTAGGTAAATACATACAAATCCATATCTCAAACATAAAAAAACAAGCTAAAGAGCTTCACTGTCAATAAAAAGTAGAATTTTACAGTTTTCCACAGAGACAGAGAAACTTTCACGTGTGGCAGAGTCGGATAGTTTCTGTCTGAGACTCCGACAAACATGAATATATACTAGGAATAGATATTATTGATCTACAGGGTGAAATTCAAGTGTCAAAATTAAATAGTAATGAAATAATCTTAAAATATTATTTTTATACCTTTGGAAACATAAATTAAATTTCCTGCTGACTCACAGCAGCTGAGAACATCAATACCACACAACTCTCACAACTGCACTGTTGATATGGAGCTAAAGCCAGAACGAGATTAGCTTAGCTTAGCATGAAGGTTAGAAACAGCTGGCTTAAGCCTGGTATTTACTTATGCATGGAATCAATGCAGAAAAGTCTGAACCTGCGAACATTGACACTTTTGCACTGTTGTCTCCGTGTTGCTCTCTAATTACATTGCCAATGCCAGTGGGTGGTAGGGTCATGTTGGAGTTGGAACTAATAAATGTTGAATAAGAAGTATTTTTACTGCACTGCAGGAAAGAGTGATGATGGGTACAACCATTGAACCGAATGAGATAGAAGGAGGATGGGACCACTCAACTTTGTCATGGTCTACGTGTAGTGACACTTCTCAGGAGCTGCACGACAAGCTGAGGCGCAGGGTTCGTACCTATGCCGTGACTAGGCCACACCTTAGAGTCAATTCAATGCGGCAATATAAATTTGCCTGTAGACTTTGGTCACAATTGCTGTTGTTGCGTCTTAGAGCATCAGGAGCAAGTGATAGCCTGAAGAGCGCTGGCTTGCTCTTTGCTGGGATGAATTGGTGCTGACTGCACTCTCCATCTGCCACAGTTCGTCAAAGGATGAGTGGGAGGGGTTATCCAGGACGCTGTTCATCATGTCCGCCGCCTCCTCTTTGGTGCTGCCTCCAGACTGTTCAGTTCCAGCCCAGCTACTGAGCTGGCCTCCGTCACTAGTTAAATGAGTCGGATAGCATCATCAGGGTTGATGCCGCCTCCCCAGCACACGAGAGCCCAGAACAGCGCCCTGGCCACTGTTTCAGCAGCCTGTTGGACACACTCAAACAACTCTGATTCCTCAGAGAACTATCTGTAATGCCTCTTTCTAAAGAGAGCACTGTTGAGTTACCAGTCGGTATTATTATGTTTTAGTTCATTTGGAGCCTGTATGATTCCCCCCTCACCCTGGATGATAAACAGAGTCTTTAGTTCGTGGTAAGTGACCACTTTACAGAAATTACTTACTATAATACATTAGTTTTGCAGAGTACTCAGGATAACTCTTAATTTGTATAGGCTATGAATTCTAAGTTTTTTCAAGATCTAAAGAGCCTCATTACAATTCAGATGCACAATTCGTGTTTTGATCATCCAAGAAATCCATACTGTACTGTATTTACTGTATACAATAAAGCCAGTTGTGGTCTACTTTGACTCGGTTTGGGATAGGTCCCAAATAGGCTAAGATACCTTCTGTTTAAAAAACATTAAGTATGTTTCCATCATCAAAATGTGAGATTAATTTAATTGCAATATTGCACTTATCTTATTCAGTTTAATTAACATCCACTTTTTGTTTAACTGCTGTTTTCCAGGTTGTTTGTCTTACTGTTTTACCATCTGTCAAGCAGCCTCTGATTTCCTTCTTTCAGGACAATTCCAGAGACCTCAAGCTTGATCAGAATACCAGTCTTGCTTGGCTGTAATTCAGTTGCAAGTTGCAGTTGAAAACAACAGCAGTTGTTGTCTTTGAAATATCAGAGTATAGAAGCTCTGAATAGAAACAATCTAATATCTAACATGCAAGTAGGATCCAATTAACCTGCTCATTAACATCTTGGCCCATCTGACTTTTTATTAGAGTAGTACTGGCACAGCAATTTTAAAAATAAAAGCACAATGACTGATGTTGTTATTAACTTTGTTTTCTCTCTGTAATTTGATTTTTTTTGTCATTTTCTCTGGATCAATGGACTGAAACATGCACTGCAAGTGCTGTGGGTGAGCAATTTTTCTATTTCAGATTCTCCTGAATTGCTTACCTAACAGACTAGAATTTCCTTCCTTATTTTGGGAGTACATCTTCCCGAACTCATTCACGGGGGAAATAAAAGCAGATATAACCTGTTCAAATTAATTATTAAACTTGATTAAACAATGGTTGGCACAAACAGTAATTTTGCAGGGATCTAAAATAATTCCCTTCGCCAAGCCACTTAGGGGCAGCATCAAAAAATTAACTTCAAATACAACTTGGAACAGAACAAGAACAGTGGGTCTGTGAGTTGGTTTATCTACACGATTGAAACCACTGGTGTTCCTTTGGACCATGAAATTGTAATTTGTTCTGCAAGCATTACATCAAATCACAGTTCAGGGCCATGCCAGGCCTGTTCATTGCCGCTTAGCTTATTTTAACTTGTTATCTGACAGTATCTCTGTGGATAATTATATTTGGCTGAGACAGACAGGTAGAGAATACACATAGAAAAACACGTGCTAATCCAGGGCTGCGCCAGGTGGAAATCGATGGCGTCGAGCCACAGATTATGATGAAAAAATCACTCTCAGCAGATCCAACAGGCAATATGAATCCTTACATGTGATTATGATTTGCACTGTTAGTGCAGGTGCATTTGAGCATGTTTGAATATTTCAACATGTTTTCATTCCGGTGTCTATTGCGTATATCTGTGGCAGTGAAAGCTTTTCAATGCCAGTGCTTGTCTGCATGTTTCTGTGCGCATGAACAGTATTAAGCAAAAATAATGTAACCAGCATAAGAGATTACATTCTTTGACTTGCTTAAAACCATTAGAGAGGAAGAAAAGACGACCAAGCAGAGGGGATTACTCTGGGCTGAAATGTGGAAGCGGCAGAATACAGCGAGGGGGGAAACAAGGGCGACATTGACAGTGTAGCACCGACAACAGCACTAGCGAGAGATCAGGTTAAAGAGGCTGGCAGAGCTCCAACTGATTGTTCTAGGAAGAGGAAAGAACAGAGAGAGAAAGGAGAGAGAGGGATATAGGAAGATTAAGACACTGGAAGAGAGAAAGAGAGGGAGGCAGAAGGGAAATGATAAAACTACAAAGGCAGCAGAGATTCCATCTCACAAACAACAAACCAAGGGCCTTTGCCACCAACAGCATCCTGCCTTTGATGTATACTGCATTTATCTAGCACTGAGGAGTAGGGAAGTGGTGGTGTTGGTGGTGAGGAAGGCAAGAAGAGAAGGAGAAGAAGAAGAAGCCATCAGCATTATGAGAAGCATCAGACCCAAAGGGATACTGTATGGAACAGCCACTTTTGATGACTACTATTCTTTGCTCCACGTGGAGGTGGTGGCAGCAGAAGTGGGGTTTAATGAAGGGAGGGGTGGGGGGGGGGGGGGGGGCAGGGTGTTGCGATGATACTTGTCTGCAATAACTATGTGTAGCCAGGCTAGAGAAACCAAAAAGGAAATGCAAATAAAAGTAAAAAAGGACATACAATGAAGCTGTATGCCCAGAGGTCATTCCAGCCAGCCAATTGAAATAAATCAAGATGGAGGAGAGGACTTCGGCTCAGGTTAGTATGAGGCAGCGGACCTCTTTGCTGATTTGGTGTACAGCATGGTGACATATACTGACCTGGGCTTGAGACAGCACTAGTGGTGGTGGGTTCAATAATTGCTACAGGGAAGGAGAGGAGGGGGAAGAGGGAGGGGGAGGGAAAGAGGACATTCATGTATTATTAACAGAATGGAGACGTAAAAAATAAAAAATAAAAAATGCATGCAAGGACAAAAGGACAGGGAATGGAGATAAATCCTCTCCATGCATTAAGGACGTGTGTTTTCTGTGGCAAGATGCAAGCTCCGCATGCTCATAAACATCACGTTTCATTCCCCCACTTGCCTCAGATTTGCATGGGTTACTTTTCAGACAAAAAAGGAGGGGGAACCTGGGAACTGGGGCTGGTCCAAAGCCCTGAAGGGGTTTTGTGATCTGATAACAACTTTCACCATAGTTGTGGTATGCTAAACAACTTGCAGTGTCTCACTTTGATGGTGGAAGATCACATCATGCTCGTATAGCACCCATAATCTCATCTACACCTTCCGGGTAGTCCTTAAATCACATCAGTTTGATTTTATTTCCCCTCTCCACAGTCTTTTACACAGTGCATCCTCCTTTTAGTTTTCATGAACCATAGACTGAATGAAGCTAAAACAGCCCAGATACTGATGCCACCATCCTGTGTGTTAGATGTAATTTGGAACCAGAGACTAGAACCTGCAACCCCCGAGCTATAAAAACCTTTTTTTGGTTAGTCCAAAATTATATCTATAATTAAAAGTCAAGAAACAGAAGTTCTACTTTTGATGAGGTTATTGATTCCAAGTACCAAACAATTTCTTTGATTTCTGACTCCCAGCTGAAACCATATACTGCTGTGCAACATAAATTATTTAATGCTAGTTTGAAATGAAGTTATCCCTGTAATGTAAACATTCCTACCCATTTGACCTGCTTTTAATAAAATATATAACAGAGCTTTCTGATTGGTAAACAACCACTAAGTTTTAGATAAGCTGTTAGCAGCCTTGTGCAGTGACTCAGCGGAGCGTGGGTGCCGTTACCTTTCCCTCAAGTTCCGGGAGTATCATACAGAAGCTACGCAATTCTTTTAATCATCCGCTTATAGTAATGAATTTGGTCCGGGACAAACGCGATCTCAATAATTGGTTTCCACTGTACTAGAATTCTGTTGGAATGTGGAGGCGGCACGGAATTTGACGGAGGCGGCCGCTTCGCGATTCTCTATACAGGATGAGCCCTGCACGAGAGCTCAACTCAGAGCGATGCAGTGCTCGGGTTCATAGGGTTGTTTTAAGCTTTGTGATTTTGACACACAAATACAGGAACTTATACTTGCAGCTCAAAAAATCTATTTATACTCCCCACAAAGGTATAAACCACCTTTCTCCAGAAGGCTTCATGGCGGTGTAGTAGCTTATCTCTCACAAGGGAAACCATGGCAGCCATGATTACACCCCACACGTAACCGCACACAAAAATAATACGACTTTATGTTGTTGCAGTGAGCTGCAGTATCTAGGCCACGCAGTAGCGCAGGGGCCTACTTTTCTCTCCATTTTAATCCATTTACATGGGAACTCAATATGGCCATTTGAATTGTGGGACAAATGGGGCTGTGCCATCGTCGACACCAGGCTCTCAGTCTGTGATCTCTGTGTCGCTTCTCTGAAGTGTGATCTGCGTAAATGACTGTGTTGCTGTTACGCCATCGACAACAAAACATTTGCTTTCAATTGATTTCATCATTCAATTTGAAAGGGGGAATTGTGTAGGAATCAGTATTTATACGTGGAATAATATGGCTTTTCCATTGGTAAATTGGTGGAGAAATGGTCGAATTAATCTTTTCTTCCACAATGTTTCCACTTAAGGTACTCCTGTGGGAGCCGATACTCTTTTTAGTTCTTTCTTCAAACAGGCGGCCTGGTGCTATCTGATTAATACTTGAGCATGAATTCACCAGTGAATCATTTCATGAGCTCTCAGACACTCCTCCATTACTGTGGAACATATCTTTTGACATGCAATCTCTCCCTCACAGCTCCAATCTGACTTGGACTCCTTCTCTCCTTCAGTAGAGCAATGCATCGCTTCACGTACTGTATATGGCAGTCGACCTATAGCACAGTCTGCTCACTTGCGAGATAAAATACATTAGTTTTCACAGCTATTTCATTTCATGGAATGCTATTCTCTTTGTTCTCTGTAGACAGGATATTGTAAGAGATTCATGAGATATGGAATCAATGTTCATGTTGGGCCCGGCTCAGGGTTTTGCTCATCACAAGCTTAATTTTAAGTTAATACTTAGGTTGCACACATCAATATCAGATCATATACGGTTTATGGACAAGAAAGAAAAAAAAGAATCCATGTTTTTAAAAAAATCTGTGGTGCATGAGTTACTTCCTGAAAATTATTGTCAAAATTATTGATCATCCAATAATAATCAATCTAATAAAACATGTAGCCCAGTAAAAAAACTTTGCATCCATTAACGGAGTAGTTTGGAGGAGAAAGAATCCACTGCTCCATTTGAGGACATTATCAAGTTATTATCATGCAGCAACACATTGTTTGTTTGAACTGTTCAGCTATTCTTAAACATTTATCCCTGCAGGATAATAAAATGGTGGACGTTAAAGGAATACGTAAAAGGATCTACTCTGTATTTTGTAGCTGAGCTGAGCATGTGTTCATGTTAGTTTTTTAGTGAATGCAAGTCCCTCTCTGTGAATCCATTACCCTCTATCACATTTATAAGCCACTATGGCTCCACTTGTGATCTGCAGAGATATAAACATCATAACCCAGTGGACACGTGAATGTTTGGCTCCTTCACCTGCACAACACAGTTCTGCTGATCCAGAAACACAGCGGCTGCACCTTATCTTTACACAGTCTGTGGGCTACACACCACACGGCATGGCTGAGCTAACAATGCTAGTCATGCTAACTAGTTGCAGCTCTGCTGACTGGAGCACCTCACACAGAGGCTCAGACACCGACAGGGTCACCAACCTGCAGATAAGACATGATGGATCCATACCACCGGTCTGCACGGCCCATAGCTAAATAGTTTTTTGTTGTTTCTCTTGTTTTGTACAAAGACCAACTTAATTCAGTTGTGCTTCTGCTTGTGTGTTTAGGGGTCACTTTCACAAGACACAAGCAAAACCTTGCTGAGAAAATGTAGGGAGTGGGAGGCTTGGTTATTTGGTCTTAGTCCAAGACGCTGGTGCTAATGTGACATCTAAATGCAGTGAATATCGTATATATAACCTTTAAAGACTGTGAGTCATCTAATTAGTTAGTCATCCAATGTCATTTTGAATGCTGCCCAGAGTATGTATCATCCTGTGGGTGTCCACTGGGCTCAGTCATCCAGGGACAAATGGCCCTCGCAGTGCATCTGGCCTCCTATAGGTGTCGAAGGTGGGTGGTGGGTGGGTGGGTAAAACGTCCATGGCCCGCTGTGCTACGGGATGAACAGTGCTGCAGCACAAAACATTTCCTCATCGCAGTGTGACTGGAAAATGTTAATGTCTTTTCTGATTGCCTAAATATGGAAATGCAGGCTTTCAAATGATAGGTAAATGGGGCAAAACTGTAAGGGTGCTTTTAGGGATAATAAAGGACACTGCAAACTCACTGTTCACTTTATCCAGCTTATTTTGATATGCAAGCATTTTAAGATTAAACCCCCTAAAACTATGTCATACAGAATACTACTTTAGAATACTCCTATATCAATGTTAGTGGTTTTGACTACTAAATGTTGCCAGCACACAATTTGTTTTATGAGACACGCAGACAAATAAATAGAAGTTAAATCGTTTTTTGTTTTTTTTTAACACAAAAATAAATACATCTCCCTAGAATGTAATACACTGCCTCCCCCATCCCCAAATGGCTTCAACACCATTCCCCTGCATTTTGAGCTGTTATCATGCACCTACATTTCCGGTTGCACCTTTTATCTCACCCATTTTCCTGCATCCCTGCTCCATGAGTCAGGCACAATCAGACGGTGTGGAGACAAACAACATCATCAACAACAATGGCAGATGAGGAGACATGTCGAAATGACACCTACACATGAGGTGATTGATAAGCGTGACAAACAAACACGACGTTCATTAACCAACTAGCCAGCAGTGTCTCTCCTGCCTGGGGGAGGCTGAGCACTGACGGAAAGAGAGAAACTCTTTTTCTCCCCCATCAGTCTTCTGATTACTGCTCAGAAGGGGGAGGAAGAGAGAGGGGGGGGCAGGAAATGAAGTCAGGGGTATAGCTGGAGAAAATCTCCTCCAGGGCTAAGCCGAGGTGGGCTGGGGGATAAGAGCTTGACCAATTAAGCTGGAGGACTCCTCAGAAAATTGGAGTGAACAGCCTCAGTCTTTTCATTGCAGTTCACTTCCATCCAGCACATGAAATTGGAAGTTGAAATAGGGATTGCCGGTGATTGTTACTACCTCGCTAAAATCATAAATTGTGTGTGTGCGATTCTGGTGTGCATATAGTGTATATGTGTACGTGCAAGAAGAAACTGTGGGAGATATAACCTGCAGTGAATGCTTTGGTACATTTAAAAATAATTCTTATGTCAAATTCTTCTTTTCCTCCTGTATTTTCCTGTTTATCAGTAACACTGCATGAACTTCCATTAAAGAGTAACTGTTTGATCTTGTTAATATTATTCATTGTGTGACTTGAGCCTACAGATGACCCCGGTTTGTGCCTCATGAAATAACATTACATGCAACATTTCAGAGCTAAAAATAAAATAAACAGTAATTTAGTTTATGCTGTGAGTGTATTTCAATATCTTCTCTTCTCTTATCTTATGTTTACATGGTGAAAATAGAAATATAAGACAAAATATTAACATAATCATCAACTAAATATTATTGGCAAATGATAAAACAGAATGTAACACTGATATTTGTGTTGTGTCTCTGCTTAGCAACAATAGGCTATATTCATTAATGACTAAATAGTCAAACATTATCACTACACTTAGTCACATTGTCTTAAATATAAATATTTTACTTCACCCGTCTCCGACAGTTTGGGCTGTGAAACCAGCAGGTTTTCTTTTCTTTCAATTTGACATTCAATTCCTTCTTCCTCCTTTTTTTGCGAGTTGTTATATGTTATCACAGATACTCATTTTTTACTATAGTCATCTGTTTTCACAAGCAAATCCAGCTGATGTGCTCATGTTGAGTCTTCTACAGTAATTACCCTGCAAACATTTGCAAAGCCAGCACTAATGGTTTATTAACTAAACTATATTATACATGACGACAAACATGCTGACTGCATCATCTGTCCACAAAAGCTATTTGGATAGTTCTAATTTATGAATATACATTGTCCAGGTCAAATAAACTCACCAACTCACCAAATACTCAGCACCTGCTGTAGTTGACAACTTCTGTTTTTGTATGAATCTGGCATCTTTCTTAGTTTAAATACAAATGAGTGGATCTAGTCTCACACAGCAGTCTGACAACTTCCATTTGGACAATTTCTAATACAAACTGACAACAACAAAACAAAAATCCAACAGAAACGCTATCATTTTCTCAGAAAGCCGATACATCATTAATGAGACTGCTTTTCTATTGTACACACTTTGTGGTTCGATTTGATCCTGAGAGTGGAGGAAAATACAATTGAAGTCACTGAGATGCAGAAATTAATCACAGCATGAACTGCACCTGTACAAGCGCTGTTAGCTTGTATTCAATTAAATACACATTTTCCATCTGTAAACATAGAAACAAAAATAATTCTCCAAAGTTATTTCCAAGCTATCATCCAAGCCTGTTATGTTGTACAATTCATTACACCATCGTAACTTAACAATTGCTCAGAAGCACAGACAATTATGCCAAGTGCTTTTCCATCGTATTATTCGTTCATTCACTGATGACACTGGGTATTGTGTTATTCAAAATGCGATCAGGTATAAAAAGCTCTCTGCACACACAAGCACACACAGAGTACTCCAACAAGTGGTGGCAAAGAGGTTGAACGCTTTCTCTTTGCTCTAAAGAACCCAGCTTGTGTTTTACCACAGCTTTTAACACGCTGCTTAAAGTGGTACTTAGCTGAACAAGATCACAATCCCTGACTAATGGTTTACCAGCACAAAAACCCACATGGTCTGTCCTAACTGACAGTTATGAATTCTACCACATCAATGTACATGAAGCCATAATACAATTAGTTATTTTCAGCAACTGACTCTCTTGATATTTTCTTTTCTCTCCTCAGGAACAAAAGGTTAGATCAACTTCATAATTTCATAAGCTAAACTTTGACAACCACTTTAACACAAGGGAGGCGGGTTTAGGGTTAAGTCTCCCACGCCTCTGCAAAAAGTAATCGGATCATCATAAATCACATGGTTGACCTAGTTTGTATACAAGTATAAAAAAAGCATGCATTATCCAAACTTGATAAACATTGAAAAGAAGCGAAGAAAACCAGAAGACGAGAAATGTCTGCACACCAGTTGATGCTCCGATGCAGAAACCTTTTGGCACAGGCCCTTCTTTGGACCTAGATGATCTTTGACACAAGCGAGGCAGGTTTAGGGTTAAATCCGATGACTTTTCCAAGATGAACGGGAGCCACTTCAAAAAGTAATCGCATCTACACAAATCACAAATTTTTTTTGTATTTTACATCCCAGGTGGGTAATGTTTGGAGCACAGGCCCTGCTTCAGACCAAGAAGAAGACAGGCCTGTGCCCAAAACGCTACCTACCCGAGCAGTAAGTCTTCTAGTTTGTATTCCAAAACAGCCAATTTCCCCAGAAGGTGACAAGTTTGTATCCCTGTGACTTTCCCTGAGAGAAAGCGTGACCATGGCCCACCTTTCACTGGACTAATTTAAAGTGACTCTCTTATGATAAAGACAAAAAGGATTTACACAGCTCAAGGATGAGGACCTTTCAACTTCTGAATCATGAGCCCTGAATCATTGTGAGCCCTGAATGCTTAATATTTTGGTTTATAGTTAATCTCCAGTGGCTACATTTCACCGATTTTTCGATGGGAATGACCGTTACTTGACCTTATCAATTCATTTGCATCTACTGAACCTTTTACTGTAATGGAAACAACTGAGGAAACCACTGTAGCTACACATACTGTACATACTCAATTTCTTCACCGCAAACCACCCTCATTCTGTTGCCACTTATAATTCACCTCAATGAATGATGTTCTATCAAATATGCATGCCCCGCTCCCCCTCCCCACCTTGCTCATCAATAGCTATCGACTGATTCTAAAATAGCAATCCAAAGTCACCCGTGGTGAAATCTAACCTCTGGGTTTTGTTATTTGCGTCAACGCACCCGCGAGAGTGCGCTGCAGCGATTGCTTGCCATTTCTCATTAGGAGCGACAGCAGAATTGGCCTCTCTTCCATTAGTGGAGATCATGAGAGAGAAAGGGGAAGGAATATGAGAGACTGTGTCTGCAAGAGGAAGAGAATGACAGAGAGAAAGAAAGAAGAGACACAAGGGAGGGAGTCAGCAAGAGAGGACGAAAGAGCGAGGGAGCAAGAGAGTGAGATAAGAGAATCAGATAAACAAAGCCATGATAGCAAGACAGACAAAGAGATAAAGAGAGGGAAGAGAGAGACGTTGGAGGTGGCAGCACAGGAAGCTGCCTCCCCTGTCTATTCTGAGGGTTTCTTTGCCGCTCTGCCTTTGAGGCCTCGCTGGTGTCACATTAAGATCATCCATTTGAGGATCTGAGACAAGGCTTTGATGTTCTTTGTGCATACACAAACAGGAGAGTGGAATGCTCCTTTGACAATTGCCAACTCTACAGAAATATCTTTTTGTATTCCGAGTCTCTGGCCTGCTAGGGACAATGTTATCATCAGAGGGTGCAGCGCAAACCGGTGAATAATTTAATTCACCTGTTCATATTTCATCACTGAATACATTAAACTGAATTTTTTCCACCCATGCTCACTCTAAAACATTGAGGGAAATCTGCTCCCTAGCCCCTCGCTGTCGTTGCTTTTGTTGCTGCTTGGCAGGTACAGCGGGCAGACAAAATAACAGTGTGGAAATACCTACCACAGAGTAAAGTACAAGGCTCTGAATAAGAGGAGAGCTCCTGAAGTTTGAGAATGTATGTACACTTCTTTGAGCTTTTAAAGATGTCTGTATTCAGAGAGTAGAGCGACTGTGGACTGGAACTTGTTTAAAAGGATTTCCGCAGGATTTCCTTTTTTTGAAATATAAGAAAATTAACGACGTGACCCTTTCTGCGCATCATCCATCGTTGATGCCGATGAGTTTTCTACAAAGCATATCAGGATCTTTACATGTTTTACATGGATATCATGCCAGTTAAATGGCAAAGACTGGAAAAATAATCCCTCTGCTACACATAATTTCTGAGCCTTTTGTAAGCAGTAAATATTTCTAAATGTCTGATTATGCTGTGGAGAATTCATTTAAAAATTACATTTAAGATTAATCTCCATGGCTCTCAGAGGATAAGCGCTAGAGCTAATGATTGACTGAATGAATTTAAAATAATTTGCTCTTTATTTGTATACATTGCTTTGGGCTTTCAGTCCGTTAAGAACACAGTCTTGATTATCATCACCCTCTTCTTTATCACCTAAATGTATGTAAGTTTGTTTCCCAAAATATATCAAATAACTCTGCAGTCTTTCACTGATGCACCAGCAGCTTGGCCTATTTGGCTCTTCTCACATTCAGATCTACACCTTATGGCACTTTTGAATCCATGAAAGGGCTGGCTCTCAGACCTCTGTAAAATCGGAATCATACTCCTACTTGATTTCCAACGTAACATTAATGACCTGTGTGGATGCCTTTGTAATTGCAAAGCTCTCACCTCAAAGCAACATTTATTTTTCAGGTGGTGTGTTTTCTTTTCCAGTACACAAGCACTGGTAGATTCTGAAAGCAGACACACACCAACACACCCACACACACATACATTCAGACTTAGCAACTACTTAAGACAGCCAACATTCACAACACTGATGACTAGGAAATGGGAAACAACTTCTGCTGATGATATGTGGGCACTCAGCTGCAGCACTGGGTTTAACTTTAAAACTTCTGAGGGCATACACCCCCAATGAGTTCTAGAACACCCTTTCAGCCCTCTGACTCTTCACAACTCCAGACAGTCACAAGCAGGTAGAAAGACAACTTACGAATGAGAGGCACACTGGCGTTAGCCGTCCCTAGCTTGTTGGAGGCGACACATGTGTAGTTCCCGTAACGATCCTCTGTCATGTTGGTCACTGTGAGGATTGATCTGGAGCTGGGGCTCTTGATGTCGATGCCTTGACCTTTGATAATCCTGAAAAACAGAACCCAATCAATACAAATGAAGCTTGTGTTTCTCACACAAAGACACACACAGTTCCAGGGGGAGACAGCATGGAAAGACAGTACACATGTTAGTCATCTTTAAGTGGATCCTCAGAATGTACAGTGCTTCATCGCCCTCTTCAACAAATCTGTTTATCTCGTGGTCCTTCACTTGGTCCTTGGAGAGTTGCTCTGGGGGGAAACTGCTGGGTGCCACTTGACATCTGGTTTTTATTTTGATGCAGGTGCATGAGGATTACAATGAATCCTATTCCAGTTGTGACTGGCATCTATGCTGTAGAATTAACGAATGTTTAATTGTTCACTTTCATAGCCGTGATGATCTTTAACAGCCTGTAGTAAAAATCACTCTGTAACGGAAAATACCACAAATCCTGATTGTGGGATTATTGTGGATATAAATTTGATTTGTGTTGCTGCAACAGTTTCACATTATAAAACATAACAACCTCCAGACAGGGAAACATGTTTCTATCCTTGCCCTACTCCAGCCTGGCTCAAGTTGCTGTGGCTCGAGTTGTGACCTTATGTCCAGCAAATATCTGCAAATCTGTTGTTCTCTTTTCGACAACAACTTCAAATGTTAGCTGAGCATTCACTGATAATATTGGTGGGTGTCTCGCCTCCTCACCATGAAACTAGTCACTCTGTCAGAGTGAAAGAGGCATCCCAACACACACACACATCAACAATCACCAACTCCCATTCAAGAATGGGAGCAGTGAAAAACCAAGGGAGAGAGTACTTCTGATAGACACAAACTGGCAGCAGCCGTGATGGAATAACTGCATCAATACGTAGCCAAAATGAGAGGTGGCCCTCAATTCACATGCACATCAAATTGGCAATAAAACAGTTACAGCCAGTGCTAATGTTTTACAGAAATTACACATGTTCTGTGCTAGTCCGCGAAGACGATTCAATTAAGAAATCACCATTTAGCCATGTAAGAAGTCACAGAAAGAACAAGTCCTTGAATTAAGTAAAGAAGAAACATGCCAACTTGCCTTCTTAGCAATTTGAATAAATTGAATCCACCCCATAATTACAATTAGCACAGTGTGAGTTGATGATTGAAATTGTGCTCACCAGGAGTGAGTAAATGATGGGTAATGGGGGTAATTTGGTTTTTAAATTCAAGAACTGACACTTGAATCGCAGCTGATTGATGTATGTGCCGTGAATGATTTAAGCCAGTTGCCAGCAAAGATTTTATTAAGATGCAAGGTGGGGACAAGGCACAAATGACGTCTGTTGGAACATTTCTGTGAGCTCTCCCCAGAGGCTGGATGAGGAGAAGAACAAACAAACGCCTTGTCTCTGAGAAAAATTTGACAAACCCAAAAATATTTCTGCCAAAACACCTTTTCTAGCATGTGCTTGTTCACAATAATGCCACCATTATGGCTTAATGTCAGCATGAAAGACAAAACTTTAGACTTCAACTTGAAACACATTGAGTCTGAAGACTTTCTTGTGGAGTTTGGTTGAAACTGTATTTAGTCATAATCCAACAATCTCAAACAATTATATTCAACGCTTTCCAAGAACTATTTAGTTAAGTGAATAGCACTTACTAGTTTGTCTGTTGTTTTAAGATATATCCACCAACAGTATCCATTCCTATTCACATTAATGGACCAAACCCTAATGCTGTGTTCAGATTTGATTGCAACTGGCAGAGAAGACCTATCTGATGTGATGATGTCTATCAGACATCTGACTGGCGGGTTCACATACAGCTTTAAGGCGTGGTAACACATAAATGCAGGCAATTGATAATCTGCCAAGGTGAATTACGTATCTTCACTTGCAGAATGTGGGCAGAGCAGGATGTGACGTAGTGTGGTCTGAAGTCCATAATTTGAGATTGTGGTTGTTTACGAAAAAATGACTACTGTGTTTTGTTTAGGCATCTTAGATGTTAAAATGTATAAAGGTAGAAAACCTACCCATCACCCTGGTTATTAAATAGGTAAAAAGAGCAACAAAGTACCTGTTATCAATGTCATAAATTAGCTACAAACATGTTTACAATATGGCTGTAAAATACAAAATATTCTAAGCAAACTTTAAACAATACTTAAAATCTGGCACTTGCTTCAAGATGCCTGGAATAAAGCCAATGGCCGCTGGCAAGATGAGGGATCTGTGACACAACAAAGAAGCATCCAGTGGATCTGGGTGATGCTGCTGATATCGAAATAGCTCATACAATAAAGCTGGGCTCACCTTTTCTCACCCTTGTACCACTCAAATGTTGGAGAAGGCACAGCAGCCGCCTCGCACCTGAGCAGAGCTGTGCGGCCCAGACCAACTCCATGGCTTTTCATCTCATGGATAGATGGGGCAACTGGAGCAAAAGCAGAGAAACAAAATGTGTTAGCAGAGAAAAATACCAGAGTAAAGATAAATCTGTTATCACAGGCATAAAGGCAATCTTAAGGGAAAAGGTTTAACTGCCAGTCAGACACAGAGCAGTGGAGGAATGAGAGTTGTTGAACTTGAAAGTGACAGCCTCAGACCTCGTGGTCGGTGCAAACATTACATAGTGCAAACTCAAAACTCAGAATCTACAGAGGTGCAGTTGGGGAGGGGAGAGGGCAGCCATCCCCAGCGTTAGGAAAATGAAATGAATTGCACTGCATGGTGATAAATGGCTTAATGGAAGTTCAAAGACTCAATGGCGGAGGCAGGTTCTGTGAATGCAGAATGAGGATCCTTTCATGTGCTGAAATGTGCTGTAAAACTCTTTGCCAGTGTCATGAAGCCAGCTTTACAAACGGACAGACTCTTAAGCAGCCAAGTCCTTTTGTACTTCAAATATTTACCCTGCTTATAGTAACACAGCCTTGAAAGAAACACAATTAATAAATTGAAGTTGTATAGAATTGCAACAATTGACAGAACCAGCCAGACAAAAAGATGTTTTAGAAATGCTAAATTCATAACCCATGGAGGGGTTAGAGTTAGATTGAGGACAAGGAGTGCTCACAGAACTAGTGGATAATAACCACTGGTATTATTAGGACTGTTTCCCCTGATTCTCCATTAATCAACACTGGAGAACTAATCATTATAAGGTGTAGGGTTCAATCTGGCAGTGAGTATTGTGTAAACTCGGCTTGACTCTGAAAAAGCTTGACAAATGATAAACAGCCAATCTGAGCAAACAATCACATTCACGGCCAGCTGACATACAATACAAGCAAAATGACTTTGTGTCAGTTGTAGAGATTCTGATTAAAAGCCCGGTACATTATGACACATGGAAAAAAGCCTGCACTCTATAGGGTCAGTCCTGAATGAAACAGTAAATTGCCCAGGCATGTCTGAAAGTAAGATGTGTGGACTATTTATATTACTGACAAAGAGTCTTCAGGAACGACTTGTCAGTCAGGACTCAGGTCTGTAGCCAATGGAATGGCCTGCAAACCTTTACTTACGGTTGCAAAGATTGACCCTGGTGTGGACTGCTGCAGCTTCCCTGGACTGAACAACCCAGAGATACTACCTGGCGTCCAACTCCGAAAAACTGCAAACACTTTAATCCAGTATCTGAAGGTGCAGTTCCTACAAAACAGGCTAGTTCTGGCGTTTATTCCATGTATGTTACAGTAAGGACATGATTCATTATAGAACATATATGTGTTTCTGTGAGACAGGGATCTTGCAAACATCTGAGCCTTGGTTCAATGGAGAGAATTTAGAATAGATTAGTCTCTCATCCAACTTGTATGAATCCGTGTAGATTGATGAGGTGGGATGCAACAGATCTGTGTGAGGGGAAATGTGAGCATTACATGTGCTGTGTGATCATGTATGAGAGGCACAGAGAGGTGACAGCGTGCTCTGTGATGATGGATGCCCTTTCCCCGACCTTCTTCTGCATCATAATGAGCACATTCATATGAAGACAGTATGTTGATTTCCAGTCCTTGCATATGTGTGCCAATTATGCAGTAATTCCCTCTTCCGTGGCTGAGCTGAATAATCCGAAGGACTTGATACCGTGAATCAAGTGCTGCGTTATGCTAAAGCTTCTCCTGTTCATTTATCAGCGAATGAAAAGTTGAATGCCATGCTGCTGGGTATTGTTAGACCTTGACTGGACGTGCTTGCTGTGCCTGCGTGCATGTGTACGTACAACCTGTATGTGTGACTAACCTCGATGCAATATCTAAAGAATACTTTTCTGAGTTCAGATCTCCATCTTTTTGAATCACCCACAAGCCTGACAGGTCGCAAAACCCTCCTACAACCCAGCTGAGAGACCCTAAAAGCATCTTACAGGAGAGCCATAACTTACAGAAAAGAATAAGAGGGCTAGTAATAAATCTGAGTGTTAAGTGTTTGACATTGTACAACAGAAATACTGTTAAAAATAAGGGGGAACAAGTAGATAACACTGCACAGCACATAAATATAAATAAACAAAAACAAGTATGACAAAATCAATGCATTACACCGCCTGACAGAGGCTCAGTGAATCCTCATAATCCTCCATTGGTGTCATTGTGCAGTGCCATTGATTATCTGAAGCCTCTGAAAGCGCCAGGGTGACCTGGCTGTCAAGCTGTACAGTTACTAGGACAGTGGACACGCTGGCCCAGGCAGGGGTGTCAATACTTGAAACCTCACACACAAAGTCAACGTTGTTTATGGTTCTATCAAGATCACAAACCCACTGGCAAGATATCCGCCTATTTTTCTTTTAGAAGGAGCCTTTCTGATGTGTTCCTTTTTATTAAGAACTCAATGGATAAGCTATTTGCCAAAAGGAACACTGTGCTTTCTTCATTAGACTCAAAGTCGGAACTTGGATGGCTGCCCTTTCAGACGTTGGTTAAAAAAAACTAAGTAAAAACGGAAATCTCGCTGGTCAACATATAGTGTGAGCACCACAGGCTATCCCTCCTGGGGGTGTAAATATACAATACAAACTATGATCCAGTGTCAATCCAGACATAATGTATCATCCATCACTGTCTATTTATTCAAGGGCACTGCTCTTAACATTTTACCAGAGTAGGTTTATTTTGAGAAAACCTCAAAAGTAGTCAAATTGTCCTTTTGATCACTAAGTCATACAACTGTTGCAACATGCTGGAATAAAGAAAATGATCCTCCACAGATTCATTTGTGGTAAATGGTAAAATGTTATATGCATATCAATAATATGAAGTCTTTTCAATTTGGGACTTGGCAAGGGGCTCTGTCAAGACAGATCACAGTCATAAAATCCAGCCCAATCCAATAATTCCAATTTCAACTTGCTGGCATGTCCTAAATCATCATATATTGTGCAATGCACCATCAGGATTTGGAGAGTAATGCAAAGTACTGCACTAAAAATCATGAGGGCCCAATAATCCAGGTAATTTAGTGTCTGGAGAATGCTGTTGTGCTGCTGTAAATCATGCCTGGAGCCATGGTGACTCCACCAGATGGGGGTGAGGGGTTGGGTCCAGGAATAGCACAGGCAAGGTAGAGAAATGGGCGCTGAAAGGCCCTGCCGGGTTGACAAATGGCCTGTTGTTGGTCGATCACAAGCCGACTTCCTTTACATTTACACCCCGTAAAGGTTGTCGTCAAAATAAAGACGCTGTTTCCAATTGTGTACCTCTACAAAGCGCATGAATACAAGCATGTTTAGGATGAATGAAACGTTTTCCCTCACTAATATGAATGGGAGTTTGTTTGAAAAGCACCACACCTTAATGTACAGGGCTTCACCGAGTTGTTTGCCTTAAGTTGTCCTCATGTGACTATTAATGATTAATTGGTGTGCTTCAAGAATGAATATTATTTATTTAGCTACAAACTATTGTTTGCCAAGAGAACCCATAGAACGCAAGGCTTTTTAATTAAAAGATCAATTAATAACCCTACCTCTTCAGCCAGATTTGAAAATGAGTTTTCATTGCAATTACGAAATGGACTCATCAGTGCATGACTTATCAGCTTACACACAGAGACATTGTTCCCCACTGCCATCTGTGGGCTTCGTTGTCCTGTTTTTTGTCAGTCAGGAATGGTTCCGCTGCCAAGATTTATTAATTCATTAAGATTTCTATTCTGAACAGCTAGGGAACATTGTGTTCCTCCTTTTCATACAATGCAAAGCGTATAAATAACCAGCTTAGCGTACAAAACTGTGTGGGTCGACTCCGGTAGGGATTCAATCTCCTTGTCTGCATTAAACACTAAATGGTTCAAGGTACCCAAATTCTTACCTGTACACCGAATACAGAATGTGGGGGAGTTCTAATGAGAACCACTCTACAACCAACATATATAGAAATACCCTAATGCATTAAGAAAGTTCAGTTAGTGAACGGCTCCCCTTTTGTCAACAATCAAAAATGATTTTGATTAGTCACAAGCAAACGGAAGACGTCGCAGTGTCAAACTGTCCTGAAGTGGTTCTATCAAGAACATTTATTCAGCAGAAGATCAAGATTCCACTCATTTATTGAAGCCCCACATGCAGCAAGGAATCCAAATAGCAATCAAGACGAGAGCTTTGGAGGGATGTAGAGAGATGGATTTACATCCAAACAGCTCGAGGGTACTGGCTTTAACTCTACTTAGGACTGGATCAGAATCCAATTCTAGGAAGCCTTCTCTTTTGAATTGTAAGCCACAGTATTTCAATGGACACAGCAAACTGTCGACAAATGCTCAGCTGAGACCTTGACTCTGATGTTCAAATACTCCTGACAACAACAGTCGAATGATCATTCATTTTACCTATGATCCATCTGCCTTATCAAAGCACTGCAGTGAGGCAGAGCTGCGCGCCAACACACACACACACGCATACATTTATTTTCTGGAAACCTAGTCTAACCTAAACTACTACTTGCTAAACCTTAACGTAGAACTTAGAATGAAATGATTTACATTATGTGGACATAAGTTCTCACACCGTGACTGTGTAAAGACCACAGGAGACAAACACACACACACACACATAGAGCATGTATTTTATCAAATGTAAATGCTGTGAACACCTCTGCAAATGTCACAGTGAATAATTGTTCTACATGAATAAAAAAATGACACTGTGCAAACATGCCAACACTCCACTAACGTGTTTACTTTGGTGTCTTTACTTGACATTGTAATTTTGGGTGGTCATGAAGATGTGTCTCCTGACCACAAGTAAACAACTTTTACCTTTTATTTATCCAAGATGGTCATGACTCCCCTGAACAACTCTGTCAGGGGAGTCGGAGGAGCATGTTGTGGGTGTATCTACCAGGGCAGGGCCTGAATTCCAAACAGGCCCCGATGGCTGGGGCTTTACAGGGGAAGGCAGGGTCAGAGCAAACAAAAGACAAGGTGATGTAAAGAATTCAAAGTATTCCAAGTACGTCACCGCATTTCAATTACGCTCAGGGAATCTAGAACTGGCTGTAATTGCTCACAGCAGTTCTAAGGTTGGTGCTCATAATTAATTAAAAAATGATCACAGTTTTGTGAGCCAATTACTGTAAGCAGCAAAGAAAAGCGAGGTGCTCTTCTTTGGAAGAACACGGCCATGGTGAGTGTGTGAGCAGAATTCACAGCTGCAGGGTACTGGAGGAGGAAGGAGGCGTACAAATGGCTGGCAAACTCAGAGGCACAAAGGGCACAGCTTCACTCTGCGGAACAAGTGAAACCTTGGCTTGAAAGAAAACAAGTGGTGTTGAAGAGAGAGCTAGTTCAAACCAGAACTGAACATCTAGATAGGAGGGGACGGGATCACACAGAAGAAAAGAAAAAAAAGTTACATGCGCGGTGTCAGAGTAACCCAATTATACTTCCACATGTGTGTCCAGCTGGGGCAGGGCTTACGGGAGGAGGCTCTAGGAGTCTGAGTATTCTACTCTATAACTTTCTCAGCAACATGACACTCACACATCTACATATGCGTCAACATAATTCAAAGCAAGGACAAAAATCCCCAAATAAAAACAGGGCCTTCCTACTCTGCATCAATAATTCAGACACACTGTGCTACTAAAATGACATCAACTGATTTGTCTTTTTGGGGACATTTATTTCCTGAAAATGGACTTGTGTCTGCTTTGTGATCACCACATGGACGGAGAGAGACGATCGGAACATCTGGCGTGCTATCAAGACAGCATCGGTTAAAGCAAATGAAGCAGCGAGGAGCAAATCAAAACGCAGCAAAGCAAGACAGTTTGTCTTGTGTTCTTTCCACATGTGACTAAAGTTTGTGCAAACTGTCACTCACTCAAGAGCGAGTGGGAGCCGACAGCTATCTCCGGAGGGGGAGAGATTTCTTAACAGCGAGGATAAGGTCAGACTTCTTTAATTCCTCAGCTTGAAAAAAAAGTGTTTTATGTGTATGGATTTTGTATTGAAAGCTTTTATTCTGAAAGAAGGCGGATTCATGAAATAATCAATCACCGGCTTTTTATCTCAGGTGGAGGTTTTCAAAGGTGGTTTCCTTCTCATTCTTCCCTCCAACTCAGCCACCTAGATGTGATATTCACGCCTTTGAGTCACACTGTGTGGTGAGAGATTCCGCCAAAAGCTGCAGCCACCCGCAGGGAAGATGAATATGTAAATTTTAAAAGTAGGTCAGAGATCAAATTTCATCAGGTAAGAAAAAAAATCACTGAAATTTCCTTTCACCGAGTGGGGCTTTTGAGCCAATCTGAGGCGAGCGTGACCTCCTGCGCGACTGCCATCATTCAGGTCCGGCTGATGAAAGTATCCAGTCACCATTCATTCATCAGCAGACGTGTGAAAACAAGAGGCACAGGCCAATCATTTAATTAGGGCTGTGTGATTACGGTGGTCTTTTGAGCCTTAGAGGCATTCAAGCAGAGGTTAAATGTACCAGACTTAACACTTGGAAATCGCTGCACGGTGACAATGTCTCCTCATATCATAGAAAGCCAAATGGCAGGCTTAGTGTTACGGAAAACTCCAAACATGCTGGAGCTTAATTTTGTTTTCATTACTCTGGTTTGCTTATTTTAATTAGTGCCCTTAATCTGCAATTAGCCCAGAGGTCAACTATACTCTCAGCTTATAAAGGAATTGTTTTGAAAGCAGAGAGAAATTGTTTGGACATGTACTTAATTAGACTGTTAACCCATGAAATGTCAGTGTCACTCACTCAATGCCGCCTCATTAGAACGATAGGAGAGAAATAGTGCAGACATGACTGGTTGGTGTTTGTGACTTAATTTAATTGAACTGCTATTAAAGAGAAGGATACTCAACGGACCAAGACAAAGCACAAGATGATGGCCTCTTAAATAATTGAACAAGGAAATTCATTGAATCCTGTTTATTAAAAAAAAAGACTTACAGAATAGAAAGGTAGTGTCATTATGTGATATCACACAATGGTTCATTTACTTTAATATGTCAAAAAATAACTAGACCTATGTTACATAATAGTTTACTTGTGTACGTTTAACCTGGAACCTGTGTAACGTGAATCAAACTTTTTTTTTAACCTCAGCTGTGAACATTATTTGCACCTGAGACAAATCCGGTAGATTTTCATTATTTTCATTCTTCAATGTCAACAAACTAGGTCTAATGTTATTGTTTGGATCGATCTAATGTAATTGTACATTTGAAAGTATCCATGGGAAATCTTGTGTAAAACTGAACCCTGTAGAATTTGCAAGCAAGCCTTTGAAAAGTTGAGATGGTGATTTTATAAGCCAAGATAAACAGCTGCACGAGCATTTTTCCACACATTTTAATAAATTACATTTCTTTCTTCTTACTATGCACGTATCCTTTCTTGTTTGAGTTTCAATGTCAGCTAACGTCTTTATCTTAATTCAGAATTTGGCACACCGAAAAAACTCATCAATACCCCCCACGCTCCGAGGCGTCTGGCG
This sequence comes from Verasper variegatus, assembly GCA_026259375.1. Lineage (NCBI taxonomy): Eukaryota > Metazoa > Chordata > Actinopteri > Pleuronectiformes > Pleuronectidae > Verasper > Verasper variegatus. The sequence continues at coordinate 15,224,962 of CM048046.1, read as the reverse complement.
GATGAGGCCTGATGTGTGACAGTAGGACATGAATGATGCAGGAGATTGGGATGTGTGGTGCGAAAGCTTCTTTTTTCCCTTCACCGGGCAAGTGCCAGGGTGGTGAGGAGGCAGTGAAGAGTGGCCACCAGCTGGCTCCAGCTCTGCCTGCTGTGGCCATATCAGTCGCTCCAGTGGACAACTGTAACTCATTTATTCAACCCCCTTATCTTTGTAAATGAGCATGTGTCACCAGTCACCGTGGTGGGGAGTGAGAGGGCAACTTTCATGAAACAGATACAGATATGGTTTTGGAGCTGATACACTGATTTGGGTTGCAATGGTTTAAAGATATCATGATTTTACCGGATTTAACAGTTTTTATTATCAGTATTAATGACCCTTAAAGGAATGATAATTACTAATACCACATTGTAAAAGTTACTCTGTTACAAGTAAAAATCCTGTATTGAAAATATTAAACTATAGTGAATCTTTTAATATATATACTCTAATCAATGTTTCTTTTAAATGTGTTGGTTGACGTGAAGCTCTTTTTAAATATTTTCTATCCAAATGCAAATAATAATTAATTTAATTTAAATGTTTTAATCTGTCGATTATTTTGATTGTTTACTTTGTGAACACAACATAAAGACTCACTTGTGTCTGCATATGCCGGTCCTGCAGTGATATTACCACCTTCATGATTGAATGGATTCAATGACATATCTCACAGTCAGACATTAAAACTATGGCGAAAGATCATTTTTACTGTCTGTTTTGCCATGAATCATGTCGGCACGTGGGGGAAAACAGGCGAGACCTTGACTCTCTAGAAGAGCAGCGCCGCTCACACAGGCAGTGTGGCCCGGGCGTTACACTGAATATTTAAAGCTCCATTTCATGAGGTACTGAATCTTTTTAAGCAATTGCATTATTGCTATTTGAAGGTGTTGAAAACAAAAGATTACTTTAAGTTTGTAACATATGTTGTTTATCCAAGTCCCATGGTTGCACAGCACTTTGACTACTAAACAGATGCAACAAAATACAGGGCCTTTCATGTGTGAGGTGCTAGTGAGGCCAGAGACGTCCGACACTCTGTGGAGGTTGCTCAAACAGGAAGTCAACAACTAAAGGAGGAGAGCTCAAAGTTGAGTGTTTATGCAGGCTGCCCCATCAACTCGGCTAAACTAATTAGTGGAGGCCTGTGAGTCACACGTCCGCTGCAAGAGGTTTCCTGTCCACCGGAGCTCCCTATCAGCCCTGTGTGACTAAACCATGTAAAAACACACTTATAAAAAAACAGCATGCTACTTTCAGGATGCAAATATTTCTCCCAACTCCAAGGTGAATCATATTGAAACACATTAATTAGTTTGAAAATGTGTCATTTATCTTGCAGGTGGTGTTCCTGGAAATACATATTTCTGAGCTTTTGGCATGAACATCGAGAAGTCTCCTTTTAAATTATACACTTGGCATCCTCCTGCTTCTTTTGATAATAGTGTCCAACACATTGTTTATGTTTTCTGTATTATAATCCGTAGCCTTTCCAAGAAGGGCTTGTGATATGCAGCAATTAGGCTGGCTACAAAGCAGAACCTTAGTTTTTCAGTCCAGAAGGCAGCGTTTAAAGTCTGTACAGTTTCTTCCTTTGTATTAAGAGATATTTTCATAGATCTGTAGTTAAAAAATAAGTCCATGCTCTAACTGGAGGATTATGTAAAATATCGTGATAAACACTTTTCTGAAACCAATTTAAAAATCATATATATGGGTGATTCTCTTCATATAAGACACAGATAACTCTCGCTGCTTCAGATAAGTGTGGGCAGCAGGCAAATACCAGCTCAACACTTGACCAACTACGGCGTTCTCCCACCTGCTCCACATCGCTCCAGTGCTCAAGCTGTGGCGGTGACTTTGCCTGACAGCAAAGGAAAGACTTCCCAATCAATTAATTCAAACTAAACCCACGTAGTCCTGCTGTCTGGCTTTAAAATGTGGGCATCTGCCTGTGACATGCCTTATCAATAATTGTGGGAATGTCCTTTTGTGTAAGACCCCGGCAGTTGTCAAAGCACTTTTCATCCTTGGACCTGTGTCTCAGCGGAGCTATAAATAACTGGCCTCTAAAACTTCACTCAGGCCTGGCTCATTAGAGGCAGACATTACACAGAAATAATGGCCACAAGACTCGGGTATTATAATGAAGCCAGAATGAAAGCTGCCTTAACACAGAGAGGTAGAAGTAAGCACACACGTTATTGGACACAAAGTTATTTCAAAAGAAGAACTAAATTGTCAAAACTGTGTATGAAATAAAATATTCCATTTCTTAAAAGTTGAATTGGAAAACTTACATGATTAGCTTTCAGGATATGACTCAGTAACTGGGCCAGAAGGAGCCCCCCCCCCCCGTCTCTGTAGCCGAGTGCCTGATGAGCTTTGCCAAAAGTGAGATTTAGCACAGGGCATCTATGCACATCCTCCATGAATAACAGCACAGTAAAGGATTGCTTTTTAAAAAGAGAGGGAACAGCAATCACTGTCCAGCGCCTGTTCCTGCTCATACATATGATTTCCATGTGACCACGCCAGCTAGAGCCCAGTATCGCTCATTAATGCCCTGACTCCTCATTACTGTCTCCTCACACTTTTGAAAGACTCATTACCTGCATAATGGAATAGTGCTTGGAACAGTCAGACCTTTCCTTGGTGTGAATTAATCACCTATACGCACAGACAAAAAGGGAATTCTCACATTAAATATTAAGAAACTTCCACTTTTTCGAACTTCTAAGAGGTACACTTTCTTGAGGAGCACAGCCGAGGACGCAGCAGTGGTATTATCGAAGGCTGCCCTTATGCCTTTCATGTGTCAGCAGGGCCACTGTGGAAAAAAAAAAGAAAAGCAAGGGAGAAGACAGAGATATACTTACAGTTGACTGTGACTTTTACTGTTTTGGTGTCAGGAGAGGCGATGTCATTTAAAGCGCTGCATTCGTAGTCTCCAGCCTGGTCCCTTGTGATGCTCGTGATGTTAAGATATTCGCCACTGTCATACTTCTTGGCTGGAAATAGAAAAATGGAGACAGAGTACTTACACCGTGTCTACAAAGAATACAAACACAGCACACATACACATTTACACACACTCAGTATATATATATAAATACTATTGTTACATTTTTTTCCCTGAGTGGAGGGCCCTCACTTGTTGTAAATAGCTTTAAATTTTAAGTCTGATTAGAATATACAATGCGATTAGGTATTGAGCTGAACCCCTGATTACCCTCCAAAACAATCCACTCAGACTGATATGATGGCAGTAAACACAATGGGGGTGTATTTCCAGTCATCCGCTCATCATTTGCTCAACTCCACACCTCGCTCTCAGAACTACTTCCTGGAAGACAGACACATTTGAGGGCTCAATGCACATGTCAGTGCTCTACAGTTAGCTAGTGGTGCCAAAAAACGCAGGAGCAGCACAGCAACATGACTGGCATATTGGCAGGGGCGGAGAACCACCACAAAAGTTGGAGGGAGCACAAACCCACACAAACATGTCCACTCAAATGGAGAAAAACATTTAAAACACTCAGTTAGTGGTAACAGATGAGCAGTCTACCTCAATTTGTGCAAATGTGTTTATTTTAGAAACTGAATAAAATAAATGGGAAGAACCAATGGTGAAATACAATACAAGGTCCAGCATAATTCAGCCAGAATAATCAGGAATATGTATAATACGAAGGGCAACTGATTGCAAATGAAATATATCGCCTTATATCTGATTAATGTAAATGTGCTGGATTCCAGGTTGTGTCAGCAATTGACAAAAACGTCTGAAGAAAAAAAATGACACAATTTTAATTCAGTAATTTATTAAATACTCCCTGGTCCTACCATCTCAGTAATGAACTGAATTGGCTCCATTTTAACAATAAAACTGCTTGATCTAATGCGAATGGTGCAAGTGCCTTTGGGGCAAGTCCAAATCCACTTTAGTTAGTTTAACAGTAGAAAAATGTTATCCTTGAGGGATGCTATTATAATGGATTTGCCAGGTAGTAAGCGGGAACGCTTGGTTGCAGAGGAAACGTTCTACTTTGCACACAAGCAAACCATCTGTCTGTGTGTAACAAGGAGTGTGCATCACCTATGAGCAAATTACCATCTTGATAAAGTCCCCTTGGTAAAACACTGATTCTGTACCACAGTTTTGTTGGTCTTACGAACAAATAGTTTCCACTGCCTCCTCATAGCAACACACCAACAATGCATCTGACCACACAATATTTTAAGACCAACACGTTCAGATGAACAGCGTGGATGCTAAATGGGAAAATAACAACTGCGTCAGTCTGACACGTCACCTTGGCAGCGCTTTGCATCAGGAAACCCCATTTTGGGGTACGCAAATTCATAACAAGTCAGTTAAAGCATCTTTTTTACACATTTACACAGAATAAAGCCCTGAGTGGCATTTGGTTATGTGCCTGAGTAAAGCAATGACCTACAAGGCAACAAATGGTTGTAGGATCTCAGCAGGCAGCAGCGTGTACGTAAACAATGGCAGATTCTCCCCCTGCCAGACTTGAATTATTTCCAACCCAGCGGTGCTCAGCGGGGAATCTATTTATATACAACTTTTCAGGGTGGTAATGGTGGTTTGGGATAGAAGATATGTGGATAGATTTTGAAGGCACGGGGAAGAAACAGAGTGAACAATCAAGCAAAGCTGAACTCAACATACTGTTCAGAAAACCATAGAGATCCGACACTGACGAGGCAATATATCACATCACAGGAGCCGGAATAAAAACAACCTATGCTTCAGGAGTGGAAATGCTGCCACTCTGCGCTGTCAGTCTCCTCTGAAAGTGAGCTGGATTCTTATATAATGTCACTTTCTTATTCTGCCACACTTGCACCTTTTTATCTGCTAACTACAATGTCAAAAAACCTGAAACTCAAGGCTCTGTGGATAATGAGCTTTCCTGTCTCACTCTGTTGTGGTGGCAACAATGGAGTCCAAGAGTCTTGGCAAAGATATTAGTGGCTTCACAAACAACAGCATAGTAAAAAGAAAATGGTTGAAAAAAAAAAAAAGACGGATCCATAAACAAGCACTGGATCTGTCTCAAAAACAGACAATTTAATATGCCAAGAGTGCACAGAGATGGAGACATAACACCAAGGGCTCCAGTTCTGTGGCAGTGCAAGACACATGGCCGGGGATTGAACCAGTGAAAAAGCTGTTTTATTTGGTGCACAGTTTATTTTTAAATTTGATACCACTGGTGTTAAAGAGGATGCGCGGTACAGAGTAAGTCAGTCGTAATCACATGGTGCAGTGCAAGTTAGATCCCAAAAATGATAAATAATAGTTTTCATCTATAAATATGATCAAAAAATAAAACAACACATTTAATTTGAATTCAACTTAAACAGTGTTGTTGATGGTGATAATTAGTGTTGATATTACTTTAATCCAAGAGGTGTAACTTATGACAGATGCAGAGAGATCACATCTCTTTTTCTGAATAAGTCTGTCTCCTGCTCAACAAACCTCTACTTATGTAAAAAGAAACCACATCTTCCTTCAAAATGTGAAAAAGGAGTTTTTTGAAGGAGGCAGAGAAAAGTGTTTCTCGTAACCTGCCTCCTGTCTGTCTCACAGCAATACTGCTGTGAAAGATAACACCATTCAAAAATATTGTAATCTCATTGGGCGTCATTCACCAACTGTTCTTAAGAAGACATTTCTTCTTAAAACCCACTGACGAGATTCTGACATTCACCAATGTTTACTTATCTGGGATTTGGTCTTATGACAAAATTGAATCAACTGAAATTGTTTAAATTCTACAGTTGTATTATACAATTTAAACTGATTGTATCATTTATTTTGCTTAAGAAAGACAGTTTCACTGCACATTATAAGTTGAAGAGGAGACTATTCAGTGACAAATATAGTCACCCATTATTAGGTTTTAAACACTGGTCTTTACATGTTAAATGTTTCACTGTTTTAGTTATACAGCTTTTAGTTAAAACGTAACGTCCAGGTAGCCTATTAATTCTGAAAACCGAGTTTATTTCTGTTCTGAGACGAGAGATGGCTCAGGAGATGCAGCTGCACCACAGCGGGACCTGAACCGGAATATTATTGAAAACATTTTGTCTGAAGCTAGCCCAGCATGTCCGGCCCCGATAGGTCCTGTCAGGCTCAGGCCGAGTATCCACAGATGCTCAGCTGAGGATTAACCTGCAGTGCTGAGTTTCCAATGATGCGCTGCTCCAGCTCAGATAACTCTGTGCACCTTCCTTTTCTTTTTCCTTCCCCCTCTCTCCTCTGTGTTTCAAAATGTATTTTTCAAATGCAAGATCAAACCATTTTTTTTACATCAGTTATTCGACTTTCTCCAGATACAGCTTTCACTGAATGGGTAACCGTATCCCATGTATTGTTTTTTGTGGTATTTGATATCCACTGCTGACTACAAATTATAAAAACCTTTTTTACGGGTTTGAATCCGGGGCGGCGGCATCTTTAGAATTTCACTCAATCAATTCTGGCTTCTTAAATGCTATTTTCAGTTACTGTGAGTTCTGTGTGTGCACATGGCTCTGCAGTCTCACGCCCTTATATGGTGAGCCGGTTCCCTGTGCTAATCATGAAAAACTGGCTTTCAACTTATGAACACATGGCATTCATCAATATAAGAACACAGATGCCCATTAATCTGCAGTTTAAGAACACGTCATGAATCTGACGCAGAGTTTTATTAGAAAACTTCTTAAGAACAAATTTTGGGAAATTCTTAAGAAGATATTGGTGAATGAGGCCGATTGTCATTTCTTTTTGATGGAAGCAAAAGAAGTAATGTGGAACTAAATGTGTTTGAAATGAAAAGACACAGTATTTTAGTTCAGTTATAGTGGCTATATCTGGGCCATTTACAGATTCATAATTTCGACTTGGAGCTTTACTATAAACGTTCACTACGCTGTAATGTAGAAGATGCATGTATTTGTATCATATCCTACATTGCTGAATATGCTGCTTTTCACAGTTTTTCCTATCGGCTTAAAAAGGACACTCAAGTCTGAAGGACATTTCCCAGTAATATTATTATTATTTAGTTTGTTTATTGTATTTCACATGTTGTGATTGTGAACCATCTCTACATCAGGCTAAAACTGTATGTTCGTACATGTGCCTCGGTGACATAGAAGCTTTACAAAAAAATAAAAGAGTTGCCCAGAATGCAAATGAGGTGTTTGAGGCTCTGGGAAATATGTCTTTGTCCAAGACTTTGTCAATTAGTAGAATATTTTGTGCAGAAAAAAGCTACGTGACAAACTTAAAGAATGGGAAACACCCCAAAAACACTAATATGGGCACTTTTAAATGAAGTAGTTATATTAACCTGTTTATTAGGCCTAATTTCAGAATCAGTTGCTGCTATTTAATATCCTTGTGAATGTTAGACAAAGAAGCAGTGATTTGCTCTTGACAGTACGGTATTGATAATGACTAAATAAGGGATGTTTTGTTTGCAGTCTGTCAACCCCCACCCCCCCATGACGGATGCAGTCGTGCTCCATCTGATGATAACTGTTTAATAGCTGTGCTTTGCCCTTTTAAACACAGAATCCTAACTTCACACATGAACCTGTGCCATTTACCTGACTGTGTGTTTCTTATTGCATAACTGCTTCACAGAAAAGGACAGGATGTTTACAAATGTGTCCATCATGTCCATTGTACATGACAGAGCTAAAATCAGACATATTGATTTTAATGAATGTCGACAACACAGTTTTTACAGAGTTTTAAACCATTAGTGATTGAACTACTGTGCAGTGTCTGGCTTGTTTATGGCAAACTCTGATCAATGCTACAAATCACAGCACATACACATCAAGGCTATGTCTGCTCTTTTTGCCTTCACTTGTGAAGTACTTTTTTATGTCTGGGCTAGAAAAGTGCTTTACAAACACATTTTTTTTTTTTTATAGATTTTCTAAAGGGAAAGAAATCCCTGCAGACCATCACAGGACTCGTCGTGGTGCCCTGTGTTGATAGGGTTGACCTTTGCACTGCCCTTAATGCACAGCTCCATTGTAATTTATTGTAATAGGGAATAATGATACCCAGTATGCGGATATCCACTGTGTGCACTTATGTCTTTTACTAGGGCAAGGAAATCAAAAGCACTGAACCATGAGGCCGAGTATGCTTGATGATTCCAATTCCATTCACCAAATGGCAGGATCAAATGCTCTGGTTTCCACAGAAAGGCACGGTGACTTTTTCACCTCTTGGGAGATGACCGGTCCCTTACTTGACACTGGGGGAGGAAAAACTGCTGACAGAGGAAAAGAAACTCAGAGAGAGCCACATGTGAGGTATCCCTCTCCCAGGATGGACAGAAGTGCAATATATGCCGCGTGTAGCTGAACACATAAACAAGAACATGTCTAATAGAAATGGAGGGAGCAGCAATGACAATTGAAATGGACGGGTTATTGCCGGTAAAGGTAGAATATGTGAGCAGGCATATTGTATATCAAGCAGTGTTGTTGTAATCATAGTCCATGATCAGCGATCACTATCCACCACCACGATCCACAATCCACCATCATGATCCATCACTACTAGCCACAGTCAGGATCCACCATCACGATCCACAATCCACTATTAGGGTCCACGATCAGCTGTCACCACGATCCACTATCATGATCTCTGATTCACAAGGCATCGCCATGATCTATGGTCCACCATCACTATCCACGATGTGGTTGTGTAAGAATCACAGAATGAGAATGGAGGCTTTCCAACATTATTTCTTTGCCTCTATTTTTGTACTCAGTTTGACCTGAAATTGGGGTGATGTCTCCACCTGCTCAGACGACCCCTATTGGGAAATGTAAGAGCAAAGGATAATTTTCTTGGCTTTAGTCTGCGGTGCGCACACAGAACTCTTTTCAAGTGGAAAGTAGCTTATCAGATTTTGAGCTTTGTTTGATACAGTCCAATTATCTAAATCAGTTAATGCATAATTAACTGGATTAAAGCACTCTTTATTATTTTGTGTATTAAGATTGATAGAGCATTCATCTTTTATACGGGCTATAAAAACATACAATACATGAGGTTTCTTACTTTCATCTATACTTATACTTTTTAAATGAATAACATCCTTTCCTTGTAGTTGACGGAACACTTGTTAGTATTAGATACTGGATGCAGATACTATTGATTTCATTTCTCACAGACACTGGGATCTATTGAGACTCACATCTGCACTAAATCTAAACCACCCAGCTTTCATGATAAGATAGCAGGTACAAAATCGGTCACCTCTGCTTGGTTGACCACACGACACAAAAAGCAACGGACTGATTTTTTTAAGTGGTTTGAAAATGAAAACCCTGCTTTTGATTCGATAATGACTCCAAACTGTCATTGTGATCTCTTTATCACTGAACAATGAGGAACAGATAAAACATGCAGCAAAGACCCGGGATAAGAGAACAAATGTGGATCATTCACAGCAGGAATGATGTCTCACGTCAGTGAAAGGGATATTCACCATCTTGTTCTATGTTCTACAATTAAGTGTAATCCAGTTAAAACACCAAGACAATGAAGCTGTCTCTGTCTTAATAGTGGGAAACAGCAGTTAGGAAGACGTACAACATGTTAAGATACACCTTCCTTTTTTCATGTTTCCCCAAAGCAGATGTACAACAGCTTCTATATTTAATGACTCCAGTAAGTCTAGTACCATCAGAATAAGAACTGGCCTTTCTAAAAAGATCACAGCCAATGTTATCTGATCTTTTTTCCACTAGTGTTAACTGTCCAAATGTCTCCTATGAAAAAGGCCCCGGTTTCTTGCACAATTCCAATAAATCTAAATGTAAGTTACAATTGTGACCAACCTGTGTGAGTAATAATGACTCCCACATTCAACAGTACCCTATAGTGATATCCACAGGTGGCATGTAGGCCCCTAATTAAACGGATGGAGCTAACTGTTCTATTCTGCAGGTGCACGCAAATGTACACGTAAATTGTAGAGCGCTGTGCCCATGATAGAAAACAACAACCTTCGAATGGCATTTCTCACAACCTACCTGGGAGACATTTCTTGTCTCATGGTTTCCGTCACTTCTATCCAGCACCTAGTGTTAATCAAGTTTGGATGTGTGTGTTTTTGTATACAGTTTTTCCCCCTGACTGCTGCTGGCCTCATCAACAAGGCCTGGGACCCTATCACTGGATGGCACTGATGTCCCTGCCTGTGACTGTGACACTTTGACACCTCCTGTGTCAAATAACGGACTAACTGTACTTTGCACCATCCAGTCTCTAGTGTTTACCCACAACATATTGCACAATCCCTCCCCAGGTGCTTATAGTATAATTTATATATTACATGTTGTTACTTATTGTTATATTTATTATATTTATATTTGCACAAATACACCACAGCGAATTCCTTGTATGTGTAAACCTGCTTGGCAATAAAACCTGATTCTGATTTCTAGATAAAACATTGAATATATAATTTTTGCAAAGCCCTGATGATGACACCAACACATTGTGCTCTTACGTTCCACATCCCTGTTTCTGACAATCGTCAGTTTTTGAAGCTGTGCAGAAGCATCTTCCTGCCCCCTGAAGGTTGTAACTTTACTAATAACTACAAAATCAACACATTTGTTAATGGAACATGACTGAATCTGTTTAAACAGTAATTGTCCCTCTGAACTGCTGCGAATAACTAATAATAACACTGAAATTTCACTGCAAATTTCTTCAAGGATGATGGAATACACAATCTGTGCAGTCGGTTTAAGGTGGTAAATGATTAACCATTGCAATGTGTGACTGTTTAGCAGAACATTATCAGCCAAAATGTACTTCTGCAACAAACATGTCTTGCATCAATGTCAAGTACAGGTCAGTGAAGCAGAGCGCATTGTACAATGAGGGCCTGACCTCCCGCTGAGCAATTTTGATTTTGAATGGAGTGAAAATTGCTGATATGCCTTACTCTTAAATTTGTGTGTCTGTGCTGCCAAATCAATTTTCACACCGACGCCAAATTCTGCTGCTAAGCCGAAACGGAGATGCCAAAGATGGTCCCAATTGGACAAAGCGATGATTAGATAAACTGTGTGTGAGGATACGATGCAAAAATGTTTAGCAAAACCAAGAACTGCAGCCAAATACATAGAAAATACCACAGCGTTGAGGCAAAGGGGCCACTGGGGAAACAAAGTTTACTGGCGAGTGAAAAGTTAAGAGTTTGGGACTAAATGTCGGCTTAAATTTGAATCAATATGGTGGCAGAGGGAATATTGTTTTGACCCCAGAATGTGTTTCTAGAAATGTGTATTTTATTGATTCCTTCCTGCCATTTAAGCTGATGTTTAGTTGGTGACTGAGACAGTACTGTAACACAAATACTGACTCACAACAGATTTCATTTGTGATTTTATTCTAATCAGCAGGGATAAAACAGTATTTGTTCATATATTCTTCCTAAATGCAAAAAATGTGGGAGGGGTTTCAAAGCAGTCTCAAATTTGAACAAATAGCTACAACCCCTCTGAGACTAATGGGGGAATTTCCATTAAAATAATTAAATTAGTCTGCAGTCTTTCTTGATAAATGAAAGACAATATATTTTGTTCATGCAGGATCTAGTTGCATCATCCTGCCCAGACAGCAAATGGTATTCCTATCGATTGCAGCCGGAAGGGGGCTTTGCAAAGGTCAGCGAGGCCATTAAACAAGAATTGCATCCTTGATTTATACTTTGAAGAACATTATATATCGAGTGCTAAACCTTGACATTACAGTCAACATAAACTGACATCGCAATAGGTATCCTGAATATGAAGAATAAAGGGATAGGTTGTCTTTGGGGAGAGACTAACCTGAGCATTGTTGTAAGCAATGCGAAAATACCAGGGGACCTAACACAAGTGCATGCTGAGATATATTTAGGAAACTGACGTAGGACCCTCTCACCTGAGGGAGATGTCACTCCAAGCAAATTAAAGAAATCATAGCAAGGTTAATTTCACATTCAGTGCCAACGCTGGTTAAGTGCCGTTGCAGTAAGCAATTTCCCACATTGTGTAGGGGGGCTGTGAGTACACTTCCTTCAGGGCTGCAATACACAGATAGGGCAGACATCGCAGAAGAATCCATTATAGCATAGAGCAGCATTTTCTACATCAATTTATCCTTTTAACTCTTGAAAATGGAGAACAACCCACGCTGCCACATTGTGCGCTGCTGCCTCCTGGCCCTAACTCAAGGTGTGGGCCAGAGCTAGGGGTAAAATCACACTGTGTGCAGGGCCTATCTCAAAGATAGGGTGTTAGTCTGCCTTGATACATAACACCTGCTCTGCTCCCTCAATGTCAATCTGAGGCAGCGAAAAAATCCAGTGAGTGGAACTGGGCCAAAGGAACCTTAAGTCATTGTCTGATTGCATGTACTGCCACCTCTGTGACCCATGGTATTACCTCACTGTGACTTCCTGTTTTGAAAACGCAGGATGCAGAAGAGTTAATAGATTTATGTGACTGTGATTTTAAAAAAATTGCTGCAGCAGAGTAATTAGCTAAGCTTGGCTAAGGGAAATGTGTGATCAGCACCTTTTGATTTGTTTTGTGAATCAGGATTGATGCATGAAGTCATTTGTTGTTTCCAGTAAAAAAAAATATGCCAATATTTGTGAGAGATGTATTTTGTTAACTTAAAAACTGGGTGATATATATTTCACAAAGAAGTTAAAGATGTGGAAAATAAAGACCGAGGTTGATGAGATCTACATTACGCAGGTAGTGGGAGATGAATCCCTCCATCTCAAATGATTTAAGTTAAAATAACATGAAATACTTTTTCGCTTTTTTACCATTAAATGAGAGCATACTGTGTTCACCAACTGAACAAAGACTTGACTCTATACCACAGCTCAGCTCAGTTGTGATAAATGTTTAATTAACTGACTTGGCCACCAGAGTGTGGGGAATTGAATCAATCTGTCGAGCTTGGCCAATGCATGAATGCTTGAATACATGAAAGACACTGCAGTAAGTATGCAAATATAAGAACAGACAAAAATAGAGTCTTTAACCATTTTTCATTTACTTTGTGTATTCAGAATGATTGGCTTTGACACGATTTGATGAGATGAAATGTGAATGGAACAAAAACACATATGGGTAATCTCATAGCTACCAGGTGAGAAAAAAGAGGCGAGAACAAAAATCTGACTTCAATGTTGTACATTTAAAAGCATGCAGGACATACCAACTTCAGCCAGAATAACACTGCATGAATACAAAGTTAGTTGCAATCCTTGGATATTGTAGGTCCAAGTTCATTATTTGACTTTTGAAGAACCTCCTTCAGAACAAGGATGAGTGTTGAAGTGTTTTATAAAAGTCGCCGCCTGGAGAGAAATCGTCTATGGCTGCCAATTGCCATTAAATTTGTGTAATGTGGCAGTAACTCCATATCACATTTGAGTTAAAAAAGGTCCACTATTCATCATGTTACAGACACTCCAATAAAGCATGTGCCTATTGAGCACCTCTTTAGTAAGCAATGCTCAACTCAATAGCTGAAAGGGGCCGTGTTCGACACGACTCCTGCGGTTGATATCTAAACTTTTAAATCTGAAATGAGCCAAACTCCTTATCTTTCAGCTCCCATCGTGTGTAAAGCATACTCGTGTGTCGGGTTTACAGAAAACTGGGAGAAAAGGAACCCGGCACCGAATGAGAGATCCCCGCGGAAGAGAACGCCAACAAACTTGCTTAGCATCTCTTAAAGAGCTTCCAAAATGCAGTGCGACATGGCACAAACAACTCAAGGTTTGTAGCAGTGATATAAAGTTGGGCTTGAATTATTCATTGCACTGTTCACATAGGAACTGACTGAGCTACTATATTCATGCAGTTGCTGTTTTCACTTTAAGACCGTGCGAGTTCTGTTGGATCCAGCTTTGAATAAGCTCCAGTACAATGTACATATTGTAGTGAGATGTTGGTGGAGACGATGCTGCTGCCTGTTTCCTCGGGGTGTGTTTTAGGGAAGATATGCACTCAAATGAAAAGGCAAAAGAAAACATACAGTGTGTCGTTGATAAATGTACAGTGGCTGCTTGTAAAGAGAGAGAAGAATGTGTCCCCGCTGAGTCCCATCACAGGAAACAATCAAATATCTGCTCTTGGATTCTAGTCAGCCTTTTCAAAGGTCACACTTCTATCGCATGGATTCAAATCTCAACGGAAAAAAGCTTATCAAAGCAATTTTGCCCAGCCATTCAGCCATCCAGCCGTCCAGTCAACCAAACCAAACTGGAACACACTATGTTAAAGGATATTTCAGCCCCCTACCTCTCTATCTGTGACCTACGAGAGAGATCGTATGTGGGCAGTAACGTCAAAGGCTGACGTGTCACCAGAGCTATCTTAAGCTTTAGGAGTAAAGTAACTAGGCATGTCAAGAGTTGAGTTAATAACGACTAATAACGAGTGGGTTCTGGGTGTTTTACCAACACACTCCGTCTAATGGCGTTCCTCGATTAAATTCAGCTTTTATTTAAACTAGTTAATTCTGAACATTTTTTATTGACATCAAAAGTCTGGCTGAGAAGCTGCAGGGTCAGAACGATTGCATTGATGCGCACAAACTACAATGTTTCCCATTAGTTGTTTTCAACTGGTGACTCAGCTGCAGGACTGGAACAGTCAGGGGTAAAATCCTGGCTCAAGGGCACATCAACCGTGGTTGATAAGGGGAAGGAGAGCATAAAACGTTCACTTTGCATATCCAGATCTCAGCAGCTGATAAGGGGACTATGGTTTTCCTGTCTTAAGTGCTGATATTGTGCAGCTGTCACCCTCAAAACTTCTGAAAACGTTATGGCCAACCAGATTTTTTTTTTATATAACTAAACAAAACAACATATTCTTTAAACCCATTAAGTCACAGACATATTTTGGCCCTATTCCTTCTCTTAGTAGCCTGTCAAACAAAGATGATCCGTCTGTTACAAGCACTTGCTTCACTTTACATATCTCTCTAATTGGAGAATATGCATTGACTTTATATGCATACACGCTGAGCCAAATTATCGCCTCGATAAACAGCTTATGGCCACACTTCACTGGATGCACACATTTTATTATTAGCTGGCAGTTTGCTGGTTGGCAGGATGGAGAGAGGAGGAAAAATGCAAACACAAAACATTCAGAGTGGGAATAGGAACTTGACAGTCATTCAGGGCAATTTATCATTCTGTCAAACTTCACTTGACTGCCGCAGCAGAACTATCTACAGTGTGAAAAATCCCCACCCCCAAAATGGCTGAGTGTTGACAAGAGTAAGGCAAGCTAACGAAAGCTGCCATGTAGCCAGCTTTGTCACTTCACAGCCATTTCACCTGCTTGGCCTCCTGTCAATGAAAGTGATTACGCCAACCAAATACAGAATGACGAAATCCCACTGCCGGAAGAGTTAAACGGATCGTGATTTATTTTCGTTTAAGAACTGTGTTTCACGGCTTAATTCATTTAAGATTCTGTATAATTTAGAAAATATATTATGATGCAAAATGAAAGTTGAAAATGAATTATCCTATTTGTCTGACAAATTGCCAAAAAATTCACATATTTTTGGAATAAATCATTAACAAAGTCACTGATACTTGTATATTGAGCAGTGGCCAATGGCCAGGAGAGCTCAATGTAGTGCAATTTAAGAAAATACATGCAAATTAAGGGGAAAAAAGGGAGGAAAAAATTCCCTGCAGCACCGAGCAGCATCTCAAATAAAATTGAGGCAAACACATACACAAGCAAATTTTCCAATTTCACAAGAAGCAATCAAAATAATGCTCGATAGTTTCCTATGGAGATTTTCATTTGTGTTCAACTTGCAAAATTGCATTTCTTATTGTCAGTTCCAGTTTATGTCTATTTCTACAAACAGTTTTTTGAAGAAACATTTACTGACTGCCAAGTAAAAACCAAACTAATCTTGGTTGAAATAACAATCTCCAGGCATTTGAGTTGGCAGGAAATTGGCGAAACAAGTGACTAGACACAGATAATATATTTCCCCCATCTGACTACAACAATAGTTATTTTTACAAGTTACTTAAAAAGTATCGTAGTTATAATGATTTAGAATGAACTGTTGGTATTTTTTAGACCCTGTAATTGTGCTATTGGTGTTAATGGTAATCCAGGTACTACACCTCATAAGATTTGCCATAATTTGGGTCATTTATTAATAGAACTCACTTTTGGGGTTAGGTTTTTCTTCTTTTCTTCTATTGGTCAAATCGGTCTGACAGGCTGTATTTCTACCTGAGATAAATATTTCCATGTGCTGTGATTGCATGTTCAGGTTGCCCAGTCCACCGGTGGGAGCAGACTGTTCTGCATATCCAACACATTTAATGGAATTCCATCAATAGGTAATTAGCCTATTACAACCTTTCAGTTGTACCCTGTCCTTTGGACAAATCACCCCACACTACAATAGCCAACTCAAAGATCCCAATTTCAAATGGCTTCTTTTCTGATGTACTGGGAGACAGTCTGTGATTACATTTAGTCCCGGGCCCTTTCATTTGACCAGCATATCATTTCTTCCCTGGCACACTTCAAAGTGTGGACACTTCAAAGTAGAATGAGTGACTGCCATTTGGACTCTGCGGATGGCCCTTTTGATCATCTTCTGAAAACTCCCCCAATGCAATCAGGGCAAGTTCGCCAGAGAGGAGGATTTGACAGCCATAAGATAAATGCAGTCACCCTCACAGCTATCAGATAAGCACAGCAGGCTCTAATCCATTAATATGAAAATGAGGGAGGACTAGAAGTGGTTGGGTGGGAGTTGTGCTGCAACAGTTAAATGCTTTGGAATGAGTTTTCAAAGGAAGGAATCAGGAATTAAAGCACCTAATGGTGTATGTGTGCCCAAACTAGCAAACACCTAAATAAATCATAACGATAACAGTCAAGGTATTTTTCGATAATCCACCTTAAATAACTACAAGCTGCCAAAGCAAATTGAAGAGCTCCCTGCAGTGATGATAGCCACAATTTTTATTCTATAACTGGTCAATAGTCATCAACACGTTTGAGTTAGTGGCAGACAGATGACAGTTTTTTTAATGTGGGATTGAGCAGTCTATGTACAGTATAAACCTGAACTGTGGGTGACGTATATTAATGTGGTCAATAGATTTAGAAACATCAGTAGCTGTTTATTAAAAACTAACAAGATAACGAATAAGATACTGGCACAATTCATGCAATTATATCATTGAAAACCTTGCTCCATGTATACCTTAAGTCTGGCTAAGGTTGACTGGAAGGACATGTGATATATAGCATGTAAACAAGTATTTCCCTTATCTCACCACTGTATCTCTGCAGCTATTTTTGCAGCGGAGGAGAGACTGGTGGTCGTATTCATAACTGATAACGCAGAGAAACAATAAATCAGCTTCTGCTACAGCCTTTAAATACATGGAGCTAAACGGCCATGCCACTGCAAGACCCCACTGAATATTTGCTCAGGTCTTACCCCTCCATATCCCTCTATGTTCACTTGAATACATTATTACGCCAACCCCCCACAATCCTGGATATATCCAACCACATCCATCTCTCGCTGCATCCCTTCCCTCCCCTCCATCCCTTCATCTCCAACATAACTAACAGTACTCTCCCCTTCTCATTATACTACCTATTGATCCCCTCCGTGGCTCCTCATTTCCTCTCTCAATTCATCCATCCATCTGTCTGCCGGTCTATTTATTCATCCACCCATTCATTAGCATAAGTGTAGAGAGGTGAAGTGAACTCACCTAATGGGGTTATATGTCTCCAGGAAAGGGTTGGTTCAGGTTTCCCACTGGCTGTGCAGATGAGCGACACGTTGCTGCCCTCATTTACCGTGATGTCGGACGAAATGTCATATATCTTGGGAGGAACTAGAAGGGAAGAGAAAAAATAATACAGAAACAAGATTAACATTTCATATCTGCAACATCCTGTTCTTTCACCGGTATCATCTATAAGTAATATTACATAAGTGGGAAGGAAGGTAAAATGGATGTCTTACAATGAGAAAACTTAGTGAACCATCACGTTAGTAATTCCACAAAACCAGAGCGATATATATATTGCTGACACTATGGCTGATGTAGCTTACTGGTGAATATTACTAAGCCTGTGTTTCCAGGATGTGTTTAGTCAGTCAGTCACTAAGTTAGTCATCCACATACAAGAGAAACATTTATCAGGCACACAACTTCTCAAACATCTCTCGACACAAATAACTTCATCTTGTCCAAGGCTCGACAAATAAAATCACTCACGCAGAAAATCTCATCAGAATTGAAGGACATTTCACTCAAAAGAGTTGCTCTTAAATCACCATTAAATGAGCAATAAAACATAAAATGAACTTCATCTTCAATCTCACCTAAATTGCATTGCAAACAAAGTGAGTTCTCCTCAGGGAGACCTGCAGTAAAGTTGCCTGTCACTACAACTTATTGTAATATACACAAACGTTATTGTGCACACGCAGATCTTTGACATTTGGTTCAATTGAGCTTTACACTGCAGTTGTTTTTCTTTGCCCAATATGCTTCTCACTTAGGTTTGTACCACATATCCACAAATCACCCTTCCTCGCACATAAAGAACAATTTGCACCGAGCTTAATGAATACTACACTGTAATCTGTTTTTCGCTCAAGTAAAGATTTCACTTAACGAACAGAGGGGTGTCTTTGCAAAATGCCCCAATTAAAGATTGTTCAAGTGAGCTACTCTATAATGAAACAATTCACCTGATAATGAAAGCCCTGAATGCCAAAATCATAAAATAAAACAGGATACACACAAGACCAACAGTTCTTAATAAAACCCTAATAATGAAGGTAAAATCTATCACGAGCAGTGATCACGCTGTTGACCACAACTATGTTTAATACTTCCCGACAGACCTTGGTACTGTGAGTCAGTCTCGCCCACAAACACAATTGACCCAGTTATTCAACAAACAGCGATTTATAAGAACAAAACCAGACCTTCACAAATCACTCAACAAGAACTGAGATGTGGGCTGTGATTCATAGGGCTGGAGCCCTGGCGACACTTTAGGTGGATTGGAAGCTGTGTCTCGCAAATCCAAAGTAATTCCTTTAAAACGGATATTTTTGCAAAAGAAAAGTAAAGTTGTTTTTACGATGAGGGCAGCTCATCAACAGTCCCTGCTGGACATCACTTACAATCATAATTTGCAAGTTTCTGGCCACTTAAATCCTCTTGGAGCTTTGATGTTAAAAGCTTCGGTGCTTAGGCTGCTGAAAACACACAGACACACAAGCAGCCACCCACAAAGGCAGTTAAACACATTTAAATAAGTGCATGTGCAGTCATATGAGTGCGCGGACACACACACACACACACACACAGTATACACAGACAGGCTTATGAGACACTATATTAATCAGTAAGATTTGAATCTCTGAGGGAGCTTTTCTGCAGTGGACTGTGTTATACAGTAATGGCTTCTCAGTCGTCCGGGGCTTCCAACTATTCCCTCTTTGATCCCTCCTGATGCCGGGTGAAAAACGAACAAAAGAAAAGTTGATTCAACAATTTCCAGAGTTCCACTTTGGATCCGCCCAAACACTTTCTGGAGTCACGTGGCCTCTTTTGTCATTGAGCTGTGTCCAGTGCAGCTGCAGCCACTCTCACTTGCTTTGACTAACAACACAGATGATGTATGGTGACAGGTACAGCATAAATAATGACAACATCTACCATATGTTTAGCACCGATTAATTACCTCCGGTTTGTTTGTCTGTTACTTTACGGCAATAAATAAAAACTGCAGAACAGATTACCACGGAACTTAGTGGACGGATGTAGGTTGGGCAAGGGGCAGATCCAGGCAGTGTTGTGCCAGTTCACACTTAAAATGAACTAGTCCACGTTCATTTGTTCCATTTTCTATCGGGATGATTGAGGTGAGAAACCTACGATCATGTGTTTAGTTATTAATCGATGGTGTCGGATCATGTCTGCCTGTCGTTCCGGTCACTTTTAACACTGAGTCCTGCTGTTCACGTCGCGTCTCGTGTTGTACTGAGCACAACGTGTTGACGAGTCATTTTTCATTCTGTTTAAATGCAGTCTCATAAACTCTGGAGCGAATCAATCAAACACCAAGTTACTTCATGCACTGATCAGGTCCTGATAACTAGTGACGGTGTTTATTAGTTAAAGTGAGAGCAGGGAGTGGCCGTGAACATTGCTGCAATTGCTGTACGGTTACAAATAGGGTTAGAAACCTGTAAATACCACCAATGTGTAGCTGAGAAAATGTAATGTGGCCTCAGCAATAAGGCTTGTTTTAATTTAAGGGGCATATTATACTATTGGGCCTTGGCGGAGGTATGCGCTCTAATATATAATATATAATATATAATCACTGTTATGTTTTACGGGAATCCTCTAGCTCTAATTGTATAGTAAGAGAAAATAGCCTATAGGCAAATACAGGGTAATGCAACATTGAAAGCATCCATACTCACATAACTGGAACCCTCAAACAATTCAAGTAAAAACTTCTATGATTCAGTCATGGTACCGTTCCAGCATATAGTCACCCAGCATTACACTGGCCCAGTATGATGTGAGGGCGTGGCCACCAGAAGCCTCTCAGCACTGGAACTTTCTGTTTTCTGGGGGCATAGCCATTCTTTTCGATAAACAGATCTGGATCTAAATGAGATGAAAGTGGTGGACCTTCACTGGGAGAGGACCGGAGGTGATGTTGAATCTACGTTATTGCTTGTCAGACTCTGTGTTTACTTGCTGTAGGACCCCACTGTTGACACATCTCCTCGGTGTCTGATAGCACAAAATTGAAAATGTTGGGGTTGTCTGCTGATCCTATCTCTCCTGTGGCAGGGACTGAGAGGTTTTCAAAGGATCACATGAAGAGTCTTCAGTTTTTTTTCAGCACAAGGCAACTGTGACTCTGTTACTTCACTGCATAACACTGCTCCATCTGAGAATAACAAGCAAGTTCGGGAGACAGAATCAAAGATCTATACGTCCAATACAGTCAAACTTTTATCATCAGCGGAACTGGGACGTCTGTGAAGAACAGCAGTGTATTCACAAGACAATGACCCATGCTTTTGTTATATGACTTTAACAACTATGGTTGGCTATTCAACATGTGCATGACAACATTTCGCACTTATTACAATCTAGTTTCATAATTATCCCAAAATCGAGACATAGTATCTGGCCCCTTCACTGCACTGTTGAGCTGTGCACAGTGCTATCTGCCTTGCTTTAACTTGGCTTTAAAGAAATGCAGGTTGTCTCATATTCCAAGACCAGACCATGAGCTGTTAATTCATTACAACATATATTCTTTACAAATGGAGTATTTAATAGGGGTTACTTGTAACCTTGTAGCCTGTTTTGCTCGGCTAGTGAGAGTTCTTTTCAGCAGGGTTTTTGAAGGCTGGTGTAACATCTTCGGCTGCCACGGAGGACAAAATTTCAAGACATGTGAAAATGAGATCTTAGCGTCTTGCATGGCAGCCCGCTCTCATGCGCACCCGAACTACAGGTGCACAGAAAGGGCCGGTACAGAGACTGACAGGGCTGGCAAAAAAAAAAAAAATGGTTCACTGATCCGCGGATGCAAGGGAACCACCATGATTTGTCCCAATGGCGAGTCTGACCATGAACAAGGTACGAAATGTGTTAAACAGCCAAGCATTACAGCAGATGATGAGCTAAAAAATATGAAGGTTTGAAAACCTTTCAGAGAAAATATATATGAGAGTGTAAAAAGGTCCAAATCACGACAGTAACTATTGAGTCGAATAAATACTGTCATGACAATGGTCCAGAATTGTGTGAAAATGCACAGCT
This sequence comes from Verasper variegatus, assembly GCA_026259375.1. NCBI lineage: Eukaryota > Metazoa > Chordata > Actinopteri > Pleuronectiformes > Pleuronectidae > Verasper > Verasper variegatus. Next base: position 15,202,934 of record CM048046.1, on the reverse strand, counting down.
TGAAAAAATATGATTCTGCCATCTGTTGCTCCCAATTAAAAAGTGAAATAAAATAAATAAAGCATCCTAAACAAGTTGAAGTGTTAGTAATGTTGCTAGGTTACAGTGCCGATACATTGCAAGCTGCTGAGGGGCCATCAGATGGACACTTGATATCGAGGCCCGAGGAGGATTCACATTTAGCAAACTCAAACCCATTTGAAATTCTATACGTGCTTATGAGAACATCGCATTACAAAGTTACAAAAGTGTTCAGTTTATATCTACTTATATATCTCTTGATGTTAAAACCTCTTACCATTAATTTCTGTGTGAATTATAATTGTTGCACAGCATATATGTTTATTTAATGTGTATGTGTCAGTGGTGGTGTGAAGAGCATCGGGATATTAAGTGAACAAGGACACAATCTTCTGGCACAACCGTCACTAAATGTATTTCACACCAGTGTGATGCAAACACACAAATATGCAAAAAACTTGCAAACCTAATTACAGCATTCAACCTTTAGTCACACTGGCTCTGCTGATATTTTTTTATTCCTTAAATGTTATATTTAACTGAAATAGAAAGAAAATACACCAGGTTTATTAGCACTAAAATTATACTCTGCATGTTAAAGGCAGTATATTTGAATGTCAGTGGCAGAATAAGCCTGTTGTTAGTCCCACAACTGCCTCAAGTGCCATTTGTAACTCTTTTTTTTTTTTTACTTTACTGGAATTGTAGTTTGACGACATTCAGACTGACACACAGGCAAGCAATGTTACACAGACCCAAATATAAAGAGTCAATTTGTTCCACAGCTCGGTCAAAGAATCTCATGGATGTGTTCAATGAGATTCTGAAGTCGCTGTTTTCAGACATGCACGGAAGTCCGGACATTTTTCAGAAATTTTCCTGAGGGGATGTCGGGAAAATGTGAGTCCCATGTGAGAACACAGCAGAAAAACGTCTGGAAAATTCACAGGGCAGGTTGATGACGTCTCTAACATGTGGCAGGATAAGTGATAAGGGCAGAAGCTAGTGTTGATGTGCTGTGAACAAAGACACAGTGCTTTCCTTCTATGTGCCACTTCCTGCCTCCTACATAATCTACTTAGGCGTCACCTGTCACCTTCCCATTGTTGTGAATGTCTGACATAGAGAATCTCCTGCTGTGTTCTTCCAATGTGAAAAACAAAACATATTGCCCCAATTTTCTGGCATTCATGTATGAAAACAGCTTATGTAAGGTTGAGTATTATGCTAAACAGAACAGTGACAAAACAACGCAAGTCTTCCCTCCGTACACACACTGCTTGTTGTTTTCTTTACGTGCTTATTCATTAAGGATGTCGTGATTGTCATGTTGGCCCATTCCTCTCTAATTTCCCATTCTCCAGCCCTGCGGGCGGTGCTGAGAGTGAGCTGCCTCAGCTGATACGGGCGGCGTCATCTCCCTCCTGTCGGACACCTCGGGTGAATAAATAAGCCACTAATGACGCCACCTTGAATTACGGAAAAGCTTACAGCTGTGCTATTTAAATGCAAGGGGTATTCTACAGGAGCTGCGAGGAGGGAAGCACACAATTCCATGAATTCTGACAGGCCTCTGCAGGATGACTTGTGCTAGCAAATTGCAGGACCTTGTTACTGGCTAAACCTACTTCTATCTAGTTTCCAATTAGAGCGCAGAGGGGTAGCCTGGGCCACTGGTAATGAACGGCAGCTTAGGGAGGTAGAGAAGTCAGGGAGAGCTGAGGGGGGGGGGGAGGGAGGGAGAGAGAGAAAAAAAGAAACATCCCATCTCATCTTTTCTAATTCAAATCCTTCATTTGTCCATCATCATAATCCTCCAGTCCAAACACAACACACTGTTATGGTCTAGTTAAACTCCAGATGCTTACTGATCTGAGGACAGATTGTCCTTAATCAACGACGTGTAGCACTTGGAAATTGGATCAGGGCAGATTTGATGGAAACGGTGAATAAATCCTGAGGAGATCTTTGAATAACTACTTGCATTTCAAAAACGTTTCCAAACTGCAGGTTGTTAAGAGATGATATTGGTACAGATGGATTATAATGTACCTGTAAAATACATCTGTGTGTGTAGGGCCCGAAAATAAACCTCAGTAATGAGACAATAGCCACACAGCTATTCCAAAATGTTTTCTATTCCCTTTCCTCACTGCAGGCAGCAAAGAAGAACCAACTTCCAGTCAGTTAATTAGGTGTCAGACATGGAAGCAAAACCTAAACAGTGACAGATTATGTTACTCCAAGGGATTACCTCCATTTGTGGTGTCATAAAGCAGGCAGAGGTAATTTGTAGTGCTTAGCTGTGAAAAAAAAGTTCATCCAAGTAGAGAAATCTGACATAATTGGAAACTTCTTTTCTTGGTCTTAAACAAAAACACATATCTTTAACGGCTGGAAAAATCTTGGCCGTCCAATTCAGCGATCTGAGTGTCCTTCAGTGAAGATGGGTGACTTTCTCTGTCACACAACTGTTTCATGGCCCTCGGGCTAAACAAGTTGACTTAATAGAGTCCTGTACAAAAATCTTCAAAAACACATGCAATAAAAGGGAAAAAGGATGACCTTTTGGATATAAAATGTGTTCCAGTGACGCCGACAGCGCGGTGTGTGTTTTGTGTCTGCGTGTGTGCTCACGAGTTTCACCTCCAATATCAGCCGCTGCGCTCTTATAACATTATTAAACATATCAATCCCAATCATTTCGAACAGAAAAACACACACGGCCAACGCGCCAATAGTAAAAAGCAATGAAAATGTTCAGAGAAAAAGATGTGTTTTCTCTTTCTTTCCACATATTTGAGCCCAGGAGCAATAGAGGAGATGGACTAAGTGCTGGAATGACACGGCCAAGACATAAAACCTCATCAGCCCTTATTGCTTGTCTGTTTTTGGCATCTCTTCATATTCTTAAAATCTCCTTGTGGCTAAGATGTTGGGTGGGTTTAAAAAAATGAACTGAGATGTGAACAGTTGGAGCAGACACCGACCTGCTAAAGACACAAATAGATTCCCAGCAAGTGCACATTAGCTGATGAACATTATTCCATAATGGTATCATTACATATGATTAATCCTGTGATTTAGCTTATTAATGCAGTGCAGGAACTCGCCTCTGGGTCCAATGATTGTGTGGGCACAGTACAGTATAATGTTTTTTGAGATAAAAAAAAGAAAGAAAGTGCGGTAAAACAAGTGCAAACTGTTGCCTTTAACATGGGATTCCTCTGGAGTACCTCTTTTCTGTAGGTGTGACCTAGTTGTTATTTTGGCTGCGTGTCTCAACGAGCACCTACACCTCACTGTATCACTGTAAATGCACCTGGCATACATTTTTACTGTACAATCTATTCCCATTACTTCAGCTGTAACCCTGCAGTGATGCTCTTCTCTCAGTTCAGTTCAGTGGCCCAGTTTTTTTGCTTCAAGGCAGCATTCCAGTGTCTGATGGAAACAGAAATGACCCCAATACTGTGGTAACAATAATAATTTACTGGTGAGGTGATGATAGCTTTGGACAAAAGAGAAAACATTGGACAATTTTACCTCGAGCCTCTAAAATGTCCGGGCAATGTACAGATTTAGCTGCAGTCACATTGTGAAACAAGTTCTTGAGTATTTGCTGGAACATCTTATATTGTCAAGAAAAACCGGATGAAAACTTGACAGTGTGTATGTTTAGACTTATTCGGTGCAGTATGTCAACTGTATGAATCTGTAAAACAAATTTTACATCTATAAATATACTAGGTACGAGTTCATCAGACTGATAAACAATACAAATAATAAAATATTTCACTGTTAGAAATGCTGGAAACAACCTTTGCATGTGGCAGAAATCAAATGGAAACGATGAGCACAGTTTTTGTTCAACTTGTAATTAGGCACTGGTTTATGATGATATTCCTGTCATGACCTAATGGTGCAAAAATAACATGCTTTAGCAAATGTCACAACTGATACATATGATGAGTAACTGCCAATGAGGGTAACGACGCAGAAAGCGCGATTATGGAGAGCTTGTTACCAATTTCATGCACTTGTGGGGAATTTGTGAATTAAGGGAAATCAATTGATTAAAATGAACTTTTCGAAATACCTTGTGAGAGGCAATTAATCTTCAATGAGAGTGCTGCACTGGGCATGCAATTCAAAGATAAGCTATCACCCACTTATTGAAATAGTTTCTAATTTATTCATGCTAATCAGTGTCTTTCAGCCTCAGCATCTTGCTTATGATACAACACAATTCCTCTGCACGGGCCACTCTGCTTTCAGTCTCAAGGAGGATCGCCGCTTTTTCAATTAGCTGCGTGGCTGCAGAGTCTCTTTGATAAGAGAGGCCGAGCATGGAGCTTATTTCAAATAGTTTATTGTCAAATTGAAACACTGGAACTGTCAGAGGGCACGCTGCTTTCCAACAACGAAATATCAGCCGGTGACCAGACGACGGTTGCTATGGGAGATCCTCAGTGCATCTCAGCTCATGTGAGGAAGAGAGCGTCTCTCTCTCTTCTCCACTCCCTCTGTGTGTGTGTGTGTGTGTGTGTGTGTGTGTGTGTGTGTGTGTGTGTGTGTGAAATGGATGATCTGATGTGAGGACACAAAGCTCTGTCTCCATCTGTCACTGGGCCTTGATGCAGTGCTAAAAGGTCAAAGTTCAAACTTTAGAGCCCGGATCGTGATTAATGGGGAGAGAGCATTTGGCAGCGAGCACAGACTCACTGCACACAGTCAAAGGACAGGAGCTCAGTGTGGATCTGCCCTATACTGAATGCTCACGCATTAGTTTGCGGTAATATTTATGTATGTGTGGGAGTTCAAACAGACTCATGTTCACGTGTTATTTATCAAAATTCAAGGTCAAAACAGAAAGTCCCAAACTCCCATGATGAATTCAATCATAGTCTAACTCAGTCGAAAAAATGCAGTGCATTTTTATCTTTAGCGCAGTTAATCTCATACATTACATCTCTAAAATGATAATCCGTATAAATATTAACTCGCCTCTACATTTTCATAAATGTAATTTCATTGAAAATCCACAGTTGCTGCTGGGAAATCAAATCTGTGTGGAAATGTAGAAAGACTTTTAGGGAACAGAAACTGTCATGATCATACTTGTCAAATTGCCCTTGATAGTTATGATGAGTTTCTCTTATATTCTGGAGGACGTATTATCATCAGAGCAATGTGAAATCCCCTCTTTGTTCATCCACATGACCTTGGAATATTGACATTTCTCTCTGATCCGGTCATCTGGTAGAAAAGCAGACTGGATTTTCAGGGAGCAGTGACCTGTCTGGAAACAAAGACATTTAATGGGTCTAAACACATTCATGATTTTTTTTGCCACACTCTCTCTTCCTCCATCTCTTCCTGTACTGATTTTTTTTCTCCCAGCGGTGAGTCATATAAGTCCATTTTAACTAGCTCGGCCTGACAAACAATTCAAGGTTCAAGTGCTGAAGAGGATTAATGATTATTCCCACAGTGTGTGTTTGCATGTGAAAGTGTATGCGTGTGGTATTTGCCTCTCTGTGCACACACAAAAACCCCAGAGGTGTGCGCATGCAGCAGGGGCTGTTGTCCATGTGTGACAGCTGCCACATCCATTCTCTGACGGTGGCCACTATTGACTGCTTTGCTTCACGATCCGCCCCGTGGGCTGCTGGGAGAGGTTTGGGACCAAACAACACGAAGGTGATGCGGGGCAACTCGTGGTCCACAGAGGGTTTCGGAAAGGCCAAAGTTATGAATATTCAATAAATTGCTCATTATTGAAAACCCTGAGCTTGTACTTTGCAGAATACAGATGTCAGTTGCTGCTGTTTTGTTTACACCAGAGCTGTTCAAATAACGATGCTCATAAAAAACACCAGTGATTCTGATTCTAGTTAATAAGACAGTCTTACTTCTCCTATTTGCCTTTTTAGCTTTTTGATAATACATTGTCTGTACGCCGCTTTAAGTCTGTTAATAATGATGACCGCTGGATTCCCTGGTACAGCTACGAGTCAAGGAAGCAGACTCTTTAATTGCACTTTGGGCACCAGATGAATTTGCAGGGATCAGACAGGCGGGCGGCACCCCACTGCTAGTGGTCAGTCTGCATTCAGGGTGATGTATGCAACAGTGCTGTAGGGCCGGGGAGCGCAGCCTGTGATATTTATCTGCCCAATTAAGGCCAGTGTATCTCTGAGAAGTCTGCCAATGCCTCACCCCCCAGCAAATCTGTTTCACAGCCATCCCGCTGTTGATGAAGGTTGTATTGTATGATAAATATTGCCTAGAGAACCGGCCGTGCTTGGATCCACACAGAAGTGAGAGAGCCAATGTCTCTATTGTGATTTACACCTCTGACAACCAACTGTTTAACACCACCAAAAGCCACGGACTAACACCACTGGTTGATGAAAATTCAGATTCAAATCGTTCACACACTCAGCTTGTCTGTCTCATCCTTCAGGAGCTTGCCAGAGTCGCCTACGTGTTTGGAATTCAACTGAAATCATCTTACAAAGTAAACACAGCTTATTACATTTTCTCTTCACATCACCATTTGAAGAGAAAGCTGGTGTTCAGCTGACCTGAGCGTTACCAAAAGTAACACAGACACACTTTTATTAATATACTTTAAAAACTGTGAGAGGGTGTAGATGATTAATACTTGCAGATATAACTGAAGGGTGGACCTCATTTTGAATCGGACATGACATTGAATATAGACGACTATCACTTCTACACTTTTACTAACAATTATTTTCAATGTTCATTATTAATCTCCTTAATGATCAATGTCCATCACAGTTTCCTTTTGTGTCACAAACAGTCCTGACAGTAATAACAAAGAAAACAAGTTGTGCACTATGTTCACATTTCATGGAAAATTTGTTTTTCTTTCTTCAATCACTGGTTTTAGTTGGGTTTTCTTTTTATTTATGGTTGAATCGACATATATATATATATATGTCGATTAGGAGATGTTGACTATCTTAACAGCCATCAAATATCATGTGTAACCAGAGTGGAGGCTGGAGCCAGTGAGGACTTCAATCAACAGAAAAGATCAACTGATTAAGTGTGTCAGCTCTGAGTTGGATAATAACTGGTTCAGAATATTCCAGTTTGTTTGTGGTTTGCCAACATTGGACAGTGTTGAATGTGAAATATCCACAGGGAGGGTTGAGTTTGATTGACTTACAGACAAAGAAAAAGAACGCTAGAACTTATTTGAAGTCACTGGTGATTGAGACTTTATATTTCGGTTGAAGAAGGAAGAGCAAGCGCGATGGATATTCCATTAGTCTGGTTTCAAACCTCTGGATTGTTGGACAAACCAGCTTTGATTTAATCAGTTCAAATACACCCGCTGTTTTGCTCAATACACATCTATTTTCCTGCTGGGAAAAACAAGGACCTGGCCATTTGAAGCTTCATAAGTAGAGACAAGAACATGCTAGCTCCAGAGAAATAGGGATTTAAAACCGGCTCAAAACAAGTGTGGATGAGTTCGACACAGTTCTACTGTTGAAAAGAAAAGTAGAGCGATAACACGGCTTGAATTGGCACGTTTCTGCAATCATCAGAAAACAGCTAACATGAGCAATATGTGACTGGAAAATGAAAGCGAAATCAAAGCAGCAATTCGGTTTGATCAGGTTGATGTATGTTATTTATACAAATAAAAAAGCGGAAATGTAAACTATGCTGATATCACCATGACAACAGGTGTACATGAAGGAAATGGTGACTTTGAATTAAAGGTAAACAGCATCAAAAGCAAATGAATACAGGGAAGGTGGGAATTGATGAAATACCTGGTTCTCTCTTCATTTAAGGCTAATACAGAGAAAATAGATACGTTTATGTCAATATTAAGGTTTTACAGCATGACGATTTATTTAATTTCAAAATTGTTACCAGACAGCTATGCATGCTAACACCTTTAGTCGCATAAGACGTTAGGTGTTATTGCACTTTTTCCCTCCGTGACACTTATCTGACGGCTATAGTTCTATGCTACCTTGCAGACAAAAACTCATATAATCAGTTCATACAATATGATGTAGTGCTACACATTAACTAGCAGGGCGGTTCCTGTTCCCTTACAGTGGAAACACATGATCCAGAACCAATAGTATTTACTTGATAACTTTGTGATCTTATTTTGTACGTCGCTGTTTGGATTTTACAGCATTTTATATTTTATGTTTTCATTTATAGATTAATATTGTTATTATACACCTGTGCAAGCTGACACATGTTGGGCACATTTTTTATCTGACTATCACAACTGTTAAAAGGTTTGCCTCTCACAGTTTAAGAGGAAGAAGACTGTTATTTAATAGTCTTTAATATTTAATAATCATTATTATAATGATTTTTATTTTCTGAGTGTGTCATTCTTGAACAACTTCGCGATGTTTCACTAAATAATGTGGCAACATTGAGCAGCATCAGAGGTTAATTTGTTCAGTCCCTTAATCTAAAGCTATTCACAAATACAGGCGTGTAGAAAATATTTTTGGAAAAGGATAATTAAAGTGGTAAAGCATCCAAAAAACATCTCAGTGAGTTTTGGAAGAAGCACAGTACCATAATCTGAGGGTGGTGTTGATGTACAATTGTAAACATGCATTTCAAAATACAAAGAATGGAAAAACAGGACTTTGTTATTCACTGTGAGTAAAGTAGGTCCAGAATCATCATGCTGAGAGCAATCAAGCTTTCCATGAGATTAGGAGAAAAACTCTTGACAATTTGGGGTATGCTGGTTAAAAGCAAATGAGGCAGAATAAATGTGGAAAGTAAGAATATGAATTCAACCTTTATGTTGAGCTTTTCTTTCAACCAGTGAAGAACATCTAGTGTCCAGATATAAAATGCCTAAGTTACTCTCCACCTATGTTGTAGCTATTCCCTCTCCAGAGAAGAGACGTGAGAGCTGATTGTCTGACCTTTGTCCTTACTCATTTTAATTAACCATAGCTAATATCAGCTATTTCTGTGATGAGGAGTCACATTACTGCACACACAACCACTGTTCGCACACCGCTGTGTGCGTGTGCGTGTGTGAGGACTCACATATATTAGGCTGGATGTGCATACATAATGGAGGACAGAAAAAAATGTAAGATAGAGATTCACAAACTCACAGCCACACACACACACACACACACACACACACATATGACAATGATTAGTTGCTAACTAAATGTCAGGGGCCATAATGGCAAATCTGTTCCTTTAGACACACTCGTATTCTCTCACACCCTTTCCCTTCAATATCAACGGATAAATTGTTTGAATTCATTGTTATTCCACTTTTATTCCAACAGTAGCAGCTTCACTGGTGTGATCACAGCTTCTTTACTTGACCAACTTCAGTTATATCACACAACAATTATAAAGCTCACCGAGCTATTTTTATCTCCACTTATGAATATTCATATTTAGGTTGAAAACTAACAAATTAAACAATATCACAATAGAATTTGAGCAGAAATTGCTTTAACACAGGCTTGTATATGTATGTCTAGAATTGTATCACATACACTCGTACTTAAAATACAATGCAATATTAAACGCAAAAAGAACTATAACATTTTGTAAACTTCAACCCCAATCAACAACTACAATTCCCCAGAAATTCCCTTCCTTCCCTAGATACAGCTTAACTCAACAAATACATATTTAGGAGTATATAATGCATTTTCGGCAGAGTTGCAATTTTTACCAACGTCATGGGGACCTGTTGTTTCTGTAATTAAGGTGTTTTCATTGCTTAAACCAAGCCACAGATGGGATTCTGGATGTGAACCCTGCTCTCAGTGTGACATTCATGTGCTTTGTATGCCCACTGTGCACCCACACTACCTCCTGCTGCCTTTAATAAATGTAGTGCGTTCTATTTATTAAACATAATCCAGACATAAATTATGTTTCCTACAAAACATATTGTTTCAATATAATCACTGGGAGACAGACAATGATGAGATCCTTCCGTTGAGCATTTCAGTCTTTAGTAACACTTCTATTCAATTACATTTCTGAGTGAAAAGGCTGTATTTTCTAATTACAGGCTAAGACTTTCAAATCATATCGTATAATCAGTTTTACGCTTTCAGATGCAGTGCTACTCATTAAAAATATGCAACAGTATATATAGTTTTTAGAAATAGCTTCACTTCAACCAGCTGTAACATAAGAATACTGCTAATGTTTTAATGTGTTTGCAACAACATTACAATAATATGAGATATGCAATCATTCAACAATCTGAAAGGAGTGCTTCTACATTTGGAACTTTAATTACACATGGCTGATAATATATTTACTTCAGTGATCTTCTGAATGTGGTACTTTTGCTGAGTGCTATTGCTAAAGGTATTTGAGTTTATTGCTTCTTCCAACGCTCCTTACATGTGAATCGAAAATCAACCAGGACGGTCAGCCAGTCACTGCAAGAGCACTTAAAATGCATGAACTGCAGATGTGTTACATAAGAACAGAAGAAAGTGCTGCGTAAAACTCACATCAAAAAGGTACGTCTGTGTAAATAAATAAAGTCGGCTGTGAGCGTGTGCCCTTGTGTTACTAAAATGTCTGCGCAGTTAGAATGATTTCAATTGTTCATTTATATAACACTAATAGGCTATTACAGAAAACTGCCAGGCTAATAACAGTACACATTTTCCTCTCAAGGTGATTTACTACAGCTACTGACAAAATGTCCTCAATATAATAAAGTGAACCAAACATTTAATTGTTCAATCCACTTGATACCGGGTTTACATGGGAAATTGTTTGACCAATACGTCCACACGGTGAAATCTATTTTCAACTCAATACAGTGCCAAGTAGAGCAGGACTGCAATTATGCTTAAATTTTATAGTATTGACACAGCTAATCCTTCTGAGGAATCCACACCAGTAAACCAGAGAGACAAGTCATCGAGAAGGTGTTGATTGATTCATTAAAGCCTATTTGAAAGGACTGTATTTTCGCACTGAAATCTATTTTAAACGCACACAGCAATTAATGAGGGCGAGGGAATCGCAGCATATTAAGAATAAACTGCATTTTGCTGGGCTTTTTTTGTTCCGTACCCTGTAATTATACTCTATCTCTGTCCTGACATCAAAGAGAAGAGCGACATCCTAGAGGTTTAAACCTTCATTTCACTTTCAACACTCTTCCTCAGACTGACTCACTCACATGGGCGTGGGCGATGAGTTCTCACTGTGACTCCGCTCAGATCCATATTAATGTCCGAAGCGGTTTCATCACATGCAGGATTATGCCTCATATTTTTGAAAACGTTCCCCCTATGAAGTAGCGCACCACTCTGTGGCATGTGGTTGTGCTTGTTGGATGGAAGAATGCAGGGAAACTGATTCAGACTTAATGAATTTATGAGCTCTACACCTTGGTGTACCCCTCCTCTCTGTGACAAGATATTCTTAGATGAGAGGTGCTGTGCATATTTAATACATTATCACATCTACAATCTTAATTAACAGAGAGGGAGGAAAAGAGTGTCGACTGAGGGGGAGGGTAGTCATGTGATGTGGTAAAAGGGGCGGTTGGGTCCTGATACCAATCTCTCATTCCTCTGAATCCAACATCAGATAACGGACAGGGGAGACTGTAAATAGGTCAGCGCATGGACGGTGGGGATGAGGATGTGCAGACAGGGTCCAGCCGTACAGTGTAGCCGCAGCAGCTAATGGTCAAGGTTCAGGTTGTCACTGATGTCACTAGTATTCTGTTTTACTCCATAATCGGTGTTCATCCACAGGCCAGAGCCAGTTCAGTTTAATCTTGTTAAGTCGAGTGTTTAAAGGACAGGTTTAACTGCTCAGCAGATACCTGTGCCAAATGTACCTGCAGGAAAACATGCACCCTTTTAGTAATTCAGCAAATCCAGATGACCCTGACGATTAGTACTTTTGGCAGAGATTATGTGGGAGACCCATTTGGGCACTGGTAGATTTTTGTGCTTGTGTGTTGTGATAAACACTTTTACTGGTGTGATGCTGCAGCAACACTCAGCAACAGCCATTTCTGTAATATTACATGAACTCCATTTTGTCAACACTGCAGAGAACATACACAAGTTATTTTTCACCATCAGCATTTGGAACAAGAACAGAAAGCAAAAATAGAGGATGTGCCCTTTACTTCATGTGACTTTTAGCTGTAACACTAGTGCAATAGTGCTGTGTTTTAAATTCCACAGTGGGCTCTGTTTCAAGGCAATGATGCAATGAGGGTAGAGGCACATATGCAGAAGTCTAATTTGTTGAGGTGACACACAAGGTGACAATGTGACAATAAGTGGAGATCTCTGTTTCTATGAAAAACATTGTAAAATGGATGGGTGTCACAGATTGGCAGGTGGGAGTTTAACAAAAGAGAAAAAAAACTACTCTTCATTGATCAATTTAGGAATTTATGAACAAAAGTTAAAAGAAATAATGGCATTACCGAAACCACAATCCAACCGTTAGGGATTTTTGGAGGGCAGTGCCGATACCAATATTGAGAAGTAAGATTTCTCACTACCTATATATCGGCCCATGTAAAAGAAAATCAGGAATAATGGATGTTATTGAACCCTTATGACAAAATTATTTAATTGAGGCTTGATATTTTACAGTTTAACTATGAACTAAATTATGAATTAAATAATAAATAAAATAGGAATACAAACAAATACATAGAAATAAAATAAAATTAAAGATAAATGCTTGTTCTGTAAAATAATATCGGTGCATATCGGCAAACACAAAAGCTGGTACATCATGTCTGTGAAAAGCTCATATTGGCCCATTTTAAATGGATATCTGATAAATTGTCAGGCTCTAGTATTAAAGTAAAATACTTGTATTTCAGCTCTTGTATTTTTCTTTTATTCTGCTCACACCCCAAAACTATAATGACGTGACCAAATACAAGAAAGTCATCCAGCATTGTAGGCACAGACATGCATCTCAGATAAACATAATTGCTTGGTGGATAAGCCGGTCAAGGACCCTTCAATGCACCTGTAATGAGTTGAGACCATTGCATATTTTCATACATACACAGTAATACCCTCTTCCCCAGATTCCCCGTTACTCCTCATGGTGTATCCAGTCTAGCAAAGCAAAACTGCCAAAAAACCCAGTGCCATGAAATCCTTTTACTTCAACTGTAACATTCCTGTTGCAGCATTAATAAATGTTGTATGCTTGGACTGAAAAGCCCAGATTAAAGATTTTTTTTTTTTTTTTCCGAGCAAGTCTTCCCTTCTCCTCTCAGCAGATGAAAAAAACCGCATGCTCCCAGAAGCCCCAGCAACATGACAGAGCTGCTCCCCTGCTACATTTCATCTGTAAAGAAATCCCTGTTCTCCATGAGTGGGCTTAAGCATGTGTACACAACTACGGCACAGTGACAGGTAATGATTCATAACGCACAGAGTTTGAAAAAGCAAATCAACAAACGTACAGTATGGTGTGAAGTTGTGTGGATTCGCCATGACAGCACACGAATGTTACAGTCCAACATAAAAGAAATGAAATGATAGCGTCTGGCAATTTAATGAAGCACATTTTTAACTACCTTGAATGCCCTGTCAGGAACATGGCCGTGGGCATTTATCAGCCTGAGTGAGTCATCTGCTCTTCAACATGCTTCCTGCCTGCAGTTCACACTCGGATACACAGCTCTGGTTAAACGGCTGGAGACCCAATTGCCTGATGACTCAGCAGGAGCGGATTTAGATAACATATCGAATTTTATCGAGCAACTCATCCAAAAGTAAAAGTACAGAGCACAGAGCACATTTAAAAAGACTCTGTGTTCAACTTTTTAAGTTTAACAGTTTCATCCAATCGTCATCTCAACTGAAGAGATGCTGACCATGTCTCTGTCTGTTGTCACTTTGGGATATGTTTGTTTTGTTGTATCACTGTCCAGCTGTTCCTCGGTTCATTGGTTGTAAATGTGTAATGAAATTAATGTTACTAAATAAACTGCTATCTTCTATAACCTATATTTTACCCTATTATTGTCATATGACGTTTATGAAAACAATAATGCCACTCAGACATTCTTAAATTTAAATCAAGCTGCACCACACACTCACACGTGTCAGTCCCCCAAATATGACATTTTTTACCGTCCATGTATTTTTCCCTGGAAAATCAATAAAAATGTCAGAAAATGACCCTGTTTCACAATGTTGAAATCTGTTTGTGACTGTTTGTGTTTCTCTGCTAACAAACAAAGCAACCCACAAGCAACGCAATGGACAGGGGTTAAAACATAACCTACTTGGCGGATATAATTAACAGCATCTTTCATTTGAGAACTGTAAAATAACAATTGGTAAGTGGGGGTCAAAATGTTGCCAAACCTCAGCCACTAGGTCACATCCATCAGGAATTCTGGGCAGTGCAAAACGTATTATACGGCTGACAGCTGGCACATTAGCTTTGGTTTGATTGTGGCCATATGGCCAGTGGTGAGGAGCTGCCATGACCCGATAAACCCCTGGTAAGATTCCCATTACAGAATGTTCTTCAGAAAGCCAACATCTACAAAACATGATAGTCCTGCAGTGACTATTAATGGCTGGCAAGCAGCTGACTATGGTTGATCACAGGTATATTTAGAGGCATGGTGCACCTGTGATATGTCGCTGAGGTAGAGGCAAAGTGACTGTTTAAACCAAAGCGGGTCTGCCTGCTGTCAGTGTGACTGTCATGTGTAACTCAACCATTCCACAGTTCACTCACTCACAGTACGCTAAGTACAACAGGATAGAGTTCCAGTGTTTTAATGGACATACAAGTGAACATTTTGACAGTTGGAGCAAAGTGGACATGGAAACGGCTTTATATGGCCGGTCCTGTTGAATAAGTCATACAAGGGGTTTCTTGTTATATCACCTGGATTCACAGGATCTAAATTTCACCATCTGAGGACTTTTCAGGATTGTATTTAATTCAATGGGATTCATCAATCTGACTTCTTTCTCTCCTGATACCTTAACTCATGGTATCAGCCAATACAACATATTGATCCTGACGAGAGATCTTTTTTGTCAAATCTAAAATCAGTTTTACTTACAGTATACTTACTCGCTGCAAAGAAGCTAAAATCCCAGTTGCAAAATGTTTCATGTAATATTTAATGTAAGTCCTTGTTTTTAACCTTATCCTTTTGCATGCAATTTTTGAATGAAAATGTAGTTTAAGAGACAAAAAAAAGGGTTTTGTGGACTCAAACACTTCACCCACCCCTCCATCGGCATAGTGGTGAGTAGATAATAAGTGCATTTTCATTTTCCGGTGAACTATCCCTTTAACACATTGAAATTATGTCCCCACAGAAAATCAAATATTTTACGATTACAATTGATAGGTCACATTTGGTCAATACTCGACCATTTAATAAAGAAAATGTTGAGGCTGATATTGATATCTGCAAAGTGTAAGTTAGACAGGTGGATTCAACAAGAGTGACTTCACCACTCACCAGAAGGAAACAGGAGGGGAAAAGAGGAAGTACACTACAGAGGGCACATGGCCAGGGACAGGAACTGAATCTGTGACCTATCAGCTATGGGACAGTAGCTGATAGAGCATTGCATATATATATTTTGAGTTTATGTGTATCAACATCAACAAATTTATCAACAATATCTGTCAGGTGATATTCATTGTATGGTCAAGTCAGTTTGTCAGTTGGCCAATGAAAATCAGCGGATCCTTTTACAGACATCGGTATGAGCATTAATGCCAATATGTGCTGATATGAACTTTAATTTAACAGAATAAACAGTGCAGAATTATGCATTTTAGTTTATAATTTACCTCAAAAATGTTATGTTCTTAATTCAAATTCTATATATACAAGCCTCGACTTCGACTACATTTCTTTGTCATGAGGGTAATCATCCTTAATTAATCATTGCCATTTTTCAAATGTATCAGTTTTTAGATTATTTATTTTTACTCCCCAATATCACTATTGGCATCCGACCCCAGAAATCCATATTTGGTCAAGCTACTATGATTCAATGTCACAATCTGGAACACCTCCAAATACAGCACCTTATTATTCATTGACTCTCTCATAATGAAACAGGTTTGTTACACGTTGGGGCCATTTTCAAAGAGAGTGAAGTGAGTTACACTGTTATCAACACTACAACAGACAACCACGTAAACAGACACAATCATTTAAAAGGCACAACAGCACCATACACCCACTCACTCTTATAACCACAGAGCAGGAAGATTGATGTTGACATGTGATAGCCAGCAGCTTAGAAAATGTCAAATAACGAAATGAGCTGAGGGCGCACTGCTTTCTGGGTTATTGCTCATGTTGTGCTATTTGATAGTGTTTTCTTAACAGGTACAAACACACGAGACGGTTTGTTTTGACTATTGTGCTCATCCCAGGTGAAATCTGCACCCTCAAAGGATGACAGTTTACAAAAACACTGTTCACACTGTTTGTGAATTGATGTGACTTTTTCTTTTGTAAACAAGCTCAAGTGTAGTTGCACCAAGAAAATTTATGAGGACAAAAAACTGCAGGTATACTTACACCACAAAAACATTCATTTTTTTCTAAGCTCTCTCCATATGTCATTGTAAGCAACGCCAGCTGGAGAGTTGTTTTTACTTGCACATTTCATATATCACAGCTAACACTTCTACAACTGAGTGCTTCTGACCCTTAGCTCTTCTATTAATACGACACTGTGTATATTCCAACATTATGTTCCATTGAAAATTAATCATAACCTTGGTTTGGCTTGAAAACAATTCATCTGGTTCCTGCTTGAGGCAACATCAGTGAGAACAGTGGACAATGAATGAAGGCAATTGTGTAATAAATACTGACATTAAAAGCAAAAGCTAAGTAACAGTCATTTCTATTGACAGCTTGTCTGATAACGTTCACGTTAATATTCCCGCCTGAACATATTCAGAGTGGACCATACACTCAGCAGCCTATTAAAGAAATATAACATGACATTTAGAAGATGGGTTTAGACTCAGGCGGATTTCCTGTTTGGTTGCTGACCTACAGTCTGAGACATCAGCATACAAACAGCCAACACCTCAATTATGCTCAACCTTAGCTAAGGATACATATTGAGCCTTGCGTCCATATTCTGTGTTTATTTTTACCATATTTGTGCAAATCTTATGAAAACTTACAGATACAGACGAAATAAACAAAATGAAGTAGTAGCACCAAAAAACAGGGAGGGACAGTGTAGCTAATACTTCAAGGAAGGCTACCAAAGGACATGAAGCAGAACCTTTTGAGGAGAGACTTTGTGTCTTGCTAAGTTCGACCACCACTGTTTACAAAGCGATCACTTCTGCCTCTTTCCTAAGAGGTACATTATCACAACCTCCTCCTCCGTTTCTAAGTTTGTTGTAGTCAGAAACACTCAACTATACTGTGCCCTTCAGTAGGTATATTGTTTATAAACCATGCCAACGTAAAGGTCACATCCAAAATGTTGGTTGTGTCAATTACATTGATTGAAATGGATGCATCTGCCTCGAGAACTGTACTTTCACTACAGGTTACGGGCAGAAATTCAAAGTCTTAACAACGGTAGCACTGTGCATATATCATGTCAATGAAACAAGAAATACAGCTTACAGTTGTGAGCATCACTTCTTATTTTGTAAACTGCTTTGACCAAACCCAGTGAGGCTTGATTAAAGCTATATAGTCTGCCTACAGTCATTCAAACCAGCAGTCTGCTGCTTTGTGTTTCATAGCCTGCAGGCACAAAGAAGTACCCTACTAAGTCACTTTACCTCCACTGAAGGCATTTCTTTGCTGAAGAGACTTTATCTTATTTTTTCACAAGGTAAAATGTCTCAAGCTTTTGTTGTTATTCACAATGAAAGAGAGCGCAGACTTTTCTATAGCACAGATGGTGCCAGAAACACCTGTGACCATGAGGTACACGGGCCACACAAGAATACTGTCGCATTTGTTATGGATGTTTTGTTGCACTAAATGATCCTTGTAATGACTAACAAACCAGATGTTATCAATAAAAGCAGGGGAGGACAAAAGATACGCAAAAATATGCAGTAATTATTCTTAAAAATATTCAACCGATGAATTATATGCAGGAACAAGTGGAATCCATAAAAAGCTAATGGAAAGGGAGTAAGTCCTGACAGTTAATATTTTATACTTTAACATAAGGATTAACACATGCATGTACAGAAGAGCAAGGATTACCAACACTCACCTTTTACAATGAGGTTGAGGAGCTTTGGTCGTGGGTTGCGCTCACTCTGAATAGAGCATGTGTACTGGCCGTCATCAGTTACATCCACTCTCTGTATTTGAAGGCTGTACTCGTGTTTGTCACCCACACTGGACACGATGGACACTCGTGGGTCCACAGACCACTTGTCATTCCCTGCAAATATGATGCTTGAGCGGTTCAGCCAGGCTCCTTTAGAGATTCCATCCAACAGGTAGCACCTAGAATGGCAGGAGAGATCTTGGTTAAACCTGGATATAATACTTCATATGGAGTCTAAAAATGTTTTTATCTGGATCTAAGGCAACTGTGAAGTGGCTATCAGGTGTATGTGTGTATGAGTTTTTAATTTTCTTTGTACCACACATTTACCCATTTGTATTTACAAATAGCTTTCCCATGTGATCATTAATGCCTTAATTCATGCATGAACTTTCAGTCAAGGCATCAATAATCAAACAACCCAGTAGTGATGATTCATGTTTGGCTATTATTGAAGGGCAACACAATTTGCTTTTGAAAGATAACTGTATGTACATACAGACGGTCATTAAATTGTGTATGATGAAGCTATGGTCGCCAGTTGTTCGGCTCATCATTCCAGCAGTGTTCGGATTAAAGAAATCGTGTCATATTCTGTGACAAATACTGTAATAATGAGCAGGAAAAGAGGCAATCAAGTTGGGTCTGAAGCTGTTGTCGACACGCCATGCAGACAGCCAGCACCAGTAGTAGAGCCACCGAGGAAATCAGTTTGGCACTAACCACAAAGCTCTTTACCCTCAACGCCAAGAAAGTGTCTGTCAGGAAAGCTGGTTGAGGACAATGGCACAGTCCAGGCCGGTCTCCCTAGGAGAAGGTACTGCCATTGAGGAATTATGACAAATAAGTGGCAAACACTGTGTTTAGTGGATAGTAATAAAACCACAAGTGAGAAGTCTTGGTACTTTGGAAAGTCCACATAGAGCTGTCAGTTAGTTAGCTCATTGATGACCTGAGCCACGGTGTCCCTGGCCCTAAGGCAAGATTTACTGAAGGAGCCTAAAGACAGGTTTCTCTCATTTTCTGTTTTTTGTCAACGAAATGTGAAAGTACTTAATCTTAAATAATTTAAGGGCACAGGTTACTTGTCTTTATTTCTAAACATTGGTAACCTAACTACACGACTATAAGCTACAGTATGTAAAACACTGGCTTGGAAAAATAAAGTAGATTTTGAACACATTTTTCTGCCTTTGAGTTTGAGCTTTAAAATGTTACGGCTATCTGCCTTCACGGGCCTTCAGCGACTAATGATTTAACACTTCTGTGGAAACGCTGAGTGGACCAGTTTGAGGCCTTAACATTAATGCAACCAAGTGCCACACACAACCACTGATGTGAACAACTTGTCCACAACTTGCTGGATTTTTTTTTCATCATAGCCTTGCAAAGCAATGTAACCATACAAACATGTTTACCATTGTAGTTGCTATTGATTTCTCTGTTTTGTCACCCAAAATGGTCCTTTCAGAATCAAACATTCGATCCACGTAGTATCGGGTCTGTTAAGAGGTTTATCCTTCAGATTACATCGAGTTTGAATACACGACACTTACAATGTACTTCAGTTGTGATAGGGTTACCAAAAGCCCCAAACAAACATGTAGCATCTCTGCAGTCTGTTGATTATTAGTCTTTTCAAAACACTCATACTGCTATTATCTGAGAAGAAGGAAGCTACAAACTTTTAGAAGCCCCCTTCCAAGGGTAAATTTGGGATGAAGTAGCACTTTAGCAAAGCACCAGAAGTATGGCTGTAAGGATACTTTGGGCAGCCTGGATCTTTACTCAGACTCTTGACATTTTTCTTCATCTTGATCTTGAACCGGTGCATGATGTTCTTTCACTGTTTTTGCAGTTTGCTTATCACCGCTGAGTGTCTTTGCAATCTCGCTCCTGCAATGATTATTGTTATCTCACTGTCTTTGTAATCTCACACCATGGAGCCATACAGATGCCTGTATTTATACACCTCCTCACAAAGCCATGTGTCACAACCGGCCGACTTTACATTAGCACACTCTCTCAGGTGTTGTTTGCTTTCTTTGCTGCTGTCGAATAAGAAGTGCACGGGTACTGATCATCACAAGTCTGGCGAGTGTGTGACATGGCTGTGAGGCCAAGTCACTGAATGTGATATTTTACAATTTAATGGAAAGCAGACTCAGTATTGTATAGTAAACAGTATTGAGATGAAATTGCAGTTTGTTAGTTGCCTCAATCTTCCTGAGAATACATCCACAATAGATTTAACTAATCTTTTGCTACACTTTGGTGTCAAGTCTAGTGTCGAGTTTTTGAACTGATCCAAGCGCTCCATCTGTGAGCCAGGTAACACTCTGTGGGAAAAATGAATGGGAGTAAACCAAAATCTCTTTTATAATAATTTCTTAAGCTGATTTTTACCAGACAGAGGTGTGTATTAAATGAAAACGACAGCAAAGTGGAGTTGTCTGCCAGATCATACTGTTTGCTGCCACATTTCTATTGTTCGTTCCCACACTCATAACAGCACTACACATCTAGAATGGCCTTTGCTTTAATCAGGTCCCTTTTCTCCAGTATCCCACCAGGATACAAACTGTTCATACAAAGCTCAGGTAATTGCTCCACACACTTTGCAGCTTAGAGACCTAAAACAGGTTCTAATTGATACTTTGATTTATCCCTGCTTCTGACAAGTGACTGTGAGGTACCAGACTCATTACAAGCTTTTTTTTTGGTTTTAAGATTTTGGCTCACAAATAACAACGGTTGATTCAAACCCCAGTGATTACGCACAATTTTCAAAAAAGGGAAGTGATAAGCTGGTGTTTCGAGCACCTCACATGAATGGAGAATGATGACAAACCATTAATTACAGTGTGGCAGCTGGTAAGAGAAGCAGATTGCAATCCATTTAGTCAAACCCATTCAAGCTCTTTGATCAGATGCCATAATTAACACTGGGCATCGTTCTGACCCACATTTGCTTTATCACTGCTTTCTGGGTTCCTCAACTGCAAATATTCTTCCTGGCACCAACTCAACACATCTCCTCTTATAAAAGTATTTCAGTGTCTCACAGTCTAGTAGTTCACAACATTCAGCCCTTCTTTCTCTACATTTGGCAGGAAAAAAATGTATATACTTCTGGATGGGACCCTCTGTTGTCTGAGATATGTTGTTATGTAACAGTTATATAAGAAACGCACAGGATGTTTAAACCTTAAGCCATTCAGACCCCATGTAAGCTGACTTCTATCTGTTGTTTTTCCTAACTCTATAAAAGAGAAACAGGTCAACGTCATGCATCACAAGCTACATATTTTTCTCCAAAGAAAACAGCAGATCAGATGTACCTTTTTCGGCTGTTTTTATACAAAGCAATATGTTGAATAAGACCCTCCCTTTTTCCTCTCTACATTTATAAACAAATGTTTATTAATTACATATTACCTTGTGTGGCAAACAGCAGAAAACTGATTAATAGTTAAGTCTTTAAAATATCAATTAAAAAGTTCATCAAATTACCCTCGACTATTAAGTGGCATCACTGTAATCGATTTGTTCTGTTCAAACTCTCAAATATTTGTACTGTAAAAATGTAATATTCTCAATATGAAAATAGAAAAGAAAAAGAAATCATTGAAACATTTGCTCATTTGTTTTGTCTTGATCAAAGACTCAATTAATCTACTAATTCCAGTATCTCTGGTGAAATTGCTAACAAACAAATAAAGTATTATTTCTAAGCAACAACAATTGCAAAGGCAGGATCCTTCTCAGTTCAACCTATTCCAGGATTCATTCCGTGCAAGTGACAAAGCTAATGAGCTAGTTATGCGAGTTACTGGGCTGCAGTGAGTGCTCAAAGTAGCTAACGATGACAGTAAGGGATGCCTTCCGTTTCTGCAGAGTCCTCTGAAGGATGTGGCACCGGAATTGGGACATAGCCAAGGACAAAGAATACCACAAGGTGCATCTCATTGTTGTAACAAGAAAGGTAAAAGAAAAATCTGATTTCAATCACATCTTGTCTTAAACATATGATCACTTTGGACCATTCAAAATGACAAACACTCAACAACACAAATCTATCAAAACTGTCAAGTGTGCAACACTACAGACAGTTTGAAGGACACTTAATCACTGAAGTGCAAATGAAACTTTAAACAATGAGGAGACCACCTGGCATATTTCACTCATCAGTCCGTGTTAAACTGAAGCAAGTCACAATATCACTGTAGTGGAACATCTGCTTAAAGACAATGCTTTTGTGTGTCTGCTAATAGCGGCAGCCACTTAACCCGCTTGAAAAAAATAAGTGTTTTCAAGAGCATAATGAGAGCGTGTGATACAGCCATGAAAATGCATGAGCGAAATTTTAGCCGCTTAACACGTAAAGGAGAGAGCTGCTGTGATGACTGTACCTGCACTGTATGTATTACAACCTTTACAACTCGCTGCCTTCAACAGAGCTCAGCTGTGAATGAATCTTTAAATGAGAAAAATGCATTTCACACTAACAGACTGGATGTTGATGCACAAGTGAAAGAAGACACAATTAAGTCCTTTCTGCTGTGAAGTCAACTAGTTCACTATCAAGGTTCTACTTAAGTTACTTCTTAATTGTGAGGAGTTGCTGCTTTTATGTTTTTATTTATAACCAAACTAAATATCTTCTCTATTTAGGATTCTTAACAAATGGTAAATTATGTACATTTTCTATACATACAATAACAACATGCACATTATGAATATTTATAATTTGAGCATACAGTTTTCCAGGTGTGGGTTTGTTGCTGCATGTTGTCTATTTCAGGGTGTGGTGCTGAGTTGTTGCAGTGATTGAGGGAGAATGAGGACACACTGTTGTGATGTGCAACCAAGGTACAGAGCACAGGGCTCTTAATCCCTAAAATAATCCTGTCAACTGTGGCCAGTGGGACACATCTGAAGCCTGCTAACTATAATCCACACAGACCCAATGCTGAAACCAACACCTAACAACACAGACACAGAACGGTATAAAAACCCTCTCAAAGCCATTCGAAAATTCTAAATCTCTCTTCAAGTGAGGAGACTTTGAGGTTTATCTATTGTGTTTTTTTTTCATTGCAGTATTTTATCTGAATTGACAGTGAGATGGAGTCTTTGACTGCGGAAGCAGCAAAGATTGTCAGACCTCTGACTCCATATAAAATCAATGCCAACCCTCTCTTGTTACCAAAGTACTTACGACAACAAACCCTGTACAGCATCACCTTGTCCCCTCCAGTTTTGGGTCCCCTTAAGGTGCACCTCCCCTCCATCCTGCCAGTGCAAACAAATGTTACTGTGCACACACGGCTCTGGTTGAATGGTTTTGACTTGTTTCACATGCAGGGAAGCAGCTGAGTCCTAAATATGTAACTAGGAACAAGTGATGGCTCATGTGTGAGCAGTGGACAGGCTATGTTTGTTCTTTAGATTCTCTTTTCTGTCCCTCACATATGCACAATTTCAAAAGCTGCTTATTCTACGTCATCACTAATCTTTTCACTGGAACCAATCCATGACATTGAGTGAATTCAACCAAATAAAAATGAATGGAACTAAGAAGTCAGTGGTTGAATGAAGGTTAAGTGCCAACATTTTGAGTGGAGAGAGTAGTGATTATTGAAGTATAATGGGCGAGGTCTTACTACTCCCTGACAATTCCTCCCGATAAACATGTGAACGTGATGTTGGTGTTACTTTCACATCAAAAGTCTACTACACACCCAGATACTGTTAAATGTCACATCCAGAAAGGAGTAGGAGAAGCATGATCAAACACATTTAAGCAGTCTACTGAGCCATTATCTCTTAAACAAATAGGGTATTGACTGGGAAGCTATTTCCTAAGGCAAACTCTACAGTTCTTCAATATGACTGTCAGATAGCACTTAACTGAACACGACACTGGAGCAGAAATTCAGCCCCATTGAGTCAAAATCACTATGTTAAGATAGCTAGAGAGCTAGCAGCTTATAATTACTACACATGGTGGACTATTACACCTAAACACCACACTTTCTTAATGGAATTAAAGCAAACCAATTCTTCTGTTGGAGGATTTGTTTATTTTGCTTTTTTTTGTATGTTCCATTACAACTTAACTCAGTCTTTATTACTCATTCTGAGAACATTTGTTAGATATATTTTACGTCTTCTCTATTATGAGACATAAACTAATATAAGCACCTGCCAGGATGAGAGACTAAGCGCTGCTTTTTAACAATCTAAGTGCATGGCCATTAGTTCATGAAGGAACCGTATATTAGGGATATCCAAAGTCACTTTTGCTAGTTTTGAAAACAAAGTTGCAGCACCAGGCACATGGTTGAAAGGGGTTGTATGTAAGTATCTTAATTAATAATATGTATAATTTGGCAATAGCATGCAACTAACCAATCAGAGTTCCATCACCCATTAAACCGGGTGTGCTTACAAGCTCCTTGGTGGATTTCTATTGTAATGGTGGATTTGCAATGTAGTAAGAAAGGACACCTCTCTGCATAAAAAAACCCCAGATCTCTCCCTGCATGAAGTGAACGTGCACAAACAGACCATCTGTGTGTGTAACAAGCTGAGAGTACAGGCATTGTACACCTGGCTTTGCAGACACCTATAGGTAATCTTAATAAAACAGTGAAACATTGACTATCTGACTTTTGACCAGGTTTTAGTTTGTCAATCGCGCAATTGCTTCCCACTGTCACTCCCGCTTTTTGTGCTAGTTTTATGTTGCTTCAGATTTTATATTATTACTAAGCTGGATCAAGTTGTCAAGAGCAGCGGGTGAAGATCATGAGATGTTTCTTTCTAGCAGCAATTTGATTTATGAGCCAGAATGTCACGTACCCAACGTACTAACTAAATGCCAGGGCATGGTGAATTCAGAGCTAATTACCCAAACAACTAGTGCATTACATGGGATCAGAAGCAAGAAAGTAAATACAGCAAGAAGGTACCTAACTCCTCCTGGCTAGTAGTTCAAATGAAACCTTGGCTCATTCTCCAGCTAGCTGCTACGACTACTACTATGTAAGCTGCTGAAGTTAACTTACGCTGACGCAGTCCAACTGTCCGAAGGACAATGCTTAACTCAAACTTACATAGTACACAAGGTAGATGGGTGGGATCAAGGTGAAATAATGCTCCCACCACAAACTAACCACTCTAGAGTTAATTTGGGACTGGACTGATACCGGACTATGTTTATTCCTATTTGAAAAAATCACACAAAGAAATAGTCCAACTTAACCACTTCTACATTAAGGTAGTTCAAAAAGGTCCAAACTAAAGACAGGAGCACCACCCATACAGATTTATTGGTCAAGAGTTCTAGTTTGAACTTCCAGCAGCATTGATTCACAGTGATAAACACTCAGGAGATGAATGGGTCTGTATTTCTCTCATGAAACTGAAGCACGCTGCAGGCCAAAGACACATTTCAAATCACGTCAGCTCTTTTAGTTTTCTCCTGGTGTCCCGCGGTGAAAAACAGGCACAGTTTGCCTTCGTGAGCAGCACAATACACTTCATCAAACGTTTAAAAGGTAATCTGACCCACAGTAATTCTGCTTCCAGGTGAGAGTGAGCAAGGTGATGTGATCCATTATATGTACTCAATATCCAAGCAGATGAGCCAGGAATGAGTATTGATGGCCTTCAACGATGTTCTCTACATCATCCATCTTTCAGTGATGTTAGACTTCTCTTTTGCAGAGGCTAAAAAATCCTTGAATGCAAAGGAGAGCTGTTGAAATTTTAAAAATACCCATGTTATAACTGTACTTTAACAAAGCTTTGAAAGTATACTAGGCAGAATTCTCAAAAACCTTGTTATTACTCATACAAAAGTAATTCCTTTCAACAATCACTTATCACCCAGTAGAAGTGGATGGCGGTGTAGACCCTGGTCTTTGTCTGTCTTTTCTCTTGTTTTGTTAGGGTCAGGTTAGGGTTAAAATGCAGCGCTCTGAATGTGTGTTACAAGGTCACGGGCACGCAGGGACTGTTAGTGTTAGAGTAACTAAAGAAGGTCCTCATTAAAACTATAATTAATTGGTTAGAATCCCATTTGTCTGATTAGTTGAGCTAGAGCTTTTGGGCAGTGAGTATGTAGTCTGCAGCCATGAGAGGGTTGTATGCTTCAAAAAAAAGACACTGAACAGCTTAAAATGGAACAGATTACATCACTGTCTCCATCTCTGTCAGTGTCATGGATGAAAAAAGAAACCTCGAGATTTACTGATTTACTTTTCCCTATGGGGATTCGCTTTTAGTCTCCATAAGGAAGAAAAGTACCTATAATATGACTGTGTAGACAAAGAGACCACAGCGGCCACACTGCAATGCGGCACGTTCCCGTAGAGTTGTGTGGAGGTGTGTTTTTGAACGCAACTGCCATGAAACAATCAGAAAATAATGTTTTGTTTCTGATTCACTGCTTTGTTTTCACCAATACTGGTCCCTTTCTTCATTCACTCTCTAGTTTGCTTGACCACGCTGCTCTCCCTCTCCCTCTCCCTCTCCCTCTCCCTCTTGGAGGGGCCAACGCTTGCAAACGACAAATCCTGCATGGTTATATCTTTAAAGACCCCAGGTGGAGAGCTCCAGAATTTGGTCAGTATATCACTAATATGATCGAAGGCTACAGACAAACTAAATGAGATGCACTGCTTTGTCAATTAAGGTACCTGCTAGGTGATTGTAATTGCTTGTGGATGCAGATATCACCGACAATGAATCTCCCAAATCAAATTACCCTGTCCTTCAAAACCGATAACTCAACACCGCACACTGCCACCTCCCTGTGGTTCCAGCACGGAGAGGGACTGACAATTCCGCAACTACTTTGCAAGTAAGTTGTTTTAAAAAAAAAAACAACAACTCACAAACGGGCACTTTGGCGTCATCCTTGAAACGTAGCTGCTGTTCACAAAAACAATGAGAGGCATCTACAGCTGCACGTTTTTGCAATGTCTTATAAATGCACCAATTGTGAGCTTGTAATGAATGACTGGCATTTGACATTCACTGTGAATACATGCCTGTGTAATTCCTGTCCTATGGAAAGAAGGGAGCTGGGATTACATGCAAGATGGGAAGGAGAGGAGAATACAAATATGGGAAATAATGGCATTTCTGCTGTGTATTAACGACCCAGACATCAAACTGATGCAAACAGTGGGTGGTGGACAAACCCCCACAAGCACAAAGTTCAGAGGGCTGTATCATTGCCTGGGCCTTGGGAACCTTTTAATTATGATTCAGTTCATTTCATATGTGATATAATGTGTGGAGAAAAAACAGTACACAAGAAAACCTATTACTCCATCATGGATGGGGCCATTCATCGAGGCTTCTTCTTAAATCTGAAGCATTTTTTTTTTACAGTCCACTGCATCCGCCATGTTTTTGTGATTGTTTGTTGCAGTTTTCTTGTATTACTTGCGTTTTTTTCCGCACTGGTTCTGGTGACATTTGCTAGCATGGAACGCATCTTTTAGCATCTGCTTTCCCGAATCTAGCCACCCGTTCTGCGGTAGCCTATTTGCTCTGCGTACTTGTGTTACCGTTTCTGAGCTGGCAGTGACTGTGCTGAACAGCCTAGCAGGGACATCTGCCTCCCACAGCCATCTGTGCCCAGGTCATCCTAATCCCCCGTTCTCTCCCTCAACCTTTCCCTCTCGCTCCTGTTTCTCAGTCGTCACTCTCTAGCTTGCACATTCATCACTTAGAAGACACACATGGGTACATATAGTTACGCTGTAAAGACCCATTATAGTCCTCAATTCATGATGACAGCTTAAGACATTTCCATCAATTACAAATGACAACTGTAGCTTTTGGCATAAAAGGTGGGTCAACATGCAGCTGCTTTTAAGGGTATTATGATTTATTAAGGTGACAACGAGATGACTACTAAGACAAGTAACAGTGGAGACTGTATTGAAGATTCAGGAATTCTCCAATGAAGCAATGGCACAAAACACACATTTTATTTTATTAAGAAAAGTGTAAAAAGAAAAACTTTGGAGGGACAAATTAGACGATGGTGGGCTGCCACAATATAGGTAATTAATGGGAAACACTGATCTCTGATCAATGTCTCCTGTTTTTTCCAGAGAGACCGATACTTATTCCGGTGTCCTCCTCTACCTTGTTTGTTTGTGCTTTGAAGTGTGTGTGTGAGGTGATTCCTTTTGTCCGTGTGCGTCTGGTTTGGCTATTCCGCTGCCAAACAGTTTACCCATACCACCACCAAAGTGACAGGTCAGGCTTGGCAGTGCACCTGGGAGAGCAATGGAAGTGGAGTCAGAGGGATAGGTCGAAACTGAATGTGGTGTAGAGTCCCTCACCGCCTGCCGGCCTGGGGTCATGAGGGTTTACAGATTAGTTTACAGCTCGATATCAGAGCTTAAACGCCAAGTTAAATCTGACCAACTTTAAACAATCATGTTCACGTAATGTCTAGAGCCTGAGGACTCTTTAGGTGTCAAGGGGAAAGGTTTTGTCTATTTTACAATGTCAATATAATTAACTATCTCCCCATTGTCACTCCAAAATGTTCAATTAACATATTATTGAATTCTATACAGTTAATAAGGGTATCTCTATACAAGCAAACTCTATGTATGGATCATTTGTACAAGCAACGACTTCCTCACTTACACTATTTTCTCTAATCTGCTTCTCACTCCACATGAAAAAAGTAATCAAAAGTAGAATTTTCCAACCTTGTCCTGAAAGTATCTTTCTTACAGTCAAGGAAGGACAGCTGGAACAAATTATGGATTGATCTATTTTATCCCTTCATCCACAGGTGTCTGCACATAATTCCACTGACATACTGTCTACAAATCTTTACATTTTTTACACTAATCCAAAAAGCTAAAATCAACACAGATCTCAAATTTGAAGATGTGCATAGACCGCGGAATAATTTTTGGATAACAGTGACGTCAAATATAGCTGGACGTATCTTTTAAATGCTGAACAAGATTCATGCTAAATTAAAAAATAAGTGACAATGCCAATATGATGTACTGTCAGTGCTGCCTCCTTCTGTGGCTACACGTCAGTTGGTGACAGTTGTTTGGTGAATCTGAGACTTATCAGAGTAAAGTTGATGTGACTACTGAATAGTGTGTCAGTATAAATCATAGTGGACCATGGTGGGTGAGCAGTTTTCCAGAAATCACTACGTCCACTGGTGAAGCCAACAAGCCAGCTCTGGCATCTTAACTAGTCTTTTTAACACACGTGCAAACGCCAACATTTGCCATCCTTTGAATGCCAAATAGGATTACACTGGCAAA
The DNA here is from genome assembly GCA_026259375.1 of Verasper variegatus. Classification (NCBI taxonomy): domain Eukaryota; kingdom Metazoa; phylum Chordata; class Actinopteri; order Pleuronectiformes; family Pleuronectidae; genus Verasper; species Verasper variegatus. The sequence goes on along the minus strand of CM048046.1, from coordinate 15,173,224 downwards.
AAGCATGTATTGATACTGTTAAAATGACTTCATGAAAGGAAAGGAAGGAAATATTTAACAATCTGAAAGCTTCCAGTTAAATCCCAGTTGTTGGGAAAGAAATCTTTAGAAGCTATGTTTTGTCAGGACAATCTGCCTTAGCTTCTAAAATGATTTTGATTACAACACTGAAGATTTATATTCATGTATGTATCAGTTATTTGCTACACAGCCTGTTGACATAACTCACCTTACCTAACATTGATGATAAAACATGTGTGTGCCTATCAGTTCTTATGTTGGCTGGTGTCATGTTCATCTTCAATTTATGCACATGACATGGAAAATGCCATGCTGCCGAGTCTCTGTCATAAACAATGACAGTAACAAGGGGGTGTTTGTTATTGCTTTCCTGCAGGGCTTTATCCACCCTTTTTTGATGTGTTCTGTCCATGGCACAAATGGACAATCCTTCATTGTCACAGGACACTGGAACCTCTGCACAGTCCGATAGGTGAGACCACATTCATCATTCTGACAAAGGGAAATAAGCAATTGCCACAGCACTTAACTGGTTTCAGACATCTGCAAATATTGGAATAAATACATCGAGTAGAAGAGAGGCCCCTTTGGGCATAGTCACATTCTGCATGGCCTATTTGTGCTTACGTGCTTGCTTTAGGGACAGTCCCTTTTCTATCTGTCTCACAGTGCTTCACACATGCAGTACACGCACCATTCCCCCTCTGAGTTTAGAGATTGGGTGAAAGAACTGGGTTGTACAGCATGAACAGTTTCAACATCCACCTTTTACCACAAAACACTAGGAAATGTTCATCCAGAAACCCTACTAATATCACAACTGTGTAGAATAGACAAGGTGTTTGAGGGAATGCCCGAAGCCTGTAGCGCAAGTCTGTTAATTATCATAACAGAATTCAGCAGATTTCTAAAAGCCAGGCCAGGGTACTGCATTGTGTTGAACTTTTCAATATATTATTCAAAAGAAGTGTTGTGAATCCTGAAATGTGTCAAGAAAGTGGCAATCATATTTTTCTTTGTGTGTGCATATGCATGCATGGAAGCCTGTGTATGGGAGGAGGCGACAGAAGGCTGGATGAATACGGAAATTCAATGAATGCTCCTCTGCTTAAAATGCAGAGCCTGTGTGTTGGCAGGGACCAAAAAGTCCTTAGTTAATCTAATCGCCAGTTCATTTGGCAAGGATTACACTCAGCTTAAGGTCTGTCCCCCGAACAGGGTCTCTGATTCATAACAGTGATTTGAGTAAGTAATTTTATTATTAGAGCAAATAGTCTATCCACTCTGAGATTGCTTTAATCACTGTAAGGTATCCATAAGAAGTAAGAGTAAAATAGCAATTAAAGATATCAATATGCCTCTAGAGTGTGTGTGTGTGGGGGGGGGGGGGGTTGATGTGAGGACACGGTGAAAGGAGTAAGTCAGAAAAGTGTCAGCAAACCAAGGGTCTAAACATTACTTCCTGATGACAGCCAACAGGGGGCACAACATGGGTTGCAGAGGCACTTATTTACCTCTCTCTACCTCGACTCCGAGCCTGCTGCACTTAACTCACAGGAGTAGTGGTCAGCAGGGTGAAAAACAATCCAATTCCTCCAGGAGTGTCTACACTGGTATACAGTTTAAGAGAGGCAGTTAAACAATCCAAAGCTCTGGCCGGTACGTGCCAGGGAGCTGGACCAAACAATTTGAGGTAAATGATGAATAGAGTTACAGAATTACAGTTTTTAAATTCCTCTCTTTTTCTCCTTGTTTACTTTAAATTAACTTCAAAAAGGAGAGGTGGGTAACTGTGCACCATGTAGACCAAGAATCTGAAACGTTCCATCAAAATCCAACAATTGTTCTGATTTGTTCCTCCTCTTCATCAATTATACCAGTGGAGCCTCAAGGATTGAGAAAACATGGGTACCCTACACTAACTTAATTTATGAAGGGAGTCACTCATGCATGTGATCGCATTTGAGTGGTAATTTGCAAATACATACACATACATGTAATAGATTAACAAACTGAGCCAAGGACACTATCAAATAATAATAATCACACAGTTTGTCAATTAAACAACAGGCCTGTTCATTAAATATATGTTTATTTTCATTCTGGGTGAACATCTCTAGAACTCAGTTCAGTCAGACAGCTCATGTGCAAACAGATATTGCAACAGTAGGTTAGTGTTTGGCTTCTAGGCTCCAAATGAATCTCTCCCCCCAGGTATGATTGCATAGATATGATGGGAGTGATGAGCAAATGCCCGTCGGAGCCTACAGGTGGATGCTGGGGTGGTGGAGGGGCTGAAGCAACTGGCAGAAATACTAACGCAGCAGTGGGGCAAGCAAAGAGAGTGATGGGAATTTTGTCTCTGCTTAAATAGGCCGCCTAATAAGGTGCGTGTGTATTATAGATGGTTGTGGAGGGTGAGGTATGTCACATGAAGTACGTCACATGATTGGAGCAGAGCAGCTCGAGTTGGCTGCCTGAACTAGCTTGCGGGCGTCGCTCTCCATTTATGTTCTGTTTCTTGATTTGACAAGACGACACAAATACAATGGGAGGTGTGCCTTTTCTGTCTCAGGGAGATGATTCGCCATTTTCTAACATGTAACATCCATGGTGGAAAAATTGTAACAGTATAGCAGTAGTGCTGTGACAGTATGGATTATTTCGCACCGCTGTGATAATGCACCATATTACCTCAGTTTGGTGTTTTCGAAGTGGCCATTAATGGGATAATTAACTCTGATTATTAACATGAGTGATCATTAATGGATTGTCCTGTGGCTGCAGCTTACAACACTAGCACCAGCAACACAGCCCTATATAGTAGTATAGCAGCATAATACATTACTCCTCTTTCCTTGAATATACTTTGTGAATCCCAAATGATCAAATCAACCAATATTTGACTAAACATCCTGCTTTGTTCTGAATCCTAACACACAAACCAAATGAAGTTGCAGGTAGATGACAGTCAAAAAGGATGTGTTGGTTTATGTTAGAGGTCTCCCATTGGTTCCACTAAATCTTTCTGCATTCATTGTAAAGAAAAGTTGACTTAAATAATAAGGTATGGGCTTTAAGTCTGGTGTTAGAGAGACAGTGATGGTGGCAATTGCTTGACAGGAAGTTTCATCAGTCTTAATCGCATAATTGCATTTTGCATGAGGGCATGTGCATTACCCAAAACCTCCATTGTCGTTTTTGTAATAGCTTGCCTGTTATGAAATGGCCTTGTTAAGCATAATTAGTTGGAGCTAAATGAGGGTACTGTTGTGCCGAACACAAAATTGTTCTTATTGTCTGGAAACGTTCTGGGAACAAGTACAACTCTCTGGACTGAGAAAAAAACATAATTGGCAATGAGTAAGAAACCAAATTAAAGAATAAGTTTTGCATTATTGACAATAATCTTCCAACTTATAACACAAAAAAGCTACACAGCAGCACACATATCAAAATTTGTGTTAATTCAATAACCTACCAGAGTCCTAATCAGTTGTTATTCTTCCCCTTAATCCCCTTAATGACAAAACCAATCAAAAATCCTGGAGAAAATGTCTCCTCTTGCTCTCCATATCCAATCAACTGCAATATGTAACTGAAATATGTTCAGGGGCAATGGCCCAGCTCCAAAAGCAGAACCAGATTGGCAGAAAAACATATTAATCACCACAATGTTGTTATTTAAAGCCTATTAAATGACGGATTTGAGCCTGATTATTCTCGCCAGTTTGCCAGTAGTACTGGGAAATAGCAAGAGAATGCATGTCTAAGCGAACAGGTTCATTAATTCCATGTAAATTGCTGCAGCATCCGGGACTTTGGCGTCTTGGAAACCAGAATAATAATGGTAGAAAGACAAACACCCAGCAGAGAATCCATCTCCTCCCTTGCTTGGGTATTATTATGCCTCACCAGCTCTGGCTGCTCATTACTGACATAGCACACATTCAAATGAGCCAATGGCAAATGAACATGCACACAAACACACAACACTTGCACTCTGCAGGGTTTGAAGGGATGGACTGATGATTGTGCACAAGACATAACAAACTCACCTCATCAAACACTGACAAGAGACAGTGTAACACTAAACTGATTTTGTGATTCAGGCTTATTGCTGTTCATCATGCATATAACTGGGATCACAGCACTGAAGTGGGTTTTATACACCAAATCTAGCCCTCCCAAGTTTACAGACTAATTTCAGCTGAGGGTAAAATGGCTGATAAGAAGTAAAGTAAGCTAAGCTCCTAAATTGGATGGTTATAGAAGTGCGGGAATCTAAATAAGACGTATGGGCTGCAGCCTGTAATCTGTGTGATTTTTCCTTATCAGTTTATGAAACATGCAATTAGTTGAAGATGGCCGCAAGGTTTACTGAATAACTCCATTAAAGGGAAGCGTGTTAAATTGGAAAGTGCCTGAGGGCAAATGTAATGGGTTTTTCCATTGACATGTTTTCTATTTTATGGGAGAGCATGCTTTGCTGTTCTTAATTCGGGCCTCGGACACCTTGAGATGGATGGGAGGCATTTATTCCATAATTTATAAATATAATTCTCACAACATAAATGCTAAATCATGATCCAACTACTGTGCATTATTCATTCTACTATAAACATCAGTGTGTCTTCAGAGCCTGAAGGCAATCCAGCCAGTGTCCTTCATTGGAGAAAATATTTAGCAGTAGTTCTTGCAAGCACTCGCCCTATACATTTGGAGGCAAATCATATCAACAGCGTGAAAATCTGAGCTTAATGGAATCTATTTTTAAACACAGCTTAGCATAGCATGGCTGAGCAGAGCTCTCTTTCCTTTTTTGCTTCCTATCATCCGGGGGTTTGATTACGTTGTGAATGAGCCAAGTACTTAACAGCACAGATGTCTTTCCGGTGACAGTGTCTAGAGGTGCAAGGACCATGGGCACTGTTGGTAGGGAGCAGGACATATATGATAACAAATCTGTATGATGTCTGGCCAACATACAGTGTTCTTATTCTTCAGCTCAACCCACACCAATATGTGCTTTCCAAAAATAGCCTGCTCATCTTCAAAGCATCCACTTATTGATTGCAGAATCCCAGGTTTCTGACCCAGCTCACTATGCGCAAACAATAAACACAGTATGGCAGAACTACAGCATATAATATGCACTGTGAGGTTGAGTTTCATTTCCACTTTTAAATTACATTTTTTAAAGAACAATCAGGCAACATTACTGGTAGCAAATTATTTTTTAGAATCTGCTTAATTGGAGCTGCAGTTACAGTGAGTTGTTGTAAATATAAACCAATCGGCCAGTGTTTCTCAATTACAGCTTTGTAGTTAACTAAACAATCACTGTGTTTTAATGAGAGCTCAATATGGTACAGCCTGTCAGCTTTGCAGCCAATCTTCCCCAGTGGCCAACCATGGTAGTACACATACAAATCTAAACATTTATCTCATAAGAGACGTCTGTTAAACCAAATACAAATATGTTCAAGTATCACTCCTTTTTGTATCTATCCATCCATCCATTATCCACACTGCTTATCCTGTAAGGGCTGTGGCATGGGGGGCTGGAGCCAATCCCAGCTGACATTGGCAGGGAGGTGGGGGAGACCCCGGCAGCGTATCACAGGGCCGACATACAGAAACAAACAAAAATCCACAGTGACATTCACATCTATAGTCAATTTAGAGTCTCTAATCTCAACCTGAATGTCTTCAGAAATGGAAGTACCTTGAGAAAGCACACAGACATGCTTCTCCACACAGAAAGACCCCGAACAGAGTCTCAAACTGTGAAGCTGTGAAGCAGCAGTGCTGCCTCCTGCTTGTTGAACATCTTTTAAATATTATTACAAAACTTTTCGGGAGAGATGCAGCTTTTACTTGGTGATATATCCCACAGTAAGTATCCCAGAAAAAAGAAAGATAACCCTGAGACAAACCAGTAAGCAAGAAAACATTAAAGGCTCATAATACTGTACCATGTGTGTCACTACAGTGATGAGACAATGTATGCCTACGATAGCCTAAAGTTAATATAAGCTATAGCCAGGGTGCCTGATGAGGTGAGAGCATGGCGGAGAAAATTATCTTAAGATCTGTATTTCATATAAACATTTTTCAGGCAATGTAAATTCAAGCCAGTGATGAAACACTCCACCTCATTAAGATTGCTGTGGGCACATCTGCCCTGGTTGGGCCATCACTTGTAGGGGAGCCTGACAGTGAAAACAATAGAAAGTGCTGAATTATGGGCAGTAATCCTACTGGCCCATGAGATTGAAAGTAGCTGTAGCAGCTCCTCCAGAAAGCAATCAACCAAAATTGCAATCAGCAGGTTATCTGAGAATATTCTAATTTAGCAGAATTGTGTAAAAAGAAAAATACACATGAGCCTGGTCTGTGAGAAGCCCACAGCAGCAATAAAAAAGCAAAGTAAGGCAGAAAATAGATAGAAAATACTTTAATCCTCTCACACATGGTTGGTAACTGCTAATATGTTATATATCACAGACAGATTTGATCATATAAACACTGTCCAAGTTTAGAGGGAAAAAGGCTTCATTTTCTATTTTTCCAACTTGATCCTATTTTTGGTCTCACAACTAACTGATCTGTTCACAATAAAATTAGTGGCTTTTTCACTCCTAGCTATGGTATATGCTAATTCCTGGCGAAGGCTATTTTTAGTAATAGAGCCAATCTGTTATCAGCTCCCTGTGGACTAATAGCAGGGAATAAATTCTACTGCACAATCAAGCTGTAACCAAGCCAATCGTTTGACTGGCACACACCTTTCTTTTGAAACCGCACCTGCACACACAGGGCTGCATATATTCTGAATAAATACACAAATTAATTCAATGTGATAACATTTGGGAAATACCACAGATACTTGTTCTGGATGTTCATCACTAATCGTTTAACTGACAATACGAATTTTAACCGATTATTACTATTGGTTAATCTGTTACAATAGTACTTGCACATCTGCACCATAGCAGTTAACAGAAAGCGCACCAGACTGACCCCACAGTGGGGATGTCACGAGAAACAATACTTCATTACCAAGTCGATACCAAAGTTCTAAAAACCTCACCGTATTTTTTTTACAGTACCAGAGGTACCGAACAATATAGACCCGCCAGTTTTACAGTTAGAAAAAACAATCAAAATGTACGTCCTTAAATCCGATATGGTATAAATGTTAAAGTCATTTATCCCCTGCTAAGGACAGATTTTCCTCACTCGTTGGCTTCCTCATGGGCGTATTTCAAATCTGTGGTTATTCTGTTTCTGACATTTGATATGATGGATGTTCTATAAAATATAGGGTGTGTTTCAGTAAGCTCACCATGTGGCCACTCTTTATAAGCCGAGTAACCATTGACCTTGACAGCAACATAAGACAGCCCCCATCCTGAAGACGGGATTCTGATAACCATGTCATCCATCACAATGGCACTGAACCATACACACAGGTCAGAAACCTTAAGTCGGTAGTGAATCTTCACCTATAGAAAGTGTGTATAGTGGACTCAAAAATACACACACACACACACACACACACACACACACACACACACACACACACACACAAAGAGACACCGACACATATAAGCTGAAATTCGGGATGAGCCGACAGTATGGTCTTTTAGCCCTTAAAGGATACAGCAGAATGTTCATTTTTGTCAGCGATTAATGATGTATGGAGCTCCACAGTGATGTGGGAGATAGGGCTGTCAGTCAACTCCTTCCCCCTTCCTCTCTTTCTCACACACGCACACACACACGCACATACGAGTGCTGGTACACACACACAAACAGGCAATTACACATCCACACACACACTAGCCCACAAACACATTATCATCTACAGGTGCACAGGCACACACGAGCTGAACATGGTTTTGGCCCCATCTCAGCTTGCTCTTTCTATCTTGCTCTCTTACTTTTTTCTTCTCCTTGGGCTTTGCTGAGATAGTCTGCAGCGTCAACGTATTACCTCCTGACAGGAAAGACCTCAATTCCCCACCAGTACACACTAACAAGGGAGCGAGGATCCTCCTTACAGCGTGTAGGTCAGCCCTGCCTTTCATGACTGCCGCTTTAAAGAAGTGGTTATTACGAATAGATCCAAGCTCGGCTCTCCTACTGATGCTTTTTGTCTAAAACCGCACGCTTCTCCCACCTGAGTGTGGTAGTTTATCGAGAACATATGCCACTATGAAGTCATGCTCTCTGAACACAGTCACAGAAGCTGAACTCTGACCTCACGGGCATTAAAAAAAAAAAACTGTCTCCGTCTCTGTGACATCATGGTGTCATAGAAAAATATTTTACGGACACAAGCGACATCTCCATTGGTGCCATAACATGTCATACCCCTGCCAGTGAAAGTGGTAGAGTCATCACAGATGTCATGTGGACATTAACATCAAGATAATGTTGTCGAGGGTCATTTGTGAGTGATGAAATATTGCTACAGTGGAGGGACAAAAACTTAATTACACAATTCAGCTAATGTTGATGACTGTTTTATGAAGGGTGGATGTCAGACAGTTGGACACTAGGCCACAGGCCACATCATGTCTGCAAACCTGGACTTGATATTATAGTCCACAGTGACCCATTTGAGCATGCAGATATTTTGAAAGGTTGAATTAAACCATAACTGCAAATACATTATCATCCGACTTAATTCTCTCTATCACTGCTGCTGCCTCTCCCTATGCTGCTGCCTCTGCCTATGTGCGGGCAGTTTTTGTTATTTCCTGTGGTACTGTATATTACTGTGCACCTCCCTAGGGAGAAATTTCCTTAAAGCATTTTGCACATGGACATTTTCTGCTATAGCGTGGAGGGCATAAAATGAACATCATCATGCCAGGACTATAACCATTATCTTAATTTGAAAGTATGGGGCTTTTAGAAGTTGCACACATGATAAAAAGCCTAGCAGAGATAGTATTCAGAGGAAGATTTTCTACGCTTTCATCCGCTGGTACTGACACTGTCAAGACAGCGACAAAGCAGTGAGAAGACTCCCTAAATGAGAGGCATTTCATATGATGATGAAGTGTCATTATCATTATACCCTCCTTACAGAGCTAAGTACCCATTTTTGGAAACATTACAAGTCTCTGAGCGAGTGTCACACAATGTGTCAGTGTTAAAGCAGAGGAAGAATTGTTGGTTTATACCCAGATGACACAAGAGGGAAGGGATGCAGCATAAACATTTGACAGGTTGAATGTAAAATATTTGCCGGAGATCCCTGCACAGGATGGCAGTGTTTGGTGACGGCAGTGACCACACATACGAAGCACAATGTGTGACATTGCATTGTCTGTCATAAAATTCCTTTTCAGATCCAGTTGCACAAGTTATTTTTTATGAAATGAATTTTATTTTTCATGTTGAGTATGTTCATGTAGAGTTAATCTTGCTAAGAAACCAAAACTGTCAATAATTTCTGACTTCCCCAACTTGAAAACGGCTGGGTGTTGTAAACTTCGTCACATATGGGACCAAGCAAGTCTCAAGTCCTGAGAATAGACTGTGTATTTAGAAGAAGAAGCTGAGTAACATGACAGCTCCCAAAAATGAAGTCAAATGTCCACTGGTTTCTGTATTGGTCATAAACCCAGCTCCCTCCATGCTAGTGGTTTGGACACGGTCCAAACTAAAACATATTGGTGGTGATGAAACATCATGATTGACAGCTGAGACTAGTGCATCCACACCCGGCATATTTTAGCTTCATTATTGTAAGGAAGGAAATGGAGATGAAGTCCTGTCCCAAGTCCTAATGTTGAGTTCACACCAAATATTATACTATTTTAACGATATAATAATTTCAATGTATTTCTAATCAGTTTAAGGCTTGGACATTTGGTTTGGCTGAAGGTGTCACTTTGAGATGGGGGTTATTGTGATGGTATTTTTCACTATTTTTTGTTTTTTACAAATCAAAAATCAACTGATTAATGGAGAAAACACTCAGCAGATCACCCAAAAAGAAGTTACAGACCTATGTGTCTGTGTGTGTGTACATAGATACAAATATCATTTTTTGTAGGAGCAACAGTAACAGTGGGCTACTGCTGGCCAATCATCAATAACAGGTAGCTAGCTAACATTAGACATTTCTGATTGTTTATTGATTTTATGAGAAAAGATTATAACTACCAACTGCCTAACCAGCCATGTATCAATCACTGGCTTTGTCCCGGCCTCAGGCTCGAGCACAAAACACACCAACTTGATTGCATACACTTATTCATTTTCTATGAAGGGAGAAACGTAAACGCTACGGTACACTGTTAATTTATCAGCCACTTTTTCATCATGTTTCAGGTGAACATCAAAGCACGAGACAAAACTACATTCATATTTAATGAAACGCTCTGTCTCTAGAAATATTACAATAAAATCTGATAAAAACGGATCAGAAGAAAAAGAAATCTGCTTTTCTAGTCGCCCAGGCTTCAGCAGTCTGTTTCAGCGTGCTCTGTTGACATTCCTGGAAGCGGCAAGCCACTGTCACTCTCTGCTCTCCTTCTTTCCCCTTCTGCCAAATAGGGAAAAGGGTTGGAACAAGCCTGGAGCTGGAGTGATGATTGATGACACGCCTCCTCTGGTGCACACTTGCCTCCTGACACACTCTCACACTGCTACACTTTTCAGCACTAATTGGGCAACCCTGAAAACTCCCCCTTTCTGTGTATGTGGGGTCCCGATGTTAGCAAACCACCCACTCAGAGAAGCTATACTGTTCTGATTAAGCACTGCCCACAAGCCCCCGAGCATGTCAGCAGTGCACCATGGCCCTGTTTACTGTGTAGTGCACATTGCACGATTTCCAGGCACTGAGGTTAACACCAATAGCCCTATTATTGACTTAAATTGAGAACCTTTGACTACCCCTTTGGAACACTGGAATTATTTATATCCAACTGTAAAATATGGCATCTATACACATACAGAATGCATTATGACAGTGACTCCAAACAACGACAAAGCAATGCAGTCCAGACAACAGCCACTCGATATTCCCCAGGACTGTGTTGCAGGCCAAGGTGCTCACAGTGTTTGCTTCCCCTGACTCCATTGGGGGTGACTTACATAAGCCATGCTATGTGTGTAATGCATTTATGAAGATGGATATTAACTGACACAATTTAGATTAAAAGCCTCGCTCAAGGACACATCAGCTGTGTCCTCTTCGCCTGCATTTGAACTGACAACCTCGGGATCATTAATCCATTTAGGGCCCAGAGGGTTAGAGCGGCGTAAACAGAAGGCTGATGTCCTTTAGAACAGTTTACTCGTCAGATCATGAATTTATCCACAATGTTCAGGCAATTACTAAGCTTCCAAACCATATGGTTAGAAGGACACCTAATAACAGTCTGCTGTATGTTCGCTGGGTTTCAATGAAGGATAAAGGTTCAGCTTATGAGGCGGAGGAATTGTTGCTGTGCAGTGACGCATGACTGATCTATGCAATTGGTGAGAGCAAAGACTATTGTGTAAAAAAACCCTGCTGAATATAGACGGTGTGCCTTTAAATTTGATTAGTATATTTCGTGACAAGTCGGAAGAACGATTACTTCCATTTTTCTCCCTACGACTTCTATCTCTAATGTAAAATCCTACAAACTTTCCTTTCTTTCTTTTTTTTTAATCCTTTTACTGTTTCCTTTTTTTCTCTTCTCATTATTACACTTATTTTATCTTCTGCTTTTAACTCTCTACGTAATTGTTAATGGTTAAGTGTCTCTGGGCACCTAAACAGTATAATTAGGCCCTGTCACTTCCTCAGTGGCAAATTAAACCATGAGAGGCTTCAGCGTGTCACGTGTCATAAGAAGTTAAATGAATGAGGAGGTGGATATGATTTGGACAGCAGCCTTTGAATTTATTTCCTCGCCGGCTCTCATGCGAGGCTTAAGAAGCTCCTTCTGAGAACTTTAGGTAGCCGCAGTGCCTTGGACTGGTCAGCTAGCTGATTAGCTGTTTCGGAAACCATTTATGTAAGCTTACACCGTGAATTATTCTTATTCCATTTTTTTAATCTCTACAAAGGAATGCCTGCATGAATTATTCATGAAGCTGTATACAGTATTTCCCCTATTATAAACTGTGAGATTAAAGATATCTGTGGAATAATTTAGTCGGCCAAGCAGCAGCTGAGCTGACACACAAGAAGTGCACATTCGAGCTGATCGCAGAAAATAAAAATCACTTTGGAGAAAGAGGTACTGTAAGTATGAAGTACTCTGAAGATTTATTCACAGAAACGTTTTCCTCACTGTCAGACTAGAACGATGTAATGTCTCCTTCAACGACGTCAATCATTACCAACACAGTGAAAAGTATTATAGCTTTATATGTATATATATATCAAAAGTACTGTTGGGACTGCCATTTCATTGCTCACACACATATATACCCCTGATAGACTGATGCAGAATTTGTGAGTCACTCAAGTGTGTTTTAAAAGATGGCCCAGTACTTGTGATATTTTTATATTTTTATAAAAGCTTTCTCTTTATTTGTCCATTTCCATGGTAGCTGGAAAACAGAAAGTGACACAGCATGTAAATAAATAGGTCTTGCAGCCAGAAAACCCAATTCTGTCAATGTCAAGTGTCAGGGCTTATGGGAAAATTAAACCTCTTGGATTGCAGGAGACTTGTTGAAAGTTACTTTGCTCCAAACTTTTTCAGTCCTTACATTGGCAAGAAAGTGCTATATATATATATATATATATATATATATATATATGACAGTTTTCTTCGCAGTTGTCTTCACAAATTTCCATTTATAGCAGTTCTCCTCTTCTAGAGTCCTTTCTTCCAGTGATTTTCTTTGATAGATATAAGTCTAACCACAATGCAGAGATTGCTCTTGAGTGTAATATCATGACCACGTATCAATCTGTCATCGTCCTCTAACATCTTAACTTGGTCCTTTCTTATTCTAGACTATAAGTCATTTCTTAGAAATGTTGTAAATAAAACTGCTTGTGTGCTAAAACGATCCATTTGGCAAAGTTAAGTGTAATTTGAATACATCTGTCAGCACTATATTTCTGAGTGGAAAACTCAATCCTTTTCTCTTGTTGCACAAATTCATATTTCTAACTCTTTATAAATTTTGATTTTAGTCCACATCTGAGTTTTGAATGATGTAACCAGAAAATGTACTGCTGCGTGTCGCGGCTGTCTGCTGTTCACACAGGCAGTGCCCAAATGAAAACCAAGCCATTCAGTGGGGCAACCTGCAGCCAGTGTGGCCCAGGTCCACTGATCAAAGGTGACTAGCTGTGGAGCTAGCACACCTGCAGGTTGAGTTCAAGGACGTCAGGAGGAAAGGAAGCTGTGTACGGACAACACTGCAATTAAACACAACACTGACGACTATTTAATCATACACGTGTAATTAATTTAAAATATATAAAAAAAAAAACAGTTCAACACCCTGTTTTGCTTTAGTAAATGGGCAAACTGTATACACCGGGAGACTTCAGCTTATACTCTGTGTAGCGTAATGGTTTTTTTTGACAGCACACTGAAGGCAGCTCCAGAAGCGTTTGAAAAAGAGACTCAAAGAGAGACTCAACTCTTTGAAAAACTCAATAAAAAGTTATATATAGTCCATCTTTGTGTTTCTTTAAATTATTTTAAAATCACCAAGATATGCACTTCATTCAAAAAATATATTCCAGCTTTAAAAGTTCAGCATATTCCCAATGCAGACCTTGTCAGAGAACTATGAGGGTAATGTTAAAAATATTATGAAATAAAATAATCGTTCAGTAATGTAAAATTGACACAAGGCCTTAGCTAAGTGAAAAGAAAGAAAAATATATACTCAGAGTTTTTTACTACATGTTGCTGTCATTTTATAGTTGTGGTGGCTTCTCTGTTCTCTGTACTACTTTGACTGAACCAGAAAAAGTAATAGTGAAAAGTAAGACCAGTAAGATGCTTTGCTTGTACCTAGGATGAGGTGGAAGCGTTCCACAAAGGAAGGTTTAGTAACATTCACCACAAATGAGGCCCAATCAGGAAGCTGATGTCGAGTTTTGCATCATTTTCAAAAGTCAACATTTTTACAGGATACTAAAACAGAACTCTGGAGTTTCAAAATTAAAACTTTACAAAAGTCCTGTTTTGGGAGAAAGCTGTCTCTGGTGTAGATTGGATGCAAGAAGTCACCTGAGATGACCCCAAGACCACAACCCCCCCCCTCTCTCTCTCTCTTTCTCTACCTGCAGGCTGTAAATCCCAGCAGCAGCAGAGGGAGGAGAACTGGAGGGACTGATACTGACTAATGTCTTTGTTCATCACTCACAAACGTCACTCAGGATTTTGAATGTCAGCCATTTTTAGAATTATATTTTTCTATTTATAATATAACACAATCTAAGATGGCCGTTATTTCAAGCTCCCAAACTACAACATTTCCCCTGGAACCAAAAGAACCTCACTGAACAAATAGGGAAATCTGTGTTCACTCTTCAAATATGTTACAATACCACTGTTGTAGTGGACTGTGAGAAGAACTCAGGTCACATTATTGATCAAATCTGTGTGGGGTTAGATGACAAGAAAAGACTTTTGTGGGATGTGTAAAATGTCTGCCTCATCTGAGTGTCGAGTTGAGTCACTTAACATCACTTAATCAGGGAGACAATCTTCCTGCACAGTTTTCTAATCTATAACCAAGTTCCACCTTCATTCATGTCTCATCCAATCAAAACCTCACTGTCATTTCAGCAGCGTCCATCCCGTCACCATGTGTCCTCAGATCACATGATTCCTCTCATAAAGACCTTGAGCTCTGCTCCTCCTCATCACCAGCAGTGTCGAGGCCCCGGGGAGTTTTCTACATATTAAATTAAACAAATTCATTGTTTCCTGTTGTGATCTACTTTCAAGCACTAAAGTCTTTTTTTCCTGTTCACAATGAATTTAGAAATTAATATGACTTAAATTTCAATTTTGTTCCTCTTCAAGTCTCTCCTGATTGAAATAATATTTTTGGGGGAATCCCTGCAGTGCTCTGCAGCTTGTCATATTTCGTCATCATTAAATCAATGTCCATAGTTGTTTTTGACTGCACATTCACTTTTCCTAATCATCTCATATTTGCTTCTATAATTATTGCTCATTTTACTTGTGACAGCACACATATAAAAATATGAATAACCACATAAGTGTCAATATCACCTGGTCTCTGATGATAACATTTATTTTTAAGACACCACTCTTGTAATGTACTGAGACAAAGAGAAACCTTGGTTGTGCTTCGCTGTAAACACTGAGCTTCTTTCTCATAACGATATGCATTACACTACCTGAAAATATTTCCTCATCACAGAAATGCATACGATTTCCCTCTCCCGCAGTCTTACAATCAAATCAACCATTGCTGCTTCCTCAAGGTGAATCATATTGTTCCCAGGAAAGTAATACCCAGCCAATACTGTTGGGTGGGAATCAGAAAAATCATTGGCATCCACAGAGACTGCAAACTTCATCATCTCTGAATGGCCACATTGGTCTGTCACAGAGGATATGGCTGTTTTGCAGGTGGTTGTTCTACATGTCAACACATCTGATGAGAAAATCAGAAAACAAGCCAAAATTCATAGAGAAAGCAGTCATTTCCAGGAGTGCCACTGTTTCAAGAACCACCCCCACCCCCACATTTTTGTATTGTGGAACACTAGCATCAGCATAAACACAACATAATAAAGCATCTGGCTCAGATATTCCCTTAAGTGAGCAGTACATGCCACTGAAGTCATTCAGCTCAGCACCTGCTCCCACATGTAGCTCTGCCTGTGATGGCAGATACGGAACAAAACACCCAAAACTAACCTCACAAAAACTGCATTGCAGACTTTTTTCTCTTTTGAACTTGTTGAATGGCCCTGAGGTGGCCATGAAAACAAAGATGACAGGTTATCCTCTGCAGGCTATGAAAAGAGCTACCCATTAGCAATGGCAGTGGCAAAACGAGGGTGAATATTCTGACATGAAAGCAACATCCACAACGCACAGAGAGGATGGCAGCAGGGGCATTGTGTTGGAATCAAAGACGGTGCCTGGATGGAGGTTTACGGCAGAAAGCAATGGCCCACACACTTCCACTTAAGGCAACTGAGGTTTTAAGAGATTTCAGAGCGTACTGTAGGCGCTGGAAACTGATTGCATGTCTCAGGGATGTGCTTCTGTGGCACCTGACTGTGTCACACAATACAATACCGACTGTGTGTTTATTAAATCCCATAATCAGCATGCACATTTGAACATGACAGAGGTATGGTAGCTTCATACACAGTATTATCTAGACACATATTATTTGTAGTTCCCAGGGCTGGATGCTAATTAGCTTGGAGCTGTAATCCCCCCTTTCAAAATGCTTACTGTGTATTAGGAGGAGAACAGAACAAGACATGACTACAGAGAACCTTTCATGCTGTACTGTAAAGCTGGCATTAAGGATGCTCATAATCAAAGCTTTACCCATTAAGGACAATCTGAATTTTGACCGATTAATATAGTGAAACAGCTAATTAACTGTTTTAAAGTATGGTAATGGTATTGATATTTCAAAAAACATGGCCACTGCAATGCGTGCCAATCCAAAAACTTAATTATATCAATTTCTCTTAAAACACATAGCATAACTATGGTTTCTCCTTAGTATTTTCATAGTGCCAGCCATCTTGTTTCCACACAAATCCAGGGTATGCACAGTCAAGCAGTTGGTAACTTCTGTATGTGTATGTTGCAAAATACAACTAAGATGTTAGCATGTCTACATAATGCGATTAAAGTAAATTTATTGCTAATTTTAAGTATGACCTTATTTATAGTAAGGTATTTAGAAAATACTATTTACATGGCAGTGTTTTATTCAGATGATAGTCTAGATATACTATTATTGTGTCCATGTATTGACTAAAAATAAGAAGAATGAGGTTGACTGAATGTGGCCCAAAAAGCTGATTAACTGAGCACTAGTTGTAGAGAAAGTCGTGTTTGTATTGTGCGTCTCTTTTTTGACGGTGATGCGTGATGAGACTGTCTAAAATATTCCTGTCGCTGTCTCAAGTGGAATAAATGATAATTTGATGAATGATATGGATAGGGGCTGCAGTTTGTTTTCATTATCCAGTGCCTGATTTGTTTTAATGCCTTTGCTTAAGTGTGTGAGTTGACAGCTGAATATAACACAGAACAGATTATCTAATAGCAACATACGGATAAAATACTACAGACAGAATGGCCACAACTACATTTGCTTTTGACTGCTTACCTTTAGATGCAATTAAAGGTGAAGTAAGCCATTCTGAAGAAAGATGGTTCATATTTTAACTCAATGAAAAAAAACAAATACACCCCTACATTCAGTGGACCTTGAGAAGCTTCACCTGCATATTCCTGATGGATTCCTAACCCAATAAAATACAAACTACAATAACACAAATACAGTAGAATGGTACAATTTAAAGCATCTTATCAAAGTCAAAGGATGTGCTGCTGTCTGCTTCACATTAAGCACTGCACAGTATGAATGTTGTTATATCTCAGTGCTGCCTTTGACACAGTAGACCACCACATTGTTTCCGAGTGCCTAGAGCACTGGGTTGAATCTCAGGCACGGCACTCAAATGGTTTGTGTCCTTTCGAGAAAGTTTATTTTTGTGTTTTTAAGACATGTTTCCCCAAAGCCATATAGTGGGGGAAAAAATCCTATCGGTGTTATGCTGACGACACAGTTGTACCTCCCTGTAAGACCTGGCACACCCGCCAAATTGCTTGTTCTGCTGACTAAATGGCATCAAGCACTGAATGGCTGGTTGTAAATGTGTTTGTGAGAGAGAGACTATGAGTATGACAATGGGTAAAGACTGCTGTACACAAATCTAAGATGTAGCAACAGCACAAAACACAAAGTTACGCATCTTTAACATTATTATGAAAGGATCCTACTGAAATTGGAGTGGGATAAATGAGAATGTGACCAGGTTATTAGTGAGAAATATTATCTTTTTAGGCAGAAGTCAAGCACATGGTTTAGACAATCCAGGCCTTTGCCGCTTTCCACCTGGATTATTGTGATGCACTGTATTTAAGACACTGCCAGACTACCCTGCCACATCTTATGCTGGTGCAAAATGCAGCTAAATGGCTGCTAACTAAATCAGAAAAGGTCTGGCCATGTTATTCAACTATCAAGTCACACCATAGACGAACTGGCCATCGGGACTACTGGAATAAATCTTGTTGGGCTTTAGAGTGGCCACATCCATTCACCCTATCAGATGCTATAAATGCCATTTCAGGAGTTCCCTTCCATTCAAATGCCTTAATGTCACCACTGGTCTCGTCTGCAGGGAAATTAATTCCATTCAAATCCACACAGTCTGGTGGCAATGGAACGGTAAACTACTCTTTGATCTTCCCATTCAATCCTTAAATTAACACTATCTATTAGCTTGTGCCAGATTGAGCATCTCTCCCTCTGATTGCCCCCTTTTTCTTCATCTCCCATCTTCCCCTCTTCTTTCCTTTGACCTGTGCACAAGCTTGAATGCTCCCTGTTGTCTTGTATGGTGCAGTCCAAGCAACTTTGTTTATTTCACATTTATACAGCCTGGGCTCTGCAGGAACACAGAATAGGGACTGCTGGGGGACTGTGAGGAGATTCAATGAATTTTACAAAAACTGTCCTGGATAAGAATCGCTTACACAACCTTTAAGGAACAGAGAGTTGCAGAGAGAACGTTCGAAATAGGTGGCAATGAGATCAAACTGAAAGAGAGAGTCAGACGGAGGAAGAGATCAGTGGAGAAATCAAACTCCCATTATGAAAAGCAAGTCTCAGTCTAAAATAAGAATCCTATTGAGTGGCAGTCTCACAGATCATTTGATGAATTTGCTGTTTTACATTAGCGCAGATTGAGTCACTGTCCCTGCCATGGTGTGGTGAGGACATAGTGTGACAGCCTATTAATGTCAACATTTTTCTTCTACGATTAAATTAAACCATCAATCTTTTGTGTGTTC
The DNA here is from genome assembly GCA_026259375.1 of Verasper variegatus. NCBI lineage: Eukaryota > Metazoa > Chordata > Actinopteri > Pleuronectiformes > Pleuronectidae > Verasper > Verasper variegatus. The sequence goes on along the minus strand of CM048046.1, from coordinate 15,154,112 downwards.
TGTTGTGGTAAAAATTACAATAGTATTACCTGATAAACTAACAACACAAGGTCCTGAATACACATTAGTGCTTAACATACTATACAACAATGGAGGTCGCAGGCATTTTCAATATCACTGTTCTAACCTTTGTGACTGATTATAGTGTTCTGTGTTCCCATAATAAGTCAAGTGCTTAGGGGACTGTTTTAAATTCCACTTGAGCAACACCGGATTTTGTTCCGTTTAATTGGATTATTCTACAGTAACAAACCATTTGTGCCATCTGTGCAAAAAAAGCAAAGAGTTAATACACTGTCATGAAACTACAACTAATCAGTAAGTCTCAAATAGGGGCATTTTTCATTGCTGCCTCTCATTAACCACAAAATTTAATAAAAAGGCATTCAGTGAAATAGGCTCCAGTTTTTCATCCACACTGCAACACCATACACTATGGACATAAATATATATTAATTAGTCTTATTTCATTCATCTGTGTGCAGCATGACACCTCTCTTACCTTAACTCCTGACCACACTGGAAAAAAATCGTGGCTGTATTCTCAGTGACATTGATTTGCTTCACTGCTTCTTTCTCCATTGACTAATAATTACCAATGCAGACTCTCCAATTACTCGGCTCCAACTAACATTTACAGCAGTCTGAAATCCACACACTCATTATGCAGATGACAGAGAGAGTAAGAGAGAAAAAAAACCAAACCTGCTCAGAGCGACTCCAATTAAAATTGTTTAGCTATGCCAACACAGAACCAAAAGACTTATGACAATGCATACATCCTTTGGCCGATGGAGTTTCTAATCATTTGTGAGAGACCTGCCATTGTGACTACATGAGTGAGTCACATAATAAAATAGATATTACAGTCAATCATTTGCACATTTGTAGAATTCCGCTGATTGATTTCTCAGACTATCTGGTACAGTGGGGAAATACAGTTAATGTCTAATACGATGCTGCAATCAGAGGACTTATGCATCTGGTAAAGTAATGGACCGGATCTAAAGTTTGAAGATGATGTGAGGTCATATATCACATTCAACTTGCAGTGTACAGTAATTTATATGGGTTTCACTGTTTGTAACTCAGAAAACATGGTTCCCTGGAAGGAAATCCATCCACTAGAAAGCTCTACATGTGTAAACCAAAGATAAGACATTTGAATTTCATTCAAGAAAAAAAGAGCCATCTAGTGAGCTGAAATCCCTATTGATTGTTTTAATTCACCAAAGGGCATCGCTAAGATAACCATGTGTCACCACTTGTGATTTGTTATTCTCGCAGGGTCAACTAATGTTTACCAGCGGTCCCTCAAACCTCAGCTCATGCTCACACATAAAGATCTTTTATTGAAGATAATGTAATCAACCGCTCTACCCTGAGAGGCTATCTCCAACGAAGATCATTCAATCCCCCACTTATGCAACTAAGCCCCACAGGGACAAATCTTAAAACATTCAAAAATGATTAATATTATCAGTGTCAATTGATCAATCAATCAAACCATTGGCCGCATGACAGCTCCAGCTTCTCACTTGGACTCAGCAGAGCTGAATTCAGAGATTTATGACTATACTTACCCAGTAGGGAGATATAAAGTACATGCAGGAAATTTCATGTTTCCCAGAAGCTTTCTAAAGGTTGAGGTGATTTCCATGCTCAGCATACCAAGCAAAGCGTACCACCCCTGTGACTGCACTCGTTCTTTCAAAGCTTTACCAACGCTCAGGCTTGAAACTCTGATGTCAGCAAGTTTTGTCTATAACCTGCTGACATGAGAAGCATACCAAGACAGTTTTTTTTTTCCTTAGCTTAACTAAGGAGGCACATACGAGAATACGACATGTTGTCAGAGTAGACTAATTATCGTGAAACACAATGAGATGCTAACTGATTGATTAAGAGGTTTAATTGAAGGGGCTCTGAGGATTCATTTCATCTCTGTGATGAAAGACAGCAAATGTTGACGAATGATTTGGAACAGAAAAGGGTGTACACTGTTTAACAAAAGAGCCCGTAAAAACAAATTTCTCACTGTAGTATTTGTCAGAGAGATGAGCTTCATCTTGTGCATAAAAAGACGATATACTCTACAGATTATATACTATACTATAACAAAGCAGACTATACTATACCACAGAAACAGGTTTATTTTTCGATCTAGCTTGTTGAAAATGTATGTGACAACGATCTGCTTTATAAGTACTCAGTAAAAACGTCCAATTTCAGTATTCACACCTGTGTAACAAATACACTTGTAAATAGGGGACAAATCAAAGCTTTTCATTCAATTTGAATGGTAAACTATTTCCAAGCCCAACAGTCAGTGATGTGAAAAAGAGAGAAGTCTCCCAGTAGACACGTTCCTGAAAAATTCAGTTTCAAGTAACTTCACTTTAAAATTGCCCGAAAGATAACCTGTTATTGCCTCTCCAGTCACTGTCTGTCAAGTTTAATTTTGAGGCTTATAGCTTTCTCACGAAACAAAAACACTCCTCTGTGATTTTGCCGTGGAATTATTGCAATTATGTGGATGCTCACAACTCAGAGTGGGAAAAAGCTCAATTTTCCACCCCAAATCATTTTCCATATCCCCTATAATTGTAGTTATTAGAAAGATGCTTTAAAAGCTAGCATAGCATCTATTTCCCTCGAAGGATTTACCTTGAACAAAAGCATTTCCATTTAGGGCTTTAATTTATCAGGACTCTAAATCACTTTAGTGGTAATTGAAATATATTAGAAATAGAAATGCAGGGTTTTTAGAGAGTGCAATGGATTGACTTGCCTGGCAAATGATGACCATGAAGGTAATCCATTTGGAAATGATTTACAGTGTGCAAATCTGGCTTGCATGCAAGTTGTTATTTACAAGTTTGGATCTCTGTAAATCTGCTGTGACTGCAGTTTAACACGTGCATCTTACTTGTGAACCAAGCCTGAACTGTTACAATGCTACAATGACCCTTGGATTTGTCTTATGAGTATTGTCATTCTGCATTTACTGGATATTTTTAAACTCGACACGAACAAACCAAAAGACCCACATCTATGACATATTTTCCTCATTGCTGGTTGATGAATAAGTCTGACTTTCAAAAGATTGTTTATTAGAACAAGCCTTGATATTGCCGACACTGTTCTTTGGACGACACTTCCTTTCATAAATATCTTTGCAGCTTTGTAAGTATTCATCTAAAAGACATGAGGCTGCTTTCAGCAACAAACTGGATGACTATTTAAAACAAGCCATGATGGTCTTTGAGTTTCAACTGGATGCTGTGGAGGAGGTTAACTAGAGGTTTTATGGCAGCTGCATAGAAATGCTCTCGAGCCCTTGCTCTGGCATGTCAGCTTGTCCAATGTCCATCTGTACTAAAGCTCATCTATTAAGAATGGATGCCAGAGTAATGAATCTGATGAATACTTTAGTATAGCCAGCTTCCCTTGGGCAACAAGAGATAGGCCTTAATATGAGCAATATGCCTGCTTTCTGCTGTTAGAAAGGAAAGGTCTGATTATTTGGACGTAGGACAGTATAATTTTCTGAGCACAAGTAATGTGCATATATCCAGCGGAGAGCCCCTCTCTCCACTTCATGGAATGACAGTGTCTATTCACTAGCCAAAAATTAGGTCAGTTGACGTGCCCAACACCTGATCCTGCGATGTGGAGCGACTGTGAAAGACAACAATGATGTGCTGACAGCAAAACGGATCACGTTAAACATGTGATGCAACAAGCAGGCAGGAGGATGTGGGCGTTTAATTATGGGTGACAGACTCAGGTGTGCCCACATGCATGTCAAAAGAGGTAAATCAGGACTTCCCATGAATACGTTTGTTACACTGCAGATATAACGGATGTGTTCAGAGCCCAGTTTATCTGCTACATCACCAATCAAGCTGTTGGAGAGATGAAGCAAGCTTGCTTATACTTTTTAAACAGAAGTGGCTGTGGCCCAATTAAAAAAGTGCTGAAATGCAAAAAGTGGAAAAGGGTGCTTATCAGCTATGTTTATAGTCTGTGTTAAGGAGATAGTCAACAATTCCTCCTTTAAATTGTGTCCCGTGGAGTTTGAACAGCTACTTAATATTCCTCAATTCTGTCTTAGCAGCATCTGTGCTAGGGCGGGGGCACCAGGCCATTTAAACGAGATGTTGTCTCTGGCACAAGTGCTTATAGTAAATGTCAGGACCTTTCAGAGCCATAATAATGACACAGTTGAGGAAGATGATACATGGTGGCGTTTTTGTCCTGGATGAGGCTGGAAAACTCAGCTCCAGTACAATCATGTACAGCCAGAAGAGATTTTCATCAACTGGTCCGTTGACGTGAGGCAATGATTTTAGATTTATACGAATACCAGACTTTCAAACTAGTGACAGGTCAATTTTGCACCATTACAGAGACTAAGGCCTGTGGTGCAGACCTTATTTTGTCGCTGAAGCCCAACTGTCAAACTGAATTACAAAAACAAGCTCGGATCGCTGTCTAGTTCTTGCTGTGTACTGCCCATCTCCTATTTATTTGCATTGTTCCTATTTTCTTCCTAGGTAGAATGTAAAATCTCATGTGTACCTTTAGTCTCGTTTTCATCATATTGTACATGTTTCACCTGGTAAAATAGGAGCACAGCCTTCCATGTACTAAGCCCAGAGCATCTAGATAAAAAGGTAAACCCAAATTTAAAAATAGTATTGCACATTGTAATCGTGATTTCCGTCTCCTCGGATTAAATTTACAGACAATAGCTCTTTGCTGTTTATTACAGCTGCTTATCCATGTGGAAGAGGCTGCCACTGTTACCATGTGTTTCCAGACAGCATGGGGAACTGTCTTTTCATCCTGCTGTTCCCTTTAAATTCATAGCCAGATGAGTCATTTACAGGGTAGAGTCAAGGTGTATTCATCTGAATCCAAATGATATCAAACCTGTGTAACAGGGTGGGGAAGAAAAGGGATGTGCAACTCCTCTGAACAATGTGCTCCCTATGGAAGCTCGCAGATTTACAGCGATGTAAAAAGAGGCAGCATATGTGCACAACTTGAATGCAACCATGTAAGAGGCTTTGAAGAGGCAGGACGAATCATTTCAGATACAAGGGCATTTTGTTAGAGGCGGAATTGGCTTTGCTTTTAAGTAACCAAACGAGATTAAAAGGTTGATGATACACGTGCAGTGTGCGAAGCAGAAATCGTTTAATAGATGTGGACCCACTGCCTGACATGAATCAGAGCAGCAGTAATGCAGCACGAAGAACTGAAGAGGGAAATGAACATATGACAGTGGACGTGCCTCTCGGGAGCTACTCCATAATCCAAAGGCAGTGACTAATTGCGTGCTTCTGGGTTTGTCAGTACTTCACAATGGTCACATTTTTTTGGCCAGCAATCAGCTCTGGGGCACGGCAAAATTGTCTTCTAATAGTCCGGGATCACGACCAAAGAGAATCTCAACAAACAGCCACTGTTTTCTGCACCGAGTTCCTCTGAGTTGGCTCTCAAGGCAGATGAAAAAAAACAAAGGAGGGGAAAAAAAAAAGAGCCACGGTTGATTGTGGTCTGAGAAAATGACTCTGCCAAGACAGGCAAGGCCTTTGTCATTACTCGGGTGATGACAGTGTTTTGCAATTAGATGCTGACAGAGGAACAAGTAGAGCTGTTTTACAGGCTTAAAATCTGTATCGGGTCAGCAGGTGCAAGCGAACTGATAACATCACATTGGCAGCATTCACATGAGTGAAAAAGATCCAGTCAATGGTTACAGCGAGTTTTGAATAAACCATTAATTAACGATAAGAGAGAGGCAATGAAAGCGTCTTCAGAGTGTTTACCCTAACCATTTCCTAGATTTTCTACACAGCATTTACTGAGGCAATGACCCGCCTGTGGAGTCTGTTGCCTTATTCAGGGGGTGGGAGGCATCGTGTTTATTGAGCTGATTCATAGTAGAGGGATAATCTCTGGCCCAATAAACCATCAGGATTCAGGCAAAGCTTCTGCCGCTGATCACAGCCAGCCCAGATTGACACCAGGGAATTAGACGCCCCCACTAAAGAGACAGTCGGAGGTGGAAGTCTATTTGATGGGACGGCCCTTGGGCATAAAGGGAACATGTTAAAAATAGTGAGTGCCCCTCAGCTGTTGCCAAGGTAATTCTGCCACGAGCACCAATGTATCGTCATAATGAGACATCCATCTCCGTACCGCCACAGACGATGACCTTACGTCACAGACACAACTCCCCTCTGTAACAATCAAGCATGAGACAACATCGACTAAAAGGCCACACTGAGTGGAACTTTAGACAGTTGGCTGCTCTGTATTCAGGTCCACACCCAGAACCTCTCAGAGTCAACATCCACAGAATTCATATTGAAATTGGGTGAGCCTGCCCCTGCTCAGCCTTTCCTCACAGCCATCACAGCGGATATTTGATATGGGAGAGAACAAGATATTATCAGAGTCCTCCTGAGAGTTTGCTTCTTTTGTGTGTACTTTGTGTACACACAAAAGAGTTTGAGTGTTTTTGCGAAACACTGGGATGGATCACGCTGATTAATGTCACTGTCTAAAAGATAACTTAAAGTATGCAGTCAATCCTAT